>JAHRHZ010000017.1:32975345-33044859 GCA_024137785.1 Ginglymostoma cirratum | reverse complement strand
GGCCTAAACCCTTTTCTGATGAAGGGTTTAGGCCCGAAACGTCAAGTTTTCCTGCTCCTGTGATGCTGCTTGACCTGCTGTGTTCATCCAGCCCCATGCTTGTTATCTTATATACCAGCTTTTTATGATTCATACACAAGGACTCAAATTCCTCTGTGCTGAAGCTTTCTGCAGTGGTTCTCTATTTAAATAATACTCAGCACCTCTATTCTTCCTTCCAAAGTGCATAATCTCACGTTTTCTCCCATTACAATCCATTTGCCAAACTTTTGCCCATTTACTTAACCTGACTGTATCCCTTGATAAGCTCCTGTCATCCTCACCACTTGCCTTCCCACCAATTTTGTGTCATTTGCAAACTTGGTGACAGTACATTCACTTTCCTCATCCAAGTGATCAATATATATTGTAAAAATAGTTGTGGTCTTAGCAGTGATCCCTGTGGTACCCCAATATTTAGTTTGCCATCCTGAAATGCCCCCTTATCCCAATCTGTTTTCTATTGGTCAGCCAATCCTCTCTCCATGTTAATATACTACCACCAATTCAACAGGCTCATATGAAGTAGTTTTATGTGCATTGCCTTATTTAAATACCTTTTGGAAATCAAATACATTACATCTACTGATTTCCCATTATCTATCCTGCATATTATCAATAGATTTGTCAGGCATATTTTCCCATTTTGAGGCCTTGCTGAGTCTGCTTGATTGTATTATATATTTCTAAATGACCTACTACTGCAGCTTTCATAAGAGAATCTAATATATTCCCAATAACAGACGTTAAATTAATTGGCCAACAATTACCTGTTTTTTTTTCTCCCCTTTTCGAATAAGGATTTTTGTTGATGGTTCTCCAATCCTCTTGCACTGTCCCAAATTTAAGAATTCTAACAGATTACTAGCATTGCAACCACTATCTCTGTAGTTACTTCCTTTAGTGCCATAGGTTGCATTCCATCAGGTCCAGTGGATGTATTGGTCTTTAACTCCATTAGTTTCTCCATTATTTCTCTTTCTCTAGTGATAGTTATTCCATTTATTTCCTCACCTACTTTTGTCCCTTGGTTATTTATTATTTTTAGAATGCTACTTGTCTTCTACTGTGAAGATTGAGAAAAATATTCATTCAACTCCTGTACCATTTCTTGAATCATAATTTTTCTCCAGCCCCAATCTCTGGAGGTGCCAATGTTCACTTTGGCCTCTATCTTCCTTTTTGTATATTTGAAGAAGCTTTTCCTGGCTGTTTTTGTTTTATTATGAGTTTACCCTCAAAATTTATTTTTTCTATTTTTTTTGTTACCTTTTGTTGTTTTCTTTAAAAAAAAACTTCCCAAGTCCTCTCTGACTTATCACAAATCTTTGCCACACTTTTTTCCTTCAATTTGATACCACTCTTAACTTTCTTAATTAACTATGGCTTGTTTATCTCCTTTCTAGAATCCTGTGTTTTCAATTCAGATTTTCAGCAGTATTACTTTTTGACTGTAATTTCCTGCTTCTGTATAACTTTATTTTTTGCTAAATATAAATTCTTGATTAGCCCAACTCAACAATCTCACATATGATGTTTGGTAGAGTAGACTCGTTAGTGGACTCCATGAGTACATTTAATGACTCAGCCTCAACAACCTTAAGAACTCCACAAATTCGTATCAGTCAGAATAAATTCCTCATCTGACCACTGTGGGAGTACCCAAGAGCTGCCAATGCATACCAGCAGCTCAGTGGGACTGTGGCCAGGAGCTCAATGGTGGTTTAGCTGCACAGTCAGAGACCAGGCCTCTTCCCACTGTCTTTCTACAGCAGCCCAAAGCAGTTCCTTCAGGTTTCAGTGGTTGTGAGCATTGTTGGATGCCCCTGACCAGCCAAGAGCTGCTTAAACCAGCCTTGGCCCTATACTCTTGCTGGAGTTATCAAGAACACCCCCAACAAGAAGCTAACCCTCAGCCAGGATACGGCCGAGAACCTCCCCTTCTGTAAAGGGCTATGTAGGTTTGCAGAACTCCACTGCCTGTCTCTAGGTGAGACACCCCCTCCTGGCTAACAGATCCCTCTCCTTTCCTCCTATGAAATACTGTGGTTGCTGTACTTTTAAAACAAAAGCAGGAAGACTCCTATTCCCAGAGTAAGCCCAAAAGACTCACCACCATGATTCCAGGCCTTGGATTGGTCACTGATCTTCTGATCACTGTCTGGTTCTTTGCTCCATTTGCTACTGATAGGCTCAGCAAGCCTGCAACAGCACACAAGGGGGAGAAAAGGCTTCGGATTGGATGGCAGCTCCTTGCAAAATCCATGAATGAAGGCACAAAGAGAGAATGCTGGAGAAACTCAGCAGGTCCAGTAGAATCCGTGAAAAGAGAAACAGTTAATGTTTCAAGCATGATTCTTCTTCAGACGAGATGGTAAAGGTGGTGGGAGGTGTGTACACTAGAGTGTGTCACTTACCCTGGCACAGTGGAGAACATCATTGATCTTTTTCTTACACTGCTGGTCATTCTCCAGTTGGCTGAGACTGCACTGAACCAGGTGGCAACATTAGGCCTTGGCAGTATCTGGTGTTTTGATCTCCTTTGGTAGAACTGGGGGAACAGGACACCTGTCATCTGCACCACCCCGTTCACAAGGATCTCCAGACACCCATCCACAAAGTGGAATGCAAAATTGCCATCCTCTACCAAGTTCAACAACAAATGTCAGGAATCATTTGGAAGCAATAGTAGAATGACAATCTAGGAGCACAACCACCATTTAAAGATAGCACTGGTGACACAGATGTTGGTTTATTCTAGGATATCCAGGCAGTGGTGAGTTCTTTCAGTTACAGTGAATGATAGAATCAAATCAGCAATGGATGAGAGGCCACCATGGGTAAGATTGCACCAGAAAGCTCATTGGGGCTTGCAGAGAGAAATGCTCCATATCACATAATGAAATTGATGCCTCGCCAAAAATAATCACCCCAAGAATTTTAAGATCAAGACATTGCTGACATTACCTATCAGTCACACAGGCTTGTACAGGGAAGGTAGAATATGGGAGGCAAAGGAGAGTGTTGGAATAGCAGAGTCTAGAGGTGACAAAGCCAGGACTCAGCAAATGGACGTTTCTGGGACTGATATCCAGAGCATCCTCAGGGAGACATCTATAATTTGTTTCAGGCATGAACTGAGAAACTACACCAGTCTCAAATCTACCTTAATGGGCTGAGCCTGAGTAATTACCTATTAACTAAACTGCAGTTGCTGGAAATCTGAAACACAAAAATTGCTGGAGAAACTCAGCAGATCTGGCATCAGTGGAGAGAGTGACAAGAGTTAATGTTTTGAGTGATGTGACCCTTCAGTTCATTCACAGGACTCAAATGTTAAGGCCACTTCCCTCTCCACAGATGCTGCCAGACTTGATGAGTTTTTCCAGCAATTTCTGTCTTTGTGTGTTTCTAAGAAATTAGATGATTGGTTGCTTGCCAACAAAAGTAATAAAGTTTAAGGACGGACTTGCACCAATAATCACATGCCTATCAGAAAAAAAGCTTTTATACAGCACCTAACACTAGGATCTTCTAAAGTGTTTTACAGCTGATGAACTTGTTAAGTGTAATCATTGCTGCAACTTAGGAAATGTAGCAGCACATATTGCAATGTCTCAAACAGCAACGACAAACAGCCAGATAATCACTTTTATAGTTACTTGACAGATATATATTAACCAAGACACCAGGGTCTTCTGATCTTCTTTCAAATAGTGATTCCAAGACCCTTTACAACCAGAGGGGAAATGGAGCCCTGGTTTAACATCTACACAACATCCACTCAGTCCTGCACTGGGTGCAGCTGCTTGGACTTCATACTTAAGGTCCCATAGTGTGTCAATGAAGCCTCAATCTGCTGACTGGGGAGAGACAGCCATCTATTGGCCAAATCTGGCAAAATACATGTTTTACAAAATGGGAACCCACTTGAAGTCACTGCCCTTCCTGGATTGCTATTACTAATTGACAGGATGGCGACAAAGGGACAAAGAGAAAACACTTGAAACAGTCAGTACTCTAGTTCCTAGTGCTTTGTGCCTCAGATTATTATATTACCAAGATGCAACCGGCACAGACAAAAAAAATGCCCATTTTTAAAGAAGTTGCCAGAAATGGAGAATTTTATGAGGCAAGATTGGCTAGGCTGCAGTTCAGAGGAAGCTGATGGAAAACTAAATTGCAATGTATAAAACAAGTGGTGTAGAGTGGATAGAAAGGATCCATTTTCCTTAGCAGAAAGATCAATAAATAGGGTCATGATTTCAATATAATTGGCAGATGAATGAGAGAGGAGTTGAGGGGAAGTATTATCACTACAGGGTGGAGTTCTGGACTTCACTGTCTGAAAAGGCATAGAGGTGGAAACTCATTATGTTTTAAAAGAAAACTCTTGGACACGCCCTTGAGGTGTTGTAACCAGTGAGCTTCAGAATGGGAGCTGGAAGGGTGTGGACGGGACAGCCCCTTGATGGCTAGCAAAGGCATGATGGACTGACTAGCCTTTTGTGCTGTAAAAATGTACATTTCTAAGTGACTACAATGCAAAACTAATCAACTGGCTTCAAACCTGCCATTCTAGAACATTGAAAATCCTTGGAATTCACTACTTCAGAGTTTGGAAGCATAGCCAACACATATGTTGAAGATAGATACCAATAGGTTTTTTAGGCATAAAAGGAATTAAGAGATACAAGAATGGAGTAGGAAACAGGAGTTCATCCAGATCAACAGTGCTTCCCAAACTATGTCACTCCATGACCTCACTTCGATGTTTGAAAGTGACCCCTCAGTGAGAACAGAGAACAGGAGGACAGCTGCTATAACTTGCTCAGAAATCCATGACAGCCACAGTATCCAAAAACCTCAGGTGGTGACTTCAACAAACCCTACATTAGAAAGGCCCGATTTTGGGGACGAATGGCTTCTTCCTGCTTAGATTTCTTACGTTTTTATGCATTTTCACATTTAGAAGGTTCAATGTCAATTAAATTGAGGTGTTTAAAGTAATAAAAAAACTCTAAAAAAGTAGATACAGAGAAATCATTCCATCTAGTGGGATAATCCAGAACCAGGAAGCATAATTTTAGGATGACAGTCAGGCCATTAGAAACAGTCACTTTCTATCTTACCAAGACTCCTTAGCAAGTGAAACTGAGACAGGAAATTTGAATTTAACAGACTAAAATGGAAGATGTTGCAAGTTTTACCAACTGACAAAGCACTGACCAATGAAAAGCAGAAGGATCCAACATTTTACCCATCAATCATGCCCAGGTGAGCTGTTTAAAACAATGAGGCATTGGTAGGGTGCTGGGTTCCTGTATTCGTAGACTCGGGATTAAAATAGATCCACTATTCCCAAATCTCCAAACTTTTTTTCCTGATGGTAGGAGGGAGAGTAAACAAAGCCTTCCTTGTGTGGTGCACCAGAACAGGAGGAGGTCATTCAGCCCCAGAACCTGTTCTGCCATTCAATCTGGTCACAGTTGATTGGATACATTGGAGAAGCCGATCTTGTTTCAAACCCTTGATACACATACCCAACAAATGATTGGCTACCAACCAGAGCCTTGACCCCAGTGACTTTGTTAAGGAGAGTTCCAGATTTCCACTGTTCTTACCTCAAAGTGCTTCCTCACTGCACTCTTACTAAGATAATGCCTCCTTAGATTCTCCAACCAGGAACAGTTTCTTTGTTTCCACCTTAAGAATACATTTAGCAGTTCAAATACATCATATTCTCAACTCAACTAAATCCAACAGTTGGATGCAAGACAGATAGTAGATTGTGACAATGCCTGTCCAAGTCTGACATCATGAATCACTCCCACCATCTAAATATTTAACACCCGTTTCCAAGATGTATATTCAACGTAGATTTTATTTTACCTGCCTGGAGTATAAAACCAGTCAATGTGGTGATGCAGTGGTAAATTGTGGCCCAACAACTATAAGGGCATCAGGTTAATGCCTACGCTTGAGACTGGGCTACACTGAAAAGGAGTCAGAGGGAGAGGGACATTTTAAAGTTATTCTCTGCTCTCTCACTCCCTTACCACCTGCATCAAAACAATTCAAAAAGTGATACTTACAGAAAATACAAATCATTCCCACAGAGAACTGGTCTTAAGGAATGAGCAGGTACATCTTAAACACAGCCTGCACTTTACAAATGCAGGTTTTGATTATCTTACATTTGTACAAAGTAACACAAGTTTGAGGGCTGACCCCCTCTGTTGATTCTCATGGTGAAAGGTTTAGTGCAATTTAAACCACATCCCAAGTAACCTCAATGCCAGCATCCCATATTATCTTCCATTGCTTCTTAAACAGGATTATTTACAGATTAATTTCTAATGTATTTACAAACAGAATATATGGCAAATTTTGACACTGGGCCAAATACCAAGACCTGGGTGTAATATTCTTATAGTTTAAAAAACCTCCGTGCTCCTAATAAAGGGATAGTGACTGCATCAAATCCCAGGTTCTGGCTCCTCCACCAGCGCTGTTCTACCCGCACTCCTCCCTCTCTTCCCCACCCCAACTGCCTCATTACACTTGCCCTTCATGATCAAAATGTGCACAAATGCAGCCTCCAGGGAAGGGGCTACTGGATGGTTGTGGGAAGGTGGTGGTGGTGGTGTTGGAGCAGGAGCCAGTCTCAACTCAGGGCAACAGAAATCAATTCTGTACCATCACCTAATGAGAATCAAAAACCAACCATACCAGCACAGGCTAAGAGTCTCACTGGACTGAATGCTATGAACTCAGTTACCTTGGGGAAAATCCCTTCACTATGACCATTCCCATTAAAAGAAAAAAAAAGTTTCTAAAAACAGAAAACTTCATAAAAAAGTCTGTTAGGTCAAACTGATTCCACATCCCTGATTTTTACCCAGAAATATCTGAAACTCTAACCCATTGTCTCCTGGCTACACTAAAACCAAAATAATTCCAACTAAACCATCCTTTTCGTTTTATGGGATTCATAAGTAGGTGAAGTTTGAACTCTAACTTGTTCAACAGAGCTTTGCAGATAATCTGATACTCAAAAACAAAGGCATCTCAAATCAAAATATCACAAGGACGTAATTCCAACAGTCACACTGAAACACTCAGTTTCCATGGGCAAAACCTCCCTGCTCACTAAAATTTGCACATAGAAAATCCTTCCAAAATTCAGCACACTGGACAATTAAAAAGGGTCAGCATCCAGTACTGTCAATCTCACCAGCTGGTCAATGTTGGTCCCTCAGGTGTTGAGCATTGCATGTTTTTAAGAGGAATGGTATTGGTCGAGAATAAACTGCCTGTAACGCTTAAGCATAAAGAAAGTCTATAGTGTAAACAGTTAGTACCTTCAGAAGAGACACAGCTGCATTAACAGTTTTAAAAATTCACCGATTCAGTGAGGAACATGTACCCAACTACACTGTGTTATGCAGCTTAAAGTGCTTTATACAGCAACAACTGAAGTTTGGAAAGATGGAACCTGTAACTGGAGTGCATGTTAATGCAGTTCAACTGACCTTGGATATTTTGTATTAGTTCACTGTTAGATGTTTGAAGTGAGATGGATTTGAGACATTGCTGTACGTGTTTGTAATTAAGGCAGCTTGTAATTGAACTATACCAATCAAGCGTTTGTGGTGTGAACTCCAAGGTCTGTGTTACATCACATTACCGAGAGCTCTACAAGTGTTGTGTGGGCTGGGACCATTGATCCAGACACTAACTCATGCCTGGCTACAATGTCAGACCCTTAGATAATCCACACTACTGGCAATGCATAATGGAAGAATCTCCACCCCTGGCAGTAACAGACCTACCACTGCGGAGGGACTGACATCCAGCTTTTGTCTGCCATCCACAATGGGGAATTTTTTTTTTTAAAAGAAGGTTTGAGTACCCTGGCTGACTCCTCCTCCGACTAAACTAGTGATACTGAGGATCAAACATGCTAGCATAGCTCAATATTGCTCCCTTCCATTGATAGTTGGGAATCTGGGGGAGAGGAACCTTGAAGATGGAAGCATCCACAAACAGCTGCCTAGAAACCAAAGGCATCAGTAACAATTCCTGATTAACTAATAGAAATTAACCTTTGTTTGTGAGAAAGAAATCCCTAATCATAATCGCACTTTTTTTGAATACGAAGCAGAAAGGAAAAACTGTTCTGTTGAACAACACATATTTCTAAAAGGTTGACAGGAGATATTAATGGAACCCAACACCCAGATTTTTGCATAGTGACTTCTCAAACTCAAGGCCTCAGCCTACTCATGTGATCACCTTAATCTCACATTAAGGTTCTTCAACCAAATTTGAGAAGAGGTCCCTCTACCATGTTTATGCTTGACAGACAAAATTGAATTGCATTGCTATGACAGTGAGGCCATGTCTCAGTTCTCCAACCTGGCACCTCCCCACAAGTACACATCCTCATTCAACTGGCAGTCCTCTGCAAAGTACCAAAAGTTCACATTGCCCCTTGTTCCATTGACAATGGGCAGAGTCAACACTAATAGTAACAGTTTATCCATGGTATTTCCTAGAATTTCTTCATTTAGAAGTCCTGCTTCATAATCACAGATCTACTTTAAATAGGAGAGTGAAGAATAGGGTACTGTCTTGATCCAGTCTCTAGGTGGCAGATTTTAATGAGATTACTACCCAAAAAAAAATGCAGAGCACTTGGATGAGTGAGAAGAGGCTTATAGCTCCAGGACTTGAATTATATACACATTCAATGTACGGTGAATCCTGCACCTTTAAATTTTTTTTCAAGATGGCAAATGATCAATGCCTGACCAGACAAGGCAGAGTTGGTCCAACAAAGTTCTCAATATACTTTTTCCTTCTCCCATTGTGTATGATTGTCTCTATGACTTGTCAGAACCACCAGGTCTTCAACTAGTCATTCGCTGAAGCGTTTCTTCGGCCCGGTTCGAGCTCGATTGGACCTCCTAATGTCCTGCTTTGAGTCCTTACACTTCTGGCAGATGAAAACCTCTGGAACATTTGACTTCCTGATCTTAGCACAAGAGAGATGAATCCAGGTCCCACACTCATTACATTCAATCATTGGCCTACCAGCAAAAGGCTTCATACAGAAACAGGTAATCAGATCCCAGGAGTCGTCATCTGAAAGGAGCCAAATGGTCAACACATCAGATATTCAACACTCAACCAGAATTATCATTAGATTGCACAACACCACCAAACTGGGTGAGGGAAATAGTCAATGCCAAGGACTGCAGCAAATTACAAAAATGACATTAACAAATTGGCAGCTGAATTTCAATCTAAGTGTGAGCTATTACATGTTTGTATCAAAAGCAAAGTCATTTATAACATAGAAAGCAGGAATACAAATGGAGTACAGAAGCAAAAGAACCAGTCAGTATAAATTCAAGTCATTAAAAGTAGTAAGAAACATAAGATTAGGAGTAAGCCATTAAGCTCGTCAAGTCTGCCCTGCTATTTAATACAAAATAGCTGATTGAACATTTCGGTGTTTTTTTAACCACATTATGCCCACAATTTTTTAATTATCAATGGCATAAAGGGTTATCAACATATATCTCCAAGTAAAATGTCTTTTCATCTCAGTCCTAAATGGCATCCTCCTCATTTTTAAATTGAGCCATCTGGTTCTAAGGTCTTCAAGCAAGTCATAAAATCTTACCTGCACCTACCCTAGCCCTTTAAGTACTTTGTAGGTCCATAAATCCTGAGAAAAGGCAATCAAGGTAGTTCTTTTTTATTTTCTTTGGATATGAGCTTCACTAACAAGGTTGGCATTTACTGGATTAAGAAAATATTGCTGAATTCTAGTGTTTTAATGGAAGTCTACTTTAAATATTTTTAGTGATCCCATATTCTTAGTATGAAACAACTAGACTTGTATCTTGTATTCTTAGAACGCTGTGACCAAGCTTTGCATAATTTTCCACCTGTTAACTTCTTCTCTCTAGAAAACCTTCAGAAATTAGGGCCCAAGCAAATGAAGACATAGCTGTTAATGGTGCAATGATGGATTTGAGGATTGGCAAATATGGGAATTTGGAGAAGCACAGAGATGAATCAGAGGGTTGAATCGCTGGAGGAACTTGCCGAGATAAGGAGGTGTGGCTGTAGAGACACCAAATGTTTCATGAAAAAACAAAGATTCAATTTTGAAATTCTAATATGAATCAGAAAGCCCATGTAAGTCAATGGCCACAGCCTGGGGATGGGGAGATAAGAGACAAATGGCCTTGGGCATAGAGTTCCTCCATATAGCTGAGAAGCATGAAACATTGTAGTATTGGTAAGAGAGAAAGAAACATCAACTATCCAGTCTCATTATCAGAAGGTCCATTTGGAGGTTTACCTTCAATCTTGAGGTTTTCTGTGGAGACTGTGTCTGAGTCAGGAGGAGGACCTGCAAGATAAATGTGACACCAAGTTTGTCATCTCACCCTGAAGGTTGTTTGCTTCAAATGATGAAAATTTCCAAACTTTGCAGCAGAACAGGAAGTGGCTATTCAGCCCCTCTTCTATTCAATCAGATCTCAATTTAGTTCCACCTGTACGATTTGGTCCTACATCCCTGATTACCCTTACCCGCCAAGAAGCTTTCAATCTCACTTTTGAAAAGGAGGAATCCTTGTTCCACAGGCACTGAGCTCACCATCGGCCACATTGGGACTAAGTGTTAATAATGAGTACACACTTATTTCAAAGGGTATAGCTTGCTTGTATTCTTCAAATCACGTGCCCAAGAGGAACAACCACCAGGTCCTCGCTTGCATACAGTTAATTTGCATGTTCCCACAAATAGCAATATGATATTGACCACACAGATTTTTTAAAGAAAAGATGTTGAGCTGGAGATAACTATTGATCAACAGAATAGGGATAACTCTCTGCTCATCTGAAAAATAGCATAATGAGATCTATCAAATGAAAGAGAAATACTGCCAATGCTGGGAATCTGAAACACCGTAAATGTTGGAGAATCTCAACAGGTCTGGCAGCAACAGCAGAAAGAGAAGCAGAGAAATTCTGAACAAGTCATATTGAGCTTGAAAAGTTAACTCTGCCACTGTCTCCAGAGATGCTGACAGACCTGCTGAGTTTCTCCAGCATTTTCTGTGTTTGTTTCATGTGATCTTTTATGCCAACTTGTTTTATGTCTCATCAAAAAGTGCAAAGTGTATTTTTTGGAGTTGGCTATGGTGGGGTCAGTTTAAAAAAATGTCCTTTGCTTTTGATTATGATTCAGTCAGTGTGCAAAAGGCTCCATGTGGTCGTACAGCGTGATTACATTCACTGCAGGAGTTGATAGAAGTGAAAATAAAAACTGGGCACTTGGATGAAGGACGAGGACCAGTTGCGCAGAGGTGTGAAAGGAATGAGCTATTTGTTATTTCCCATTCTGTTCCGCTGTCTAAGATCAATTCCAAGTCATTCACCTCCTGCAAATGGTCGGAAATAAAATACAGTATTAGCAAGGGTTCAATAGGTTGAAACAAAAATAATGTGGTTAACGAATAATTTATCCTTCATTATCATTGGGCCATCCTTGCACACTTGCCAAGTGGCACACATGCTGGATGGATGGTGAGAAATGTTTTTTAAAATAAGAGAATTCATTCTTAGAGTGGGTTGGCAGGGGACAGAGACCCAACCTGAACTGACCCACTGCAGTCCAATTGATGGCTCCCAGGTACACCTATGATCCGAGAAATTTCAGAATATGACATCATAGAAAATTAGGTATTTGATTGTTTGGCAAGTACTTATCTCATTCATCTTTCTTCCAAATCGCAAGCAACTTTAGAAATTGCTATATCTTATTAGGGCTTACTAATAGTAATAGTAAAGATTAATTGTTGAGTATTCCCTCTATTTAACTGGTGAATTTTAAGCATTTGTATTGAAGAATGTAAACGTAGGCAGACCAGAGACATTCATTAAAATTTAATTAGCAGAAGTTATTGACTTATTAAATGCTATAAATAGGGCAAGCCAGGTGAAGTGTGGTGACTGCAGAATGTGGGAGCCTGGGAACACATGTGATCCGAGGCAAAGACACTTGCGTTACACGTGCGTGGCTGGAGCAACATCAGCTCAGTGTCATTGAGTCAGAGGCTAAGCTGCAGTCACTGCAACAGAGGGAGGCAAATTTACCTAGTTTTTTTTATCCTAGAGAGGATAGATTCACCTGATTTAGTTCATGTTCAAGGATGTGTGAGGCAGATATGGTGGTTGAGAACTCCCTCAACATTTGGGAAGCCTTAGGCTTTGCAATTGTCTAACAAGTACAGGGTTGATGCAGCCAAAGTGGAAAAATGTGATGCACAAGGTGAATGAGTGAAGTGACAATGACACCACAGTGTAGGAAACCATTTAAACTGGGAGTCAATAACACTGTAGTGGTAGTAACACAGTTTATAGGTATGATGATTAGACGCTGTTTTCTGCAGCAAAGTTCAAAAAGCTGAATTGCATGCCTAGTCACAGGTTTTGATACGTCTGCTCTTGTCAAAGGAGAAACTTACAGACAGATGGGAGGTTCTAGTTGTTATGGTCCATAAATATACCAATGACATAAGTAATACTGTGAAAGAGGTTCTGGTTGAAGACCATGAGCAGATAGGAGCCAAGTTAAAAAGCAGTATGGGCAGCACGGTGGCTCAATGATTAGCACTGCTGCCTCACAGCGCCAGAGACCCAGGTTCGATTCCATCCTCGGGCGACTGTCTATGTGGAGTTTGCACATTCTCCCCGTGTCTGTGTGGGTTTCTGTCGGCTGCTCCGGTTTCCTTCCACAGTCCAGAGATGCGTAGGCTAGGTGGATTGGCCATGCCAAATTGCCCATAGTTTCCAGGGGTGTGTAAGTTAGGTGGATTAGCCATGGGAAATGCAGGATTACAGGGAGAAGGGTAGGGGAATGGGTCTGGGTGGGATGCTCTCCAGAGGGGCAGTGTGGACTTGTTGGTCTGATTGGCCTTTTCCACACTGTAGGGATTCTATGATTCTATGTCCAAAAAGGTAAGAATCTCTGGATCATTACCTGAACCACAGCAAATTTGGGGTACGGCAATTATAACAAGGGTTGTAACAGAAAACTTTAAATAGTGATAGTGAAGGATCAAGGTTGAGAAGATGTGACAAACAGAATATAGAATACAAGGCAAGATAATACGATTGTAATAAGGGAAACAACAACCTGAGCAAGGCAGAAAGCGGGAGAATGGACAAACCCGGGAGTGCATCAGTCACTAAGGCTAGGAGTTATAAAAATAGTAGAGAGATAGAATTAATGCTTCTGTCTGAATATACTTAGCATTTGTAATAAATATAAATTGACAGTGCAAATAGAAATGAATGTTATGATCTTATTGCTATTACAGAGACGTAATAAAAACTAGGACCAAAAACAAAGTTGCTGGAAAAGCTCAGCAGGTCTGGCAGCATCTGTGAAGGATAAAACAGAGTTAACGTTTCGGGTCTGGTGACCCTTCCTCAGTGCCTGACCCAAAATGTTAACTCTGCTTTTTCCTTCACAGATGCTGCCAGACCTGCTGAGCTTTTCCAGCAACTTTATTTTTGTTCCTGATTAACAGCATCCGCAGTTCTTTCGGTTTTTAATAAAAACTAGGACTTGATTAGTCAAGAATATACGATATTTAAGAATGATAGGAAGCTTCAAAAAATAGTTCTGTTAAGCAAAAATATTGGTAGAGAGAGCAAAGAGTCTAGCTCTCATGATTAAGGTATTGAATCAGTTTGGTTAGAGAGGAGAAATACAATGCGTTAAAAGTTAGTTGTCAAAGTAACCACACTGTAGCAATGTTTCCTCTGAGGGTTTGCGCATGGCAACTGGTGTAGCTACAAAGATAAGCGACATCGGAAGACTGGAAAACAAAACCAAGCAAGAATTTTTAAAGAGCATAAAATTTGGACACAGACGGAGTGCAGACCAGAGGAATCTGGGTGTTCTGATTCGTAAATCACAAAATGTTAGACTGCAGGTACAGCAAATGACTGGAAGGCAAATGGAATATTATCACTTCCTGGAAGGGGAATGAGATTTAAATGTAGGGATGTTTTGCCAAAGTACTACAGGTTATTGGTGAGACTACATCTGGAATTGTGGAGATTTGGTTTCTTAACATAAAGGATATAAAAGCATTAGCAGCAACCAGCGGTTCATTTGTCTGACTTCTGAGATGAGGCAGTTATCTTAAGAGTAAAAGGTTGGACAGGTTGGGCCTGTATCCACTGGAGTTTAAAAGAATGACAGGTGATCTTTTGAAACAATATCCTGAGGAACTTGACAGGGTGGATGCTGAAAGGACATTTCCCTTTGTGGAAGAAATGAACTGGCGAACACAGTTTAAAAATAAAGGGAGAAAGTGCTGGAGAAACTCAGCAGGTATGGCAGCATTTGTGGAGAGAGAAAAACAGAATTAATGTTTTGAATCCAATATGACAAAAGGGTTTTGATACATGCACAATGGAAGCAGTACTGGGGATAAGTGGGAGCTGTACTGATTGGCGCATCCTTTTCCTGACCGTGCTGGGATTAGTACTCTGGTGAGCTATGTAGCTAGAGCAATGGAGAAGGCTATAAATTAAGTAGTAGGCGGTGAGATAATGTGAGGGAAGATGTGGTAAACTAAAGAGTTAAGTCAGTAGTATTACATCTTATGGTCATTACATCAGTATAGTTTTAAGAGACACACTCATCATATCATCACTGTATTATAGCTAATGCCATGATGATATAAAGATCTGATAATTCATCTTACCTCAGATCATTTGAAGTATGCTCTTCTGTTGTTAAATATTAGTTTAACATTAACCTACTCATGCTGAAGTATAATGTTTGTACTTAATAATTAGTTGTATCAAGTGTCAATTGAGTTCTTCAATACCAATGATATCCGTATCTCCACAAAATATAAACATATGTAACAGGAGCTAACAAGAATTGTAACATCAGGTCAAAACACCCTGTTGAAGGCAAACTTGCACCAAAGTACCAATGAGGGAAACAGGAAACAAAGTCAGATAAAGCTACAGGCTGCAAAAATAATTTTAGAGAAACTTAAAAGGTACCTTATCTGAATGCACATGACATCTGCAATAAGGTTGATGAATTAGCATTATGCCATCATGGAGACACGGCTGCAGAGTGAACTAACATTTGACATTTAGGAAAGATGGGCAAACAGGAAAAAAAAGGCATAACACTAACAGAGAAGATCAGTAGTGTAATGAGGAAGAATCATAGATCAGATCAAGATGTTGAATCAGTTGGAGCCACAAAACATCAAAGGGCAGCAAACATTGCAGAGAGTTGTTTATAAGTCACCAAACAATTGTAACAAATGTAGGGTAGAGTGTAAATCAGGAAAAATTGTAACAGTAATCATGGAGGACTTCAATCTATATACATACGTAGGTAAACCTAGCTAGCTCAAATGCTATAAAAGATGAATCCCTTGAAAATCACACCAGGTGATTTTCTAGAGCAATATGCTGAGATAGCAAGTAAAAAATAGGCTATTTTATATCTAGTATTAAGCAAAAGAAAGGACTGATTTTTCCAGTGACACTGAAGGAATGCTGACATTTTCTGACATGTTCGCTGTCCCACCCCAAACACCCTAGTGCCCTATTCACTGCATCATTAGCTGTTTCAGACCGCTCACTTCTTCCATCGCACTCACTGCCTAGCACCCTCACTGTACAGTATCCCCATGAATGATGGAGCAGGGCAGTGGGCAGAAAACAGGCATTGAGGAGCCCCGTGCAAGATGGAGATACAGTAGCATACATATTGGTTGCAAGACAGGAAGGCACCTGCTTGCAATTGACCACCACCCCAACAAAAAGTAACCAAATAGTACCCACACACATAGCACCGTTAGTGCACATTTACCACCTGGACCACAGCAGTTCAAGGAGAGAGTTTATCTTCTCAAAGGGCAAAAAGCATTCATTGATATTCACAAATCCAAGAGTAAGTCACAGAGGTACATACAAATTCAACGAGTGTCATGAAAAGACATGGATACTTGCGTCAGAGTGTTAACAGGAGGCAAAAAAAAAATCATTGAGCAAGTTAACACTCCTGGAATGAAAGAAAGGGAAAGAAGAGGCCTCACAATCTCCAGTAAACAGAACAGGGGACCTATGCAATGTCAAGATCTCTGCACTACTCACTCAAACCCATCTCAGACAATTCCGAGTAAGAAGTCCTCATCTTACCTCTGCTTCTTTTGCCCCTTACCTTAAATATATTCCCTCTGATCAGTGATCCTCCTTTCAGTACAAACAACTTCTCCTTTATTTGCTGTATCAAAATTACTTCTTGATTTTGGACTACTTAAGCAGAGAAAGTTAAGGGGAGGTTCAAGGAAAACAACGCCGATTTTCTCAGTATCTCCACATATTGGTTTTCAAATCATTTGAAAACAACATTAATAGAATCACTGATATAAAGATGAAGGGTTTAGGCCCGAAACGTCAAGTTTTCCTGCTCCTATGATGCTGCTTGACCTGCTGTGTTCATCCAGCCCCATGCTTGTTATCTCATTAATAGAATCACTGATTTTTTTCTTAAAAGATATCTAAACTCAGAGAACTCTGTTGGAACACTTCTCCTTTTACAATTCTTTTGCTAGGATTTCACCATTTTATGCTGAAGCTGCCCACAACTTCACTATATTTCTAGAAGGTTTACATTAGAACTTCCTCAACCTTACCTGAGCCCACTGTGATTTCATCTGTTACACTCGCTTCCAGGTCGTTGCTGCACTTCTCCACTTTCTTCTCGTCTTCCACCTCCTTCTGTTCTTCCTTCTTTTCACTTGCTTCATGCTTTTCTTCCTGATCTTCCTGCAGTCCTTTGAACTGTTCACTCACCAAAGATCTTTCTGCATCTGCTGCCTCCCTTTCAAACTCTTTCAGCAGCAAAGTCTGTTTGCTGATCTCTTTAGCCTCATGAGATTTTTTAAGTGTCTCCTCCTCTGACTCAGTCTCACTCTGCGGCACCTTTTCAATCACTTGTCGGATCTCTAATGGTCTCGTGATCTCAGCTGGTGGCTGGGACACTGCTTTCCTACCATTTTCAAAATTGATTTTCTTCCCACTTTCAGAACTCTTCTTCTTCCTCACCCCATCAAGACTCAGTTTCTTCAAAGACATCTTCTTCTTCTTCACCTTCTCCAACTTGGTTTTCTCCGGACTTTCGAACAGGGAGCTGGTGAAATTCGGCCGCTCCAGCAACAGGCTGTCTGACTTCCCCCGCTTCATCACTTCTTTGTCTACCATGCATTTTAATTTTTTGCCATAGTTTAGAACGTGGGAATCAGAAGAGCGGGAAGACTCCCAGCTATCACTGTCCAACGTGCTCCCAGTGCTGTTCCGAGGACTTAGACTTGCATGGATCCAGGGGTCGTGCTGTGAAGGAGAAAGGAAATAATGAATTTTTAAAAATACAGGAGAAAAATCAAAGGGAGAAAAATCCATTTCAAGGTTTCCTTCCTGGTTATTTTCTGGAGGTTTCCTGCATAATGGTACACTATAGCAAGGATGAATGCTAGCTACACGCAACATGTCATCTAAATGCCACACATGCTAATACTGGTGACTGTACTTCAAATAGGAAGTTACTTCCTGAGTCTGATATTTCTCAGTTTTGCAGTTCTGAATGTCAAATCTAACATCTCGATTTCATAGACTTGCATGCATGCACACATATACATAAGTTGCAGTCTAACACTACATGAAACTATGGTGTAATCTCCAAAACGTCAATTCACCGTTTGGTCAGAAAGCCTTGATTCCAAAGGCCAATCCTCAGAAGACCTTGCATAGATGCAGTCCTTCTTTAATGGGTGTACATTATTCCACACTATGCACCATCTTGAAGTGGCATAAGAGGTCTGGAAAATTTAATAATCCGTTGGACAGTTATCTACAAAAATAGCTAAAAGTAAAAGCTGCTGTAGTTCAGAGATTTCTTTCTTAAGCCAGACCATCATCTTCCACAAAAATGGGTGTTACACTTCTTGAGGGATGAAAGATTGATGTGTCCCCAGAGTCTTGACTTTTTCTGGTCCTCAGGACAAGAAAGACAGTGGAGTTTAGCACAACATTAGTAAACGGGGAAGCTGTGAAGAGGATGTCCTTGCTTGCACATTCTCGCTGACCAACCTCTTCCACAACAGAGACAGGACAATTGGGAAGGCTGGGACTCCTTTCTCTAGGAAAGAAAATACTGAGGAATGGGAGTAGAGAAATATTTGAAATTATAGAAGATTTGATAAAGCAGACATACAGAATATGTGGGGAAACCAATACTAGAGGTCATAAGTACAACATAGTCACTAATAAATCCCATATGGAATTCAGAAGAACCTTTCTAAAGTATTGAGTGGTGAGATTGTGGAACTTGCTACCACAGGAAGTTGTCCAGGTGAACAGCCTTGATATATTTAACAGAAATCTAGTTGAGCCCACATGAAAGACGATTAAATAGTTTGGGAATGTGATAAAGTAGGACAGGAAGAAGCTCCTGTGGAGCATGTACACCAGCACAGATCCATTGGGCCAAACGGCCTGTTTGTATATTGTAAATTCAAAAATATCAGTACATAAGACTTACAGTTACAAAATTAATGAAAGGAGAAAGCATAAGGCATCATTTTCAAATGTACATAGTATTTGAAACAAAACAGATAAATTAACAGTTCTAATTGAGATAAATAAGTACAATCTAATGGCCAATAATGAGATGTAGCAATAGCATGACCTAGTTTGGAACCTGAAAATTGAGGGTGTGTGGCATTTAGAAGGACAGGAAGCTAGGAAAAGTGGAGTGATTCAGGAAGCTAGAACATAGCTGCAGTCTGGTACAGATGTGAATGACAAAGGTAAGAGTCACTTGTGAGAGCTGTGTACAGGCTCCAATAGTAACCACATGGTAGGACAGGGCATCAAGAAAGAAAGACTGTGAGCTTAAACCGCTCAAAAGAATACAGTGATTGTTGTGGGGGATTTTAACCGGTATAGACTGGAAAAATTAGATGGGAAGTAGTCTGGATGAGGAATTCATTGAACTTTTATGACAGTTCCTGAGACCAGCATATTATGGCACCAACTCTATTTGTAAATTCACTCACAGGATGTCGGCATTGGATAGACTGGTATTTATTGCCCATCCCTAATTGCCCAGAGGGCAGTTAAGAGTCAACCACATTGCTGCAGGTCTGGAGTCACACGTAGGCTAGATCAGGTAAGGATGGCAGTTTCCTTCCTTAAAGGACATTAGTGAACCTGAGGGGTTTTTCCAACAATTAACAATGGTATCATGGTCATCATTAGAACCCTCAATTCCAGATTCTATATTGAATTCAAATTCCACCATGGCAAATGGTGGAATTTGAACCCGGGTGCCCAGAACATTAGCTGAGTTTCTGGATTAATACCATAAGGCCATTGCTTCCCCATGGAGGCCATGGGGATGTGTTAAAATAGGGTAGGAGGAAGACCAAATAGAGTCAGTCTTCACTTGAGAATACAAGTAATGCACTGGAAACAGCTGTTAACCAAGAATTAAGACCAAGGGATAAAGTCAGGAAAATTACAATTACCAGGGAAGTCATATGAAATAAATTGTTAGAACTAAGAGTTGACATGTCTAAGGCCCTGATAGGTTTCATTTTGGGTCTTAAAAACGTCATCTAGTGAGATAGTTGATGCTTTAGTTTTAGTTTACCAGAAGTCTTAGATTTGGCAGAGGTACCTTTAGATAGGAAAATAACTAATGCAACTCGTATTGGGGAAAAAATACAACGCAGAAAGCAGGAAACTACAGGCCAGTTAGCTGAACGTCTGTCATGGAAAAACGTTAGCAGATAATAAGATGTTAAAATACGTTGAAGGTAATCACGCAGAGGTAACATGGTTTGCTTAAAGAGAAGTCTTATTTAACTAATTTATTGGAGGTCTTTGAAGAATAATGTAACATATTGGCATGGGTAGAATATTGGCTGGCTAACAGGAGCCAGAGATATTACAAATAAGTGGGTCTTTCTGAGGCTGGTAGGACGTCATGGATGGTATGCCATAAGGGTTCGGCACATCGTGGGCCGAATGGCCTATACTGTTCTATGTTCTAAGGGTTGGTGATGGGGCCTCAATGCTTTACAAATTACATGAAGGATTTGGATGAAGGGTCCAAAAATATGGGTAGCTAAGTTTACTGACGACACAAAGACAGGTGGGAATTAAGTTGTACAGAGGCTCAGAAGGAGCCTACAAAAGGAATATAGATAAGTTAGATAGGATGTAGATATAGATAAGTGAGCCGGCAAAGATCTGGCAAGAGGAGTATAATGTGGTAAAGTATGAAATTACCCATTTTGGCAGAAAGAATAAAATAAAGAACTGACAAGAGTAGCGAGGTTGTGGTTCTTGGATATACATGGCATTGGTAAGTTCACACCTGGTGTACTGTGTACAGTACTAATCACTGTACTTATGGAAGAATATTAATACACTGGAAGCAGTTCAGAGAAATGTTACTAGACTAATACCTGGGATGAGTGCTTCAGAGATAGTAGGAACTGCAGATGCTGGAGAATCTGAGATAACAAGAGCTGGATGAACACAGCAGGCCAAGCAAGACCTTCTGAAGAAGGGTCTAGGCCCGAAACGCAGCCTTCCTGCTCCTCTGATGCTGCTTGGCCTGCTGTGTTCATCCAGCTCTACGCCTTGTTACCTGGAATGAGTGAATTGCTTTAAGAGGTTACGCTAGATAGGCTAGACTAGTATCGCCCAGAGTTTTGAAGAGCAAGAGGTGAGGTCATTGAAACATAAGATCCTGAGGGGACTTGACTGGCTGGATGCGGATAGGGTCCTTCCTCTTTTGGGAGAATCTATGACTAGGACGCATATTTAAAAATAAGGTCTTGTCTAACTAAGACAGAGATGAGGATAAAATACTTCTCACAGAGGGTTGAGTGACTTTGGAACTTCTTTCCTCAAAAGGCAGTGGATGCAGAATCTTAAAATATTTTTAAAGCAGAGGTAGATAGATTCTTATTACTAAGGGGATGGAAGCTTAATCAGAGATATGCAGGAGTGTAGAGTGGATGAGATTAGGCATGATTTTATTGACTAGTGGAGCAGGCTTGAAGGGTCTAGTGGTCCACTCATGTTCGTCATTTGTAACTTTGATGTATTTCTCCAAATACTACTCCTAGTGCTGTTTCCTCTTGCTTGCAATATTTGGAGTGACTGGTTTGGTTGGATTGGTCCTAACTACAGATCCCTTAATTGCCAGATGATTAAACCCCAAACCAGGAACCATGACATTTGTTCTCTGTTCAATCATTTAAACCTCATGCAGTTCTGTTTAGATGCAGCTACATGCAGCCAATAACTACCTTTTCTACTGTCAACATCTACATCAATAGCCATGTAGTCACACCCACCATTTCATCTTCAAAACCTTTCCAAACTCTCAAGTTGGCTCAGAGTAGTATCTGCACCTGGGTCCAAGTCGCGGCTACAGTTATACTGCATCCTATCCCCAGATGAAACTTTACAAACACTAGTCACATTCTAACCTTTCCCGCACACTGCTTCAAGAGCAAGTAATTGATTCTGTAGCACTGCACTAAAACGATATGAAATGATTTACTCATTAAGATCTAACCAAAGTGCAATGTTCCAGTGACTTTGTTAATCTAATGCAATCAAGCAGAATGGGATTTACAATATAATCCTGACACAGACCTTAATGGTCCTGCTGGGAACAACCCCACACATACACTTAAAACATGAGGGAGTTGATGACGGTAACAAGTTTGTACTGGGTTTGCTGTGTCAATCTTGCTGAAAACAGGAAAAAGAAAGAGTAACACAGTAGGTCATTGTGTTGGCAGTCCAAATGAATGCTGCATACCTGGGCATCACTACGTGACTACAAATATTCTACCTAAACAATAATGCAAGCTATCTTTATGAACCTTTGCCCGAGCGATGTCCGAGCTAAACATGAGAGCTAGTTATTGTCATAAGGCATACTGAATTAACGAATAGTTCCAGTCTGGCTAGAATTGCAACCTCATGACAAACCAGATGCAAAACACAGCAAAATCTCAGAATGGAGATCGTTTCTTCTGTTAACATGCATTTCCATCTGCTGCAATCAGACCCTATCTAAAATAACTATGTTTGGGGTGAGGATCTCTCTAGTTCCAAAGACAGACTTTTGACCTGAAACATTAACTTTCCTTTTCTCTCCACAGATGTCTGGCGGAGTCTATCCAGCATTTTGAGCCTTTATTTCATAATTAGCATCTGCATTCTTTTTGTTACCCAACAACAATTGGAGAGTGCAACACAGATGCATCAGAATTATTCAGGAACTTTCAAGCGTTAAAGGTGCATAAACTTTTCCCATACTTGCTCAGATTTACAAGATTGGGAGAGGAGCATGGTCTGATTGAGGTACTTCATACGTTAAATGGAGTAGCTACACTATTTCCTCCTGAGAAGTCCAGAATAAGGGACTACCCAAGTTAAAAGTTAAATTAAATTGATAGCTAGGTCTTTCAGGAGTGAAATCAGGGGTCAACCTTTCCACATAGTGTTGTGAAAATCTGGAACTCTTCATTCCAACCCCTTCAACAGTAGATACAGTGCAAGTTTCAAAATAGCAATCTGAGGATTTTTATTGGACAAGTGAATAAAATATTTTTAGTCTGTTCCTGTATATAAGGACACAAGTGAATGCCCTGTATTGCCCACCACCTACATACAATTAAATATACAATTAATAACAATGCTTACCACACCCACCGCTTTTAATATGCCATAGTTTCCTTCCCTACACTGTTGCCAAACATATTTACTTATGTTGAGATTCATCCAGAACCAAACACCCTGCTCCAAGTTAATGCGTTTACTTTGTTAGAGTCTGGAGATGCTCAAAAACCCAACTCTATGCTTCCTGTCCTGTCCAGCAATGTTAGGGCATCTGTAGATTCCAACACAGAACAAGCCATGTTTGCACAAGATAATAAGCTAGTTCTATAATGTATGATTTGAGCACATGAGCTTTAGACTCAGAAATTAAGTTATCTGTTGGTTTATTGGCAAACGTGGCAGTTAAATTGAGCTTGCTAAGATCCCATAAGACATATCAGTAGAATTAGGCCATTCAGTCCATCAAGTCTGCTCTACCATTTGATCATGGCTGATATATTTCTAAGGTTCTTGAGTAGATTTGTAGCTCAGGTCATGGACACCGTGGTTGGTTTGCTCGCCGAGCTGGTTCGTTAGTTCACAGATGTTTCATTACCCTGCTGGGTAACATCAGTGTAGCCTCCAATGAAGTGCTGTTCTGTTTTCCTGCCTGGTATTTAAAATCAGGGGTCCTCTGGGTTTGATATATTTCTCAAGTCCATTCTCCTGACTTCTCCCTGTAATCCCAGATGGCCTTACCAATTAAGAACCTACCTATCCCTACTTTAAATACACTCAATGACTTGGCCTCCACAACCTTCCGTGGCAATGAGTTCCACATATTAACCACCCTCTGGCTTAAGAAATTTCTCATCTCAGTTTGCCAAAACAGCAATTAAACAAGGACCAGTTTGTCTGTTTTTGGTGGAATGACTGAGGGAGAGATATTGGCCAGGACATGAAACTCTTCTCCTTGAAAGTGTGCCATGTGGTCTTTGACCCACGCAAGAAGTCAAACAGGACTTCAGGACAAAATTACATCCAAAAAAATGGCAGCACCTGCAGTGAGGCACTCCACTAGTCCTGCAATAAGGTGCAGATTTAGATCATGAGCTCAAATTCTGAACTGCAACTTGCCACTCAGATGTGAGCAAGGCAAATAAACGGTCCCTACATTATATCCATTTATTACAAATGTCTTGTTTCATCCTGCCAGGAGCCTATTCCACATGTTGTTACCCTTCTGTAGAACAGCAGAATCTTGCGAGACAATTCAGCCCATTATGCTTGTTCTGGCTCTTCAAAACAGCTATCCAATAAGTATCACACCCCCTGTCATTACCCCATAGTCCTGAAAATGCACCTCTTCAAACGTTTATCTTATTTCCTTTGCAAAGCTACCAAGTCAGCTTCCACTGGACCCTTTCCAGCAGTGCAGATCAGACCACAAAAATTGTGTTGTGCGAAAAATCAGCCTAATTTTGTTTGGTTCTTTTGCCGATCACCTTAAATCAATATCCTTTACAACCACTCCTCTTGCTAATTTCTCATGTTTGTAGCAAAATCCTTAATGATGAAATATTAAAGCCTCTATTAAATCTCCCTTTAACCTTCTCTGCTTTAAGAACATTAATTTCGGCATTTCCACATGACTGAACTCCGCACATATGTTACCATTCCAGGAAATCTGCCCTGAGCCCTTACCATGGCCTTGATACCTTCCCAAAGTGCAGTGCCCAGTATGTGGGGTTAAAAATTAAACAAAATACTCCATCTAAGGCCTAAGTATTTTCTAAGGGCTCAGTACAAGAGTGTCCTCAGTCACGAAATTTGTCACGAATTCAACAGCATGTGCCCTTGGCCCTCCCATCCTCCTTTAGTTTTAAATATTCCAATTACTCCTATATCTCCATCAGGAAAACATGATCCTATCCAACAAATTGACAAAGATGACGAGCAAAACTAATGGATAAAAGTCACCATAGTCCCATAGGCTCCCCTCTCAAGAGAGGGGTGACTGGTGGTGAGCTTAAGCTGAGAGTCACTACACCTCAAACGAGGGGCAACATTGAGAAGGCAGGGCCTTCATGGTGACCTCAGCCAGTATCAGAATTTAATTTGCACTGTTGGCATAACCCTCTATTGTTGTCCAACCAATTTAGCTAACTGACCCCCAGAGAACCCGCAGAAAAGCTGTCTCAATAGAGGAAGAGTGATCATACCTCCTTTGGGTATGGGATGTAGCCTGCGTATGCTAATACAAATGTGCAGAATTGATTGAAGTCCTCCACTGTTCTCTGTCTCTTCTTTGGCGGCTAAAAATTAAACAGAAAGAATTTTCAGAAACTTGACATGGAACCATTTAAATAGCAGAGCATCAAATCTGACAGGATGAAGTGTCAAACTTAGTGATCATACTGTACTGACAATTCAGTTCCCTGTACACCTGGATTTTAGCTTGTGTATACAAATCATAGCATCTCGGCCTCATCTCAAATGTTGTCCAGTCCCACAAACCTCAGACCTACGCTTGTCTGTATTGTTTACCTCGATTTCAAAAAATCGTTCCACCAGCAGCACCCGTGCCTATAACTTAAGACTTCTCCACGTCTCTCTCTTGGTCCTTCACTATGATGCTTCTTAAAACTTTAATCAGGCTGTCCTTATGTTTGGTGTCACTTTGTCTGATTATGCCAATAAAGAGCTGAGGTGATAAATGCAAGTTACGCTCATGCATAGATGTAGGTAATTTATTAAGAGGCTAAGAATGCAGTAAATAAAGCATACAATATCCTAGGTTTTCTTAACAGGTGAGTACAAGAGCGAGGAGGCTGTGTTAAACCTGGTTTAAAAGAAACAAACACTTGTTCATCCCTAAAGAGAGTAGTACTGAGTCTAGTTTCATTGAAAATAAATTTAATAACGATGTGAAGGAAAGACACACACAGACAAGATTGGGAGAAAGTTTTCAGAGATAAGGAAACTCATTTACAAGCGCTGATAAAGGGGAGACTGTGACATAGTATGTAGTGATGTCACTGGTCTAGTAATTCAGAGGCTCACACCATACTCTAGGGACATGGGCTCAAATTCTACGCTGTTACTGATGAAATTTGAGATTAATGGTGGTGCAGTGACAGTATCCCTAGTTCTGAATCAGAAGGCCCAGGTTCAAGTAGAGGTAGACCGTAGAGGTGTGTAATACCACCGCTGAACAAATTGTTTAGAAAATATCTAAATACCGGGAATTATTTGCTAGCCTAAATGGCAACCACACAACCAATGTCAATTGTCATAAAAATTACCTCTGGCTCGTGGATGTGCTTTAGGGGGGAAATTTGGCCATTCTCACCTGCTCTTGCCAAAATACAACTCCAGACCCACAGCAACATAGTTCACTTAAGTGCACTCTCAGATTAAGGACGGGCAATAGCTGCTGACTTACCCAGTGATAGCTGCATTCCATGAATGAATGAAAAACACTGGCTCAAGGGGCTGAATGGAATCTTATTGATCCAATGTCTCATAAACCACTTTAAATTTCAATTGCCAGCAAAAGCTCATAGCTGAATTCAAACAAGGCATGACCAACGGAGAAAGGATCCAAAGACCACCGCCTATGAAAGAATTGTACCAAAGGTGCCCATTCAGTCACTTGTACTACCATTCTTTACCATCCTGGCTGCTCTGCATCTTAATCAATCTGCCTTGATTTGGCATGAAATGCTGCTGAAGAGGGAATCTGGGATGTTTGCTGACAATTGTACAATATTCAGAACTATTCACAACCCCTCAGATACTGATTTCCAAAGGCAGCAGGACCTGGAAAATATCCAGGCTTAAGCTGGAAATTGACAAGAAACATTCATGCTACGCATGCTGTAGGAAAATGACCATCTTCAGCCAGGGAGAATCTAACTACCTCCCTTTGATATTCAATGGCATTATATCGCTGAATCCTGCAGTATCAACATCCTAGGGATTATCACAAGAGATGGTATCCTCAATTGGAAGGTGGGACTTTATCATTGATAGTATCATGAGGATTGACCACTGCACAATCCTTATAGGGACAAATTCATCTGCCACAGAAAAATTGATGAAAATGAGGATAATTAATTTTTACCCTATTGTTGGTCCCGTTAATGCCCGTGGCAGAACCAGTCCAGTAGATAGATCCTTAGGACTCAGCCAGCTCAAATCAGTAATACCAATAATAAGCCATTTTGACAATGGACTTTGAACCCCCAAACCAGGTTACATTCTTTGTCCTTACCACCTTTTCTCCAACTGGTGCTCAATGTCGAAAAGTACTAATTCATGTGCTGAGGTGTGGAGGGCAGTGGTGGTAATCAGGAGTCTTCCCTGCCCATGCTTGACCTAATGCCATGAGTTTTCAAGGGGTCCACAGTCAATTTATGTAGTGCTTTTATAGTCTGGACTGTATCAGTCTCAGAATGCATTTATACAGCATATTTCACAAACCCAAGTTGTGCCAACACAAGTTACAGCCAATTAAGTACTTTTGAAGTGTAGTTACATTATAATGTTGGAAATGTGACAAACATTTTGTATATTACATTCAAGTGTGGCAAAATAAGCATCTAAAATCACAGGTTTCAGGTATTGAGACACACCATTGTCTGTAGGGGTGGCTGAATTACCCCTAACAGGCTCTGGAGGTAAATTAATTAACTGGAAACAGGGGTGACTTAATGGTGGTATGTAACAGGTGAAAAGTAACATGGGGGATTTGATGGTGGGTAAAAATGTTCAGTTATGGGTGTAAGCACATCTAGATATTAAAAAAAATTGTCACCAAAATTCTGGAAAACTCCCCTGCTCTTCAAAATAGTGACTATGGGTTAATTATACCCGCTGATTAGGGCAGACGGACCTTATTCAACTCAACACCACACTCATAAGACAGCATCTTTGACTTTGCAGCCTTCCATCAGTACTGCATTGGAGTGTGTCAGCCTAGATTATGTGCTTAATTCCCTGTGATGTGAACCTACAACCTCACAGCTCAAAGATGAAACTATTACCCATTGTGCAACAGTTGATGCAAGTAACATGATTGATTTCCTATTTTTTTTCTTTATTCATTCACAGGATGAGGGCATCACTGGCTAGGCAGCATTTATTGCCCATCCCTAATTGCCCAGAGGGCAGTTAAGTGTCAACCACATTGCTGAGGGCCTAAAGTCACATGTAGGCCAGACCAGGTAAGGATGGCAGTTTCCTTCCCTAAAGGGCATTAGTGAACCAGGTGGGTTTTTCTGACAATTGACAATGGATCATTAGATTCTTAATTCCAGATACTTATTGAATTCAAATTCCACCATCTGCCCTGGCAGGATTCGAACCCGGGTCTCTGGATTAACAGTCCAGTGATAATACCACTAGGCCATCGTCTCCCCTTGACTGTATTCACCAGTCAAGGAAATGCATCACCTGTCACCCTTGTGTGGCTATCACCTGTATCCGTGAGCTGAGCAGAGTTGTCAATGAAGACAGACAGTCACCATATCCAGCTCTGCCATCATTCTAGACCAGCACATGGAATCAGTCACAAGCCTCCTCCCTTTCCTGCACCTACCATTGGTAGCCATGGTGTAGAAACAGCTCTGAAATTCCCTCCCTTAATCCCATACTCTCCTCAAAAGGTGATATCGGTCAATCCTTGTAATACCTCCAACTTTGTCTCAGAAATTGATTAACAGCTGTAAGAACCTTAGACACGTTTCCATAAGAATACTCAAACAATCGTCACTATTCGAGTTCATGCCAGATGCAGAATTGCAATTAACACAAAATTCATTTGGGGAGCTCAAACTCTAGTCTCGCGACAGAAAAGTGTTTGAAGGGGGCATGAAAGTTACACCTCAAAACGTCGGCAAAAAACAGGAGCAAGTGCATGGACGACGTAGGGATAAAACATTCCACATCACAAATTAGTTCTCAATTATAAAGAGCTATTCAGTAAGTCCACTGAGAACAGAATTCATAAACGTTTGCCTGCAGTTCCTAAAGGGTGGAACCTTCAATATACTGCCAGGGTTAGGTTGCGGGCTGGGGTGAAATGAAAGATTTCAAAGCTGAAGGTAAAGCTATGGGTACTATCCTACTAAAGATGTTCTGCTCTAACAATATTGTTGGACATCGGTATATAGTGCACGATTAAACCCTGCATCATTCTCACACTGAGAAAGGTCAGATCATCAGCCTGTTGTGATTTATTGATGTTTTAAAGGCATCGTACATCCTTAATTAACTATTAGGAAATTGCAATGCCAGTCATCCAAGACAAGTGGAAAATATACTGGGCCAACTGATATGAGATTCCAGTTGATTATACCACAGCCACATTAAGAACAATCTTTTAGTCCAAAACAAAAAGTTGAAAATCATTGAAGACACAAGACTGCACAAGGTCATCACCAATAACCAAAACATCACAACTCAGCCAATGCACATCACTATTCAAGGCTGCACTGGTGCAGTACCTTTAATTTCTCTGCTTTAAAAAAACCTTAACTCAGGTAACTATTACTGTACCCCAATGTTATACATCAACAGACTTGACCTCGCTAGTATTGTGCCAGTGTCATACACTGAGACCTGTCCCCACCAGTACTGCACCCTATTATGTCGGCTTGTCCCATATTATGCAGGAAGACACCTGTCCCACATTATAGTGGCAGATCTGTCCCAACATGTACCGTAACCCAGTATTATAGAGGGATAGGCCTGGCTTTATGAGTACTGTACCCATGTTACAATGGCTTCTGCCCAAAGGGTCTGCTTTCAAACCCTACAAACATAATTCAAACTGGCATTGCTGGTGTCTGTACAGAAGGAGTACTGCACTTTTAGTGCGGCCATCTTTCAGATGAGATGAGGCCCTGTCTATCCTCAAACAGATGCAATAGTATTTTCCTAGTGCTGGGATTTCTTAATCTTCTGGTAAACATTTATCCCTTAATTAACTCTATTTCTTTGTGCTTAACTCATTCTGTCAGTGGACTGTTGCTGTATGCAGACAATTACAGTAACATTTCCTACATTACAACGGCAGCTGCATTTTTAAAGCATATTTCTGGCCGTGAGATACCTGGAGATATTGAAAAACGAGAAAGATTATATGTAACTTGCTCTGCTTCACTGACTAGGCCAGAATTTTGAACTTGCATCTTTGCAATGTGGTAGAGGTGGACAGGTGTGATCCATTGCGAATATATTCTGACAAGAAAACATGATGCAGAAAGCCCAACTCTCAGTCATGACAGAACACAGCAAATATCTGGGAATAACAACTTACATTCATTGCTACATTAAAGTTGCAATGTGCATTCTAAAGTGCACAACAGGACTGTCAACTGACAAATATTGGCAGGATCACAGTAGGAGAAACAGATGCCCAGATATTTCTTGAGTGGTAAGAGGTTGAAAAGTGTAGTTCATCAAAGGGACTTAGCCCTCAGTGATTTATTAACGAAGATGATTAACATGTATGTGAAGCAAGTTATTAGGGAGGCTAATGCATTGCTAACTTTTATTGCAAAAAGGATTAGAGTACACCAGTGAAGTCTTGCTTTATTTGTATAGGATTTTAGGTAGACTGAACCTGGAGTAGTGTCTGCAATTTTGGTCTCCTTATCTCACGAAAGATATTATTGCCATAGAGGGAGTGCAAAGGTTCATCAGACTTGTTCCTCGGATGGTGGGACTGTCTATGAAGGAAGGTTGGGCAAACTAGGCTTGTATTCTCGAGTTTTAAATAACAAGAGGTGATCTAATTGAAACCTACAAAATACGTAAAGGGATAAACAGCATAGATACAGGAAAATGTTTCCCACGGTTAGGGAGTCTAGAACCAATGGGCACAGTTGAAAAATAAGGACATACCACTTGGGTCTGAGATGAGTTTATTTTTAAAATTAAAAAGAGTTGTGAACCTTTGGAATTCTCTATCCCAGAAGGCTGCAGAAGCTCAGTCTTTGAGTATGTTTAAGGTTGAGATTCTTATTGAATGGTTCAATGAGCTGAATGGACTACTCCTGCTTCTATGTCCTTCGGGAGCCAAAGCAGCAGCTATTACAGCTTGAAAAAGAGGTAGGTTTCTGGGAGCTTGATGATGGAGAGCAAGGGATGGAGAGGTTTGGAGAGAGAATGCCAGAGGTTGGAGCCCAGACAGTTGAACGCATGGCAGCCAATGGTGGTCAAAGGAAGTTGTGATGTTCAGGAGCTCAATTGGAAGTGCAGGTAGAGAGTTGCAAGGTTCCAGGAGATTACGGAGGTCTGAAATACAGAGGGCCTTAAACATACAGAGAATTTTTAATTTGAGACATTTTGGAACCAGGAGTCAATGCAAGACGTTAATTCACAAAAATAAACAGATTTAAAACAAAATTGCACATCTCATTTCAAATAAACACAGTAGATTTTTATATTGCTGTTTCAACCTGCATCTATCCATTGCCAATTACTGTCACTCCCCAACTCAACACTATTACAATAAATTACAATATTACAGATTTCTGATGAAGGGTTTAGGCCCGAAACGTCAAGTTTTCCTGCTCCTATGATGCTGCTTGACCTGCTGTGTTCATCCAGCCCCATGCTTGTTATCCCACTATTACAATAAACCTGTACTCAGATCCCTTAGTGATACAACCTGGTGTGATGGATGGATAGGAGCAGACCACAGGCATATTTCCAAGTGCTTTTGATCCAACTGTTGTTACTAAATAGTGTGGTAATGGCCACCTGAGCTCAGAGATTAATCTTTGTTTTTAACATTTTATAATCAATCTTCTCATCAAGGATTCCCTACCAATCAATCTCAACAGTTGGCGTGAACCAGCTGGTCAGGAATGGAGAAAACGGTCAGAGAGAAGGGGGAATGAGGGAGAGTGAGGGAGAGAGAGGGAGAGAGAAAAGGGGGAAATGGAGTGAAGAGCGAGTGAATGAAGAAAGAAAAACAGAAAGAAGAAAAAGTCAGACCCAGCAAGGGGGCAAAGAGACAGCGGAAGAAGCAGACAGGCACAAGGCGGATTGGATATAAAGGATGGGGCGAGAAGAGTGGACAGGGAGTGGCATGGGTAAAGAGGTTGGTAAGCGGAGTGCATGGAGGGAAACTGGGAGTTAAAGGGAGAGAGGATACAAAGCAGCACCAATCAGGAAACTGAGCCCGGTGAATCACTGCCAGCTCCGATATCGCGGCCTGCAGTTCCACCCGCCTTCAACACGGAGACTAACCAGTATCGTCGGTTCACACCACCTCCCCCAGAAGCCCCGTTAAAACGGTCCGAGTTTAACTTGGACCAGCGGCAGAGTTTACAGAGCACGATCCCAGAAAAGGAAGCAATCTGATCATGGCTAGGACTGAACCGTTTCACTCCTCCCCCGTGTTACATCGTCCGAGGAAACATTCTCATAAGAATGGATACTTAAAAAGTATCCAAAGTTTCCAGATCCCGGGTTTGTTTGAAGTTTCAGGTTTTGCCATTCTGCTGACACTTCAGTTCAAAAAGGATCTGAAGCACGGGAACCATTTAATAACTTTTTTTCCGAAAAGCGTTTTATGGTTTAGGTACGGGGAGGGGGGTAGGGTGAGAGAGAAATAACGATTCAAATGAGATGTGAAAGCTGTGGGCAAGGTTGCCAAGATAAACGGGGTACCTGGATTGTAAACTCTCCCCTTCACCGGCCGGACGCTGCTCCAAACATGAAGCCGGTTCAAGTCTGACCCCGGGCCCAAGAAAAGCGAACTCCGGGAGGGTTTCACCCCGGGACCCCACCAAAAAACTAACGCCCAATTTCCGTAGTTTCAGTCAATGTCCCTGACTGAGAGGTGTAAATTAATCCAGCACGTTTTTGTTTGGGGGCTAAGGGAACAAGATAAGGGAAACTACACGACAGTAAAAACGAGTAAAAAGAGTCAGGAAAAAAAACGGGAAAATTCAAATTAAAAGGAACATCAACCGAGCGAGGGTTAGATGGAAGAATGTAAAGTGTATTTATTACGAGAAAGCAGTTGACCCGATGGTTTCCCTGCCTCTTCTCCTGTTCATTGCCTTTACACTCTGTCTCTCACACACATACACACACAAGACTTTAACCAATATTTGTAACCTTTTGTTTGAAGACAGACACTTTTTTTTGACATACACTAGCAAGATGGCGACTGCAGACACAGACAGAGCAGCCACGGGCGGCCACCAGTCACAGCTCTTCCACCCCCCAAATGCCCAGATCGTCCACTTCTTGTATCCTGCAGCAAGGACAAGGTGGAAGGATAATCCCAGGGGCCCAGACAGAAGCGGGAAAATGCGGCACAGCCTCGCCAACCTGTCAATTACTGGGGTACCCCTCGCCACAACAATGCACCAGTAGACAGGCTGGACAACAAACCAGTGAATTTCTTCGCAACACCAAGCTAAAAGGAACAATCACCTTCTTTGCACTGATTCCCCAACACAATCGAACAAAAAAAACGCATTCCAAAGGAAACTAAACGCACCCCCACCTACTAAAAATGCCAGTGAAGCTGCAAACCACCCGGAAAGGAAAAGAGAAAACCCTACAAACTGGGAGCTCACCTCAGAAATCATCGCCGCCCCTGAGCCCGCTTCTGAAAGAGACGAAAGTATGAAATTAATTTTTTTAAAAAAATCAGTTTGAAAAATATATTGACCGACCCAAATGGCATTTTACAGGCCTTAAAAAATCAACTTCCAAGTGCCAGACCCGAAAAGTTAAGCTTACCTCCCCCCCTATTGTTTTTTTAAAGACCATGCGTGAGAAAATTGTTTATACAATGACTGAAAGTAATGAAAAAGAAAAAGAGGGAGGGAGAGGCGCGCCCAGTCCCAGACACACTCACTCCATTAGTCCAAAGACACTCTCTAACCAGTTCCATTAAAATATTAAAAGTTCTTTCTCGCCTTCTCACAAGATTATTTTTTTTTACCTGCACAAACTTCATTGTTGATCTGCGATGTCATCCCTCCGGCTTCCTTGTTCGTTTTCGATGCAAACATTAAAATAACAAAGGTGAAACACATACACACCAACTGTAGGACCACTTCTGGAGCAATCAGCAATCTCCCCGATCCCCCCCCAAACTCAACCCCATCCAACTCCTGTCTGTCAATGACGTCACCCGGAGCCCAGTCCCGACCATCTCACCGGGAGTGTGAGGTGCTGGGGGTATTAACACAAGGAGGGTCAGGGAAGACCAGGAATCACTTTGTGTACAGCGTAATTCTCCGCTGAATGAAACTTAATTTTTAATTCGAAGAGCGATGTTAGATGGTTTCTAACAGTGTAAACCTGAGAGTGATCCCTATCAACTTTCCCTTCTTCCCCCCCCCCCCACATTCACAGGGGCTTTGGGGGTGTGGCTGGTGGATGGTACGGTCCATTCCCGCCCCTCAGCCTCGTTCCCGATCCTGTTTATAAAGAGGCTGCAGCTGCTCATGGTTCTAGTCTGAGCTGGGAGGCTGCACAGTAAGGAATGTTATGTTGCTATGAATTAGTTGTTTATCGGTATAAATAATCACTGCTGTCTTCGTATTTCTGCCTCATGAAAAGTACCTCGTGCTTCAAAATCTCTTTTCCTCTCACCCCCCCCCCCCCCCCCCAAACCCGAGCTGAGGAAAGGTGAGCTAGGTCCGGCCTGTAGCCTCGGGCTGTAGAAGAGCGGGAAGTGTGCCCTCGGGCTGAGTGGCCTGTGCTAAGAGGTTTCCATGGTGTTGGCTATCGGAGAATCTGCTTAAACACTTGCCTCGGGAGCGGATCAGGCGTGGTCTTATTGAATGGCGGGCAAGCTTCAGAGGTCGAGTGGCGTATTCTGGCTCCTGTTCTTTTGTGTTCTCTACACCAAACATAGCCCACCTTCACTGGATTTCACCCAAATATTTATCTAGTTCCCTTTTGAGCGGTTTTATTAAGTCCGCTTACAACATTTTCATTCCGGAGAAATACTCATCACCCCTCTGGTTCTTGTATCTATTGTTTTGTGTCCAGGTTATTGACCTTACTGAAAGTTACACTCCAAGCCAGTATTTGTCACTTATTTTTAGATGCCTTAAATCAAGGTTCATTGCCCTGTGCATGACCGGGGATGTTGTGTTGCTGGAATGCCTGTCTTTTGAATTTAACTCCATCTGCCTGCTTGTGTGAATGTGAAAGGGACCAGGGAGAATAAGAAGTCTTGTAGGAGACAGAATAGTGAGGGGGATTGATGCTGTCCTCTGCATTGAAGTGTCCAAATGGCAGTGTTGTTTTCCTGAGTTTGGAAGGTCTTCAGCTTGGAACAGAACTTCCTGTGGGAAGAGGAAGAATCCAGCAGTTATAGTTTGTCAGCCTTGTAGTTATACAGCATGGAAATAGACCCTTTGGTCCAATCAGTCCATGCCAGCCATGTTTCCAACCTAAACTAGTCCCAGCTTATATAGAATGAATAAGATTAGAAAGGTGAATGTGTGGCTGAAAGACTGGAGAAGTGGGTTCTGGTTTGTGGGACTTGTATACCTGTACTGGTGCCAATATTCCTGGAATGGAAAGCACCTTGAACCTCCCACCCTCAAGGTGCATAACTAAAAGTACAGAGGATGTAGGTGGTGGAGGGGAGGAGATCTAGCTTGGGTAAATAGCCAAAGGTTGATGCAAAAGCTCAATATATTGAAAAAGAAGGTCTGAGAATAGCATGAAGGGATGAGTGTTAGTAGAAAAAAATAAGACTATACCAGCATTCACAAGTAGATGTGACAGATAAGACAAAATTAAAGTCTGTTTGACTGCAGAAGGGCATGCTGGGTGCAACCCAAGCATAACTTTTTTCAAAAAAGTCAACCTGGTGGTGACCAAACAGCATAAGCTGGAAATGATCCCACAACCAGTGCATCAGATCTAAGATCAGCTGTGAATGGTGAGGGACAATTAAACAACTCATTTGTGGTGCATTCTCAATGATGGAAGAGCCCAGCACATCAATGCAAAAGATAAGGCTGAAGCATTTACAACAGTCTTCAATCAGAAGTGTGGAGTGGATGATCCACTTCTGCCTTCTCTAGTGGTCTTCAGCATAGCAGTGCCAGTCTTTCGCTAGTCCTCTCCATTCAATGCAATATCAAGAAACAGTTGGAAGCTCTGTATACTGCAAAGGCTATGAGCCCTGATAATATTCTGGCAAAAATACTGAACACGTTTACTCCAGAACCTGATGCTCCTTAGCCAAGCTGTTCCAGCTGCAACACTAACATTTGACAATATAGAAAAATGCCCAGATATGTCCTCTACCCCCACAGTAGGACAATTTCAACCTAGCCAATTACCACTCCATTTGGGGATATGATGGCATAATGATGTTATTACTAGACTATTAATCCAGAGACCCAGATAATTGTCCAGGGATCTGGGTTCAAACCCTGTCATGGCAGATGATGGAATTTGAATTCACTTAAAAGGAAATCTGGAATTAAGAGTTAGTGACCATGAAATCATTCTTCATTGGGGAAATCCCATCTCATTCAATAATGCCCTTCAGGGAAGGAAATTTGATATCCTTGTCTGATCTGGTCCACGTGTGACTCCAGGTCCACAGCAATGTGGTTGACTTTTTCCAATCAGAGATGGGCAATAAATGCTGGCTTAGCCAGTGATGCCTACATCCTGTGAATGATTTTAAAAAAAAAAGTCTACTCTTGATCATCAATAAAATTTTGCAAGGTGTCATCAACAGTGCTATGAAGCAGTACCTGTGTAACAATAGCCTGCTCATTGCCCAGTTTGGGTAAGGCCAGAGCCAGTCAGCTCCAGAACTCATTACAGCCTTGGTTCAAATGTTGGGGAAAAGAGCTGAAGCCTAGATGTGAGAGTGACAGCCCTTGTTATGAAAGCATAGCCTATGGATAACCTAAGTGAAACTGGAATCAATGGGAATCAGGGGCAAACTCTCCACTGGTTGGAATGTACCTGGCACATGTGAAGGTGATTGTAGTTGTTGGTGCTCGGTCATGTCCACTCCAAAACATCTCTGCAGGAGTTCTGCAGGGTAGTGTTCTCGGCCCAACTGCCTTCAGCTGCTTCATCAATGATCCCCCACACACCCCTGCCCAACCCCCACCCCCACCCCCAAGGCATAAGGTCAGAAGTGAGGATATGCAATCATTGGTGAACAATGTTCATCGTTCATGACTCCCTAAATGTGGAAGCAGTTCATTTTCAAATGCAACAAGGTTTGGACAATATCCAGGCTTGAGCTGATAAGGGGCAGGTAACATTTGTGCCATGGGACTGCAGTAGTGGAAAGGAAAGTTGGACTCTCTTAAGTTAATATTTTTTCTTATCTTATTCTAAGTTAAAGTGAATGACACCATGTATGTACGATGAAGGTACACACTTCACTTTTTTTTATGTTGCATACATGTAACGATAAATGATTTGATTTGATTCAATTCAATTCAATTGACACGAACAAGGACAAGCAGCCTGCTTGATGGGCACGCCTTCCACAAGAATCCATTCCTTCCATGATTGACACTCAGCAGCAGTCTGTACTATCTACAAGATGCAGTGCAGCAACTCGCCAAAAATCCTTAGACAGCACCTTCCATACCAATGACCACTTTTGTCTAGAAGGGCAAGTTAGCAGATACATGGAAGTACCGCCATCTGCAAGTTCCCATCCAAGCCACTCACCCTCCTGACTTGGAAATGTAGTGCTGTTCCTTCAGTATCATTGTGTCAAAATCCTGGAATTCCCTCCCTAAATGCATTGTGGTTCTACCTACAGCAATTGAAGAAGGCAACTTACCATCACCTGATGGGTAATAAACGCTGGCCAGCCAGTAATGATCACATTCTATGAGTGAATATTAAAAAATTGCACATAATATTCATAACAAAGTAAATGAATCAATTGGAGGTGAAGTGAATCAATATGATCTAATAGACTGTATAGAGAAGTGACTGCAGTATGATGAGGATTTGGTCCTGAATACTGAGAGATATGTGACATTCAAGAAGATTGGGAAGCTAAGTCAAGGTGCAGGGCTAGCACTCCTATTCAAAAATGGTATTGGTCCAATAGTTAGAGTTGACCTTGGTTCAGGAGGTGAATGCCAAGAAGACTTTTCTATATCTAGAAGTCAGGAGTATAAGAATGCAGCAAAACCATGGCTAAGCCTTACTTGGCGTACTGTGGGCAGATGATGGCACCACGCCTTAGGAACGGTGTATTGGCCTTGGAGGGACTACTATGTAGATTTACAAGGAATGGACTTCGGGATGAGGTAATGAGGAGGGATCATACAAATTCAGCTTGTTTTTCTTTAGAATTTAGAAAGCTAAGGGGTTGTCTATTAAAGCCTTCAAGACACTAACAAGAAAAGACAGGGTAGAAAAAAATAAACTATTTCCATGGTCTAAAAATTAGGGCTAGACTGTTCAGGAGACATGTTAGGAATACTTCTACTCTCTTCCACAAATGGTGGTTGATGCTTGGTCAGGTCATAATTTTAAATCTGTGATAATTTTTTGTTGAGCAGTCCTTTCAGGGGATATGAACCAAAGTCAGGTACATGGAGTTAGGCTACGGATCACCCACAATCTCATTGAATAGTGGCGTAGGCTCAATGGCCTGATTGGCCTACTTCTGTTCCTATGTTACCCCATCAACTCCCCTCAATTCTTGGATTTTTCAATAAGATCATTCTTCTAAACATCAAATTTTTCCTCAAGATAAACATAAGACCGAGATAGATAGGTTCTTGATTATCAAGGGTTACGGGGCAAAAGTGGGAGAATGGGGTTATCAGCCATGATTGAATGGTGGAGCAGACTTGATGGGCCGATTGGCCTAATTTCTGCTCCTATGTCTTATGGTCTTATTTCATTTCAGGAATCAGTCAGTTGAACCTTTTTGATCTGCTTTGAGTTTAATTTATATTTGTTCTTAATTAAACAGACCAAAACTGTACAGAGTACTCCAACATGTACCCGCAGCAATGTCCTGTAAAATGTAAGAGAACTTCCTTGTTTATACATATCATTCTACTTGCAATAAATGATAACATTCAATATGCATTCATAATCACTTGAAGAATTTGCATGCTAACCTTTATGGTTCATACACCAGAACACACTCATCTCCTGTGCCATCAGAATGCAGTTTCTCCATTTATAAAGTATGCTATTCCTCTCTTCTTCCTAATAAGTTGGACAAGTTTGTGTATTTTTATTCGTGGAACGTGTGTGTTTTTGGTTAATCTAGCTTTTATTCCCATTTCTAATTGTCCAGGAGAAAGTGGTGATAAGCCACCTTTTGAATTACTTCAGTTCTTGGGATGTGGATTTACTCACACTGCTAACAGGGACGGAGTTCTTGATTTTACCCCAGTGATAATGAAAGGTCAGTGATATAGTTCCAAGCCAGGACTGCGTTTGGCTTGGTGGTGGACTTCCCATACATTTGGTGCCCTTGTGCTTTTAGATCATAGACGTTGAGGGTTTTGGAGTACGTTTCTGGGTTCTTTGGTGAATGACTGTGTTGTGTTTTGTAGATGATTTATAGTGCTTCCAACGTCAGTGGAGAAGGTAATGAACATGGAAGGGAGTGGATAGGGCGTCCAGCAAGTGGATGATGCGGAGTGTGAAGTTGAGCTTCTTTTGTTGGAGTTACAGTCCTTTAGGCAAGTGGAGAGTAGTACATCACTGTCATGACCTCTGCCTTGTAAGAGGTGGACAGGTTCGGAGTCAGCAGGAGAGTAATTGCTGTAGAAGTCTAGCCTTAGACCAGTACTTGTAAACATAGTTCCCATATGGCCAGTAGCTCTCCAGTTCAGTTTCTGGTGCAAAGAAATCCCTAGGATGTTGACAATAAGGGATTCTGCAGTGATGATGCCATTGAAAGTCAAGGGGAGATGGTTAGATTCTCCTTTGTTTAAAATGGCGCTTGCATGGCTCAAATATCCTGCAGCAGAGATGCCTGACTTCTGAAAGCCACAATCATCTTTGTGCTAATTATGCCTCCAACCATTTGAACGTTTTCCCCCAATTCCTACTGACTCTGGTTTTGCCAGGGATTCTGTATGCCGTACCCAGACAAGTGGTGCCTTGGTGTCAGGGTGTCACTCTCACCTTGCCTCTGAAATTCGGCTTTTACCCACATTTGGACCAAGGCTATAAAGATGTCAGATGCTGAGTGGCCCCAGTGTAACCCAAACTGAATGGTGGTGAAAAGCTTATTACTTCCCTTTTCTGTACTTTGAAAACCACTTCCATCACTTTGCTGCTGATCTTAATGTGGAGGTGCCGGTGTTGGACTGGTGTGGACAAGGTTAGAAATTACACAACATGACATTATAGTCGAGATAAAAGGTACTGCAGATGCTGGAGAATCCGAGATAACAAGCATGGGGCTGGATGAACACAGCAGGTCAAGCAGCATCATAGGAGCAGGAAAACTTGACGTTTCGGGCCTAGACCCTTCATCAGAAATCATTTCTGATGGACTTGACGTTTCGGGCCTAGATCCTTCATCAGAAATAATTTCTGATGAAGGGTCTAGGCCCGAAACGTCAAGTTTTCCTGTTCCTATGATGCTGCTTGACCTGCTGTGTTCATCCAGCCCCATGCTTGTTATCACGACATTATAGTCGAACAGGTTTATTTGAAAACAGAAGCTTTTGGAGCCTCGCTCCTCCTTCTGGTGTTAACAAGGTAGTATTAGACACAGAATTTATAAGTAAAAGATCAAAAGTTCACACCACTGTTGAGGATGTATTAAACAATATGTAAATCCCTGAATTCCTTTCGATTCACTACACTGAGAGAATACACAAAGGTTTTATCAGTGTTAGGTGTGGGGCCTTGTTTAGAATCTGTTTGTGTTTTGGTTTGAAGTCAAGACTGGTTTTATTTCTGAACTAGGAATTTATAAAGTGCCACATTGACTGACTGTCCATAAATTGTGTGCTTCTTGAACAAAATAGAATGTATCTGCAATTACAAATTCACCCCATAGATTTACGTGTGTGTCGGAGAGAGAGACTGAGTGTGTGTGTGTGTGTGTGTGTGTGTGTGTGTGTGTGTGTGTGTGAGAGAGAGAGAGAGTGTCTGTGTGTGTGTTTATGACAGTATAAAGTGTGGTGGGGTCACCTGTAATGCAGCGTGAGCTCAAGATCCTGGCTGAGGCTGTCCTCATGGGTACAAAACTTGGCTATCAGCCTCTGCTCGGCGACTCTGCTCGGCGACTCTGCGTTTTTGTGTATCCTGAAGTCTTCCTTGGAGGATGTTTACCTGATGATCTCTCTCCCTCTCACTCACTCTCGCACACGCGCGCGTGCGCACACACACACACACACACACAGACTCTCTCTGTCTCACACACACACACACGCCCACACACATGTAAATCTATGGAGCGAATTTGTATTTGCAGATACATTCTATTTTTTTCAAAAAGCACACAATCAATGTGGTGTTTTATAAATTCCTACTTTAGAAATAAAACCAGTCTGACCCCGAACCAAAACACACCTATCATATATTTTTTGAACTAAAATGTCACCTCTCCTTTACACTGATACAAGCTTTAGTTCTCTTAGGGCAGTGACTTGAAAGGAATTTGGGGATTTACATATACATATTAACCAATTAAAGCCTTCAAACTGATTAAAAGATTTAACAGCATCTTAGGTTTGTTTAATACATTCTCATCAGTGGTATGACCTTTTGATCGTTTACTTATAAATTCTGTGTCTGATACCACCTCACTCACTCCTGAAGAAGGCATGAGGCTCCGAAAGCTTGTGTTTTCAAATAAACCTGTTGGATTATAACCTGAGAATTTCTGACCTGAGGATCTTATGCACAGTACATAACCGGGTAATTTTACACGTGACAGTATTATAGCTGTACTGAAACAGCTTGGCGAGGGGTGTGTCTAGTTCTGGAGCACAGGAATTCAGTATTATTGCCAGAATGGTGTCAGGGCCAGCAACTTTTGCAGTATACAATGCCTTCAGCCACTTCTTGTTATTGGGGGCTGCAGTGAATCATCAATTTGGCCATTACAGTCAAGCCAGGGGATCAACCCTGATTCAATGAAGAATGCAAGAGGGCTTGCCAGGAACAGCATCTGGCATACTCAAAGTGAGATGGCAACCTGGCGAAGACTACTAGCATGCCAAACAGCATAACAGCATGCAAATGCCAGGCTAAGTGTTCCCAAGACCAAAAGATCAGATCTAAACTCTGCTATCCTACCACATCTGGTCACAAATGGTGGTGGACAATTTGGCCCTTTTGGTTGTAGACGGATGTAATACTTTAGTTTTGTTTTTTGCATTGACATGCTGGACTTTCCCATCGTTGAGGATGGGGTTATTTGTTCAGCTGCCTCCTCCTGTTACTTGTTTAATTGTCACAAATTGTGGTTGACAATTAAACAAGTAACAGGAGGAGACAGCTAAATGTCCACCACCATTTGTGACCAGATGTGGTAGGATTGCTGAGTTTAGATCTGATCTTTTGGTCTTGGGAACACTTCGCCTGGCATTTGCATGCTGTTGTGCTGTTTGGCATGCTAGTAGTCTTCAGGTTGCCATCTCACTTTAAGTATGCCAGATGCTGTTCCGAGCAAGCCCTCTTGCACTCTTCATTGAATCAGGGTTGATCCCCTGGCTTGTTTGTAATGGTAGAGTAGAGCATATGCCAGACCATGAGCTTACGGATAGTGGTTTGATGCAGTGCTCCTGTTGATGGCCCACAGATTCTCATGGATCTGGTTGGAGTGAATCCTACTCAACACAATGAAGGGTATCGTCAAAGTGAAGACTGTGGACTTTCATGTCCACAGTGAGTCGAGTCGACAGTGGTCACTCATACCAGTACCTAAAACTCTCAGCTCAGACAACATCAGTCCAGTGACATTAACACTACGCCATTATCTCCCTAAGCCTTTATTTCCTATAGCAACTTTCTGTATGCCATCTTATCAAATGCCTTTTGAAAATTCAAAAATACATGGTGTCTATCAGTTCCCCTTTACTTAGTTATGTCCTCAATAGTAATAGATTTCTCAGATATTGTTTACCTTTCATTAAACCAATGACTTTGCCTGGTCACAGTAATTTCTCTTGGTTTCTTGTTCCAACTTCATAACAGATTCCTGCATTTTCTTTTGATGTCAGGCTGAGTGGCCACGCGTTTGCTGTTTTCTTTCTCTCCTTCCTTGAATAACAGGAAGATAGGGCTTGAATGAAACCTGGTGGAAATGTAGGCAACAAGGAGAGTGTAGGATGTGCCATTTGAAGGTCAGAAAAACAAGGAGAGATTTATTCACTTCACATGTATTTGAGAGTTAGGAAGGCACAGCATTGGGCCATTAGTTAAGCAGCCTGGCAATGTAAATGAGAGCAGCTGGACATGAGCTATATAAATCTAATGATACTACATGTAATCAAGTCGATGCACATGTTGCCTGGCAATCAATTAGTTCAAACAGACTTCAAGCAGATTTCTCTGTAACCCATAAGGAAAGAGTATTTGTTAGGGATTGTTGCAACCTACACTAATATACCAATTATACTCTGTTCAGGAGCATAATAAATGCAGCCAGTAACAATAGAAGTGGAATATGAACTATTTTGTACTGGCATCAGAAGTGTTTAACAAAATGTGACATTGTCACATGACATATTGCATGAATGATAGCAGCCACGGCTGAGCAACAATTATGGGGCACATAAGGCCAAGGCACATAACCACAATACAATCTGATGGCTCGAATGGTACTGGCTCAGCCCACTCCATCTTTGGTCAGTCGTTAAGCAGAATGTTCATTTTGAATCAACTTAAACTCAGAGGTGGTGGCCTAGCAGTCATCTCACTGAACTGGTAAGCCAGGAACCCAGGCTAGTGCTCTGGCAACATGAGCTTTACCTACCATGGGAGATGATAAATCTCCATGAAGTCTGGAATTAAATCGCCTACCTAATGGCAATCCTATATCTGTTGTCAATTGTCATCAAAACTGAAGTGGTTTATTAATGCTGTTCAGAGAAAGAAGTCTGCTGTTCTTCATGAACAATTAAATAAAACATCCTCTTTATATTCTTAGATAGTAGGAACTGCTGATGCTGGAGTCTGAGATAACAAGTTGTGGAGCTGGATGGACACACCAGGCCAGGCAGCATCAAAGGAGCAGGAAAGCTGATGTTTTGGGTCTGGACCCTTCTTTCAGCTTTCCTGCACCTCTGATGCTGCCTGGCCTGCCGTGTTCATCCAGTTCCACAACTTGTTATCTCTTTTTATTCTTTAATTGAATGGGAGTGTCACTGTTATCTATCCCCTAATTGCTCTCACGAAAGTGTTGCTGAACTACCGTTGCAGTTTGTGTAGTGTAGGGATATGCACAGTGCTTTTAGGAAGAGAGTTCCAGGATTTTGATCCGGCAACAATGGAGAAATGATGAACGGGTCAGGATAATGTGGTCGTTGGGTTGGGGGATGGAGGGTTCAGGGAGAAGGAGTTTGCATACGGCATAGGGTGTTCTTCTGCAGTACAGAGGAAATAATTCACCCGATCGTGCTTGTGCTGGCTTTTTGAAGACATTCCAATGAATCTGTTTGTTATGCCCTTTCCCCATAACCCTGCAATTTTTTTCTTCCTTTTCCTTCAGGCGTTACATTCCCTAGCAAAACAGCTCGCTATACTTAAAAAGGTCCCTTCTCAATACCCATTGTATTAAATCTGAGCCTGAAGTTTGGCATAATACATCCCAATCTCCAATGTCAAATTGTCTATTTTATACAATTGTCCTGGACTTTTTCTTGCTCTTTGCCACCTTGAATAGGAGATCCTGCAGGAACATGTCAACGCTAACTCTCACTCTCCAGATTAGGTTTTAATCACTTGTCATTAGGTGAAAGATTAACCATCAAATTTACAGAGCATTTACTTCGTAATCATATGATCAATGGAGTACTATCCTCCCTCACCCTATTAGCTCAGTTATCAGATTAAAAAACAACAGTGTGTTAACCAGTATAGCCCCAAGTTTATGGTAAAGTACTTGTGTCAAATTACAACAATACCTAGTGGAACAATTAAATACCAGGTCCTACTTGGGTTTTTGCTGGAGAGAAGACTTAAAACTTTATAACCCTGCATACAGTATTGGTGGAGACAAATCTGTCACTATATAACACTCGGGAACAGTACTGATGAGGCAGGTCTGTCACTATGACACTAGTATAGTACTGATGGGGACAAGTCCATCACTGTATAACACTACAGTACAGAACTGATGGGGACAGGTCTGTCACTATGACACTGGCACGGTAATAATGGCAGAAGGTACATTACTATTGTGACAGGTTTGTCACTGCTTAACAGCATGGTCCTGGTGGGAACAGGTCTGAACTGTAATACTGAGATACAGTACGAGTGGAGACAGGTCTATCACTGTATGATACTGGGTCATAGTACTGTTGGGGACAGATCTGTTGCAGTATAACACTAGAATATAATAAGGATGAGCCTGTTACTGCCTATCACTAGGATGTAATACTGGTGAAAACTGTTTTGTTGCTATGTAACATAGATACAGTACTGGTGGGCACGGATCTGTCACTATATACTGTGGTACAGCAGGGGTGCATATAGATCTGTGGATAACACTGGGGAATAGTACTGGTGGGGATAGGATTGTCACTATAACACAAGAACAGTACTTATTGGGAAAGGTCTGTTACCATAAGATGGGTACAGTACTGATGGAGACCAGTTTGTCACTACATAACACTGAGATATGGTATTGGAGGAATGGGGAAAGGGGTCTGTCACTGTATAACACAGGTGAAATGTTGTTGCTGTATAAAACAGGGATCCACTACTTGCACAAACAGGCCTGTCCCTGTGTAATACTGGAGTACATAGTGGTGGCTATGGGTCGACTGTAAAGTTTGGGTGCAGTGATGCTGGGTATATCTGTCCTACACTTAAACTATGTTACTAGCGCGTACAGTCTGTTGTTGTATAATATTGGTGGAGACAAGTCTGTTGCTACATAACACTAGGATGCAGATGTTATGACGGTGGCTGATGTTATTGCTGGATGAGACACAGCCCAGACTGATATCTAGCTTGATAAATCATAATTTTGAATTTAAAGAGGTGACATTTCACAGAAACATGAGCAGCCAATACTGCAGATCTGGTTTTAATACAACAGTTCTGATGGGAATAGATCTGTCAGTATAATATGGGTACATTATTGGTGGAGACAGATCTGTCACAGTATAACACTTGGGTATATTACTAGTGATAAAGATCTGTTTCTGTATAACACTGAGGTACAGTACAAGCAGGGAAAGGTCTATCTCTTGTTGTCACAATTCACCTGGGTGTGGGGGTAGCCTACTGAAAATCAAACACCACTATTCTTGAAATCTTCTGAAATTTCTTAACAATTTAGACAAACTGTCCAAAGTCTTCACTTTGCCTGAGAAAAACTTTTCAAAAATAAACTCAGCAGGTTTCTGTACTTAACAAGAAAACAACTCTTAATTGCAAACAAATTGCCTTCAACCAATGGAAATTAGGAATTGTGCATTGCTGACTTACAGTTGTCTATAACTTTACTCCTTTTGAGTGTGTCTTTATGTGAAAGGGACCTTAAAGAGAAAAGGCATGGATATTAGTGGTGGGAGTGGAAAGAACATCAAGGAAACAATCAAGAGCAGCAGTCTGAATCATAGGAGTTGATGAGTAGTTTCTCTTGACTTCTTCTAATTCCTTTTAGTTATCGTTCTTGACACAGGATTGTTCGTACATTGATGCTGTTTTATTTTCATCGTTTTACTGTCTTTGAAAGCATTTTATCCCTCCTTCGGTAGGGGATTTATAGAGAAAGGTGAGTGGAAGTCACCTAGCTGTTTCTGGTGATTTTCTGGTTCCTCTGCAGAGGAGAGAGGGACAGACAGAGACAGTTTTTTTAAATGCTTTCTCTTTGAAGGCCAAATGCTTCTCTGCTGTATTGGCCCAAAACAAGCTATGGACTGAAATTTACCATTTGATGTTGAAAATCTTCCTCTCTCTGAAATTTTCAAAATTATTGAGTTGCTTAAGTGCTTGTAATGGAAAAATAACAAATTAAATTTGCCCACTGAGCAGTACCATCAACATATTATCAGTATTACTCATGAATTGAATTTTTATGACTGGAACTGATTGTTTGTACCTTTCTCATGCCTGCTTTTACTTCCAATAAGGTGAGATCAAAAGTAGGTAGACACCCTGACTAGGTCAGATCAAATTCTATGTGCCAACATCATCTATACCTCTAGAGGGGATCTCTGTAATCAAAACCACTTTTATTCAACTTCACTTTACGGTATAAAGAACATAATGGACTTGCTGCACTTTACTAATATTAGTGGATTGTCTTGATCAGATTTTTTTCAGAATGACTTTCCTGACTGTCCAACAACAGCTGGTATGAACTTCTGCATTTGGGCCTGGTGCCCACAGCAAAAGCTGTCCTCCCCTCGTCTGGATAGTGTCAACTTTAGTCGAAAGTCACTACAAGTATTTCCTCCAATTTCTTTACACCCTTACTTGGAATCCACCAGTGTGTATCAGCCCCACTGAGATCTAATGAATAGCATTATTCCAGCAGTAATAAATGTAAGTGATCATGCCATTTTTTTTTAATAACTCTGTCTGAACCACTGTATTCTGACATTCTTCAGGGATACTAATCTGGATATGCCAGTCCTGTTTGACTGTGCATTTAAACCCTTGTCAGGTACATTGGAACATTTCTGTCAGATCATACCAAGGTACCCTTGTGATAGTTTAACATTCTAAATTGGGACACAAGCAAAATCACATGCATAAATAACAGAAATTATTTTGGTTTTTTTCTATTTAAATACTGGAATCAAAGATTGGACGATGTTGACAGAACAGCAGATTTGTTTCAGTCTGGTCATTTATGGGGTGGTTCACCAAGCTGTAATCATGCTATGTTCACTTTCACCAATTTGGTAAAATTGGCTCACTGTATATGACACATCAGCAAGAGTACTGTGTACAGTTCTGGTCACCCTGGGAGGATATTATTGAACTGGCGAAGTTTCAGAAAAGATTCACCAGAATGTTGCTGGGAATCGAGTGTTTGAGATACAAAAAGACTGGAAAGCCTGGGACTTTTTTCAGTGGAGCGTAGGATGTAGAGGGTGACCTTAGAGGTTAATAAAGCAATAAAGGGGCATAGATAAAGGTGTACAGCAAGGGTCTGGGAGTTCAAAACCAGGGAGCATATTTTTATGGTGAGAGGAGAAAGATTTAGAAAGTACACAAGTGGCATTTTTTTCTTTTTTGCACGGAGTAGTTCATGTGTGGAATGAACTTCCAGGGGAAATGGTGGATGTAGGTATAATTACATTTAAAAGACATTTGGATGAGTACAGGAATAAGAAAGGTTTGGAGGGATAAGGACCAAGTGCAGGAAGGTGGGACTAGTTTAGTTTGGGAACATGGTCGGCATGGACTGGTTGTACGGAGGTGGGTGTTTCCATGCTGTATGACTCCATGACATCACTTGTGTTTCACATTCAGATTTAACCTTGTCATGCTGTGGTTGATAGAAGCTTATTTGTATCACTATGTTGATTTAATTCTGTTGGATTAATTGCCGCCTTGGACATGTTAAAAAAAAAATCACAGGATGTGGTAATCACTATTTGGTCATACCTAGGTGCCATTGAGAAGGTGGTGGATCACCACCTCTGAACTGCTGACTAGCTTTCTAATGGTGGTGACATTACTGCATTGATATGGAGTTCAAATCCCACTACCCTGTACTTGTACAGATAGAGTCTGATCTTCATGCTGAGGATACCATCCATTTGTGACACCACCATGGGCTAACTGGGACTGACTAAGATCAGATGTAGCAGCTTCAAATTGGACATTAATGAGGGCCTGTGGCCCATGTGCAGCTGAAGAATTGTATTCAACTTTAGTACCTAGTGGCCCTGTTTCTCTCTTGCTCTTCCATTATCCTCAAGCCAGGGGATCAACTCTCATTCAACGATGAGTGTAAGAGAAAATCCTGAAAGCCACACAAAGTTGACATATCAACCTATTGAAGCTACAACACAGGACTGCCAAGCAGTCGAAGCAACATGCTACAGGAGGTGCTGAGCCAACTCACTAGCAACAGATCATTTCAAAGATTCACAATTCTGCCATATCTACTCATGAATGACATGGAACATTAAACAAAATTAAGACGACACAGCTCCAAAAACATCCTTATCATCAACAATAGGAAAGCCCTGTATGTTAAGGCAAAAGATGGGCTGAAATAATTGCAGCCATGTTCAGCCAGAAGTGCTAAGTTGTGATCCATCATAGCCTATTCCTGAGGTCCTAGTGTCACAAATGCCTGTCTTCAGCCAATTCTATTCACTCCATGTAATATTTCATGTAACATTCCAGCACTGATACGGAAGACTGTGCTTCATAACAAGCTATGCCCTACTGAAGCTGTTCCAGTGTAACTACAATATTGACATCTACCCAACAAAGTGGAAGAGTGCCCATGTATGTCCTGTCCACAAAAAGCAGGACAAATCAACCTGGCCAATTACTGTTCAACAATACAGTCTAATCTCAACCACCAGCTAAGTGATGGAAGGAGTCAGCATCATTGTTATCAAGTTCTGCTTACTCAGCAACATGCTCTCAGATTTAGTTTGTTTTCTGTCGTTAGTGTCACTCAGCACCGAAACTTGTTCCAGGTCTGATCCAAACATAGACAAAATGACCAAACATGAGGTGAGATGAAAGCAACTCATTTGATTGAGTATGACATCAAGGAGACCGAGCAAAACTGAAATAGGAAACAGGGAAATATCTCGGATATAATAGGAAGTGCAGATGCTGGAGAATCCGAGATAACAAGGTGTAGAGCTGGATGAACACAGCAGGCCAAGCAGCATCATAGGACCAGGAAAGCTTGACGTTTCGGGCCTAGACCCTTCATCAGAAAATATCTCCACTGTTTGAAATCATACCTAGCACAAAGGAAGATGGTTGGTGAAGGTCAAACATATCCCCATGTTCATCACTGCAGTTCCTCAGTATAGTGGCATAGGCCAACCATCTTCTGATTGTCCATCAGTGACACCATCCCCTAACATAAGGTGGAAGTGGGACATTTGCTGATTACTGCATAATGTTCGATATCATTTACAGCTCTACAGTTACTAAAGCTATCCATGGTTGCACAAAGAAAAATTTGGACAATATTCAGGCCTGGGCTGATGAATAATAGTTATATCACATCACTATCAAGAAATGATCACCTTCAACAACAGAGAATCTAACCATCTCCTCTTAACAATCAATAGCATTGCCGTCACAGAAATCCCCATCACATCGATATATGGTGGGGATTTCCAATGAAAACCACTTAACTGGTTCAGCTATATAAATGCTGTGGCTACGAGAAAGAGAGAGAGGGGCTGGGAATTTTACAGTAAGTAACACACCAGACTCCCCCAAAGTCTGTCAGTCATTTAGAAGACACAGTTCAATCGTATGATGGAATACTGTCCACCTGCTTGGATGGGTGCATGCAGCTCCAACACTCAAGAAACTCAATGTTATCCAGAATAACTAGCAAACCATTTGATTGGTATCCTGCCCATTAATATTCACTCTCTCCAGTGTGCACCATTTACAAGAGGTGTTCTGACTAACTTGCTAAGGCTTGTTTAACAGCAGCCTCCAAACCCATAATGTTACCATCCTGAACAACAAGGGTGGTAGATGCATGGAAAATCCTTCTTTGCATCTTCAGCCACCCTCTATTCCCATTGCCCCTGATAATTTTTATAGGTCAAAAATCTAACTCAGTCTTGAATATTCAGTAGCCCAGCCTCCACTGCTCTCTGTAGAAGACAATTCCAAAGACATGAAACTCAGAAAAATGGGACACCCCTACCTTTAAATTGTGCCTAGCTGTAAAGTCCTCTGTGAGGGGAAACATCATCTCCTTACCACCCTATCAAGCTCCCTCAGAATCTTATGTTTCAGTAAGTTTATTTACCAAAATCCTGATAAGTTTAGATACGACTTGTTCAACATTTCCCCATGATATACTTGGAACTAGCCTCATGAATGAACCTTCTTTGAGGTAACTGTGTCACATGGATAAAGAAAAATACAATTTGGGTGATTTACTTGTCCTGAGATTAGCTCTGCAATCCTTTGTGGCAGCAGCTGTGATCAATAATCCAGGCTGTCTCTATTCTATTCTGAAAGCACAGCAGGAGTTCCGAGCCATAACCCTAATGCAGGGAGTACTGTTTCACTGACATCAGTCCCTTTTCCCATTTTACATTCAACAATAACTGTGCCAAATGAGCTTTTCACCATAAAGGCAAAGTCTCTCCCATTTGCTGATTGCAGCGAGATTATGAATTGGTAATAGGGAACGTGTATCATGGTTGAGTATGGTGGCTTCAGGCCCAAGACTTCAAACATTTATCACTATCATACTTGGTACAGAATGGGAAGCAAATCTCCACCATTGGATTTTGTACATAGCCTTATCAAACAGCTTGCTTCAGCTAGAACCTTCATCCATGACTTCATTACTCGAAACTCGAATATTTCAGAGTGTTCCTTATTGACTGTAAGCAAACTTAGATTTTAGGTATTTATTTTTGACGTTGTTTGCTTACCATGGCCATTTTTAGAGGCATTTTACAGTGCATAGTTACTGCTAGTCTAACAAAGCATGAAGTAAGACATTTTGTAGGATTTCATGATGTAACACACTATTTTAACTTCAAAGCACAAACTCACTACACTAGTATTATAACATTGCCATCAGCCAGCAACAGATGAATGATTAGCAGTAGCATCTCAATTGTGTTAATATTGAAGAATAAACAATTAAAATAAAAGCTGAATATTAATTCTACTAAATACGTGAACTGTGTTTGAAAAGTGCCTTTAAAAGCAGACTGTGGGTAGCATAGAAACAAGACACATCCAGAGAGCTATCATCATCCTTGGATCTTAAAACAACAGGTACACCTAATGTTTCATTTAAGATAAGGAACATAGATTGGCCAAATCAAATTAGCCAAAATGCCGTAGAGGAGGAATTCCTGGAGTGTATACGGAAATGGTTTTCTTGACCAGTATGTGGAGGAATCAACTAGAGAGCAGGCCACCTTATACTGGGTGCTGTAAAATGAGAAGGGTATTATTGCCAATCTAGCTGCGTGAGACCCCTTGGGGATGAGCGACGATAACATGACAATTTTTTTTAAAATCGAGATGGAGAGTGAGGTAGTTGATTCAGAGACTAGGGTGCTGAATCTTAATAAAGGAAACTATGAAGGTATGAGGCGTAAGTTGGCCTTGATAGATTGGGGAGAGTTACTTAAAGGGACGACAGTGGCTAGGCAATGTCAAACATTCGAGGAACACATGGGGGAACCACGACAACTGTTTATTTCTCTGGCACAAAAGCAAAAAGGGGTAAGAGGGCCAATCCATGGCTTATAAAGGAAATTAGGGATAGTATCTGATACAAAGAAGCAGCATACAGGTTGGCCAAGAAAAATAATATGTCTGAGGATTGGGAGCAATTTAGAATTCAGCAAAGAAGGATCAAGGGATTTATGAAGAAGGGGAAAACACAGAATGAAAGTAAGCTTTCTTGGCACATAAAAACTGACACTAAGTTTATATATATATATATATACATACATACATACATGGAGAGAGAGAGATTGGTGAAGACAAATGTAGGTCTCATACAGATGGAAACAGGGGAATGCATAATAGGGGACAAAGAAATGGCTGAGCAACTGAATACATACTTTGGTTCTATCTTCAGAAAAGAGGACACAAATCAGATACTAGAAATTGGAGGATGCAAGATTGAGTGAGAGGGAAGAATTGAGGGAGATCAAGATTAGTAGAGAAATAGTACTGAGAAAATTGATGGGATTAATTCCCCAGGGCCTGATAATCTACATCCCAAAGTACGGAAGGAAGTGGCTCTAGAAATAGTGGATGCATTGGTACTCATTTTCAGGATTCTATAGACTCTGGAACAGTCCCTGCAGATTAGAGGGTAGCTAATGTCACTCCAATATTCAAAAAAGGAGGTAGAGAGAAAACAGGGAATTATAGACCAGTGAGCCTAACACCAGTAACGGAGAAAATTCTCAAATCTGTTATTAAGGACTTTACAGCAGAACATTTAGAAAGTAGTGGCAGAATCACCACAGATTTATGAAGGGGACATCATGCTTGATAAATCTGCTGGAATTCTATGAAGATGCAACTAGTAGAATTGATGGGGAGTGGGGGGGTGTGTGGAGCTAATGGATGCGGTTTATTTGGACTTCCAGAAAGTATTTGACAAAGTCCCGCATAAGAGATTATAGTGCACGATTAAAGCACAGGGGATTGGGGGGAAGTTTATTGAGACGGATAGGAAATTGATCAGCAGAGAGAAAACAAAGAGTAGGAACTAGTGGGTCCTTTTCAAATTCGCAGGCAGTAACTAGTGGGGTACCACAGGGATCGGTGCTGTGACCCCAGTTATTCATAATACGTATTAATGACTTGGATGTGGGAACAAAATGCAAAATCTCAAAGTTTGCAGATGATACCAAGTTGGCTGGGAGAGTGATCCATGATGAGAATGTAGAGATCCTTCAGCATGATCTGGACAGGTTGGGTGAATGGGCGAATCAATGGCAGATACAGTATAATTTGGATAAATAGGAGATTATTCAGTTTGGAAGGAAAAACAAGGCAGCAGATTACTACCTGAATGAGTGTAAATTGGGAGAGGGGAGTGTGCAGTAGGATCTGGGCGTCCTTGTGCATCAGCCGCTGAAAGTAAGCATGCAGGTGCAGCAGGTAGTAAAGGCAAATGGTATGTTGGCCTTCATTGCAAGAGGTTTTGAGTACAGGAGCAGGGATGTGTTGTTGCAAATATGCAGGGCCTTGGTGAGGCCACACCTAGAATATTGTGTGCAGTTTTGATCTCCTTTTATGAGGAAGAATGCTCTTGCTCTCAAGGGAGTGCAGCAAAGGTTACCAGGCTGATTCCAGGGATGGTGGGTCTGACATAGGAGGAGAGATTGACTAGGTTACGATTGTTTTCGCTGGAGTTGAGATGAACGATGGGGGCAGGGAAATCTCATTGAGACTTATAAAATTTTAACAGGACTAGACAGGGTAGATGCAGAGAAGACATTGCTGATGGTGTGTGTGTCCAGAATGAGGGGTCACAGTCTGAGGCCTTGGGGTAGACGATTTAGGACAAAGATGAGGAAACACTTCTTCACCTAATGAGTGGCGAACCTGTGGAATTCATTACCACAGGAAGTAGTTGATGGCAAAACATTAAACATATTCAAGAGGTGGCTAGATATAGCACCTAGGGCGAATGGGAATCAAAGGTTATGAGGAGACAGCAGGATTAGGCTATTGAATCGGACAATCAGCCATGATCCTGACGAATGACCTCCTGCTTCTATTGTCTGTTTCTACGTAAGGTAAATTAACCAGGACACCACATATACATATCACCTTGAACATTATGCCTATGTGATGTATGTGGCCAGCTCCAATCAAATTGATTATCATCACATTACTAACAATTTGTACCTCAATAACAGCTTTTAATGAAGGGGTGGGTTAATCCCAGAATTACATATTAAAAATAAGATTTGAGAGTAATTTTCTTGACTATGTCATTGATTCCGCATTAAGGGAGTCCCTGTGTTGGGCCAGGTTAACCTAGTTTTTTTTGTTAAAAGTTTTGATCTCTATTTCCCTGTGAGTATGACTGGTTTATCAGAGAACAGACACACCTCTCAGTAATAGAGATAATAGGTACTGCAGATGCTGGAGAATCCAAGATAACAAGGTGTGGAGCTGGATGAACACATCTGGCCAAGCAGCATCATAGGAGCAGGAAAGCTTGACGTTTCGGGCCTAGACCCTTCATCAGAAATGGGGGAGGGGAAGAAGGTTCTGAAATAAATAGGGAGAGAGGGGGAGGCGGATAGAAGATGGATAGAGGCCCCACCCCATCTCCTATCTACTAACCTCATCCCGCCTCCTTGACTTGTCCGTCCTCCCTGGACTGACCTATCTCCTCCCTACCCCCCTACCTACATTCACCTTTACTGGCTCCATCCCTGCCTCTTTGACTTGTCTGCCTCCTCTCCACCTATCCTCTCCTCTATCCATCCTCTATCCGCCTCCCCCTCTCTCCCTATTTATTTCAGAACCTTCTTCCCCTCCCCCATTTCTGATGAAGGGTCTACGCCCGAAGCGTCAAGCTTTCCGGCTCCTATGATGCTGCTTGGCCTGCTCTGTTCATCCAGCTCCACACCTTGTTATCTCACCTCTCAGTAAGCCAGGTTTCTGGAAATGCAAGGAATAAATGTATACTTATCCTGGGAACAGAAAGATTTCCTATCAGTAAGCTGGTTTGCAGATTGTCCCCATCCATCTCAAAGTCTGTCCTCTGTCTTTAATAGTTTTTCTTATGTTATAATCTTTTATGAGGACAGCTCGAGTATGGCATTAGAGTTTAGAAAAGAGATCTTATTAAAATTTATGATTTTAAATGGGGCTTGATAAGGTACCATGTTGAGAGGTTGCTCCCCCTTGTGGCCGAATTGGACTTGATGCCATAATCTGGAGTAAGCAGTCACCCATTTAAAACAGAGCATAAAAACATGATATATCAGAGATAAAAGGTACTGCAGATGCTGGAGAATCTGAGATAACAAGCATGGGGCTGGATGAGCACAGCAGGTCAAGCAGCATCATAGGAGCAGGAAAACTTGACGTTTCGGGCCTAAACCCTTCATCCTGCTCCTATGATGCTGCTTGACCTGCTGTGCTCATCCAGCCCCATGCTTGTTACCTCATAAAAACATGACTTGTTGTGCGGTTTATTACATAGACTGGAATGTTAAAAATGGCTTAACTTTTCTAGAGTTATAATGTTTAGCAACAGGTAAAGTACATTATTTGAATCTTTGTTAACAGTTTCATGATCTGTAAATTGTTCTGCCAAACTGACATTCACATTCATAATGTTACTGTAGATGTAGGTTACAGTTAAGATCCAAGCATCTCTTGGATACTTCAAATGATGGGAAATATCTTTCAACATTACACTCTAAATCTAGGCACTAAATTCAGATATCTAGTTAAATCAAATTCTCATTGAAATCAGAATCATCCTCTTTTTCGACTCTCAGCTTTTCTCTAGCTAAGTCATGTGGTATGATTTCACACTCTTTGAAGTTGAAGCTTTCTAAATAATTTCTTCATTAGAAACATCAATTTCCAGTTTTTCCCATTAATTCTACACGTTACAACAATGCCTGTTCTTCCTCAGGAGGCTAAGGAGATTCGGCATGTTCATAAGCACTCTCACCAACTTTTAGAATGCTTTTTATGGTGAATCTATAATGTGGATGCATCACAGCTTGGTATGGCAACTGCTCTGCCCAGGACCGTAAGAAACTACCAGAAAAGTTGTGAACGCAGCCCAGACCATCACGCAAGCCAACCTTCCATCCATTAAATCTACACTTCTCGATGCCTCAGAAAAGCAGCCATCAAAGACCCCTCCCACCCCAATTATCATCTCTTCCAATCTCCTCTGTCAGGCAGAAGACACAACAGGTTAAACACACAAAGGTTCAAGAATAGCTTCTTCCTGGCTTTTTTTAGGCTTCTGAACAGACCTCAAATTCCAAATCTAATATTGAACTTGCTTTTTGTGGACCTTCTTTGCAGCCATAACTTTGTACGCCTTGCTCTGTTCAATCATCCTATGATCTTTGACAGTAGTGATCTGCCTATGCTGCACGCAAAGTAAAACTTTTCACTGTACTTAGGTACATGTGACAATAATAAATCAAATCAAATGTTATATAATAATTTCAGCAACACATCCTTACGAGATAACACAGTGTGGAGCTGGTGGAACACAGCAGGCCAGGCAGCATCAGATGAGCAAGAAATTTGACATTTCGGGTCGGGACCAGGAACATCAAGTTTCCTGCTCCTCTGATGCTGCCTGGCCTGCTGTGTTCCTCCAGCTCCACACTGTGTTATCTCTGACTCCAACATCTGCAGTTCTTACTATCTTTGACATCCTTATGAGACCCTGCTTTTATTTCTATCTTCAACTTATCCACTAACTAGTGCAGCTCAGACTCAGCCAAAGGTTCAAATAACATTCTTCAAGTTTATAACCTTAGAAAAGCCTAAACAACAGGTACAGCCAGTGGGAAGGAAGCAAGAAGCTAATTCCTGGGATGAGGGAGCTAAGAACAAAAGAACAGTGCTAGGACCCATATGGGTTCCCTTAGCATCTTTCATTAGGAGAAAATTGGTTGACTTAAAGTAGTTCTTCAATGTCTGAGCATGTCTTCTACCATATCACAGGCCTTTCTTTACAAAATCCTTCATTTTACCTGCTTAAAACCTATCAAATTTCTAATTTCTCAGGATGAAAGGTCATTGACACAGAGTTACTGTTTCTCTCTCCAGAGATCTGGACAGATAGGGAAAAATGCTTTGATGCAGACCTCACTCAGGTCAGTTCTCAGTAACTTCTTTTAAAAGATTATGGGTAAAAAGTGTTCCCACAGCTTTCTTGTAGCTTATTCCCTGTGATAAAACAAAAACAAAATACAAGGTCACTGATCAAAAATGCTAACACCTACTCAATTCGCAGATGCTGCCTGTCCTACTGAGTTTCTCCAGTACTTCGTTTTTATTTCAGATATCCATCATTTACAGTATTTTGCATCTGGATCAGTCCTAGTGATGTTGAGGATTCCTCAGAATTCTTAGCTATAAGTGTCCCAAAAATCATGACCCAAACTGGACACAGCATTTAAAGTACAATCTGAATTGTTAGCTGTAGACTTGATAGACTGACCAGAATGGCTCATCCCGTGAATGATTTTCCATAATCCAGAATTAGGCTAGCACTTCCAAAACAGATGAAGAAATTATTTGCAAGTGGGTGAGTGCATGGTAAATCTGCTACATCATTGTTAACAAAATACATCAATTAAATTCAATGTTTTAAAATGTTTATAGTAGTCAAATGATTTGCCAGTATTACTCAGTTTGAGAAAAAGTCCACTTAATGTAGCCCGGTGACGTAGACCATTCTAGACACATCCGACAGCAGACCGACCACAAAGACACTGTTACAGCACAGAAAGGAACATCCTTCAGCACTCAAAATGACTTCGCCTGTTGGCTAGAAACTAGCTCGGTGTTGTCGTGACTGCAGGTTCTGGGGATGTTACCAGAACTGATCCAGTCAGCATCAAACAATGGGAAAGCAGCAGCAAATGAGAGTCGTTTGAAGGTTTAACAGGGCCCCCTTAAAACCCAAATATTGGCTGGGGCCACCACTGAATGGGACGTTCAAGCCATCTGCACGCAGAAACATTTCCCCAAACCAAACTGAATTTCAAATTTATTTGTGCCCATAAACATCACTGATAGGAACTGGACTTTTGAAAATGAGAGGAGGGAAAAATATTTATTAATTGTTATATTAGCAATAGGTTATTGCATTGAACTGCAATCATTGCAGGTTTCCAACTGATAGCACGGGTTACATGTATTTAGCAGGGAAGGGTGTAGAAGAGGTTGAGGGGCTTGTTTAATTGATCAGTGTACTAACTTATAGATAAACAAATAGTAATAAAAGTTCCAAGGCTGGAATAGTGTAAACAAATCTCTGGTTGCTAATCTGGGGAACCAAGAGCGATCAATTCCTTGAAGTGAGGAAATGGGAGGGAGTTGCCAAAAGTGGGCCATATTCACAGCCTCGCTTGATGAAAGCAGCAAGTCAGTGAGTCTGTCCTCGCAGCCCAGTTCGGAAAGTAGCTGGGCTGAAGATTGCAGTCTCATAGAAATCCTTCCTTGCGAAATTGTTCCTGGAGAATGTCTTTATATTCGTCAAAGCCACCATCCACTCGCTTCACAGTACCACAGCCGCACACCCACAGCTCCTTGCACACCATACGGATCAGCCGTTCATCGTGAGATACCAGGATCACTCCACCCTGTCGTCAGAGCAGACAGCATTATTGCAGCAACAGCAAATTCAATATTAGCTTTTAAAGAACAATTTAAAGGGACCCTGACTCAGGGGGTAACTCTCTCATCTGAGGTGGAAGTCTGCGGTTCAAGCTTCACTCCAGAGAGCTGAGCCCATAACTCAGACTGACATGACCAGTACCGTTAATGAGGGTGCAGCCTCCTTCAGACAGGGTATGAAAACGCTGCCTCGCGTAGACGTAAAAGATCCCACACGTAATGCTTAAAAAGTAGCAGGGTGGCTACCCTTAGCATGATGGCATATATTTATCTTTCAATTAAGAACATGCTTAAACAATCCTTGATTGCAAGGCGACTGGCACAAAAAACGTATGGATAACTTGCTACAAAGGTACAGGGGATTGATGACACTGCACCTGGAGAATTGGTGCAGTTTTGTCTCCTTAATAAATGAGGGATACCCTTGAAGTGGGAGCCATAAGACCATATGATATAGGAGCAGAATTAGGCCATTTGGCCCATTGAGTCTGCTCCACCACTCCATTCTCTTGCCTTCTCCCTACACCCTTGATCCTCTTATCAATAAACAGCTTATCTTGGTCTTAAATGCATTCAGTGACTTGGCCACCACAGCCCTAAGCAGCAATAAGTTTCAGAGTCACCACCCTCTGGCTGAAGAAATTCCTCATGTCAATTCTAAAGGGTTGCCCTTCACTCTGAGGCTGTGCCCTTGTGTCCGAGTCTCCCCTATTAATCGAAACATGTTCTCCACATCCACTTTAATCGAGGCCTCTCAATATTCTGTAAGTTGCAATCAGACTCCCCCTCATCCTTCTAAACTCCACGAAGTACAGACACTGAGCCCTCAACTGCTCCTCACATAAGTCCTTCATCCCTGGGATGATTTTTGTAAACCTCCTCTGGAGCCCCTCCAACACTAGCGCATCTTTCCTATTGTGACCAAAACTGCTCACAATATTGCAAATGCAATCTGACCAGAGCCTTATACAGCCTCAGCAGTACATTTCTGCTCTTGAATTCTAGCCCTCTTGAAATGAATGCTAACATTGCATTTGCCTAACTGCCAAATGAACGTGCATGTTAACCTTAAGAGAATCCTGAACGAGAACTCCCTTTGGTTTCAGATTTCCAAAGCCTTTCCGTGTTTAGAAAATAGGCTATGCCTCTATTCTTCCTACCAAATTCCATAACCTCACACTTTCCCACATTGTATTCTATCTGCCACTTCTTTTCCCATTGTCGTAGCATGCCCAAGTCCCTTTGCAGCCACCCTGCTTCCTCAACCCTATCTGTCCCTCCACCTATATCACCTGAAAATTTACCAACAATGCCCTCAGTTCGTTCGTCCAGATCATTAACGTGTGGTATGAATAGTTGTGGTCCCAACACAGACCCTTGCGGAACTATACTAGTCACCAACTGCTATCCTGAAAAAATTTCCTTTATCCCCACTTCTGCATTCAGCCAGTCAGACAATCGTTTATCCATTCTGTGCCCCTAACACTATGGGCTCTTATATAACAGCCCCCTATATGGTACCTTGTCAAAGGCCTTCTGGAAATCAAAATACATCACATCCAATGAGTTTCCTTTGTGTATCCTGTATTTTTACCTCCTCATATAATCTAAGCAATTAAATCAGCTTCACTGGAACCATTCCTGGGATGAAGAGGTCGGTTTATGAGGAAAGGTTAAACAGGTCAGAGCTGTGCTCATTGGACTTCAGAAAAATGAGTGATGGTCTTATTGAAACATGTAATACGCTGACAGGGTTTAACAAAATGGATTTTGAGATATCATTATCCCTTGTGGGAGAATATAGAACTAAAGGACAAAACTTCATTCTCCTAATTGAGAGGCAATTGAGAAGAAATGCCTTTTCTCAGAGAATTGCTAGTCTTCAGAGTTCTACTTCCCAGAGAGTAGTGCATACTGGGTCTTTGAATATATCCAAGGCCGGATTAAGGAGATCATATACTGACAAAGGAATCAGGGTTCTGGAACAGGCAGTAAGCACAGTTAAGGCCACACACAGATCAGGGATCATCTTTCAAAATGGCAGTGCACGCTGAATGGGGCACTTCTGTTGGTTATGATCGAATCATCAAATGATTGCAAGATCATTGAAACAGATTATCTTGATAATATCTCTGTTAATCTTGCTGTGGTTAGATTTGCTGCCTGGTTTCCCACACTTGAACAATAACTACACTTTGAAAGTAATTAATTGACTGGAAAAGACTTTGGGATAACCATGGTAAAAGGCACGAAAGAAAGGAAAGGAGAAGACAACACAAACTTTCTTACCAAAAGTCAGTATTAATAGACTGGGGCAGTCATTTCATTTCAGGTTCTTGGAGCCAGATTCAGACCCATGGAATACATGAAAAGCTTTGCTTGGTATCGGGGTGAAGTCTAGCATGTTTATAAAATTCTGTTAGTTGTTGCCATTTGGCAAAAAGTATTGATCAATATCCAGCTGCAAAATGTCCAGGAGGTGGGGGTCACATAGCAACCAAGAATGGAAACTATAGGTGTTCCAACCCCACTTCCCTCTAATCCCTGACAAGTTGTCCCAACTGTACTGCTACCAGGATTTTGTTTTAATTGTTTCTTTTTATCCACAAAATAATGAAACAAAATCTAAAAATCTGCCAAATTACTTTCTGTCTAGCCCAAAATTGTGTAGATTGTTTGCTACATGGAGTTATACAGTATGGAAACAGACCTTTTGGTCCAACCGGTCCATGCCAAACATAATCCCAAACTAAACTAGTCCCACCTGCCTCGTTCGCCGATTAGGAACTAAAATGCATAATTAGCATTGAGTTGAGACCACCAACCATTCATGTAGTGCAATCAGGGGAGCTTTTACCTTGTTGTGTATGCGAACAAAATGCAAAGAGGAACAGCAGAAAGTTTTGTGTTTTACTTCCTTAGTGACTGAAAGGTGGAAGACATTAGTGTTCAATGTCTGAAGTACTGATTTGAATTGTGTGAAAGCTGTTGCTTGCAAAAATACATGTCTGAGGCTGGAATGGCTATCCAGTGACTCTAAATGATAAGCAATTGTTTAATGGGCAGACAAGGGACACCTCCAAGCATTGGCTACATCTGAAATCAGACCCAGGGGTGCAGGGGCAATATCTAAGATAACAGTCGGTAACAGGCTTATGTAGCATCTAATGGACGATAGTAGAGGTTGAAGGGTGGATGCCATGATCAGTTTGCTCATTGTGGTGCAGGAAGCCATTCAAGTGGGGAAGGGTAATATGAATGTAGTGATAGTAGTAGTCAGTATAATCAGCTAACAGCAAGAGTCCAGTAGGCTGTGTTTCCTGCCAGTGCCAGGTTTCAGGAAATCTGTTCCAGATTTTTAAAAAGATTAGTTGTGCGTAGGATGCATGTGTTGCTGGCAATTACTGTCCATCTCGAAATGCCCTGGAGAAAGTTGTGGTAAGCCACCATCTTGAACTACTGCAGTCCTGGAGGTGCAAGTGTACCTTGTGTTGTTAAGGGAGTTTCACAATTTTGGCGCAGTGACACTGAAGGAATAGTATTATATTTCCAAGTCAGGAATGTGTGGGGCTTGGAGGGGGAACTTGAAGGCTGTGATATTACTGTACATCTATTGCCCTTGTCCTTCTAAAGAGGTTGTAAATTTCAAAGGTGATGTCAAAGGAGCCTTGGCAGGTTGATGCAGTGCACCTTTTAGATGAAACACACTGCTTCGAGTGTTGTTAAAGCTGCATCCATCCAGACAAGTGGAAATTGTCCCACCGCTCTCCTGACATGCAGTGTCTTAGAGATGCTGGACAGGTTTAGGGGATTCAAGAGAGAAGTGTACTTGCTGCAGAATTCCTAGTCTCTTTACTTGCTCTTGTAGCCACAGGAGGGGAGGCGATGCCTAGTGGTATTATCACTGGACTGTTAACCCAGAGACCTAAATAACATTTTGGGGACCCGGGATAGAATCCTGCCATGGCAGATGGTGGCATTTGAATTCAATAAAATATCTAGAACTAAGAATCTAATGATAACCACGAATCCATTGTCGATCGTTGGAAAAATCCATCTGGTTCACTACTGTCCATTAGGGAAGGAAACTGCCATCCTTACCTGGTCTGGCCTACATGTGACTCCAGACCCACAACAATGTGAATGATTCTGAACTACCCTACGGACAATTAGGGATGGGCAATAAATGCTGCCTAGCCAGCAACGCCCTCATTCCGGAATGAATAAAGAAAAAAAAGCGCATGTGGCTGGTCCAGTTCATTTCCTGGAGAGTGGTAACTGCCAGGATGTTGATGGTGGGGATTCAGCAATGGCAAGGTTATTGAATATCAACAGGAGGTTGTTAGATTTTCTTTTTTGTTGGAGATGGTCTTTGCTTAATCCAAGCCTAATTTCCAGATATTGCTGCATATGCACACAGGCTGACTGACAGGACTTGTAGTGGGAGAAGGATGATCCAGTTGCTGTGGTCCATGTACATAACAACAAATAAGAAAGATCAGAAAATAAATTCTGTAGAGGGTCTATGAATGGTTCAAGGATAAATTAAACAGCAGGACTTCAACTGCAATAACTGCAGTTATTACATGAGGCATGAGCTAACTGACATATGGTAAACAAGTCTGGACAGTTAATGCATTGTTCAAACACTGGTCTAGGAGAAATGGGTTTTAATTCATGGGACACCAACACCAGGTTTGAAAAATTGGAGCTGTATTGTTGGGATAGCGTTTACTTAGAACGTGCAGAACTGTGTTCTGTCTAGCCATACGATTAGGAGAGGAGAGAAGGCTTTAAACTAAATAATGAACAAGAAAGAATTGATGGAAGATTTTAAAAATTAAAGAGAGAACAAGTCAAAACAGCAAGATAGTGAGAAAGGAAATGATAATCAGAGCATCTCAGGAAGGCACAGTGTACAAATTTAACGGAGCATAACTGAATTATGCTAGAGATTGCGAAAAAGTAAAAAGATAGAACTAAAGATTCTCTAACTGAATGCTTGTTAATTAATAATTAATCACAATTAAACAAAAGGATTAACAACTCAACGGAGCAGTTCTGAGACCTCAATGACTTAGAACCTAGTATAATGATTGGATAAAGCAACCAAACGTATGGTTGCCCAATTTGCTGATGACACAAAAATAGGTAGAAAAGTAAATTGTAAAAGAGACAAAGGAAGCAAATAGATAGACATGGGTAAGTGAGAGGGCAAATAAAAAAACAGATAAAGTGTAATGTGTAAAAATGTGAATGCATCCACGGTGTATGTTACTTCCTCAAAGAACTCCGATAGATTGGTTCAACATGTTTAACAAAACCACGTTCACTCTGCCTGATTATCTTGAAGTAATCTAAATGCCCTATAATTTCCTGTTTTCTGTCTCCTTCCCTTCAGAATAAAGGAGCTACATTTATCATTGAATCAAGGGAGTTTTGGAAAATTAAAATCAATTCTCACATTAGCTACTTCTTTTAAGACCCTAAGACAAAATCCAACAGCCCTGCAGCTCTAACAATTTACTCAGCATCACTTCTGAGGATTGTAATCATTGTGAGTTCTGAACTCTCATTTCCTGATTTAGAGCTGCTTCTGGGATGTAACTTGCATCCTCTATAGTAAGACTGATGCAAATTACCCATTCAATTCATCTGACATCTACTTTTTCTCCATTATTAATTCTTTAGATTAACTTTCTATAGGACCAATACTTAACCTGTTAACACTTGACTTGCATATTTGTTGAAACACTTTATACATTTCTTACCACCCTTCTCTTGTACTCTAACTTTTCCCTAATTCATTTTCTTGGTCATTCTTTGCTTTTTAAAAATTATCTGTCCAATTTTCTGACCTATCACCTTTCTTTGAACAATTAAATGCTTTTTCATAAATTGTTACTATCTTTAACCTTTCTAGATCACCAAAGACTATGCACTAGTCCTTAATTTTTTCCTTATTGTATGGAATGTACCTATTCTATGCATTGAGATATCCTCTAACTGTCTGCCATGACATCTCTTTTGACCAATCCTTTAACCTAATTTAGCAGTATAGTCGCCATGCCCTCAGTTTCCCTCCACCTTCTCCTAGTTTCACGTCCTTCCTAAGTGTCCTGCACCCTCAAGATTCCAATCTCAATCCATCTCATTTTGCAGCATGTCTCTGTATTGGCTATCGGAACATATTATTTATTTATATTTGTGCTCTGAATTCATCTACTTTGTTCAAATGTTGCGTGCATTCAGAGAGTGTTTCCAGGTTATTCTTTGTGTAAAATCTAGTTTTATCATTAGAATACACTTACATTTTTACATTCCATCCCTTTCTGTCACAGTCTGTTTGCCTTTTTCCATATTTCTCTGTGGTCTTTACTCTTCAGTTTACCATGTCTTCCTAAATTTGACCTTATCCCCACTATTTAGCTGAAAAACACTTTTATCCAGCTGTGTGGCTGGCAAGAATATTAGTTCATCAGCTTTCAACTAGAATGGCAAGGCAGGCTTAATGGCCTACTCCTATTCCCATGTTCTCATGTTAAACCAAGGCCTGATTTGCCTTCACATGAAGAAAGAAAACGTGTCAAGACATTTCTAAGAGTTACGCTCAGTATGTTGGTCAATGTTTATCCACTAACATAAAATTAGAAAGACACATCATTGTATTGCTGTTTTTGGGAGTTTAATTTGTGATAATTGATTGTGACATTTCCTATGCTGTAACAGGGACTATACATCATGAATACTTCCAAGAGATCATGACACAGTGGTAATTTCACTGACAGGCTAATGATCCAGGAACATGGGTTCAATTTTCACCGTGGCAACTTATAAAGTTTAAATTTAATTAGTAAATCTGGAATATAAAGCTGGTGGACCACAGCCATTCAAGAAGGCAGCTCACCACCATCTTCTCAAGGGCAAGTAGGGATGGACAATATAATGATGGCCAGCCAGCAATGCTCACAACTCACAAATGAATAAAAGAACAGAATATTGGTGACTTATGATAACAGAGATCGTTCCAAAAACCTATTTGGATCACAAGTCCTTGAGGACTAGAAATCTGCCACCCAACTTACAAACAGATGTACTGGGATGAACAGGCCGCTTGGCACCTTGACCCTTTTCCATTCAGTAAAATCATAGCTGATCTGATTACTCCACACTTCTGCCAATTCCTGATAATCTGTCACACCTTTACTGATCAAGGATCTCTGCCTTGAAAGTATTCATGAATTCGGTTTCCGCTGCCTTTTGAAGAAGAATTCCAAAGACTCAGGACCCTCGGAGGAAACAATTTTCTGTTTCTGTCTTATCTGGTCTACGTGCAACTTCAGACACACACCAACATGGCTTACTCTTCATCATCCTCTGAAAAAGCTCAGTAAACCATTCAATTCAAGGGTATTTAGGAATTGACAACAAATGCTAACCCTCAAGTGACATCCACACTTACGAAGGAGAAGAGTAAGAATAAAAGAGAAAAGTAGCAGTTGTGAAAGGCTCTACAGAAATGAAAGTCTTTGTGGTTTTAAATTATTTAAGTTTGAGTGCTAGCAGTTAGTCCTGATTTTGCTTTTGGAAGTAGCCCTTGCAAACATTTTTACCTTAAATTTTTGTAGTGCGTTTCCCAATGCCTCAATGGTCTCCATGTCAAGATGGTTTGTAGGTTCATCCAGGATGTAAAAGTTGGGCCTGGAATTCAAAAACAAATATTGCATTAGTCACAGTAAGTGAATGAAATAACAAGCCTCGCATGATCAATAAGACAACATACTTAGCAGAAAGGCTGCAGATTTATACTACAAGTAGTTTAGGACTCTCCCATATCAGTCAGCAGCTGAAAAAGAAAAGGACTTAAAGAAGATGTAAGAAAAAAAGCAGGTAGTTGGTGGAGAAATCCACAAGAGCCAGTGCAACTGTGATGGGCCAAACTGCCATCTCCTGGAGTATACCCTTCTGATTACCAAGACTGCAGTACAGGCTCAAAAGCTGATTTCAGCAGACCGCAGGATAGAAGTTATGAGAGACAATGTGTTTGAGCGTGCGAATGTTCAACCATATTACCGAGTAAGCATTTGCATGTGGAACCAGCATGGAGGACAACCAACTTGGCTTAGAAATAACTCACTGATGCTCAGAGTGATTCATATTCACTGGGAAATAATACTAGAGAATGAGCTAACCCCAGTTAAAAATCAAAATCTTCAAGGAGATTACTAAGAGGAGAATAAAAACAAGGAGATAAATAGACATTGCATGAATTCCTTGGGCATAGGCTGGAGAAAACAAATATTTCCCACAAGGGGAGCGGGGCTGAAGAGTAGATCAGGATGAGGGTGGAGGGAGAGAAGGAGAAGAAAACTGGAGCAGCAAGACTCAAGTGGGGGGGGGGGGGGCAGTTTTGACAATACAAGCAATTGTAGGAGACGAGAGCACTTTGGCTCGTATGAACTTACATAGATGTCAGTTCTGCAATAGAAAGCAGCTGGTATAGTGGGAACAGCAAAGAACTAGCATCTCCAGGAGGAGGGAAAATAAGAGAAGAATGGCTGAGTTTCCAGACTGAAATTCAGGGAGTTAGTGTTTACTCTGCAGCAGAGACCAGGTGAAATACATGAACAGAAAATAAACATCAACCAGGAAAGACATGTTGCTCACAGGGCCATTGTCATCTGTGCAAACGCCACTCTACTCTTCTGTCCTCCAGACAAACTGGCAACTGGCCGGACAGCCAGGTCTCCTGATATCCCATAGCCACCAAGCTGGTGTCGGTATTCCTCCTCCGGCCTCCCTGCAAACATAGGAACAACAAACACAGGAAAAACAAAAGTAGCAAATACGTCAGTGTCAGTCCAGTATCTGTGATATGGTGATGGCATACAGCATTTGGTATGTCTGGATACAACCGGAAACCAACATCAAACTCGATCACTAGATGCACTTTTTCACTACATAGCATCACTCCTTGGCTTCTGGATGAAATGTGTTTGGGGGAGTTGCTCATGAACTACAGGAATGGCAGGACTATGGAGAGGAAGGAGAAGGTGATGATAACATTTCCAATGTCATGTACTAAACTCAATTAAAAGTAGTTCCAATTAGCAGCACTAACACCCTTTCATGCAAATTTCACAAATATTTTATTTGTATCTAGGTTCCAGAGCTATAGGACAGTGTAAAGTAGATTATAAGGATGGTAGCAGCAATACAAGGTTACCAACTGTCAAAAGTTGACCGTGCAGAGTCTCTGTTCTTGAAAACAGAACGTTGAGTGTGTGAAGCAGTCTTTAAAATTATACAAGGTTTTGATTGTTAGATAAACATTAGTGTGTTACTGGAGAAGAGAACATCTAAGGGCCATAAATATATAGTCTCCACGGAATCAATGAGGAACCTCGAAACAAAACTTTTTTAACTCAGAGATTGGAAGTGAACAGCATTGATGCATGTAAGATCAAGTAAGAAAAATATATGATAAAGGTAAGAGGTGAACGGTAAGAGATGAAAGTCAGTGCAGCTTAAAATGTTTGCATGAACTGGTTACATAGAGTGGCTGATTTGTGCTTTTCTCCCCTGTAACTCGAGGTATTTAATCTTGGGATTTCTGAAAGCCAACACTGAATTAAGAGCAAGCAAGCGGCAGAATTGTCCAGGTGAGAGTTCTGGCTTTGTGCAAAAATGTCCTCAATCCAGAATTCTACATTTAGCCACTCCAGTTTAGGGATTTTCAACCCGAATGTAACGGTTTGCAACACTCAATGTCTCCACTCTTATGAGCACTACTCCTATGACAGATTCTCGGTCCTCCTTACCTGGAAACTTCGACGCCAAGAGTTCGACTGAGCTGACGTTCATTTCCAACTGGTCCACGTGGTGCTGACTAAAATAGCCAATTTTTAAATTTCTGTCCAGAGAAACCAACAAAAAATGAAATTGTAGCAACAGATAGAACTGTCATTCATCTTCCCCTTGCCCTGAAATAGTAACTCAAACTGGGATGCAAGTGCACTGCCTTGTCCATCCCTCCTGTTAGGACTATAGGAAAAAGCAATTTGCTCACACTTTCTGCCTTGTTTCAAATACAGCTTCTTTAGCAATGTGGGCAATAACATTTTTTTTTAAAACAGAGGTATCTAGAAGAGACAATGAATTATAGTGCTGCTAAACCAAACAATATAGTATAATGCTGGAGCCAACTTGAAGTGTGAGATAACAAGCATGGGGCTGGATGAACACAGCAGGTCAAGCAGCATCATAGGAGCAGGAAAACTTGACGTTTCGGGCCGAAACCCTTCATCAGAAATGGGGGAGGGGAAGAGGGTTCTGAAATAAATAGGGAGAGAGGGGGAGGCGGATAGAGGATGGATAGGAGAGGATAGGTGGAGAGGAGGCAGACAAGTCGAAGAGGCGGGGATGGAGCCAGTAAAGGTGAGTGTAGGTAGGGGGGTAGGGAGGAGATAGGTCAGTCCAG
>JAHRHZ010000017.1:32772139-32970345 GCA_024137785.1 Ginglymostoma cirratum | reverse complement strand
AGGTTGGGGTGGAAGGTGTTGGTGAAGTTCACCTGGACCATCTCTAATACCTCTCTCTCCTTCCTGGACCTCTCTGTCTCCATCTCGGGTAACCACCTAGAAACAGATATCCATTTCAAGCCCACCGACTCCCACAGCTACCTAGAATCTCCCCAAGAAGACTTTCCACATCAAGCAGATGTTCACCTGCACATCTGCCAATGTGGTATACTGCATCCGCTGTACCTGTTGCGGCCTCCTCTACATCGGGGAAACCAAGCGGAGGCTTGGGGACCACTTTGCAGAACACCTGCACTCAGTTCGCAACAAACAACTGCACCTCCCAGTCGCGAACCGTTTCAACTCCCCCTCCCATCCCGCGGACGACATGTCCTTCCTGGGCCTCCTGCAATGCCACAATGATGCCACCCGAAGGCTGCAGGAACAGCAACTCATATTTAGCCTGGGAACCCTGCAGCCCGATGGTATCAATGTGGATTTCACAAGCCTCAAAATCTCCTCCCCCAACCGCATCCCAAAAGCAGCCCAGCTCGTCCCGCCTCCCTAACCTGTTCTTCCTCTCACCTATCCCCTCCTCAAGCCCCACCCCCATCTCCTATTTACTAACCTCATCCCGCCCCCTTGACCTGTCCATCCTCCCTGGACTGACCTATCTCCTCCCTACCCCACCACCTACACTCACCTTTACTGGCTCCATCCCCGCCTCTGACTTGTCTGCCTCCTCTCCACCTATCCTCTCCTCTATCCGCCTCCCCCTTTCTCCCTATTTCAGAACCCTCCTTCCCCTCTCCCATTTCTGAAGAAGGGTCTAGGCCTGAAACGTCAAGCTTTCCTGCTCCTCTGATGTTGCTTGGCCTGCTGTGTTCATCCAGCTCCACGCCTTGTTATCTCGGATTCTCCAGCATCTGCAGTACCTATTACCTCTCAGGAAGATGAGCAGGTTAGGTCAGGTCAGGCAGGGGAGAGCTAGACATGGAATACGGCTGGGGGTGGAGTGATTTTGAAGCCAGTGAAGTCAATATTAAGGCCATCGGGCTTGACACTTCCAAGACAAAATATGAGGTGTTGTTCCTCCAGTTTATGTTTGGCCTCACTCTGACAGTGGAGGCGACCGAGGTTGGACATGTCATCAGGGAAGTGGGAAGGGGAATTGGAATTAAAATGGTTGGCAAATGGAAGATTGAGTTGGTTGTTGTGTACAGAAAACAGATGCTCCGCAAACCAGTCCCAGAGTCCGTGTTTGGTCTCCGCGATTTTGAGGAGACCTCATCAGGAGCAACAGATGCAATAGATAAGGTCGGACGAAGTGCAAGTGAATCTCTGCCAGATCTGGAAGGATTGTTTCGGGCCTTGGACAGAAGCGAGAGGGGAGGAATGGGGGCAGGTGTTGCACCTCTTGCTTTTCAGGGCAAGGTACCCAGTGTGGAGGAGGAATTGGTGGGGAGTGTAGAGTTGATGAGGGAGTCGCACAATGAATGTCCTTTTAGTCCTCACATACCACCCCACCAACTTCCAGATCCAAAGCAGCATCTTCCTGCATTTCCACTACCTACAATCAGACCCCACCACCACCAAGATACGTCCCTCCCAACCCCTGTCCGCTTTCCGCAGGGACCGTTTGGTGATTCGCTGTGATGTTGGTGGTGGCGGCAACGGTGTCGGGGGTGTGGATTTGCAGTGGTAATGCAAATGAATGTCAAAAAGCAAAGGTTAGATTCTCTCGTTTGCCATGTTACCATAAACTGTACCTATGAGCGTGTCTGATACCCTGAACCGGTGTCAGGTCTCCAAGCAGTATCTTTAACAGCGTTGTTTTACCAGCCCCATTCTCTCCAACCTGTTGACAGAAGACTGTGATTAGAGGTTGCCAACAGTATACAAGGACTTTACAGTAACAACCATAACAGTCTAAAAGAAAGGAGGGCAAAATGCACTAAATGGCAAGTTTTCTGAAGCATGTGCTGAACATGCAACTTCTGTAGACCTTTTAATGCGTACTTGCATATGCAATTTACTGTCCAATGACTCTTGAAGCAGCTCCTGCCTGTGAGACCATAGTATTTTGAGAAAACAAATGCCCTAATGGGCATTCCCTACTTCACTAACAGTTGCAATCCCATCAAAACTTTACTTACACCTCATCCCTGTAGACCATCATTGTCTTCTCTTCCCCATGTTGAAAGAATCAACCTGGTCTGATAATAATCCCATAAATATTAGCGACTGACTGGTGCATTGCCTAAGTGGCCATTAGTAGGTAGTGATCCTTTTTGACTCTGAAGAATCACATTCTTAGTCATTACTATTGCATTCCCTATCTTGGCCTTTCCTGCACTGACTCTTCAATCAGGGCAACAGACAGAAGCAGGTACTTGAACTATGCCCAAGGGAACTGATGCCAGTCATTGCAGCTGCAGCACTAGCCTGTCTTAAAGAAAAGGCTGGGAACTCCAGGCAGGCTCTATGTTTGCAGATGTGTATCCGATAGTCTATATGCAGTGAACAGTTTGCAGAAATATAATCATTTAGTTGCAGGAGAAGAATGGACATTCAGACCAAAAGGCAAGCGCTATCCTTAGTCAATTAAGAAACATTGCAAATTTTAAGATGGATACAAAAATAAGAGAAAAACCATACATACAATGCAAATCCGAGAGTCCTGGTCAGCTGACACAGACAGATTTACAAAAATGCAATGCTCAGGGGAGTAGCTGAAGTCCACTTCAGTCAACTGTAATATTGGAGGGGACAACTTCTCGAAATTGTCAGGAAATCTGCAGAGGAACACAATTGTAGAATCTCAGTGCACACAGGGAACACAATGCATGTCAAATCACTAACAAAGTAAGTGTAATACTTAACACCATGCGGGGGGAAAAAAATTAGTAAATTAAAATAACATGTCCTAGTCTGTCTTCCTTCACTTCTCAAAGCTTTAGCAATAACATGCCATGTCCCACACAGCGACTGAACAAATTACAAATCAATGCTTTACTGTACTGTGACATTATGAAAAGATTTTTCAGGAAAGAGAAAAGCTGTTCAGTTCAACCAACTGCACCTTTCAAAACAGATTTCAACTCCACCAACACACCTGCTCATCATATTCTTCATTTCTACCTACCTACAATATTTCTTAATTACTGCATTCACCAGAAGCACACCCAATCATCACAGCCCTTTTCATACAACATGGCCTTCCTTGGTCATTTACTTTGAAACTTAATTCTCTTCAACTTAACAAATCCTCTCTGTCAATTCCTCACTTTCCTTCTCATGGCCAACCATCTAATTTTAGCTGTTCCTCACAACACCTGACTAGTTTGCAATTGGTGCTGTCAACCCAAATCCTCCAAGTCCTGTGTGCAGTTCTAGTAACTATACTATTGGAAGGACATGATTACAGAGAGATGGAGAAGAGATTTTCCATGAGGTAGCCTCAAGACATTAAAGAACTATGTGGAACAACACTTGAAATGCCATAGCATACAAGGTTGCAGGCCAAGTGCTGGAAAACAAGGTCAGAATAGATGAAGGTCTGATGACCAGCACAGACACAAAGAGGTCTTTCAGCACAAAGTCGGTCTCTAAGCAGCTCCAATATCCTCTATGCAAGCACTCAAGCAGAGGAATAACTGCAATCTTTGACTCATGTTTGAAACCAGCTGTATTGCAGATATTAGTGGTCCATTTCTTGCCTGCCACGTGGAAAGCTATGTCTTAATTTTCACCCAATGCACCAGCTTTTACAAGCTTTATGAGTGGATTTTCAAATGCCCAAGCGTAAACACAATGACTTACTTGTATGCTGCATCATTCCATGATTTCATTGTGCCAAACTAACCTTATAGTCACCTCCAGTTCCTTTTCAAGAGGTTTCAGCTCTGGCCTGAAGGAATGAAAAAATGGAGAGAAATTCAAGATACCTGAAAAACAATTAAATAACCCAAATATACAATTGCAAAATTAAATCCAGACATTCAGTACAGGTTAAAGTCTCAAGAAAAGCAGATTAGAAGTGGAGGTGGACCCTTTGTTTAAGATAGTCAGAGATTCCATCTAAAACAATAACCTGCCTTCCTTATACCATCTGATCACCTCTAGCATTTTGTAGTTTGGAACTTCGATCTGATTTAAAAATTATATGCTGTACATTCTTAATAATTGCAAAACTTGAGTTTTAAAAATAAAATTTTAAACATTGCAACTTCTGAAAAGAATTTCAAGGCTTACAATTCCTTTCTTTTGGCTTGAGATGGATTATTATAGAAAAAAAAAAGTCTACAAAATATCTTGTGTTCAAGACGCTTGCTTCAGCTGTTGTGCCATGTCATAAATCAGCAATTTATACTTCCAAAAATATTGAAACAGGATACTAGAAATACACAAGTTTAAATCCAATTGCATTCATTTTCAGGATGAGTGTGCTAGTGGCAAAGCCAGTATTTATTGTTCAAGTCTAACTGACATTGAGACGGTATTGGTGAGTTGCTTCTCTGAGCTGCCATAGTTGTGTGCAAGTACTTGTGCTGTTCGGGAGGGAATTTCAGCATTTTGGGATTGCAGTTGGCCCACCAGCAGAGAATTAACTCACTTGCAATTTCCCAACACAGCTTACATAACTACATTCATACTGATGACTCAGAACCCGTAAAAGGTGTGGAGGATGGAAATATAAGCCCAGCGCTATTATCCTGTGAGCACAAAATACCATGGCATGGCACACATTCTTGGATAAAGTATTTAGCATTTCAGGCAAAATTCCCCTTCACAACTGAAATAGGGCTTGTACCTTGTATCATTTGACTGCAGGATAGCTATCATTTGGTTAAGGACTCACTCCAGTATAACAGCACAGATAATACTTCATTCCGCCTGTTGTCACTGAAATGGATTGTATACCCTCAGAAGATACCTCTTTTGCTGATCAGCTACAGTCAGGCTTTACTGGGGTCTGATACACAGCTAACCTGAATTTAGAGTGGATATCCGAAGTTATAAGAAACATAGGCTGCTTTATACTGGCTCTGCAACATATCCTACCCTAGCAACACAAAATAAAGATTAATAAAACATTGGAATTGAGGTTTCAAGATTGTGGTCTCCCTGCACAATAGAATCGAGATTAACAATTTACAAGATTCTTTTAATAAATTGGACAAAAAGTTGTTTCAATGCCAGCGTATGAACTAATTGCCCTTCATCAGTTAATTAAATAAGGACAACATGTTACTTAAACTCTGCCTCAACCACAGAACTGTGATCATTGCATTGAAGCAATGGACCAAAGAGCAATATCCGTTATGTGCAGTTACATTGGACAAAATGGTAACTGTTTTTCTCTACAGATGCTGCCAGCCCGGTCAAGCTCTACAGCAGTTCGTTTTTATTAGATCTCCAGAATCTGCGGTACTTCATTTTTATTCTAGCACTTAATGTTTTGTAAACTAGACCTTCAAAACACGTGAACCTGACAAACTTCAAGTCTCCAACAACTAACTTTGCATCTGAAGCAGTTGAAATGAAGTCAGATGCAAAGAACAATAAGCCTGAATACTCAGTCACAGTGCCATATTTGTAAATTGTCTTTCTGACATTCATTACCAGAACATCCAATACTTACAGTTTCTCCAGCAGTTTCAACTTGCTCTGTACTTGCGAAGCTCTGTTGGCATTGTATCGGAATCTGTCTATGAACACCTAACAGGTCCAAAAAGATTAGACAGTTAAAACAAAACGTGAACTCCTTGATTTCACAAATATTCAGGCTCTCAACACAGTAACAGGAATGCTTTGGAGCTCCGAGAGTTTACTCCACCATTCATATAGGGCAGCATGGTGGCTCAGTGGTTAGTACTGCTGCCTCACAGCATCAGGGATCTGGGTTCAATTCCACCCTTTGATGACTGTGTGTGGAGTTTGCATGTTCTTCCTGTGTCTGCATGGGTTTCCACTGGGTGCTCTGGTTTCCTTCCACAGTCCAAAGATGTGCAAGTTAGGTGGATTGGCCATGCTAAATAACCAAGAGTGTTCAGGGATGTGTAGGTTAGGTGCATTAGTCATGGAAAATGCAGGGTTACAGGGTAAGAGTAGGGGGAGGGGTCTGGGTGGGATGCTCTTCGGAAGGTTGGTGCAGACTCGTTGGGCCGAATGGCCTGTTTCCACACTGTAGGGATTCTATTCTATTCTATAGCTGATCGGTACCTCAGTCCGCAAGTCCAACTTTCCCCCCATACCCATTGGTACTCTTTCTCCTCAAAATTTTCAATCGAGGCACCCCCACCTAACCAGCAAGTGTCAAAAGGGAGGATTCCAGATTTCCAACACCATTTGTTGGAAAGGTACTTCATGAATGACTAAGAATTGCACTTTCTTTTTATATTGGATTCACCAGCAGAGGGAATCATTTCTCTGTATCTAAACAATCATTTTATTACTGAAAAGTGTCATGACAGACTTCTACCCACCAGTACTGTATCCCCAGCTACTAAGGACAGACTTGTCTTCAGTAGTTGTGCAACCCAGTGTTAAATAGCAACAGACCCATTCTCACCAGTACCATAACCCAGTGTTATACAACGACAGTCTGTCCCCAGCAGTACTGAGCCTCGGTTTTGTATAGTGACAGACCTGTACCCACCAGTACTGCATCCCTGCATTACTTAGGCTTTACACAGTAGTTAGATTTCAAATTATGAAAATCAGTAATACTTTTTACATTGGCCCCAAGAGTAAATATCATATCATTACGGCATAGGAAAACTAATGAAAGTCCTACATCAACTTGACACAATTTACTGTACTGCTCCCAGCAAATCCCACCATGCAGTGCTGCAATTAAATGGTCTATAAGATTGCTGAGGCAGTGTTTAAAATATATTAGAATCATACAAGGATAACGATGAAATGGAAATAAACCAGAATGTGAAAGTACTGCTCGGCAAATCAGCCGTTACTTTTTTTGTTCCATTTCAATCAAAAGTTTTGACTGGATTACAATCCAACGAGTGCTTTCTGTTTGTTGAATTCACCATCAATAGTCACCAAGCTATTCAGGAATGGAGTGCAAGTGGGAGGTGCAAGAGAAAAAACAAGAAGGGTGATTGGCATTACAGGTGGGAGATCTGATCCTGTCATCCAGGCTTCAAACCTTTTAGCTACATTTCCATGGCAGTGATCAGAGCTGACCATTCTATTCCCTCTTGAACAGGGCAAAAGACAGACAGTGTGGCTGATTTAACATGCCAATTGTTTATGTAAAATAAGATTGGCCAATACAAACAGAAACTGAGGGATTAACCTGGGCCTTTTAGTACGTACAAGCCAGCACCACACTGGAATACTCAAATACTACTCCACCCAAGGGAGATATTTTGTAAGAACAAAAATTACAGCAAGATGACATCGCTCCACACAATGGTCTTGAACTTCTTGCACATGCACCACTGCAGGTTAAGATGACATCCATGCTCCAATGTCAATAGTTACTTTCAATCATGCACACCACCACAGACATCCCCCAACAATATGCACCTCAGCTACAACACATTTTAAGAACCTGCAAATGAGGAAATATCTCAACTTTTAAGTTGTGTTGAACTAAAGTAACAAAGATATTCACAAGTTAGGAAACAGAACCACCTAAGTTGAAAAAGTAATTTGCTTCAGAAGATGCACAATCTTAAAAACATGTGACTTACTGAAACAAAAAAGATTTTGAGGAGACTTGACAGCATAGACACGGAGAGTTTGTTTTTCCTTCTAGGAGTGTCTTGGACTAGAGGCCTTAATCTCTGACTAAGGGCACACTCGTTTAAGACTCAGATGATGTGATAGCACTAGACAGTGTGCAGAGGAGATCTATCAGAATGGTGCCTTGTGGGTGTGGCGGGGGGGGGGTGTGGGGAAGGAAGAGGCGGGTGTGGAGTGTGGGATGGTGGGGGAAGAGCTACAATCATCAAGAGAGAGATTGGATAGACTAGAGTGCTGTTCCTGACAGCAGAGGAGACTGGGAAGGGACATGATTGAGATATATAAAATTATGAGCGGCATGAACAGGGTACACAAGAAACTTCTGCCCTTGATGGATCAATAACCAAAGGGCATAGACGAAGAGTCAGGAAGTTTAGAGGGGCGTGAAGAAAAAGCTTTTCACCTAGATGGTGTTAGGAAACTGGAACTCATTGTTTGTAAGGGTGGAAGCAGAAACCACCAATATTTAAGAAGCATTTAGATGCACACTTGCAATGCCAAGGCGTACAAGATTATGGGCCACATGATGGAAAATGGGACCGGATAGTTAGGTGGTTGTTTCTGACCAGCACAGACTTGACAGATTGAAGAGCCTTTTCTGTGGTGTAGATGCAGTCATACAGCACGGAAACAGACCCTTCGGTCCAACCAGTCCGTGCTGAACAGAATCCCAAACTAAACTAGTCCCACCTGCCTGCTTTTGGCCCATAGCCCTCCAAACCTTTCCTATTCATATAAGTGTCTTTTAATGATTCGAATTGTACCCGCATCCACCAAATCATCAGGAAGTTCATTCCACACACGAACCACCCTCTATGTTAAAAACTTGCCTCTTTTTCTAAAAAAAAAATCACTCTCCTCTCACCTTAAAATGTGCCGCCTACTCTTGAAATTCCCTATCCTAGGGAAAAGGCAATCACCATCAATTCTATCTGTATCTCTCAATTTATAAACTTCTATCAGGTCACCTCTCAATCTATGTTCCAGTGAAAAAAGTCCCAGCCTATCCAGCCTTTCCTTTCAACTCAAACCTTCCATTCCCAGCAACGTGCTGGTAAATCTCTTCTGAACCTTCTCCAGCTTGATAGTATCCTTCCTATAACTGGGCAACCAGAACTGGACACATTATTCCAGAAGAGGACTCACTAATGTCCTTAACATAACATCCCAACTCCTATACTCAAAGTACTGAGCAATGAAGGTAAGCAACTAAATGCCTTTTTAATTATCATGTCTATATGAGATACAAACTTTGAAGAATTATGTATCCGTACCCCTAGGTCCATCTGTTCTCCAACACTACCCAAGGCCCTACCATTAATTGTATAAGCTCCACCCTTGTTTGTTGTACCAAAATGCAATACCTCTTATTTATCCAGATTGAACTCCATCTGCCACTCTTCAGCCCATTGACCCATTTGATCAAGATCCCTTTCTAATCTTGGAAAGCCTTCTTCACGGTCTACAATTTTGGTGTCATCTGCAAACGTACTAATCACACCTTCTATATTTTCATCCAAATCATTTATATAAACGACGAAGAGAGGACCCAGAACCAATCCCTCTGGAACACAGCTGGTCACAGGCCTCTAGTCCAAAAAGCAACCCTCCATCATTACTGACTCTTGCCATTAAGCCAATTACATATCCAACTGGCAAGCTCACCCTACATCCCATGTGACCTGACTTTACTAATTCGTCTACTGTGCGGAACCTTGTCAAAGGCTTTACTAAAATCCAAACAAATGTCTACTGCTCTGCCAGCGACCTTTTTGGTAACTTCTTCAAAAAACTCAAACAAGTTTGAGAGACATGATTTTCCTCGCACAAAAACATGCCATTTATCCCTAATCAATTTTTGCCTTTCTAAATGTCCACAAATCCCATCTTTTATAATCACCTCCAACAATTTACCCACAAAGTCAGACTCTCAGGCCTATAGTTCCCCAGTTTCTCCTTACAACCTTTCTTAAACAAAGGTACAACATTAGCCACCCTCCAGTCATCAGGCACCTCACCTGTAGTTACAGTTGATGCAAGCATTTCTGCAAGGGGTCTCAATTTCCTCCCTTATTTCCCACAACATTCTGGGATACATTAGATTAAGGCCCAGACATTTAACCACTTTGATATTCTCGAAGATCTTCCAAACTTCCTCTTGTGCAATGTGAACTGTTTTAAGAACAGTTTATTTCTCTGCATTTTCTACACTCCATGTCTTTCTCCACGGTAAAAACGGACACGAAATATTCATTTACTATCTCTCCCATCTCCTGAGGTTCAACACAAAGATGACCTCCTTGGCCTTTAAGAGGCCCAACCCCCTCTCTAGTTACCCTCTTGCTCTTAACATATTTGTAGAATCTCTTTGGATTATCCTTATCTGCCAATGCTATCTCATATCCCCTCTTTGCCTTCCTGATTTCTCTCAAGAATGCTCCAAGCCTTACCCTTTACTCCAACAGGAACAAAATGCCTCTGAACTCGTGATCATACCCTTGAACACCTCCCGCTTGTCAGACGTACTTTTACCTGCAAGCAGTCTACCTACTCCACGATCCAGGAGGAATTTCTCCTCTCAAAGCGTAGTGAATCTGTGGAATTCTTTACCACAGAATTGTCAAGACTGGATCATAAAGAATATGAGAGACTGAGATATATACATTTTTAATGAGAAGGAAGTAGGAGTAGTAATAATTTATTTCTCACATGTACGAAGTATAGGAATACACAAGTGTAGCAAAAAGTACATAAAGTCACCATTCACTGCTGCCCACTTGGTTACCTAGTAAAGGAATCACGGAGTATGGGGAACAGGCAGGACAGGGGAGTTGAGGATTCAGATCAGTCATGGTCTTATCCAATAGCACAGCAGACTTGATGGGCTGAATGGCTTCCTTCTGCTTCCAAGTTTTATGGTCTTGATGAGTTTATGCACAGCCTAGGCATGTCTCTGAGCATAACTCTCAAGGAAACTCAAAGCCAGATGCCCTGATTCTTTGCCAGCTATGGTGAATACGTACCTGTATGTGCTCTCTGTACTGCTGCTGAGCTTCGTACTCGCGCTGCTGATTTTTCAATCTTTCCTCTTTGGTCTTTACAAAGTTTTCATAGTCACCCCGGTAGGTTTCCAGGCGCTGAGAGTGCAAATGAACAATGTCGGTCGCCACGGCATTTAGGAAGTTGCGATCGTGCGACACCACCAAGATAGTGGATTGCCAAGTCTAAACAAAGAACACAAGATTCAGCAGATAAATCATTTTGCACCCAATACACCAGTGACTCCTGCCTTAAACAGACACTCTGTTGCAAGGCAAGAGCCAATTCAGCCAAAGAATTTCAATGAATAAGGTCCCTTAGAATTAAGTGCTTTGAGGTTCTCAAAGCAGTTACATCGTGGAAGGAGTCTAGTTACGAGTTGTATCCATGCAGGATCTCTGCAAGAGCAGATCAGTTAGTTCCACTCCTCAGCTCTGTAAATTTTGTCCTAAAGGTGCTTAACAAATTGCCATGGGATACAGACATTGGTGACTGGGTCAACATTCGTTGCCAAACCCTAATTGCCCAGGGGACAGTTAAAAGCCAACAACATTGCTCTGGAATAACAAGGTGTAGAGCTGGATGAACACAGCAGGCCAAGCCACATCAGAGGAGCAGGAGGGCTGATGTTTTGGGCCTAGACCCTTCTTCAGAAATTCATTGCTCTGTACCTGGAGTCACATGGCTAAGCATGGATTGACCATAGTTTCACAGGCATGATTAGGCTTTTAACTCCAGTTCTTCTTTAAAAAAAAAGAAGTTTCATCACTTTCCATGGTGAGATTTGAACCCAAGTCTCCAGAACATTACCTGGGTCACTGGCCCAATGGCAATAGCATTATGCCATCCCCTCTCCTGGAATCTGCCTCCACCGTACTTTAAGGCAATACATTCTAGGTCCCAGCCACTTATGTTTTTCCTCTAGTCACTGTTAGTAATCACACTTAGTTCTTGTGCATTCACGTTATGGCAGTGTCCTATGGTTTTTGGTCCTTCTCATCAATGGAAGGAGTTTCCCCCCTATTTACTCCATCTGGACTCACTCCTATTTTAACACCTTCATGAAATCTCTTCTACATCTTCTCTACTGTGTGCTTGTTTATCAACTGTATTCTAAAATCACCTAACAAGTCCATTTTCAGTACACAAGATTTTCTCATGTCATTTCAGGGAAATAATGTGAATCTGTTTCTCTACGCAAAGAAAGGAGTTGAGCAAGGGTGATCAACCCAATCAAAAATGACATCTCCCTATATTACAATAACTTCAAAAGTACTTCATTGGCAGGAAAACACAGACATACCAAAATCATGAAAGACACAATGTAAATGGAAGCCTTATTTTTTTCAATTCCTTCATTATTGATGGTCATTCCTAAGACAGCCATGTGCACCCTTGCTGTGTTTTATTATTGAACAATGCAATTCATGATGTGATCATCAAATTTATTTAGTCTTTATTGAGGCCTTTAAGCTCCAAGATAAAGCATCCTGCAACCCCATTAATGTATGAGCACCAAACAACTCAATACAGCAATTTATTTTACTTACACACAGGTAGTGCTATTGTTCGAACGTGTGTCTAACAGCTATGAGCAGCATATCAGAGACGTGCCACAAAATGCTTAACATTACAATCCTAGCCTATTTCATTCAAATTCACTGTTTCTATTCATGTCAGCTTTGCATATTCAGCACATAATTGTGTACACTGGGTTCAAAGTCTCTCACTTCCCCCAGTCAAATTGCCTAATGTATTATTCTCCAGCAACAGGCAAATGCATTTTCAAGAGGTTTTGCTGGCCAGATAATAAAATGAGTTTTCTATCTAAATGACCTAAACACAATAAAAAGACCAGGACAAAGCTCCTGCACTTTGACTGTAACATTTCGTTCTTCTTCCCATCATAACCCATTGTCTGATGGTGTCGCTTGCTGTCTATTTAAGCCCCTTTCTGAGAGACAATAGCGCGGTTCTGCATTTTAGGAACGTCGGCCTTTGAATGAGACAAGAAAGCAAGACCCCATCTGCCTGTTCCAGCAGAGAATTAAGGCCAGACATGCTCAATTATTAATAAATTATATTCCTTTAACAAAAACCAAAAATAATTGCCATTCTTCACATAGCTCATTTTATGCAAAATGACTGCTTCATTTGACTACTACAAATATACTTCAAAGCAATTGAATGTGCCTATAAAGCTCTTCAAGTGCTTCAGGTTACTCAAGTGCAATATAAATGCTAGTTTTACTTTTGAACAAGTGCACATTTGCCCTAAAATAATCTTCCATATTGCACTTTTAAGATGGGAAAACATTCATGCAGGCACGAGACCTTTCTGGTCCCATAGCTGATACTGTTAACAGACACCTTTCTTCTGATACTGCCTACCATCGTTCAAAACTGTTTTTCCTTAGCCATCTCAATCTTTTGCAATCCAGAGCCACATTTCCAACCTTAATTTGCACTCCAGAATTCTTCAGAATGTTCCAATTCCATGTCTCTCATTTCCAGTAACTTTGGTTGAATTCCTACATGTAGGTTTACACTCCAGCAACCATTTTAGATCAGCTCTAATCAAAGTCAAAAAGAATATACCTCCTCACTGATCTCATCTGCAGTTTTACGCTAAATGACCACAATATTCTTTTCCAATGCCATCTATCAACATCCAGTAGACCAAGATTGCTCTCATCTGAATCCACTCTTATGTACCGACTCCAAGCCAAAGAATCATTGCCAACAGCTTCTCTTTGCACTCTTCTACCATTACCACTGGCGTTCAATAAGTATCAATCCTCTGTTCCTTTTTTTCTAATTGACATGTTGCCCTTTATCAAAATCATTTAAAATAGTTACTTTTCAACTGGATACTGATGACACCTGGCTCTACTTCACTATCACCACCCCCTCGATCATCAACCCTCACCATCACCTGCCAAATATGTACCTGGTATGAAATGAGATTCTTCTTTCAGCAATATTTTGAGAAGGCAAAAGCCATTGTCCTTGGCATATATCACACATGCTGTAGTCAATTGCAGGCTGAACTAAATCATTCACTACTTTGGTGTCAATATTTCCAACCACCATATTCACATTGTTATTGAGTTTGCCTACTTGTATCAGTGACTTGACTCAACTTTGCCTCTGCTCAGCTCATCTGCTGCTGAAACCTCTAACTCCACCTTTGTTACCTTTGCACTCTCTTCAACAATCCTGGCTGGCCTTACACATTCTATCTGCAATGTGTGCACATTGCAGTGTTGGCCACCCTCTTAACACAGTGGAACCTTCACCATCTGTCCACGTCATATTAAGATCCTTCAGAGTTTTCACCAGTAGTACCCATAACACCTGAAGATCAATGGGAGGACCATTTGACATACGTGGCATTCTCCACGAAGCTGAGTGATGGCATCGAAGCCCTATGCCTGAAGAACAATTTCAAATGAACAGACCATTGCATTTGGATGCATCTGTTGGCAGTTTCTTGTCATTCAGATTTCTGTTCACCACACTCAAAAGGGCAGCCAAATGAAAAGGTATACTTAAATGTTCAAGATTGCCCTAAAGCATGGAAACCACTGACTGGAAGGAGAAAGCCACTGAATGCCCAGCATGGCTCCACATAAATCATCATAGTGTCAACCACAGCAGCTTGACCGTAAGGATGAACTGCAGCAGCAGAGGAAAGAAAAAGTAACCAACTCAGGACTGCAAATTCCTTTTCGCCACACAACTGCAGTAAAACTTGTGAATCTAAAATTGTGATCCCTTAGTCATCTGATGATTCATCACACCCAGAAGTCATCAACTGATTCTGAGCAACTGCTGATTACCCTGTGCAAATTTAACATGGAGGTGAGGAACAGCAGTGAGGGTGAGGCAGCTACAATACATTTTAGAAACTGTAAAAAAATTCAACAGCACAACACAAATGCACCAATTCTCAGTGAGAAATAAATGTTTTACTTTTAAGAGAGTGTACTGGAGGGAACATAATGCATAATCAGATAGCTTTCTATCCTGGAACCAATCAAGGACTCACCTGTAGGTAGTTTTCTAACCATAGGATGGCTCGCACATCCAACATGTTCGTAGGTTCTAACAAGAAATTTAGATGAACTTTATTGGTTTCATTGACAGGTTTCACAAACAAATCAAATTTAACAGTATTTGAATAAGCTTGCATGTTGCAGTCAAACAATAGCTCTTTTTATCAATTAGAGAACTCACTTATTCATTCTTCACGTATTCTAAGAGAGGATTGTACAAAGTTATAACACAAGATTTTTCAAGAATCTCCCCTGCAGACAAGGCTGTATTCACTGGCCTTTTCCAGAGAAATTCTTCACTGCACAATCCTCTTGGATTTGGGGAAAAGTGTGGAAGACCCGGCCCCTTAACAGTATAACGCATGCGTGAGGACTACCGGTGCAAGTGGGCGTGCGTGAGGACTACCGGTGCAAGTGTTCTACCATTACAGCAATGCAAGCCAATGTACCAGCAAACGTATGACAGTACTTACAGAAAAACAACTAAGATTTTAAGGCAATTCTACTCCAAGTACTAGTCGGATAGTACACGCAGCACTAATTAGAGTAAGTGCCCTTCAACCCAATTCATTAAATGTTAAGAGTTCTGCAGCACTAAATGATGTAATAAGGTGCTATATGAATATCAGCGCGATTAACTTACCATCTAGTAACAAAAGATCCGGCCTGAGAAAGAGAGAAAATGTAAAAACACACAATCATTTGTCAATTGTCTAAATTGAGATCAAACTGCTCAGTCCAGTTCTAAATGGGCCCAAATTTGAAGCCTGATCTCAACCTGATGACAAGCAGAGTTGCTTTGGCTTGCCTGGCTGACCAAGCTCCAAGATTCAGCAGTTTTAGAAGAGCAGTTATCAGCAAAAAACTAAAAACAACAAAAATGCAGAGCAAGTTGAGGTATCAAGTGAACAATTATAGGAAAGAGTTTATTCCTTGATGCTGTATGGTAGCACCAAGCCTAAGTGTCTTTCTATGAACAGACTATTAAACAGCTGATCCACTTCATAATAATTAATTCAGCACTACTCTCCTTGCTGTTACATTTTTTCCTGCATAATTGTAGTCAACAGGAGGTTTTACAGTGTGGGTCCAACAGCATGGGTCTATTGGGTGCCATTCCAGGAAAGTGGAGTCACATCAAAGCCAAATCAGAAGGATGGCAGGATTCATTTCCTAAAGGACACTATTGAACCAGCTGGGTTATCAGACCATTCCAATGACTTCAGAGTCAATTTTACTGATACCAGCCTTTCATTGTAGCTTTTTGCAGATTTGTACTTCTCTGAACAATTCAAATTCACAGTCGACCATGCTGGACTTTTCTAGATTAAGCCCAGTCACACAACACCTATACTATTGGAACCCTTGTACATGAGGGATCTTGGCAGAGTTTAGCTAGTACTTTGTAACAACTGAAAACAGAGAATTTACAATGTGAGAAGAAGCCATTCATCCCAGTTTAATTTCATCTTCCTGTAACTGACCTGTATTCTGAGTTATGGCATCAATTGCATATCCTATTATCTTTGAAATGTGATAAGAGTTTCTGGTGTCTTATGACATTTTCAGGTAGTGAGTTCCAGACCCCCTTTTAAACTTTGCAGAAAAGAATTCTCAATTCCTTTAAATCTAATGTTCTTCCTTATCCGTGCAAAGGTAACTACATCCTTCACCTCAATTTTACATATTTCAACTGAATCCATGTCAGCCTTGTCTGTTCAAGATGTAAAAACAAAATCCAGCCAGTCCAATCTTTCCTCAAAGTAACAAACGGAATGTTCCCTCTGCTGGAATTGCATACTTGGTGAAATAGGAGTAGAATTGTATCACTACTCGAGCTATAATGAACTCAATCCAAGGGCTTATTCTTGATTCCAAGGTTATAGAGCATTACCATGACCTTTTTTTTTGCTCCCTGATATGTAGCAAATTTCCGATCTAACTGGTTATTTTCCCTTTGATCCTATCAGCGGTAACTTTTCAGAGCAGTCTGGAACACAGGACATCAAAAGCCTTGATAAAATCTTTGAAGATTACATCAAAAGCACATTCACCTTCCGTGTTACTATATTGAACAAACTCCACTGTGAAATACAACTTAATCAGAGTCTTATAAAAGATGATGAATACAGAGTCTCTCAATGCTTACTGATTACCCCACTAGGTGATGCTGACTAGCTATACTTAGTTTCTGCCTGTTCCAACGACAGTACATTCATTAGCTATCCTCCAACACCACAAGAAATCCAGAAAGAATCAGGAAAAATGATGATTAAAGCCTCCACTGTCTCCTTACTTTGTTGTAGCGTCTTGGGACTCATCATATAGGTCTTGAATTTATTCACTTTCAGGGACGCTTGACCCTTTCATATTTTCTCCCTCAGTAAGTTTATCCCACCCAATATAGGGAGAGTAAAACTGGTCTTCATGTTTCCTGAAACTTGCACGTTAGGTCATTAAGACAAGAAGTGAATTTCCCAGCTTAACTAATCACATTTTGCCTGACCATGTGGAGGAATGGAATACCTAAACAAGCAAAAAGATTGCAGCAATGATGCCAAGTAGGACTGAGAGGGCTTCTTCTGCCTACCAAATGATACATTTGGCAAAGGGTAAATAAGATTGGGGAAATCAATGCATGGCTTGAAGGTTGGTATGAAAGAAATGGGATTTGATTCATGGGATACTGATGCCAGTACTGGGGAAAATGGGAGCTGCATCACTGGGATAACAGTTCTTGCAGGTCATTTAGCTTGGGTGCTAGGGAGGGCTTTACGCTAAATAACAGGGCTGGGGAGTGGGGAGGCGGCAACAGGTGAGAGAAAACTTACACAAATTAAAGGCAAACATTGAAGTAATAGGAAACAATAGAGATATGGAAAACGTTAATCAGAGTATGGCAGCTTAAGGCAGCAGCTCACGATCAGCTTCTCAAAGGCAACTCAGGATGGGCAATTAATGCTGGCTCAGCCAGCAACACATCCCAGGAGTGATTTGAACAGAAATTAGGAGTGCACAAACAGATATGGCCACAAGATGCAAAAAAATAACAATCAGCAAACTTTAAAGGCTCTGTATCTGAATGCACTCAGCACTTAACAAAGTGAACGAGTTGTTAGTGCAGGTGGAAGAAAATAGAGACACATGGAGGACGACTATGCTGGCACCTGCATACTGATGTTATCTGACATTTCAAAAAGACAAAACTAAAAGAATTGTGGGGAAGCTCTGTTAATCTAAGCCATTAGGTCATACAGTCATAGTCATAGGAACTGAAAGAACTGTGGATGCTGTAAATCAGGAACAAAAACAGAAGTTGCTGGAAAAGCTCAGCAGGTCTGGCAGCATCCAAGGAGAAAGTATCAGAGATAACATTTCGGGTCCAGTGACCCTACCTCTCACATTAAACTAGGCCTTGTAGTTTTGGACTTCATGCCCATTGTCTATGCCCCTCCTGATTTTAAGCCTCAATGGCCAACCCCTCAGCCTCCTAAGCTCCAGGGGAAAAACCCCCCAACCTATTCTTATAACTCCAACCTTCCATGCATTCTCGTTCAACATCCTTGTAAGTCTTTTTGGCACTTCTTCCAGTTTAATAACATCATTCCTATTGCAGGGCCACCAGAATTGTACACTGTACTCTAAAGGTGGTCTAACCAATGCCTTGCACAGCTGTAACATGATGTCCCAAATCTTGTACTCAATGCTCCGACCAATGAAGGCAAATATGCCAAAAGACTTCTTCACCACCCCTGTCTAACTGTTAGGTAGATTCTACTTTGAAGGAACCACATGGATGCACCCCTGGGTCTCTCTGTTCAACAACACTCCCCAGGGTCCTACCATTAACTGTGCAAGTCCTCCCCGGTTTGTCTTTTACCGAAATGCAACACCTTGCACTTAGCTGAATTAAATTCCATTCTGCCATTCCTCGGCCCAGTTGATCAAAATCCCATTGTCTTCTCACATAACCTCCTTCACTGTCCACTTTACTACCAAGTTTTGTGTCATCCGCAAACTTACAAACCATGCCTCCTATATTTTCATAGGAATCGTTTATATTAATCACAAGCAATAGTGGACCCAGCACTGATTCTTGTGGCACCCCACTGGTCACAGCCCTCCAATCTGAACAACAACACTCTACCACCACCTTCTGTCCCCTACCATCAAGCCAATTTTGTATCCACTTGGCTAACTCTCCCTGGATCTCATGTGATCTAACCTTACTAACGAGTCTACCATGCGGAACCACAACCATGGAATTGCTAAAGTCAACGTAGGCAATGTCTACCACTCTGCAGTCATCTATCTTCTTGGTCACCTCTTCAAAAATCTTGATTAAATTTGAGACATGGGTTTCCCATGCACAAAGCCATGCTGACTATCTCTGGTCAGTCATTGCCTTTCTAAACGCACGTAGCTCCTCTATTTCAGATCCCCTCCAACAACTTACCCACATTAGCCACCCTCCAGGCTTCTGGCACCTCATCCAAGGCTTTCGATTAAAAAAAACAAATAACTCTGCTGGGGGGTCCTGCAATTTCTTCCCTAGCTTCCCACAATGCCCTAGGCTACACTTTATCAGGTCCTAGGGATTTATCTACCTTTATTAACTTCAGAACCTCCTCTTCTGTAATGTGGATTCTTTTCAAAACATCACTATTTATTTCCGAGTTCCCTAGCTACCATATTTTTCGCCACGGTAGTGAGAAATGAATTTCACTCAAAGGACCAAGATGTAGAGTAGGCTCAAGTAGAAGAAAGAACTAAAAACATTTGTGGGAATTGTTTATAGGCCCCCTAACAGTAGTTACACAGGATGAAGTATACAGGAATAAATAAATGGGACACGTTCCAAAGGTATTGCAATAATTATGGGTAACATTAATTTACATTTACATGTCCAGAAACAGTCTACAATTTCTTCAGGCAGTACATTCTTAAGACAACCAGGAAGAAGGCTATTTGAAATGAAGTAATCTGCAATGAGATAGGATTAATAATCTTGCGGCACAGGAGCTTGTATATAATATATGGAATTTCATGTTTAGTATGAAGGGGAGAAACATGGGCCAATGACTAATTTTTAACCTAAACAATAGGTAACTACAAAGCATGAAGGTCACACTGCCTAAAGTAAAATGGAAAAGGAGATTAAAAGTTAGGTGTTGCAATGGAAGACTTTCAAATACATTTTCCTAACTCAGTAAAGATTCATCCTAGTGGAAAATAAAAATTGAGAAACACTTATCACTCTCAGTGAAAATGAAAGCATAGCATCAAATTGAAAGGAGTACTTCACAATTTTGTGAAGGTTAGTGGTAGTTCAGAAGATTGGATTGATTTTAAGAAATACCAATGAATGATTAAAATAAGAGGGAGAAAGAGAAGAGTATGAGAGAAAGACAGCTGGCAACATCAACATGATAGTAAGAATATATTATTTAAAAAGAACAGTAACTAAAACTAGTGTTGGTCCTCGAGAGAGAATAAGTCTGGGGAATGATAATAAAAATTAAGGAAACTGTGGAGGAATTGAACAGGTATTTTCTGTCTGCCTTTGAGACTTGCAAAATCTTCTCAAAAGCGCTTGGAAATCAAGTGGTGAAAGTTAAGGGGGTACTTAAAACAATGATCATCAAGGGAAAAAGTGCTGAGGAAACTGAGAGACCAAAAATCTAACAAGTCCTCAAGACCAGAAGGTCTGCAACCAAAAGTCTTAAAAGAAGCTCCAAAATTACTGAGCTCCTAAAAGGATTTAAGTGGATTGAAAAATAGCTGTTTAACCTTTATTCAAAAATGAGGGCCACAGAAAGCAGAAAGCTGGAAACCAGTTATTCTTATATCTGTCACAGAGAAGTAATAAGAATCCACTGTTAAGGTACAGCAGGATATTCTAAACATCATAATGTGATCGGACAGTATCAACATGGTTTTTGAACTAATTTTCTTTGAGATTTTGAGGACTAGCAAGGTGAACTTGAATTTCTAAAGACATTTAAAAAGCCATGTCAAAGATTACTTAGACAAGGCATGAGCACACGGCGTAGGAAATAACAAATCAGGATGGATAAAAAAATTAGATAAATAATAGGAAGCCAAACAGCAAGAACAAATAGGTCTTTCCTGGCTTAGCAAACTTCAATTAATGGAATGTTACCAAGATCAATGCTGGAGCCTCAATTATTTATAGCCAGCATTATAAAGACATATAGGCAGGCTACTGAGTGGGTGAAAAGTTAGCAGATGTAGTACAATGTGGGAAAATGTGGACTTGGCCACTCTGGCAGGAAGAATCAGTATACTATTTTAATGGCTTCAGTTTGTTGAACTGACAAACTGCAGAACTAAGACATAGAGAGGTATTGGTGCCGGAGTACATGAATCTCAAAGTTAGTGTGCAGCTTCAGCAAGTGATTAAGAAGGCAAATGGAATATCAGTGTTTATTGCAAGGAAAATGGAAGACAAAAATAGGCTGTTTTACAGCATTTTGTACAAAACAGGAGCTGTATGCAGGAGGAGGCCTTTAGCATTTCATAAGGCCTAAAAGCCAGGTGCAGAGGGAGGCCCTTTGAGCCTAGTCTGGCATTCAAAATGATCATGGCTGATTCTCTATTTCAACGCCACATTCCTGCTTTCAACCTGTACTCCTAAATTCCCCGTGTTTCAGGGTAGGCTAATCGATTTTTCCGGACAAATCCACTATTTCCTACTCCAACTATTTGGACAGGCTCCCAACTGCTGATGACCTGGAGCCTGATCCTCCACTGAATTCAGATCAAGCCTCACCTGTACCTGAACTCTGTTCAGTTGCCTTTCTTTAATAGCCCTATTTCAGCTTGACATATACCAACCAGCTAGCTTCTTGCTTCGAAGCAAACACAAATTAGGGACCAGAGTGAATCAGCAACTTACTTGGCAAACAGTGCCCTGGCCAAAGCCAACCTCATCCTCCAGCCTCCAGAGAACTCCCTGAAACATAAACACCAATTCAGTACCAATATTTGAAAATAAAACTTTGAAATTTTAGCATGATTAAAAAGGAGAGCTGTACAAGTTAAATGGAACATATGGAATGTTTGTAGGATCCTGTGGGTAGATCATGGATTAATGAACTAATAAGTATTTTACTGATTCATTTGCTGATGCAATGCTTTTTAAAAATGTATTCATCCTGAGATGTGTCATTGGCTGGGCCAACATTTGTCGCTCGTCCCAACTCATCCTCAAATTGGCAGGGATGAGCTGTTGCATTTCGTGTGACATAGGGACATCCGTACCACTGTTTGGAAATGAGTTCCAGGGTTTTGAACAAGAAACAGTGAAGCAATGGCAATACAGTTCTAAGCTAGGAAGGTGCGTGGCTTTGAGGGAACCTTACACATGGCGGTGACTCTATGCATCTGATGGCCTTGTCCTCCTCCGTGGGAAAGATCACAAACTTGAAAAGTAATGTCGGTGAACCTTGAGAGTTGCTGCACTGCATCTTGACACATTCTGCTGTCACTGTGCTTTGTTGGCGGAGAGTGAATGTTTAAGGCGGTGGACAGGTTACTAATCAAGTAAATTCATTTGACCTGGATGGTTTTGAAGTTCTTGAGTTCTGCTGGAGCTGCACCAATCCAGATAAGTGGCCTGTATTCCATTACATTCCTAAATGGTGCCTTGCAGATGGTAGACAGGCTTTGGTCAGTCAGGAGGGGAGTTGTTCACCACGGAATTCCTAACTTCTGACACAATCTTGGAGTCACAGTATTGCCATGGCTGGTCCAGTTCAATGCCTGGTCAACTGTAGTCCTCATGATTTTTGATAGTGGGGATTGAGCAAACTGTTGAATGTGACAGGAACGTGGTCAAGTTCCCTTGTGTTGTAGATGGTCATTGCTTAACACTTGTGAGCGATGAAAGCTAGTTGCCATGTAACAGCCTAAATTTGAATGCTCGTTTGCAAGGATAGACACTGTCTTTGACATTGAAGAGATTTCAAAGATTGAGTAATACAAGTAATTTCAGAAATGCAATTGGCCTAAGGTAAAATATAACTTAGGCCTCTGAACAGGTCTTATTGCTCAAATAGGATAGCAGTCTCAGAGACATTGAAGATTAATAAGTAACTGCAATTGGAGAGCTACATTGACCTTTTACAGACAATTGCCATGACAGGTAGTCCCCAGGTTGTGAACAGGTCCCATTCTTGAGTTGATTTGTATGCAAGTTGTAACACAATACAGGTCAATATAAAACAGCTATCTGCAAGTGCAAAGAAATGCTCACGTTTGGATATTTATAATATTAATACATCCCTGCACAGGATTGCATTCCTAAGTTGGGCATTTGTACATCAGGGATCGCCTGTAGTTAACAAACGTAACAATAAATGAGTGACTAGAAGTGGACGGAACAAGCTCTTTAAATTATTTCCAATACTGATTATTTAGCAGTTACATTTGGAGATGTAAGCTAATCTGTAAATGCCTGCAAAGTGCAGACCCGAGGACAGGTGAATCTTGTCATGAAGGATTGATGCAAAAATCAATATTACACAAAGCAAGAAGAATTGTGTCTCAAGATGTTGGGATAAAATGAGAAAAGTGCTTCGAATTGTTTAAAATTGTAAGCTGCAGTTGTAATTGCCAAATATGAAACAGTTTGCTAAATTGGGCATTGAGAGGAGTAATATGGTAACCAAACTGGACACGAGATGGAGGGATAGGAGAAAAATAGAATGCTTCATCAAAATGTTGACTGGAACAAAGGGTACAGGAACTATACATGCAGAGGACTGAGCGGATCATACAAGCTTATAGAGAAAACAGTGATTACATTCATTAGGTTAAATAGTCAAGGAAATTGCCCCAAAAAGGCAAAATAATTTAAGGGAGATAAGTGTTTGAAAACTAGTTGGCAGCACCTTGATTGTGTGGATGGATGCAACTCTAGTACGAACCTAGCACCTATCCTACCTCAAAAAAAAGAGTTCAATAAAATGCAAACAACGTGTGTTACTTGCCAGTGACCTAAAAGGCAATCTGAGTATTTTGGAACTGTAAATCACTACCTGGTTACTGCTACGTGCCAATAAAAGACTTGCTGTGATCAATTGGTACTAAATTTGAATCTTGTAATTTTGACACTACATCACATGATTACCATGGTAGGGTACTTCACTCGTTGAAAAGCACTTTCTGAAATCCTAAGGTAATGAAAGAGGTTACAAAACAAGTTGTTCTTTTTACTTTTAAAAAAAGGCTGCATTTTGAATAAAATAGAAGCGGTAATATCATAGCTTGCAAAAATAATAGTCTAGACATAGACCAGTATTGATTCTGTGACTGATGTTATACAGCCTTGTGGTGCTTGTTGTTACTGATAATATACTGTTTGCCTGACATTCTACTAATACAAATATTAAATTAGTGGCTTACTGAAACACGTTTTTTTGTACGCAGCACCTTACCTGGTCATCTGTTGCTGCATCTTGGAACTGAACCCCAAACCAGCCAGAATAACTGAGGCCCTAAAAATTGAGAAAAAGACTATCAATATCGATATAGATACATATGGTTGGATTGGAATGTTTGGGAGTGCACAAAAGAGATGCACATACCTCGTGAATTTTATGGGAAAAGAGAAGGGGAATAAAATGCCCTGAATATGGTTTGGGCTAATATAATTTTGCAATACCAATTCTACATACATTACAATCCAAACAGCCAAATTATCTGACGACACTCAATATTTCCAACATTCTCAATTACATTAAATTATGCAACATGCCAATGCATTGCCCCATGAAACTGGATTGCTCAAGCACTGTACGAGCTTCTCACAGAAAGCTTTACTGAAAAGATAAATCTCTTTCAAGTTAGAACTTCAAGTCACATCTGCAGTCAGCACCTCTGCTACAGCCCAAATGCCTGGTCTAACCAGGAGTTCCAATAAGGGCCACATGACGACTGCGATTTGGACAGGCTACCCCACCCGCAACTACCTGGATCCTGGTCCACCACTCAATTCAGATCAAGGCTTACCTGTACCTTAACTCTGTTTAATTAAATCTGTTTGCACATTCTCCCAATGTCTGTGTGGATTTCCACCAGGTGATCTGATTTCCTCTCTCAGTCCAAAGACATGCAGGTTGGGTGGATCGGCCATGGGAAATTACCCCGTTGTGTCCAGGGATGTGCAGGCTAGGTGGATTAGTCATGGTAAATGCAGAATTACAAGGCTGGGATGAGGACCGAGGTTTGGGTGGGATGCTCTTTGCAAAGTCATTACAGATTCGATAGACCAAATGGCCTCTTGTCGCACTGTCCAGATTCTATGAATAGGCCATTCAACCCCTTGAGCCTGTTTCACCAAACAGATCATTGCTGATCTGTGGTCTAACTCCAACTATCTGCGTTTGGCCCATATCTCTTAATACCTTTGTTTAAAAAAAATTATCACTGGCATTTCTGGGAGAGTTCCAAACATTTACCACCCTTTGCATGTAGAAGTGCTTCCTAACATCTTTCCCAAATGGTCTGGTCTTAATTCTCAGACTACTCCTCTTAGTTCTGGAATCCCCAACCAGTGAAAATAATTTAAGCACCCTGGCTTTTCCTGTTAATATGTTCAACAATTTGATCAGATCACCTCTTCATCTTTAAATTAAGAGAAAATAGACCCACTATGTACAATCTTTCATAAATTTTATTCACTCACGGGATGTACGCATCTCTGGCTGGCCAGCAATTATTGCTGGTCCCTGGTTGACCTTGAGAGGTGGTGGTGGTCAGCTGCCTTCTTGAACCACTATAGTCCATGTGTTGTAGGTTGATCCATAATGACCCTAGGGAGGGAATTCCAGGATTTTGTCCCAGTGACAGTGAAGGAATGGCAATGTATTTCCACATCAATATGGTGAGTGGCTTGGAGGGGAACGTGCAGGTGGGGGCATTCCCATGTCTACCGACCTTTTCCTTCTTAAATGAAAGTGGTTGTGGGTTTGGCAGGTCCTTTGGTGAATTTCTTCACTACATCTTGTATATAGCACACAATGCTGCTACTGAGCAATGAAGGTGGAGGAGGTGAATGCTTGTGGATGTGGTGGCAATCAAGCAGACCGTTTTCTCCAGGATGGTGCCAAGCTTCTTGAGTGTTGTTGAGCTGCACCCAACCAGGAACATGGAGAGTATTCCATCACACTCCATCAGACTTCAGTATTCCATCAGACTTGTGCCTTGTAGATGGTGGACTAGCTTTGGGGAATCAGGTGGTGAGTTACTCGCCGCAATATTTCTCTGAACTACGCTGGTAGCCAGTGTTTATGTGGCAAATCCAGTTCAGTTTCTGGTCAATGGTAAATCTTAGGATGTTGATAATGGGGAGATTCAGTGACGGTAACAACATTTAATGCCATGGGGTGGTGGTTACATTGACTCATTGGAGATGGTGCAATTCTTACTTGCCGCTTGTCAGCCCAAGCCTGGATATTATCGACATCGTGTTGCATTTGAACATGGACAGCTTCAGTATCTGAGTCATCTTGAATGGTGCTGAACATTGTGTCATCATTGGCAGACATCCCCACTTCTAGCTTTATGATGGAGGGAAGGTCATTGATGAAGTAGCTGCAGGTTGAATGTACAATGGTATAGTGGACAGTTTACTCATACCTGTCAAACAAGTTCAGGATTTGAGGTTCCTCCAATAGTAAATTCAGGATCCCTCTATTTGTCTGACTTGTAGTCACACTGCCTTTCCTTGACCACTGGTCAAATTTGAAGTACTAAACATACATGGCGTTACTGCCAACTGAAATACAGATTCCAGATCACTCTCCCCCTCCCTCATGAGTTAGTGTTCGAAGCTCAGACTCCAGTTCATCAACTCAAAGCAAAGTCCCTCGAACAACCAATACATACTACAGATATGGTCATTATGAAACAATGTGGGCTACGAGCTCCCATATCACGCAAATACAACATGTCATCTGGCCCTGCATCTTGAAATTATTCAATTAGTTATTAATTTGTATTTTTAAATTTCCTACTGGTCTTTAGTTTTTAATCTGTAAAATATTTCTTTCGATTTATTTCTAATCTGAAAGTAACTTAGAATAGGTATTCAAATTTGCTGTTACTTACCAACCAATAAACTTACAACGTTTCCTGCAATATCACTTTTTTACCCCCCAACATAACTCTGATCAGAGAGTCTCCTCCCTCTCCAGGTTCCCAGGTAAGTGCATAGGCCTTGAGCTTAGGTCTTGATATTTATTTCCTACTTGGCCTTAGGCTTAGTTTTCACTTCTGCTGGCTCCTCTTTCCTCTTATGCCCCGAACTTCCGAACGTGTTCCTTTCATATTAAAGAGAAGTACCCAATGAGAGGTAAGGAGGAATGGATCACGTCCTCCCTCTTTCACCAAAATCCAGTTATACTCTAATGCAAGAAAGCAGCACTAGTTCAAATTGGGCACATATTCAGTGTCAGAAGTTATCTGACTGCAGGGGAAGGGTACGTAATATGGCAGGACTGGACAGAATAGTCAATTCCAGGCCCGTTTTCATGTGGGATCCAAACACACTGAATCCTCAACCATCTCTCTGGATATTAGGAGCTATGGTGGATTTTCACATCTCTCAAGGTAGTCAGTTACTGATTCTTTCCACACCCTCACACATCCCTTTGCAAAAATAATTATTCAGAATCCCTTGACCAGTACTCTAACTGCCCAAGACTTGAAACATACTCATTTTCAAAGGACTCATTCTAAGCTCACCTGGCTGGTGCCTTGTCTGCCTCAATCTCCTCCAATTTTGAATAAATTTCCGTTAGCTTGCTGCTCTCTGAACCATCGCCCCTGAAAGAGAAAATAACGAGTTACATCTGCAGCCTAGTGATTGAACTGCAAAATTACAAACTCAAAAGGTAATGTACATTTTTTGTTAAACTCCAGTGAAGTACATTATGGGCTAGATACCCCAAATACTTCAGTTCAGTGACTGTATTTCATATCCAATTGCACTAATATGGTAGTTCAAAACAAGCCAACCACACACATGTAACCATCACACCCACACTTTCCCAAGAAAGCACCCTGCAAAATCATTCTGTCTACCGCACAGGACAAAGGGCAGGAGACTCATGGGAATACAACCACTACAAGTGCTCTTTAAAGCTACACAATCCTGCTGTGGAACTATATTGTGGTTCCTTGACTGTTAAAGGGTCAAAATCCAAGAACCTCCTTCTCAACTGTGCTACGGGCGTATCTACAAATGATGCAAGGCAGCAGCTCAAGAAGGAGGATCACCATTACCTTAAGGTTAATCAGGAATGGAAAATAAATGCTGGCTGAGACAGTGATCCTCACTTCCCATATTTTAAAAAAAGGATAATTGAAAGAAAAACCCAACACTGGTGTGCCCTTTCCTCACCTAATTGCCATTTAGGTTAATACTAGTACTCAGTAGCAATCTGAATGGAGATCAAATTTTGGCTCTTCAGCACTGCATGCTTCAGCTGCGCAGTGTCCAACTGAGAGACTGGGATTCATTTATTTGTAATAATTTCCTTCAGCTCAAGTGTTTATCTGAAATTTGCAAAACTGGGCAAAGTGTCAAGCTCTGTGAAACGCACCACAGCTTCTGAGGGCCATGTTAGTCAACAGATCAAAAATCAGAACAAAAGCAGTACCTCAACTGCTGGAGTACTCCTCACACAGGTATGAAGGTAATGGAACTTAGAAGAGTATTGATTACATTGCAAATGTAAAGCACTTTCTATCCTCTTATAACTGAATGCTTGTAAAAGTAATTGTTAATTTTTCACTGATGCAAGACAACAGGAATGATTGGATGAAATTTTGTTGCTGACTGAAGCCCAGCCCACTGCAGCAGATGCAGTTTACCATATTTCAAGGAGACATCAGTAACTACCATAAATGTTGCATACTCATGTGACCATTGCTTAACATATTTATTGCTTAATTAATCTGTTTGGTCACTTCAAACCAAGTCACGGTCTTGTGGAATATCTATTCTATTGACCTCAAAGTCAAGAAACAGTGGTATAACCAGTAAGCCAAGATACAACAACAATTCCCTTTCCTGTTTTAAAGGAGCTTGTCTTCGCAGTAATTGTCATCCAGGATCCGAAGACAGTGGGCGCAAACTTAACTATAGAGTCCTGATCATGTAGAATCTGTAATACTGCAACACAGAACCAGGTGCAACTAATCTATGCAAATAGGTATGCTCCACTTCCCAAGTAAAGTCAAACCCTAACATCAAATCCTCCTAATAAATGACAAGGTCATAAAAAAATCATACATTACAAAACAGTTAGAGCATAGGAGTCTAAACTGCTCTCTGCTCAGCCCATTCCTCATCCCTTTCCTCTGGACCTGTGAATGATTATTCTTCAGATACTTATCCAAATCTCTTTGAAAATCATGACTGAATTAGCCTCAAACATATTTTTGGACAGTGCATTCTTGATCCTAATGACTTATTGTGTTAAAAAAAGATGCTCCTTATGTTACTAGAAGTTCTCTTGCCAATACTATAAATTGGTAACAGCTGGCTTTTAAAGCATCTGCTAATGTGAAGAGTTTCTCCCCCATCTACACTGTTTAGGACCCTCATGATTTTTTCACAACTTTTAATGTCAATTGAGTCTCCTCTTAATCTTTTCCTCTCTCAGGAAAGCAATCTAAAGCAATAAGTCCCTTATTCCTGGAACCATTTTTAAAAACTTTTCTGCATCCTAACATCTTCACATCCTTCAAACAAGTGTCATTGCACAGAGCCAGACACAATACTTTAGTTGAGACCAAAAATGTTTTTTACACAAGTCTGTCACAACTTTTTATACTCTACACACTTACAGGGTAAAACTTCATAGTATTTAAAGAACAACAATCATCAGATCTTTCATGTCCACCCAAAGATGGCAAATGAGGCTTTGGTTTAATAACTTAGCCAAAGATAGCACCAGCAACAGCACAACCCATCACTCTTAAAAAACAAAGAGCTGGAGTGTCAGCCGATAACTTGTCCCCAAGTATTTGAAGCAAGGCCCAAATATACAAGTTACAGAGGAACTGCTAGCATTGTACTAAGAAAGGACTTAAAACATCACAGGTGTCATCTTCTGGATGAGAGAATAAACCAACAGCTACGGCTGCCTGAAAACTGACTGGTGTGTTTCCCAGAACAGGACGGAGATCATAATTCTAAAGTGTTTCAACTAAAGCATATTGAGCCAAGTCAAGGTACTACAGTATGTAGATTTCCTTTCATAAAGAGGGGGTTTGTTTTAAATTACATGGCCAGTAGACAGGTTAAAAATACATGCTGGCCCATCAGACTGACTGCTAACTTACAGGCATGCATGGAGACTTTGAACACAGGGGTTAAAAAAAAACTTGAAGAATTCAAGGGGTCAAAACATAGGCTAACAGACTGGACTACAGGGCACTGTCCAATCCCAGTTGGGCTGAACAGAGAGAAACTCAACTGAATCCTTATCAAAATGTTGAGCGTTTGCAGAACCCTGTCATCTTGTGCTGCGGGCCTTTACTTACACACCACTGTTCAGCTTTGCTGTCAATTCTCTCTCTTTCTGTAGCAGGCTTTCGCGCACTGTATCACACTCCAGCACACTCTGGAGTGCCTGTGTGTTATCGCCCACCACCTCCTGCTCCACATGCAAGATGCTGATGTGTGATGGGATGCGTAGGCTCCGCGCTGACATCATCTTCAGTAGCGTTGTTTTCCCTAAGCCATTCCGACCAACCAAGCCATAACGCCTGCCAAAAGCGAGGTGCAAATCGGCGCCAGTAAGTAAGCTCCTGCAATGGAGATTGTTCAATAAAATTTTAAATTTAGTATTTTAGTAGGTTCAAATAACATACAATACATCTGGGAAAGATGTTAAAATAAGAATTGGATAAAAGAAATTGAAGGGAACATATTTGCAAAAGAAGAATGCTGGATAACTGCATTGCTGGTCATAGATATGACTTAAGCACAAGGGCTAAAGGGTCTGTACTCTAAGAATATTTCTCCGCTACCCTCTTAAAAACCACTACCAAGTCAGTTTTTTTAAAAATTTATCCTTTCAGGCAATGCACTGCAGATTGCAATTACTTGCTGTTTGAAAGTATTCTTATTTCATTTCATTCTTTTGCCAATTAGCTTTAAATTGTTTTGGTTGCTAACCCTGTTGTCAATGCAAGCTATTTGTTCTGTCAAAGCTCCTTCATTTTGAACACTGTTTAAAAACTACGTTGAAGATAATAAACAATTAATCAAATCCACTGTGCCAAATATGGTCTTAACAAAGCTCTTGCTGCAATTCTTCCTTAATCTGATATTCTAACTCCCTTGCAATAAAGGTCAACAGACGTTGTGTCTTCCTTATTGGGTGCATTACTGGCAGGTTAACTTTGTTTCTTGTGCAAGGACACTTAAATGCCTCCAAACATGATATTAAGTTTCTTCTCATTTAAAGATACTATATTCTTCCAACCAAAGTAAGTATAACATTGTCTCCAAACATCGCATAGCATCTTAGTTTTGAACTGCACTTTTTAAAGTTGGTCAATTCTGAGACAAATCATAGAAATGACAACATAATTTTATTATGGTTAAAACCCAAGACGTTCCATCTAAAAGCAATACATCTGGGAAAGATTGAAGTTTGCAATGGAGATATCTAGCTAGAAAAACAACTGAATGCAGCTCCAGCACAAAGTCTCGCAGCACGAGGCCTTACAGCTCACTGCACACAGGAGTCAGAGGCATAAGTATGGGAAACAATTTTGGTCTAACTTATCTCTGTTGACCAAGTTTCCCAAAACTAAACCAGTCCCACTTGCCTGCATTTGGTCCATATCCCTCTAGAACTTTCCTTTTCATGCGCCTATCCAAATGTCTTTTAAATGTTGTATCTGTACCTGTATCTACCACTTCCCCTGGCAGTTCATTCCAAATACAAGCCGCTCTCTGAAAAAAAATGTTGTCCGCGGTCCCTTTTAAATCTTTTTTCTCTCATTAAAAATATGCTACCTACTTTTAAACTCACCCACCCCAGTGAAAAGATCTTTGCTATTCACCTTATCTATGCCACTCGTGATTTTATTAACCTCTATAAAGTTACCCCTCAACATCCTATGCTCCAATGAAGAAAGTCCCAGCCTATCCCTATAACTCATACCTTCCAGTCCCAGCAATATCCTGATAAATCTTTTCAGAACCCTCTCCCCACTTCATAATATTCCTTCCCATAATGGGGCAACTAGAACTGTACACAGTACTCCAAAAGTAGAACGAAAACAGAAGCTGCTGGAAAAGCTCAGCAGGTCTGGCAACATCTGTGAAGAGAAAAATCAGAGTTAATGTTTCGGGTCCGGTGACCCTTCCTCAGAACGGGTCCTGTAGAACCTCAACATGACCTCCCAACTCCTATACTCAATGGTCTCAGCAATGAAGGCAAGTACGCTATATGTCTTCTTAACCACCCTGTCCTCCTGTGATGCAACTTTCAAAAGAACTATGAACTTGAAACCAGAGGTCTCCCTGTTGGGGAACACTATCCACGGCCCAACTATTAACTGTATAAGAATGTTTTCTAAACAAGCTATGTATTTAGCTTATTGTCATGATTTTCCCCCCACTTGGCTCACAACGTCTTAACCGATTTCTAACAATGTATCCCCTTAGGTCCTTTCAATGTTTCCTTCATACATTTATAAGTTGTTCCATCCACCTCCCTACACACCCCTCCCACACCATTGACCCTTGGTTTTCCTCAAAATTAACTAGTTAGACATTCCATGGCCCAAGAACGAGCTGCACTTCAAAAAAAAAACAACTAAATTTCTGGTCTCAAATATATCACCTGATAAGTAACACTGTCTAAGGGAACCATTTATCCGAAATAAATAAGCATGGCAGTTCCGTGCTGTATGACAATGACTCAGAATATGCAATAAACGTTGAAACTGAGACCTTTCAAACTTTAGTCATTATTCAATATGCAATAGCAGTATTTCTGAGCTCTCACTTCTTTGTTTTATTATTCATTCTCAGGAACGGAGCATCATGGATAGGAGGGGCTTTTAGCGCTCTTCTCCCATTACCCTGTATTGGCTCAATATGAAAATGCCGCAGGAACTTCGGAAGGTGGGTGAAAATAAAACATGTCAGTATGAACATGCAGGAATACAGCCTTAGATCAGGCAAAGATAGCAGGTTACCTTCCCTAAAGATACATCAGGCTACGAATTCAGTGTTAGCAATTTCATTGTCAGGCTTTCTTTGCATAGAACGGATATCAGAGGAACAGGTAATTCAGTCCAAGTGAAATATTTTGATGTTGCTGCTCCATGTAAGCCTAGAATTTAAACAGAATCCAAATTCTCCAACTGCTATAGCAGGAACTGAATTAATTTCACCATCGGAAGTGGTACCAGCTGAATTGCTCTTGCACAGTCAGCATAAGAACAAAAGATTTTGATTTATTATTGTCACTGTACTTGCCTAAGTACAGTAAAAAGTTTTGTATAGTGTGCAGTACAGGCAGATCATAAGATATAAAGACAAAAGATCATAGGGTGATTGAACAGAGTGAGGAATACAAAGTTACGGCTACAAAGAAGGTACATAAAAAGCAAGGTCAACATTAGATTTGAAACTTGAGAGGTCCATTCAGAAGTCTAATAATCGCAGGGAAGAAGCTGTTCTTGAACCTGTTGGTACATGTGTTTAAGCATTTGTGTCTTGTGCCTGATGGAAGAGTCGTCAGAGATTATAACTGGGGTGGGAGGGGTCTTTGATTATATTGGCTACCTTTCCACTGCACTGAGAAGTGTAGATGGAATCTATGGATGGAAGGTTAGCTGGCATAATGGCCTATGCTGTGTTCACAACTTTTTATGGATTCTTACAATCCTGGGCAGAACAGCTGCAAGCTGTGATGCATCCTGATAGAATGCTTCCTATGGTGCATCTATAAAAGTTCAAGCGTGTCCTTATAAACATGCCAAATTTCCTTAGCCTCCTGAGGAAAAGGAGGCCAAATGACCTCCATTTGTGTTTGTGATCATTCTATGATTCTGGGTCTAACCTGCATTTCATGCTTCAATGCATGCTAATTGTTCACACAGCATTCTTATTGCTCATCAATAAGATAACTCCAGTCATGCACTATATGTTAAATATAGTTCAGATAGTCAGGATCATTTTCCTGAACCAGATTGAGGTCATGGACATTTGGTGAGGACAGCAAGTCCCTCTGGACATGAACACAGAAAAAGCATTCTTTCAGAGGTGGTCCAGCCATATGAATCCTGCTAGCTTCCTAAACGCAAGGTGATACCGGGTACATGACAACTTGGGCTTTTTATTGAAGCCTAATGGATTTGTGCCTACTCTGACATCCAGCTTTTAGATGTAGGTAAGCCAGCAATCTTTGTTTGAATTTTCTGAGCATGGACGTTGCAAAGGATATTCTTTGTGTAGCTGCAACTATTGTTACAATAACTATTGTTATTAACACAGGAACTTCAGGTATAGAGGGATTTAGAAGATTATTAACTCAAACTTACAGTTGGCTCCTTGAAGCTCCATAGTACCCACCTCAGTTGCCATGAAGTCACAACAGTTGGGCATTCCTTGATTAGTCAATGGCTGCATAGATTGGATAATTTCTCATTAATTATACCTGGAGGCTATGCTGCTCTAAGTGGCTGACGTTGTACTCATGCACGAAATCTGTGTTAAGTAACCATCTTTCAATCAGTGAAAATGGCTTGAGAAATAATCCTGCTGTACTCATGGCAGTATTTGCTGCAGTTCAGGACCTTGCAATTCCAACTATTTCTCTCACCCTGCCTCTAACTCATTGGCTGAAGTGTTAATATTCACACTTCTAGTTTATTCTATTTCACCTACACCATTTCAAAGGTAATGGACGTCTTGTGGAGTGCGCTTCTAATGCAAGGTTTAAAATGCTCCACAGGGCATTTTAACATCTGCAGCATCAAATTGGTTGGTCAAAAACTAATTAAGCACCTAATGGTACTTCCACTGAACATAATTCTCCTACTGGTCTCAGTGAAGACTTTTGTATAGACATGGAATGCGTTGAATATGCAGATTAGTCCAGATACTAAGAGATTCCACAAGAGTTTTTTTTAGCTCCATATACCTCATGTTGCATTATTGAGCAAAGACAAAAAGATAGATTTACCCAACAGCAGTTCCTGACATAAATGATATAGCAGTAATCCAACAATCCCTGTGCCCTGCCATCAGGTGTGTTCTTTCACAAAAAGCTTGCTACAATGGATTACACAGAGATGCAGAACACAACAAAGACGCAAACATATGGATACGCACAATCAGAAACAATGAGAATTCCCAGGCCTCCTCTTGTCCAAAGCTGACCAAAATTCATTTCACAATCCGTGGGTGCTACTGAAAGAACAGGAGTTTTATGCTGCATATATGATTAACTGCCATACAGCACCACCCTATAGGCAGCTCAGGTCAGTGGACATTGGGTCTGTAGACATTTAATCGGTCAGGGGAAGTCACATGACTGGGATGCCCACACAGGCATTGTGGTCAAGAGTAGTGAGCAAGCAAATTAATAGTTGTCAGAGGTAGGCTTGGTGTCCAAGTGGATGTCCAATTATCTTGAAGGAAACAGCAGGGAGATAGCTGAAGTATGTTAATAAGAAATAAACTTGGATTAGAACATGCAGAATCCATGTGGGTGGAGGTAAGAAATAACAAGGGGAAGACAAAACTGGCAAGAGTAGTCTGTATGTCCTGTAACAGCATCTGTTATGTAAGGCAGCAAATAGATCGGGAGATAATAAGGGCATGTCAAAAAGACAGTACATTAATCCTGGGTGACTGTAATCTTTATCTAGATTGGGAAAGGCAGATTGGCAGAGGTGACCTCAAAGGATTCGTATAGTACATCTGGGATAGATTCCCAGAATAATGTGTTGTGGATTCAATCAGCGATTAGGGGATTTTGGATCTGGTGATGTGCAATGGGGTAGTTTTAAGTAATGATCAGAGTAGAAAAATCTCATGGAAACAGTGATCATAACATGGTAGAATTCAGAATTCGATTTGAGGAGTAACAACTTAGGTCATAAACAACTGCGCTACATTCAAGCATAGGTAATTACAAAGGAATGAAGGCAGAAGTAGCTGCAGTAGACTGGGAAAGGAATTTAGCAGCAATGCTCATTGACAAACAACATTTAAGAAAACAGATCATGGCTCACAACAATGACATATTCCAGTCAGAAAGGAGGATTCTAGGATGGGGATAAGCCAACCATGGTTAACAAGGGAAATTAAAGGTAGTACCAAATTGTAAACAGAAAACAAAATACTATTAATCTCTGCCACAATGTAAGACAGAGGATTGGTAAAGTTTTTTTAAAAAACTAACAAAAGATGACTAAAAAGTAATCAAAAAGACGATAAACCTTAAGGGTAAACCACAAGAACGTTTTTAAATATGTAAAAAGTAAGAAAGAGGCCCAAATTAACACAGGCCACAGAGAATGAGGGTGGAGAAACAATAATGGGAACCTGGAAATGACAGAAGAGATAAATACTTGGCATTAGTCTTAAGAGTAAGAGACACTAATAGCATTTCAAAAATACTAAATAATCAAAGGCAAGAGAGAGGAAAGAAATACAGCAATCAATCACTAGAGAAAAAGTGCTAGTGAAACTAATGGGGCTAAAGGCTCCTGGATCTGATGGGATGCACTGTACGTAATTAAAAGAAATAGCTACAAAGATAGTGGAGGCACCGGTAGTAATCTTCCAAGAATCCTTAGATTCTGGAAAAGTCCCAGATGATTAGAAACCACGAATGTAGCATTTTTATTTCAAAAGGGAACAAGACAAAAAAAAAAACCAGGTAATTACAAGGCCAATTAGCTTAATATTTGTTAATGTTGCAGTCTATAATAAAAGATGGAAATAGCATAGCATTTAGAACTACAAAGTATTATCAAGCAGTCAGGCATGGCTTCCCAATAGGAAATTTATTAGAATTCTTTGAGTAAAAAGCAGGATAGATAAACTGAACGCAGTGGATGTAATATATTTGAATTCTTAGATGGCATTTGATAAGTTGCCTCACTTGTGGTACCTTAAGAGTCCATCATTTTGAAGGAAATATATCAGCATGAATAGACAATTTGCTAACTAATAGAAGATAGAGAACTGGGATGACAGGGGCATTTTCAGGATAGCAACCTATAACCAATGGAGTGCCACAAGGGTCAGTGCTGGGGACACAATTATTTACAAGAAAAAGGAAAGTGAATTTACCACGGTCAAGTCTGCACAAGACAAAAATAGGTGGGAAGGTAATTTTAAGGATGACCCAAAGAGTCTACAGAGGGATAAAGACAGGTTGAATGGGCAAAACCTTGACAGGCAGAATCTAATAATGGGAAAATGAGAAGTGATACACTTAAGGAACAGGAGGAGCTGATTATTTAAATGGTAAAAGATTACAGAAAGCTATAGTATGGAGAAATTTCAGAGTCCTTGTGCATAATTTCAAAAAGTTAATGGATAATAGGGGAAACAAACAGGATGTTGGCCTTTATTTCCAAGGAAATGGAGTATAAAAATGAAGTCTTGCTAAAAATGTGCAATGCACTAGTTGGACCACAGCTCAAATATTGTGAACAGTTTTGGTCTGCATAAGTGAAGAAAGGTATACTGGCATTGGAGGCAGTCTAGAGAAGGTTTTACTAGGTTGATCCTGGTTGTGGAGGGAATGTCTTCTGAGGAACGGTTGAGTACTTTGGGCCTGTACTTACTGAGAGATGCAACCTTATTAAAACATACAAGATTCTTAGAAGCCTTGACAGATATGGATATGTTGCATCCCATTGTGGAAATGCTGTGATTATTTGCATACAGAATACAAATGACAAAGAGCAAACACTTAAGCTAGTTGGCATCTACATTCACCACATAATACAGGGGACTTGTGTTGTTTCGCCTCAAGGGACTGTACATACAGATGGCTAAATCTCAGAGTAAATGATTACCTATTTAAGACACAGTTGAGCAGGAATTGTTTTGTCTCAGAGGGGAGTAAATCTATGGAATTCTTTACTATAGAAGCTTGTAAAAGGTAGATCGTTAGACATATTCAAGGCTGAGATAGACAATTTTTTAATCAAACAACTTTATGCAGAAAAGGCAGAAAAGTTGAGTTGAGCATTATCGGAGTAACCATGACTTCATTGAATGGCAGAGTATACTCAATGGATTGAAAAGCTAACTTCTGTTCTTGCATCTTAGAGTGCAAAGGGAGTTGGAAGAATGATTTTGTGGAGAAACAATATCAAACATAAGACCAAGGATAGACAGACTGTATTGTGGAGCAAATATACCATCTCACTGATTTCCACCTGCTTTCTTAAAAGCATTATTGAAACATTGCTTGCATTTGGCATTGTGAATTTAACATTCATGACATGAATGGTCATTTAGATAGATAGGATGTGAGATTACTAATCCATTTGAACAGGTACTCTTCAATTAAAATGCTCAAGAACTACTGACCTTTGGACAGAAGTAGAAGCTCTGGCGTTGACCATTCTGTTGTTGCTAAATTGTCAGGCTGCTTATCAGGCACCTAGCATTGTGCCAGTATGTAGACTTTGAAAATTAATAACTGGGAAAAAAATCACAGTCATTGTCTTTGACTCCCAGACAAACTTGATGCCCCGCCTGCCAACTCCATCCTTCTCCCGAGCAATTGTTCAAAGCTGAACCAAGCTATTTACAAACCTGATCTCACGTTTGACCCCAGGCTGAGCTTTCAAATATTTGTTCATGCCATCATTTCTCCACGTATGACACTGTCTAACTCTCTTTCCCAGTTCATCGGCTGTTGAAAACTTTATCCATGGTTTTGTTACTTCTCCGTTGGTCTATCTCAACACACTCCTGGCTGGCCTTCCATATTCCAAGTTTATAACATGGTGATGATACTACGGCTTTAAGAGATGTATTTTGTCCTGGTGTATCTTGGAAAGGTTTTAAGGCAGAGCTACAGAACTGTTTAAGGAAGCTCAAAGTAAACACAGTTTGTGAGGCTTTAGGGCTTTCTTTAAAAAAAAAATTGGAACGATGGAAGCAGCCTGAACAGATAGGGACAAATTCCTACAAAACCAGGATTTTTTTGTTTCAGTGGCAGTTGTTGCTGGGTTCACAGCAGGGTTTGGAAGGCGCAGTACATCTCTTCTTGCTACACTCTCCTCGCTCGGTTACACCTAAAAGCCGGGGGTTCCCTTCCAGCTGCTGGAGTTGCATGTGAGACAATCTGTTTTTCTGAGTTTGCCTTTTGCTAAGGCCGTGTTTATAGGATGTTATTATATTGGAACAGTTACCATTAGTAGTAAAGTGATCTATTATTGTGTTAGGTTTTCCAATATGTTACAGCTGAGGCCAAATCATTTCCTTACCTCTTTTGTTGGACTTTAACAATACTATATGGAAAAAGTGTGTTTTGCTTAACTTTGGGTAGTTTGACCCATCAAATTGTACCTGGAATGCAACACCTTACACTTAACTTTAAAAATAAGAAAAAAGTTAGGGTCAAGGCTATCTTCTTAATATATTTTGAGGGGATTTGGTGTGGTCCGTGACAACATACCAACATTGGTAGGTATCTGTGAAATGCCTTATAATATTGAATGCTCCAAAATAAATACAAGTTATGAACTGTTGTTGTACAAGCATCGATGTCCAGAAGAAAAGGAAAATAAAAAAAAGTCACTCTTCCATAAACCGTTGCACAAGGAGAAGATGCCACAGCATCTCAAACAAAGATTATTAGACATAACATCCAGGAACTGCTCAGTAAAAAACAAAATCCAGGAGTTCACCTATCACCATTCTGCAAGTCACACAACATTATAATAGTTGAAAAACACGGCCATCGCTATCAATTAGAACTAAATACGTTCAGTGCTCAGTAGCAGTGGCAACACTCACCTTTCTCCATACGAGACATCGAAATTCTCAATCTTGATATCATATGACTTGTTCTTTCCTGATGCTTCCAAACGGCTTTCCTTCTTGTTTGATGCTTGGCTGGCTGAGGCTTCCTCAAGAATCCTAGAAAAATATGAAAATACATCTTTTTAGCCAAAACCTAACAGTCAGGAAAGCTAGTACTGGATAAGCATTAATCACTGCACAGTTCACCATTCCCTTCATAACATAAGTCAGATCTCACTGAGAACAATTTTCGGAGTGTTGTGCTGATGCACACATTTCTCAACACTACCAACGTTTGACCTCATCTATATCACAAGAGATGTCAAGGTGTAGAGCTGGATGAACACAGCAGGCCAGGCAGCATCAGAGGAGCAGGAAAGCTGATATTTCGCGTCTGGACCCTTCTTCAGAAATGGGGGAGGGGAAGGGGACTCTGGAATAAGGGGGGGGGGGGGGCGGGTGGAGGTGGCGATGGCGATGATGGAAGGTGGATAGAGGAGCTGGAAGGTGGAGAGAAGATGGACAGGTCAAGGAGGCAGGGATGAAGCCAGTACAGTTGAGTGTAGGTAGGGAGTTGTGATGGGGTTTGGTCAGTTGGGAAGGAAGATGGGCAGGTCAAGGAGGCAGGGATGAGGCTAGTAGGAAGGAAGTGGGAGTGGGGGTCGGTCAGTGAGGTGGGAGGAGCGGATAGGTGGGAGAAAAGACAGATAGGGGAGATTTTGAAGTCCACATTAAGACCATTGAGCTACAGGACTCCCAAGCGAAATGAGGTGCTGTTCCTGCAGCTTTCCGGTGGCATGGCTGTGGCACTGGAGGCGGCCCAGGATGGACATGTCGTCCAAGAAGTCGGAGGGCGAGGTGAAGTGGTTCGCAACTGGGAGGTGCAGTCATTTGTCACTAACCGAACGTAGGTGTTCCACAAAGCCGTCTCCAAGCCTCTGCTTGGTTTCCCCAATGTACAGGAGGCCACATCGGGAATCCACAACAATGCCCCCGAAGGGAGGAACAGCACCTTATATTTCGCTTGGGAACCCTGCAGCCCAATTGTCTCAATGTTGACTTCACAAGCTTCAAAATCTCCCGACCCTGACCACATCGCAAGACCAGCCCAGCTCGTCCCCGCCTCCTTGACCTGCCCGTCTTTTCTCCCACTTATCCACTCCTCTATCCACCTTCAGTCATCGCCTCCTCCTCTCTCTGTTTATTTCAGAGTCCCCTTCCCCTCCCACATTTCTGAAGAAGGGTCCAGACCTGAAACGTCAGCTTTCCAGCTCCTCTGATGCTGCCTGGCCTGCTGTGTTCATCCAGCTCTACACCTGGGTTATCTCAGACTCCAGCATCAGCAGTTCCTACTATCACTAGAGATGTGGTTGAATGGCCCTGTCAATCATTCTAGACAATAGATGTCCTTACAACAGAAGATGCACAGATGTCCACCGTTTTCTTCTTATTACTAACAATTTATCATAACCCTATAATACACATATCCTTTTATCTTTGTAATTAAATGGTTATCAAACATCACTAAATGGTATAGTTAATTTAGCATTAAACACAACTTGTGGCCAATGCACATTTCAGTAGTTGTGTGAATAATTTTCTCCCAATCTTTGTCTTTCTTTAAATGCTTATTGAGAGATTATGATTTTACGACAAGCCTTTGCATTGCTACCATATGCTGTTTTGCGCACACTTCGGTGTTAGAATTCTCTCCTTCTGAAAATAAAAATCACAAAAGGACCTTTTCACTACCAACCCATCCTGAATCTCTGACATTCTTTACACTTGGGTTCCCTGCCTGGTCTGCACCATCCCCTCAACTCTCTGTTCAAATCTCACTAATTCAGCTTCCACTCCACCGAGAGTTCCAAAAAGATGAGTGACATTGACTGACACCATGATGCATTACCCTTTGTCATCTACACAACCGTTGATACAGCTGTCCACATCATACTCCTTTGGTCCCCACCCTCCATTGTCCAGCTCCACATGATGGCCTTGCTTGGTATCACACTTATAAATATCAAACATTTCAAACAATAGCTGTTCTTTCTCCAAAGATCCATGCTTCACACTGTGACATCAACTAAGCCTCCATAGTTAGGGCAACAGGTACATTAACAATCAATATCAACATCCACCTCCCTTGTGCCTGTGCTGTCAGGCTGTTTGTCCCAGATTACATGGTTACCTTGTCTGGAGATGCTCTCTCTCAAGCTGACTTGTAGTTAATCGCTTAAATTGCTGGTGCAGCCTATGTTTATTTTATCCTACCTGATAGTAGAGAGAGCGTACGCTCATCATCGTATCAAGTTTGTCTGTTCTATTTCCGAGTAACATTATGTCAGCACCTATTGTGCTGATGAAATCACACAATTTGGTTTATGGGACTGGGAATGACTATTCGTGCTGACCGTGAGAAAAAAAGCTGGCAAAAAGCTGAAGTCAAACAGTGCAGACTGTTGGATTTGGATTACATGGTTTGTACCACATCATACAATGCATTCAAACAGTCAGTCAAAGGGGGTATTAGGCATTCATTTCCAGTTATTAGTGAGGAAGAGAGATCAGTAACAGTTACCGCACTGGCTTTTCATCTGAGGTCTGCGATTGATTCCAGCTCGGATTAATGGTATAAATATCCTATGCTGGACAGTTCAAAGAACCAACAGCTTGGGCAAGTCGAAATAATTTGCAAATTTGGCACCATGAATAACCGACAATTTGCTCTTTTAAAATAAAGAGCTTGACCACAACATAAAAAGAAAACATCAACATTGTACAGCAGGAATTTATTTCTAATTTCTCTTGCAAGAAAGTTCTGAAAGTGTCAGTGCAGAAGCCACTTCAAAGCACACAGCTCCAGAAGAAACCACACTTCAAAGGAGTCTTTGAAGTTAATCCATTAACCTGACGCAATTTGATGATTTTTCGGGCAGAAAGTTGTTAGAGAGGTCCATGCAAGAAGGAAATTAGACAATGTGTGACAAGAGTGTACATTTTTAGCATTCAGATCTTTGAGATACTTTCATTTTATTTGAATTACCTGAAAATAAAGTAACATCTTCAGATGGTGTTAAGAAACAACACACAACATTCAGGCTTTCAAAGAAAATGCAACCATATTTCTATCCATTTTGATGACCAATGGAAGCCATGGAACTTCACTTAGGCAAAGTGACCTTCCATAGATGAGTGAGTGTCAGCAAAGGAGAACACCATACCTTACAAGCCTGTTAATCAGCTCAGAGCATTCCAGGTCCTTACCCATGCCCAACTCACATGCCCCTGACTCCTCTCTGGAGATAGAAGGGGGAGACTGCTTGCCAACAACAGTGGCAATGGGAAGCTGACACAACATAAACAAAAGTTCCACTGGGTGATTTCAAAAGGGTAAAACATGTGCTTAGCAGAGTTGGAAAAGGTAGTAGTTTATTTACATTTGATATGAAAATAAATATTTGAAAAGTGACCCTGGACTCTGCATTGTGTACTTCCTCACACTAATACACCAGTATTATTCTGACAGATGAAAAGCACAAATAAGTCATCTCAATTACCTAAAAGCAATGCCAGTCTCCTGTCACAACAAGACTGAAATCACTTGCTTAACTTTGAGAACTGGGACTCGACAGGTACTCTAACATTCATGAGCTAGAATCAATACAGCAAAACAAATGAGGTCTGTAATAATGCTCCATTTTCTAGAGATAGCAAGAACTGCAGTTGTTGGAGTCACAGTTAACACAGTATGGAGCTAGAAGAATACAGCAGATCAGGCAGCAGAGGAGCAGGAAAGTTGACGTTTTGGGTAGGGACATTTCAGAAGAAGCCTGCTGTGTTCTTCATACTGTGTTAGCTCCATTTGATAATTTGTTTTCAACAGATCAGTGTTGCATTAGAGGGGTACATGGAGATAAATGTAACACGTTAGAAGAACATTGCAAGGCATGATTGTTACATCTGAACCAATCACTCAGACCTATTCAACCACATGGATTAATTACAATCACAGCACATTAACAACTCCTTGCAGGAAGAAGCATTCACATGTATTGGCCACGTGATTCTATACAGGAGCAACCTAACTACCTTCTGCCCATTTCCTCAGAGCCAGGAACCACAGAACTGAAAACCAGTTAACCTGACATCTGTTGTGATACAATTTCTGAAGTCTATAATTAGAGAGTGACAGAAAGCCTTGAAAATCTTCAGCTCACAGACAGCTACACTCATCAGTAATGGATAGGTTGCACCTGATAAATTTCAATGAACCTTTTGAATCTGTTACCAAAGGAAAGGCCTGTGGATTTATTTACATGGACTCCAAGAGTTCATTGGGTTAAGTCCCTCATGAGAGACCATTAGATAAAACTGAAGATCATTAAAAGCAAATTCTGAATTTACTTCCAAGAATAAAACTAAAGAGATAAATTAATAGATTTAGCGAAAGGGTAAAACAATGGAAAACTGATTTCAATGCAGGCAAATTTGAGATAATATGTTGTGGAGCTGGAGGAACACAGTAGGTCAGGTAGCATCAGAGCAGCAGGGAAGTCGACGTTTCAGGTGAGGGTGTAAACCTGAAATGTCGACTATTCTGCTGCTCTGATGCTGCCTAACCTGCTGTGTTTCTCCAGCTCCACACTAATGACTCTGACTCCAGCATCTGCAGTTCATGCTATCTCCAAATTTGAGGTAATTCATTTAAGCCCAGAAAGGATAGAACAAGACAGTTTCTAAACGGTGCCAAGCTAGAAACTATGGCAGAAAACATTTCAAATACGTGACTTCAATATATAGAAAGGCAAGAGCAGCAAATGTATGGCAACATCACCACTTGCATGTTTCCCTCCATGCAACTTCAAAAAAAAAAACTGAAAGCCCTCAAAATGTCTGGGAAAAGTCAATCATAGATGGCCAGGAAAAGGTCTCCTCATGCATGGGGGACAATCTAGGAAGAATTGCTCGCTGTCATACTACTCCAATTAGAGGTTTCCTCTCTATCATTGGTCCCCAGAATGCAGAATCCATGACTGAAGGAGATTCACAACAGTAGAGAGGAAACCCCTCCCCAGTGACTGTGGTGAAGTGGAACACAGAACAGGACAGCAGCGGCCCTGTAGGTTAAAGGCCCTAATTTTTAGTTTTCTGTAATTTTTTAATCATGGACTTAAATGAGAAATAGTCTGTTAACAACCAAGAATTGTGGAAGGGATTACAAACAGGTTACCAACACTCATCAGAAGTGCCGTTTATACTACTGTTCATTGAAGCAAGGAGGGGTTACTGGGATAAGCTGGAGCTGGGGTGCGCATTAAGTGAGATCTGGGCAGCAACATAGAGTTTACTGGTTGTTGAATGGTGTCCAAGTGTTGATGGTAAATGCCTCCTGTCCACCAACAACTACGTGATAGCCTGCATTAAATTCAGATAACTGAACAGCTTAATGGTGATAAGTAGAAAACTTCAGACATCTGGAAAGGGAGGTGCTGTCTTTTCTCTGTAGTTTTTTAAAAAATTCTAAAGCCTGAAGAAAGCCAGTTTATTTTCCCTCACCAGTTACTGTAAGATATGGCTTTTAGTCAAAAAGTCAGAGTTTAAAAGTTGCGAACCAGTTGGTGGTGCTAGCTGAAAGCAAGTGGAAGTATCCAGAGAAGACTGACTGAGAAGCAGCAGTCCTAGCAAGCCAAAGGGATCAATCTTATCAAACCCAGTGGTCAGTGACCAGTGAGCTGCCTTCCCAGTTTTACCCTCCACCCAAAACACCAAATTTTCTTTGTGTTTGCCTGTTTGTATGCATTTGTAGGGGGAGTTTAGAGTTTTACCCGAGAGTCAAATATCAGAAATTGCTGGGAAAACTCAGCAGGTCTGACATCAGTGGACAGAAAGCAGAATTAATGTTTCGGGTCCAGTGATCATTCTCCAGAAGTATTAGAGTACTTGTTAACTAGTAGGGTGTTATATTGACAGTTCTTTAACTGTAGCTAGGGTCTTTTTATTTGTGATAAATAGCAACTCTTGTGAACTGCAGAAATTTGGTCTGTGATTTCTGTAAACCTGGGTCTAAAAAGGCAGATAACTTGAGGAATTTTGCAAACTAAGAAAATCTTTAGTTTTGTGATGACTCCAGAAATAGTGCAGTTTGATTTTCTGCAAGCATACTCAGCACTAGATGACAGTGCACAGACAGTAATGTGGGAAAGAGCAGCTGATCTCAGACAGCAGTCTAGGGATGTGCTCAGTGCACTGAGAGCCATCCAGGGTTGAGGACCAATTAACGATTTCATAGCAAAGGTGTCAACAGATGGTGGAGACCATAATATGATGCATTTTACATTCAGCTCAAGATGGATGGATGGTGATGAGTTTAACTGACAGTCTCCATGCCTCAAGCAGCTTCTGAAACTGAGAAGGCAGGGCCTTCATGGTGACTTCAGCCAGTATGGGAATTCAACCAAGCTGTTCATGTCACTCCACAATGTCAAGCATCCAACCAGGCAACTGTTTTTACTGAATGTGAAAAACTGGAGCTCCATTCCCAAAAAGCAAAGAACCGTGGATCAAATCAAACTTTCAAAACAGAGCACTTGATTTTTGTTGGCTAAAGGTGTCAGATACTAACAAAAAACAGGTAGAAGGAATGGAGATACAAACAAGCCATGATCTAATCAAATGACTGAATATACTAGAGGGACTGATTGGCCTCCACTCATTCCAATGTTCTCAACACAATAGCCAGGCAGTGTTTTAGGTGCAAGCCCTTCTCTTTAGGGCTGGGAAGTAATATAGATTGACAGCATTTAATAAATAAGAGAGATATCCTTTGCAAGGTTGAACAACTTAAGCTTATTAACATTGTTTTCACACTTCACATAATCCAACAAAGACACTGAATTCTCAGAGCAAAGCTCAGTTCAGTACACATTCCAGTTCCTCAGTTCCAGTACTTACAACGGATTTGCGGTCTTCTGCGAGTTCTTCTCCGTCCTCTTTTCTTGCTTTGCTTTTAGCCGCGCTTCAGCTTTCTCCAGTTTCTTAGCATCTACCGTCTGAAATTACATGACATTAAAGCAAAAGAAAATAAAATTCTTACTTTGGATTTAGATATTCTAAGTTATATTACCACTGAAACTGGGATGATTTGAATACTTAGGGTCCAAGACATAACAACTCAATAATTTTCAACACTAATATCTTCATTGGCATTTTTCATCAGATGAAACAGTGAGACAAGCAAGTGAGAATCTTGGCTGTTTTCTCTCCTCCCTAAATCTGGGTACTGAACTGAGGCTGTTAATTGGGATTCAATAACTCAGCACAGGCATTTATCTAGATAATACTACGATTCTGTTCAAAGGATTGGTTCCAGGATACTGTGTTTTTTTTAATGCTATGAAATAAGAAAAATTAGGGGCATTCGGTGATGGGCTGCAAAGTCAGGCTGACAGAGACATGATGCAGTCAGAGTTGTAACAGTCAATGGAAAGAATTAACTTTCCATTGCAAGAAATGCAGATAAAAAACTCATTTTGAAGCCAGTAGCTTAATGGAATTATTACATTAAGTTCATAGTATAGACAGAACAGAAATGCCATTAGGACATTGGTCTTTCTTGATGTTTATAACACGCGAGTCTCCTATCATCTAGTGCTTTAATTAAGCACAGGATCGAAGACAGCGACTTCCTACTTAGTAGGCTACAAGTTTCCCAGAAACAATTCCTGAATAGTCTAGAATTGAAGAGTCATCCTCTAGATTGCTGTTAGCAATCCGGGAACAAGTCATTGTTGGGATGATTAAAGAAAAGCAGTACGCGTTATATTTAATTTTCTTTGAACACTTTTGTCTATTAGCTGTAAAACAACAAGATTGTTGTTTTACCAGGAAGGGCTGTTTGAGACAGGAGGTGATCATCCAGGAATACATCAAACCAGAACTGACAACTCCATCACTCATTGTGGATGCTGTAAATCAGGGAATCTGAGGAAGGGTCACCGGACCCGAAACATTAACTCTGATTTTTCTTCACAGATGCTGCTAGACCTGCTAAGCTTTTCAAGCAACTTCTGTTTTTGTCCTATCGCTCAGTACTTTCTTTTGCCAGTTTTGAAATAGCTGGGGTGGAAGTGTGTGGAGAGTAACTGAATCACTTAAATTTCAAAAGTAATTTATGATGATAATATTTCCGAATTGTCACCTTAGCTCAGTTGATAGCAATCTCATCGATGGACGATGAGATTTGGAGTAAGTCCCACACTCAAGACTTGCGCATATTATTCAAGCTGACACTTCAGCACAAAATTGAGGAAACATTAGCAGTGCCATCTTTCGGGTTTGCTCTAAAAGCTTAGGCAAATGCAAAAAATTTCACAGCACTATTTCAATAGCATCAGGGTCCCAGAGACTCTCCAGAGTATTCACCAATACCAAGACAAGATGGTCCAATGTAATATCTGAAAGCTGTTTATAGGAGCTTGATATGTATTTGTTCTTTAACACTGACTAGACTTTAAAAGCACTTCATTGGGCAAAAAGCACTTTATGTCCTCGGATCACAAAAGATATTAAAAGAAATGCAAGGACTCTGGTTCTTTCCACAACATCAACATGACAAACTGCAGTTTTATCAAATTCAAACTGTTACAGTTGTACAGCAAAATGAGAGATTAGGTAGTTGGTCCATGATTAGATGTATTGAAGTGGAGAACAGAATTAATTTTCAGTCAGTCATGTTACACATTAAGCCATTGGGGAATTTTAATGAATGCCTTCTATTTTAGCAGTTTATCTACAGTGTAAGAGAAGTGCCTCCAATGAACAAGCAATTACCACAACACAAACTCAAACAAAGAAATGATAAGTGTCAGCAATTAAATGCTCTTCATGTTGCCTGAGAGAAGTCTGAAGCAAAAGTTATGCTACTGTTATACAATTTCCTCAAGTGCCAGCTTGGCCCACAGGTACCACTGGCTTATGGTTCAAGTGCCTATGTAGATATTTTAGTGCATAGTTTATGTAGAAATCTCAGTTAAAGTTAATTAAGATGAGAGAGCGCTGCACCATCAGACATGACATCTGCTTAATGATCTTTGAAACCAAAGTCCTGCCAAGGAAGTAAAATAATATACTCAGAATGAGTAGCAGACTAGAACCTCTTGCTTCTCTATCTCAATCAAAACCACTGAAAATAAAGATTGGGCTAATTATTAGTGCTGTTTGGGATATCTTATACGCAAAAATTAGCCAGGGAACAATACCGACAGTGCTCAAAAGTGAATTCACTAGCTGTGAAGCACTTTGGTATGTCCCGAGAATGTAAAATGAGTCAAGTGGTGTCTAGAGCCTACAAGGTAAGTTGGAGAAGTGTGCTTCACAGGCCAAAAGACTGAGTCAACTTAGAAAATGCAATTCATAGTTTGGATGAGTTTCTCATTACCCACTTCTCTCTGATTTACTTTTCTTCACTAGAATCACAGAAGACGATCGTAACAATAGTTATTTATTGGGCTTGTGCTGACTCTATGAAAGAACTCTCCAATTAGTCTCACTCCACTGCACTTTCCCCACAGCCCGGTCAATTTCCAAATCCCCTTTCAAAGTCATCAACCTCCAGATCACAACAACCTGATTATTTGCCAAATATCTTTCTCTCACGTTTGCCAATAACTTGAATTTTGCCCTTCAACCATTAGAAATAGTTGCTCTACATCAAGACCATTCATGATTTTGAACATGTCCTCAAATACCTGCTTAATCCTCCTTGCTCTAAGGGGAATAATGTTCAGGGGAACTCCTGGTCTGGAGTACATGAGATTCCAGACCCCCAGCAATGTCATTAACTCTTAACTGTCCTTTGAAATTCTAAGTAAGCTGTTCAGTTCAAGGACAATTTGGGATGAGCAACAAATGCCAGTGTTCCCACATCCCACAAAAGAATAAAAAGCACAATTTCCTTGCTTTTGCAGTCTATGAACATGTTAAAGTCAAGTTCGCAGTCATAGTCAACTCATCCTGCCACCTTCAAAGACTTACTACACACATTTCCCCAGAGGTCTTTATTCCTGGGACAGTACTCCCAAGTTTCATGTGCTATATGTTCATTTTTCCAATGTATCAGTTAACATTTCTCAGCGTTAAACTTCAATTGATAATTTCACTTTGCTGAAATGGTCAGGCAGTGTGAATAAAATCTGTTACTCTCCTTGTCATTGTTCTGAACAACAGTCACTGGACTCAAAAGTTAGCTCTGCCTTCTCTTGACAGATGCTACAAGACCTGAGTTTCTCCAGCAACTTCTTTTCCAGGTCAGGGCTACAAGATCGATCAGTGGTTCTAATAATATTTCTTGACAATGTACATTGCATACTCTGCATTCACGGGTTAACTTCACAAATATTTTGACTGTTGGCTTCAGAGCTTAGAATGTAAGAACTTTGGCTTTTCTGTGATTAATTTCAAAGGTAGAAATCTACTTAAGATGTATTGCCTCAGAGAAAATAGTCTACTCTGAAAAATTGCTTCACTCACCGTGCCTAAATCCCTTCTCATCATCCAGATTCCTTTGACATCTTCAGTCTTGTGGTCTGCACCCAGCATACATTTGAAAAGGAGAAAGAAAAAAAAAAAGAGAATCCATTCTTTTCCTATAAACGCATCACATACATTGTAAAGCTCAACATAGCGCAACTTCAACACTGATCTGCTACTGGCTAAGCTCATTTGGGTAAAAGTACACTTTGGCAAGCAGTCAGACAACTTCTGCTATTGAAGCCGGGCTTTCGGAGGGCAGGGGTGGCGGGGTAGCACAACTGGCTTCAATGCAATCAAACACCCCTTTCCTATTTTCTGTGATAAGCCACCACTCAGCTGTAGAAACAACAGCCACAGATTTAGAATGTGCATGTAAACACAAAATGGAGTAAGTTTGGTCAGCTACGACCAAATTGCCACGTGGGAATACAACAAAGTCACAATAATCAGTGTGGCTTAAAAATGGGAGCTTAATAAAGGTTGCAAAGAATTCAAAAAGCCCAAGTCTTTAAGAGAGTGCTGGGCTGGGCAGTACTGAGCATGGAAGATATATAATGATGAAAAGATTGGACATTGTTAACAGACAAAGAGAGAATCTATTCTATTTGGTAAGGTCTGTTTGACTAGGGTATACCAACAAAAACTGTTTTCACTTGTGATGGTATAAGACTGGGGACAAAAATTTGGAGTTTTACATAAGAAATGCAGCAGGAGTACACGGAAAAGTTTTTTGTAAATGTGGGAAGTGGGTATGACTCAGAACTTGCTGCCCTCAAGAATAAAGAAAGCAGAGGGAATCAATGATTTTGGAAGGTCAATAAATGGGCTTGCAGGTCTACAGGGATCAAGTGAATAGTGGGACAGAATTCTTTTATTCACTTGGATGTGGGTGTTGCTGGCTGGGCCAGCATTTATAGCCCACCCCTCACTGTCCTTAAGAAGGTGGTAATGAATGGCCTTCTTGAACTGCTGCAGTCCATGTGCCGTACTACGTCCAAAATCCTGTTAGGGATGCAATTCCAGGATTTTGACCCAGTGACAATGAAGGAATGGCAACATATTTCAAAGTCAGGGTGGCGAGTGTCTTGAAAGGGAACTTGCAGTGATGTTCCCATGTATTTGTTGCCCTTTCTTCCCCCTCATTTGTTCATTCACGGATGTGGGTGTCATTATCTAGGCAATATTTATTCTCCATCCCTAAGTGTTCAAAGTCAACCACATTGCTGTGGCAGTGAAGCCGCATGTAAGCCAGACTAGTTAATGATGATTTGCTCTACAGGAAGCTGGCATGGATTTGATGGACTGAAAGACTAATATTCAATCATGGTGCGTCTTATTATTGTCCATCTTCAAATGCTCGAGAAGTAGTAGCATGCTGCCTTTTCGAACCACTACAGTTCCTGGGGTGTAGGTATACTCAAAATACTATTAGGAAGGGAGTCCAGGATTTGGACCTAGCAATAGATTTAAAGTTCCAGGTCAGGATGGTGTGTGGCTTGAAAGGGAACTTGCAGGTGGTGGCACTTCCATGCATTTGCTGCTCTTCTCCTTCTCATTGTGGAGGTCCTGATTTTATAAAGTGTTGTTAAAGAACCTTGTCTAGATTTCTGCAGTACATCTTATAAATGGTACATCCTCTCGCCACTGCATCTATGAAGGGAGTGAACGCGGAAGACAGTGGAGTGGGGTACCAATCAAGTGGGTGCTTTGCCTTGTATAGTGTTGAACTGGACTACTGTTTGATTTGCATACAAAAGAAAGAGCAGACACTCATGAGGTGTTCCATGCAGATGGTGGCAGGCTTTAAGAGGACAGGAGTGCAGTTATTCTCTGCACATCATCTAGACCTCCTTCTCTGCCACAAATCACTAAATGGTTCTGAATGGTGTCAAACCTAAATCACTGAAATTTATCAAATCTTGTGTTTTTAAACAAAGCAGAGTGAGGGGTGTGCGATCAGTTAACAAACCTTTTTTCCTTAAAGTACATCCCGAAAACCCCAGTTTCTTAGTTTAACTGTGCAGTTCCGAAAGCGGTGTCGATCTATACAGACTGCACAAATCCTGAGTTCAATCCCCTTTCTATGCAATGAATGAAACGCAGCCTAAGCAATGGTAGAGATCTTCAATCTGGCAGCAGTACTCTTTGAACCACACTTTAACAAACGTCAAGTCGAGATTTCAGGAAAGGAGTAACCCCAGTGAAGGACATAACATTCAGGGTAAATGGAAGAAAATAAATAAAGAAATGGGTAATGTGAAATTCTGACTTGAGTAATAAAGTTCCACAATGCACATGATATTACAGGACTCAAACAAATTGCTCACCAGCATGTCCAGTCATTTGCGAGAGCTGTATAGGAGCTTTCAACAGTACATTCGATTTTGATGAGTTGGATGTATTGCTGCCAAGTAAAAACAAACAGTTATGTTAGCTACGAGTCTGGGTGACACAAAAGTAACATGCCACTGGTCCCAACCATTAACGTGCAGAGATGTTGGATTTTGAAAATTTATGACAGTAAATCATTACATTTACACAAAATTATAAAAATGTCATTGCAGAAATTTGACCAAGTTGCTGTGTTGCACATAGAAGTTCCTTTTATTAATGAGGCACATTTTCCAGGAATCACATCTTCACCCATTACAGAATCAATGATCAATGGGTTCTGATGAAGGGTCACCAGACCCAAAACGTTAACGGTTTTGTTCTTCACAGATGCTGCCAGACTTGCTGAGCTTTTCTATCAACTTTGTTTCTGTTCCTAATTTACAGCATCCACAGTTCTGTTTTTTTAATTACAAAATTAATGAATCTTCGACTTTAGCCCATGATCCCTCCAGTTATGAGGCTGAACTGCACTAATTCTCTCTCTCTCTCTCTCGAGGAATGTTATTACGGTGGCATTACTGGTGCAAAGGGTTAATATTATTTTACCAACAACTTAATGTTTGCACAAATTGAGGCGCTGTTCAGCTTCTACAAAATTGATGCACCTCAGGTCTCTGCTCATCACCTCATACGTACTTACAACAGATGAATAGAGCATTCTGTCCTCTAATGTTTGCATTCCACACAAGATTCCTCCCATTCTGTTTACTTTCTTCCCCCCACTGTCCCCATTCCAATATTTCCTTCTCCCTCCTATGCTGAAAAATGCAAAGCTCTGATTTAAACAGACCTGTGGCAGAAAGTTAATAAAGAAATGGGTAATATAAAAGACTGACTCAAACAATAAAGTTCTACAATGCACAATCTACATGAAAGACAAAATCCTCCTAAATCCTCTACCTGACCTCTTAGTGGCTTTTTTGTGTTTATGCCCTCTTTTTCTGGACTCATTCACAAGTGGGTGTGGCTGCAGATGAGGAGGGACAATAGTAATAGTTAGACAATACATAGTTAAAAATCAACTGACAAAAAGTTGATGTTAGTGAGGAATTTTTAACAGTCCAGGTTGACAGGATGGTCAAATGTACGGTAGATGGTGTTCTCATAACAGATCGCAGAATGATAGGGAGGATGATTATTAAGAGGTAACCCAATAAGGCGACTAGCCTAATTCTGCTTCTGTACCTTATTGTCTTAAAAGAAGTCCCAAGATGAGAGATAGGAAGAACTGCAGATGTTGGAGTCGGAGATAACACAGTATGGAGCTGGAGGAAGACAGTAGGCCAAGCAGCAGAGGAGCAGGAAAGTTGACATTGCAGGTTGGGACCCTTCTTCAGAAATAGGGAGGGGGAAGGGAGCTCAGAAATAAAGAGAGAGAGGAGGGGTGGTGATAGGTGAGTGCAGGTAGGCAGTGGTGGAGATTGGTCAGTGATGTGGGAACAGCTGATAGGTGGGAGGGAAAATGGACAGGTTGCATCAGGTCAAGGAGACAGGGATAAGAGGGAGGGTTGGGGATGAGGCGGGGAGATTTTGAAACTGGTAAAATCCATATTTAGGCGATTGGGGGAAAAAGGCTCCTGAAGCGGAATATGAGGTGCTGCTCCTCCAGTTTGCAGGTGGCGTCAGTGTGATACTGGAGGTGGCCCAGGATGGGGAGGGGTGTTGAAATGGTTCATGACTAAAAGCCCTCCACTTCTTCCTCTCCCTTCGGCCCAACCAGTCCCCCTCCACCGACACCCTCGTCCGCTTAACAGAACTCGTCCTTATCCTTAACTTCATTGAACTCCCACTTCCTACAGACTAAAGGGGTGGCCATGGGAAGCCGCATGGATCCCAGCTATGCCTGCCTCTTCGTAAGTTATGCGGAACAGTCCATCTTCCACTGCTACACTGGCACTATACCCTACCTCTTGGTCTGCTACACCGATGATTGTATCAGCATTGCCTTGTGCTCCCACGAGGTGCTTGAACAATTCATTAACTTTACTAGCAGCTTCCACCCCAACCTTAAATTCACCTGGACCATCTCCAATACCTCCTTCTCCTTCCTGGACACCTGTGTCTCCATCTCTGGTGACCGCCTTGAAACCGATATCTATTTCGAGCGCACCAACTCCCACAGGTACCTAATCTACACCGCTTCGCACCCACCTTCCTGCAAGGATGTGATCCCCTACTCCGCCGCATCTGCTCCCAAGATGGGGCATTCTACTCCCGAACATTTCAGATGTCCTCTTATTTCAAGGACTGCAACTTCCCCACTTCGGCTGTTGAAAATGCTCTCCGCCGCATCTCTTGCGTTTCCCATACCTCTGCCCTCACATCCCCTGCCCCCAACAAAAACAAAGACAGAACACCACCCCACCTTGTCCTCACATATCACCCCAGCAATCTCCATATCCAATGTATCATTCTCCGCCACCTACAATCCTACCCCACAACGAAAGATACATTTCCCTCCCCACCCCTAACCACCTTCTGTAGGGACCGCTCTCTCCGTGACTCCCTCATTCCTGCAACTGCAGGAAGTGCTACACCTGGCCCTACACCTCTCCCTTCACCTTCATTCAAGGCACCAAACAAACCTTCCACATTAGACAGAGGCTCACCTGCACATCCACCAACGTCGTCTATTGCATCCACTACTCCCGATGTGGCCTCCTCTATACCAGTTAAACCAAGCAGAGGCTCGGAGACCACTTTGTAGAGCGCCTGCGCTCTGCTCACAACAAATGACAACACCTTCCAGTCTCAAACCATTTCAGCTCCCCCTCCTACTCCCTGGGTGATGTGTCCATCCTGGGCCTCCTCCAGTGTCATAATGGGACCACCCACAAATTGGAGGAGCAGCACCTCATATTCTGCCTTGGCAGCCTACAGCCCAATGGCCTAGATGTGGATTTTACCAGTTTCAAAATCTCCCCACCTCATCCCATGACCAACCCCCTCTCTCATTCCCACCTCGTTGGCTTGACACAACCTGTCCATTTTCTCAGAGATAGCAGGAACTGCAGACGCTGGAGAATCTGAGATAACAAGGTGTAGAGCTGGATGAACACAGCAAGCCAAGCAGCATCAGAGGAGCAGGAAGGCTTCCCCGCCTCTAATGCTGTTTGGCCTGTTCTGTCCATCTTCTCTCCCATCTATTCTGCCCTTCCCATCTCACTGACCAATCCCCACCACTTCGTACCTGCATTCACCTATCACCATCCCACCTACCTTCCCCAGCCGCACCCCTCCCCATTTCTGAAGAAGGGCCCCGAAACATCAACTTTCCTGCTCCTCTGATGCTGCCTGGCCTATTGTCTTCCTCCAGCTCCACACTGTTATCCCAAGATGACAGGTTTTGATAAGAGAGATATGGCAGGTTGTTCAATAACCGCCATTAATTTAAAATTGCTGGCAATGGTTTAGAATGGAAGAAAGAAATTCTTTCAGAGTTGTCAGGATCTGAAATGAAATTGGTATAAGCTGATTTCATAAAAAATTTTAAAAAGGGATTGGTAGAGGTACTTGAGGTGGAGGAAAAATGGGGAAGTGAGACTAAATACAACTATGCTTTCAAAAGAAGCAACACAGAAACAATGGGCTTAACAGCCTCATGGCATATATGAAGTACCAATAATTCTGAGAGGTGGAATCAGTTTCTCCACAGCCACCTCAGTGAACCTCCCATAATCTAAGTGGCCTCAAGCAAATCTCCTCTGGGGCCTTCGCTTTAATGGCAAAAAAATTTCCCATTTCTAGGATGTAGTGGCTCAGTGGTAACTTCACAGAACTAGATCCAGAGACCTTTAGGGATATGGGTTTAAATCCCACCGCAGCAGATGGTGAAATTTGAATACAATAAAATCAGGAATTGAAAGCCAACTTAACGGCAAGTAAGTAACCACGGTGAACAGAGTTTTAACATCAATGCCCTTTCAGGAGGAAGTCAGCCATCTTTATTTCATCCAGCCTTCAAGTGACTCCTGATGCAAAGCAATGAGGCTGACTCCTAACTGTCTCCTGGGGAGTTAGGGATGGACAATAAATGCTGGCTTAGCCTTGGATGCCCACACCCTGTGAATGAATTAAAAAAAACAAAAACATGCAGCCCAATATCCCAGTAAGGAGCTCATCGAGGAGGTGCAAACCTTTAGTATACTGTTGTCCCCACCCCCATAATGTAAAGACTAAAGTGCAATATCAGCCCATATCCCTGACTCTCTGCCAGCCAAACACTACCTCACATTAGAATCTTGTGGCTAGAAATTAAACATGCTCCCTGCTCATACCATTCAACAACTATATGTCACCAAGAGGAATCACAAACTCTCATCCACACTATCCACTCCCACTAGGTCTCAGTGCCCCAAAAAACAGTTAAGCACTCTACTTTGTCAATTTAAATTCCTCCACAAGCCTCTGATCCCTGTTCACGTCTTCTGATTTCCCAACACCAACCTGCCTCATTTTTTCCTTCTGATCAATCCTTCAACAGTGGTTCCTTCTTTCAGCCAGCCTACAGCACCACCTACTAGTCTGCCCAATCTCTCTGCCTCACCTGCAACTACCTTTCTTACGACGGATTTCACGGAATCTCCAATTTCATTCTTTACGCAATGTGGAGAAACGCATATCTTCACATGGAACAATGGAAAAATTTGATTTAAAAAACTAATAGAATTTGCACCTTAATGATTTTTCCACTTTCTGTAACAGAAATATTAGCTTATACTAGGCAACAGCTCAATGTTGCATAGTTACAAAGGATAAAAGCTATCACATCATTCTGTGGTAATGCATGCCCATTGATCAAGGCACAAGTGTGTTATATCTACCATGTTGTGAGTTGGCAAGTTGGAATGGTTTCTGACAGTGGGGTTTTAAAAGAGTTTCATTTCCAACTATTTAACATTCTTCATTTTGCTGACAAAACATCCATGACACAAAAGTATGAAAGAAAACATTTACTCACAGTTTAAGGGTGTTAAACATTTTTTGACAAATCTCTCGTACATCATCTTTATTTTTTGAGACTGACACCTCTTGCAGAACATCACCAATTGCTTCAAAAATTTCATCAACCGATTCAAAATCAGCAGCACTGCTATCCAGAACACCTGAGGAAAACAACATCTCATTCTTAAGTGTTCTAATGAAGTTAGAAAGGCAAGCATAACAAGTATAAACACAAATGTGTCAAGTTACACACCTTACTGTAAACTTTCACCAAATATGACACCTAATTATCAATAGTCAGTACTATCAGTTAAATTTCAGTGTATTACAGTGCTTGGAGTACTGAATTATCATAAGTTTTCCACTGTCACCGTGAATAAAGCAGCATAATTATAGAAATTGTCCTTTTAAACTTGCATTGTGCTGGACAGGTTCAGGTACAGGTCTGTCACCGTATAACATTAGGATACAGTACTGGTGAGCGCATGTCTGGTATTGTATGATACTTGGACGCAGCACTGGAGGAGACAGGTCTAACACTGCTTGACTCTGGCAGAAGGAACGAGTGGTTACAATTCGGAGTTACATAAGATCGGCACACAAGTTACAGGTACCAGTCTGTCTTTGTTAAAAAAAAACAAGTACGGCTCTGCTATCTTTGATGGCTGTGATCAGTAATTTGAGGCGATGTTTAAAATATTCCTTGTTTAAAATATAAACACGTACAAGCAGTAGGTATCAATCATTTAGGACCAATAAAATGAAAAACAAATGACATGCATATTGGATAAACGAAAGAAATATTGGTGATACATTCAACATACATCACTTGGTGTTGCATTGATTGCTCATTGCTCAGTCCAACTGTAAAGATTCCTGATTGCTAGTTACCAACTCTATTTCACCTTGCCAACAGTCTGGAATCAATCTGTTCATCTGTAAACTAGTCCATTCACAACCTACTGTCACATTTTATTCTAAGTTTTTAACTTCATATATTTGACATTAAACAAGACTGCCTATTTCCACCTGTTTCACTCCTTTCACTGCATCCTTGTCTCAGCTTATGTTGCTAAAAACTCATTGACCTAAACTCTTGACTCAACTATTCCAGTGCACTCCTAGTAGAAGTCTCCCATTCATTCTCACACCTCTGGACTACCCATGTTTTAAATCACCCTGAGTCACAGTCTCTATCATTTCTCATTGACCTAAACTAACAAGCAACCACTTGACTTAAAAAGTTGGTTTTCAAATCCCTCCATGGCCTTGCCCCTCTAATTCCTTTCATCTCCTCCAACCAACAACTCTCTATTTGATCTGCATTCCTCTAGACCAGGCCTCTTGAAGATTCCCAATTAGAAGCATCACACTGGTGGCTGCTGTTTCAGCTGCCTCAGCATCAAACACTAGATTACTGTCCCGACGTAACTGGTCTCTCGATGTTGCTTTTCTCATTTAAGATGCTCCTTAAAAGCTCTTTGACCAAGCTCTTAGGCATTGTGACCAATATCACTTTATGCCGGAATATCATACTTTGTTTTAAATGCCTCCATCGAACACCTTAGGATGACTCTATGTTAAAAATACCATAAGTTTCTTTCACTGAGGAACAGTGTAAAGTCTTTCCAATAGCTAGGTGCATCCATCAATAACATCGGGTTTTTTCATATAATCCTTGATCATTTTTGCAGAAACTTAATTTCTAGAATCAGGAATAAATTCCACGTGGATCCAAATATGCGAGAAGGAGCCCTCAGTTCAGTTAATTTTAGCCAAAAGGTTACAAAAGTTTCAAAAATTATAAACTTGCCAAAGAATTTCATCAAAACTTCATGGATAGCCCTGGAAAATTGTTCATGGCATATCATCCCTGGGCCTCTCAATAGTCCTCACAAAATGAACTTCAATTTGAGAAGGACAGGAGGGACATTCCCTTTTTCATCAAAACTATTTATGTGATATGATCTAAATGTAAGATTTACATTACTGTTAGTTTGGCATTGGTAGCAAACAGCGGCACATTGCTTCAAGATTCAACATTACAGTACATCACAGCTGGTGTAAATATCAGCTTCAGGGAGACAATGTTATTGTTGAGTATATGGCCATTCCATAATTTATCATTGATAACTTCATACGTTTAGGCTCCACAATCACTCAGTGTGGAAATCAACAAGTTCATTACAAAAATTGCAGCTGTTATGTCTAAAGCTGCATCATATATGGACTGAGAACACTAAATTACAAGGTTACTGAGCGTATGTCCTCAGAGGATGACTCCAGCAGTCAGACTGGATGACAGACTATGGAGCAACGTTCTCTGTAAGCTACATGCACACATGACCATGTAGAAGCTTTTAAATACAACTATGCACACTATTGCAAACATTATCATTTTATTTTCTGTATCTTTGATTGTGGTCCAAAATGGAAAAAAAGAACCGTTTTAAACCAAAGACGATGGAAGGAATCGCACCACTTGTAACAAGTTGCTGAAACTCATTGTGTGAGATGTTTAGACTGCTGCTTTTTTCAGACAGCACAACACCATCATGTGCAATCAGGGTGAAAGTTGGTGGAATGTTATGCTTCAAAGGGATAGTGAATAGGAATTCTAGCCCCATCATTCCCAGAGGTGCCACAAAAATTGTAAAACTTTATCAAAGTACACAAAGTTGAGTCTATCAAATTGAGAAATCAACAGAAAACCTGGACTAGATTTCTGTATCACATAGTAGATTCTAACCACAGGTAAATAACTATGAACAGACATAGAATTCTGCTAGTTAAAACACTAAACCCCTTCTGAACCTCCTCCCTCTGAATACAGAGGAAAAGGAATTGTGTTATGCATGGAGTGTAAAGAAAGTATTGGGGATACAGTTCAATAGAACAGATCTTCAGGATTCAATGGCCGTTCCTTTTGTTTCCCTCAGTCTTTCAGTTATGTGACCTTTTTCTTCAGGTTTTCACTTTTTCACCATACCATTCACACCCACAAACTGTTCAGCTACCTAAGAATCACAGGGTTCTTGCCAGGTATACGACCATTGGCATCCACAACTGATCACAATTCTGCTCTCACCAGCAGAATAGTGAACCTTCATTGCACTTGCTCCATGACAAATAGATTATCTCTTAGGTAGGGAGACCAAAACTGCGCACACTACTCCAGGTGTGTCATCACTAAGGCTCTGTGTAACTGCAGTAAGACATTCTTACTTCAGGGATCAAATCCTCTTGCAACAAAGGCCAACATACCAATTCCCCTCCTAACTGCTTGCTGCACATGGCTGTTTACTTTCATGTACTGGTGTACAAGGATTCCCAGATCCCTTAACACATCAACATTTCCCAATCTATCACCATTTAAATAGTACTCTGCCTTTCTGTTTTTTTACACAAAGGTGTGATTTCACGCTAATCCATTCATATCTCTTCCGCAACATGTTGGCCCACATACTCAGCTTATTGCGTTCGTCCTCCTCACAACTCTCAATCCTACCTAACTTTTTGTTGTCAGTAAACTTGAAAATCATCCAAGTCATTCATATCTGTCTGGTGCCCCAACACTGGTTCTTGTGGTACACCACTCACTACTACCTGCCACCTTGGGAAAAAAAAACACATTTATTCCCAATATTTCCTGTCAATCTATTCTCAATTCATGCCAGTATATTACACACGCAATCACGCATGCCTTGATTCTGCCAATTAGTATCTTATGTGAGACCTTTTAAAAGCCTTCTTGAAATCCAAATCATATCTACTGGTTCTCCCTTATCAATCCTACCAGTTACATACTCAAAGTTTCAGTAGATTAGTTAAGCGTGATTTTCCTTTTTTTATAAACCAATGCTGACTTTGTCCAGTTCAGTTAAAACTAGCCAAATGTTCTGTTAACACAGCTTTTAAAATTTTTAAACTGGCATTTCCCCCAGGACCATGGTATGCAATTCTCTTTTGTTTCTTCTCTCCCTCCTTTTCTTTTAAAATAGTGGGATAACATCTGCCACCCTTCAATCTGTAGGAATTGTTCCAGAATCTATTCTGGAAAATGGCCACGAATGTAGCCAATGTTTTCAAGACGACTTCATTCAGTATTCTGAGATGCAGATTAACCAAGTGCTAGGACATTAATGCTATTAAAGCAAGTATATTATTTTAAAATAAACCAATTTTCTTCAACTCCTCCCTCTCAAGACCCTTAGTTCTTTAACATTTCTAGGAAATTATCTGTGTCCTCTTTAATGAAGACTGAACTAACATGCATGTTCAGTCTTCTGCCATTTCTTTTCCTCCACAGTAATTTATCCCATTTGCATTTGTTTTCACTAATAATTTTCTCTGCACGTTTATAGAAGCTTTTACAGTCACTTTTGCTCCTGCAAGTTTATTTTCATACTCTATTCTTCCCTTTGATCTTTTTTTAATTCTTTGTCAAATTCTAAACTGCTTCCAGTCCTTGGGTTTGCTTTTTTAGGCAATTTTATAGTCTTGTCTTTATTTCTAATACGATCCCCAATTTCTTCTTTAAGCCATGGTTGAGCCACCTTTCCTGTTTTATTTTTGCGATAGAAATGAATAACTGCTGTTAATTCATGCATATGTTGCTTAAATATTAACCATTGCTGATCCTCTGCCAACTCATGGTAAAGTTCCTCACCCAATCATTGCCAACTTATGCATTATACCTTCACAATTTTCTTTTTTGGATTCAAGATCCTAGTTCCTAACTCAACTTTACTTTCCATCTTAAATGAAGAATTCTCTTTTTTTGGTCACTTTTCCCCCCAACAGAATCTCAAAAAGACTGTTCATTAATCTTTTCGCATTGCACAATACCCAGTCTTGTTTAGCTTGCTGTCTAGTTGATTCCTCAATGTATTGATCATGTATACATTCCATGAAATCCTCCTCTGCAGTATTATTGCTCATTTGGCTTGTTCAATCTATATAAAGTCACCCATGGTTATAGTTGTACCCTCATTGCATGTATCTCTACATTCTGGTCTAATTACTTACCTTAAATTTCTGCAACCCGTGGAGGCCGATAGACAGCCCCCACCCAAGATAACTTGCCATAATAAAAAAATGCTGACTGTCTTCGATTTATCATCTACTTTATCATGAACATTTACGTTTCTCCCATATTATGATCCTTAGAAGAATACTCCTTGTCCTGACATTTATATGTGATCCGTTTATTGGTTTATCTGGTTTATTGCTTTGCCAGTTTGAAGATTAGTGACCCTCTAGCCATGCAAGATAATATCCGTTTTGAAGGATCTTTGAAGAGAACCTATGCAGTGCTCTCTCGGACATCCCTTGGCATCCTACGACTTGAGAGATCATGTGGACAAGAAGGAATATATACTAAGGCACTAAGATGCAAAGGATATTGCCTTAAAATGCAAAGTTCAAAGGCACCATGCAAAACCAAAAGGATCAAAGTGTCAAAGTGAATGAATGTACTAGAAATTGAAAGAGGACATCTGGTCACTGAGCCTGTTCCATTCTACGAGGCTTTCAGAATGGCACATTCGATTCTGGTCTCCCTGCTGTAAGAAATATGTTGTTAAACTTGAAAAGGTTCAGAAAAGATTTAAAAGGATGTTGCTGGGGTTGAAGGGTTTGAACCATAGGGAGAAGCTGAATAGGCTGGGGTTTTTCCTTCCTGGAGTGTCAGAGGCTGAGGGGTGACCTTATAGAGGTTTATAAAAATCATGAGGGGAGTGGATAGGGTGAGTAACCAAGGACTTTTCCCTGGGGTGGGGGAATCCAAAACTAGACAGCATAGGTTGAAGGTGAGAGGAGAAAGTTTTAAAAAAGGGACCTGAGGAGCACTATTTTCACACAGAGCTGGTGCGTATGTGGAATGAGCTACCAGAGGTGGTGGTGGAAGCGGGTAAAATTATAGCATTTAAAAGTCAACTGGATAGGTATGTGAATAGGAAGGGTTTAGAGGGATATGGGCTAAATGCTGGCAAATGCAATTAGTTTAATTTAGGATATTGGTCAGCACAGACGAATTGGACAGAAGGCTTTGTTTCTGTGCTGTATAACTTTATGATTGTATAACTGCTTCATGTGCTAACCCCACCAACCTGCCTTGCTTTATATCTTTGTGATTGCCTCACAAAAATTATCTATTGATTTTAGATGTAATTTCAGTAGCTGCTGGGACTCTATTGATTTTACATCTAAAATCAATAGAGTCCCAGCAGCTACTGAAATTTTGGGAAAGAATTCCATGTTGTTTATCACTCTTTGCAAAGAAGTGTTTCCTAATCTTTCTACTAAATGGCCTTTAGATTTTAGGCTAGAAAAGCTTTCTACCTAACCTATTGATTCCCTTAAAAACATCAAAAATCTCAATCAAATGATTCTTTAATCTCCTATATACCAGGCATTAAGGGCTGAATGCAGTTTAGAAGGGCACAAAATATAGTTTAGAAATGGCATTTAAGTTATAGGATTAGATCTTATTGCTGACCATATCAACTCAGTCAAAAGTAGGGAGGTCAGGATGAATAAGGTAAGAATAAGATGATTCACCTAATGGGGAGACGTGCAATACAGATAACAAGGGAAGGTCACTGATGCATAGATGGGTTCAATAGCAGAAACTGAGAAATTGATAGGTGGGTAGACAGCATCAAGCATTATTTGTCTCAAGTATTTTATTTTTATAACAAAATTCAAGAGCATCTAGTTCTACAAAACTGGGGAGGAAAACTGAGTGAATTAACTTGGGTTCAGATGAAAGATTTAAAAGTACCTTTCCCAGTTGGGAAGTTGAAGATCGGTGTCACACTGCAAACTTACTCATGGTAGCTGGCAATGCTCATCGGCACAAACAGCCTTACTGACCTTAACTCCAAACGAAACCTAATGGGGATCATAGCGAAAATAAAACTAGTCAAGGTCTGACAAACATTTGAATAGATTTAGTTAAAAGTGGCTGAAACTTTCTGTATGGAGAAAAACAATTTCAAAAATCCCTGATTAGAGAAGACAGCGATGGCTGCTCAGAGTAAAAGAGAACTAGAGCCGTAAAGAGTCTTTGGCAGAATAGAGAAACTGAAACACTGTACTATTAAGTCCAAAGACACAGAAAAAATATAGAATTTGAAAAATACTACAGTCTTAGAGTTTGGGTTTGCCCAGCACAGCCGAGTTTGAAAACTAATGAACTGTAACATTGGCACTCAATGACACCAAAGCCACATTCAACCCACTTTCACTTATGACAATTAATAGATTCATGTTCAGGTGCTAGTTGGTCTCTATTCAAACCCGGCAAGACTGTAGGATTCAGTTAAATAAAAGCAAAATACTACAGATGATAGAAATCTGAAGTAAATACAGAAACTTCTGCAGAAGCAACAGGTCTGGCAGATGTGTGGAGAGAGAATGCAAGTTAATGTTTTCAGTCCAAAGACACTTCTTCGAACTGTGGGATTCAGTGCTGCTCACTCTCCTGTTGCACTGTATCAACAATGCCCATAGCCCAGGAGTGAATTTTAGAAAAGTTAGAAATGGAACGTGAGTATTATCCAGACTTCCACACGTTAAAAATAGAGCTAGCAATCCTGTTGCTCCGGTTCTCTTCTAGTGCATATTCATTTCCTTTGAAGAACTGTGTTGAAATTGGTAGATTAACACCAGGCAATCACATGAATGAACCTACATACCACCACTCAGTGATACAGTTTGCATACATCCATGAGCATTAGATACAGCATAATTGAAATGAAGCTGTTTTAGGGGTTTTGCTTAACTTTTTATTTCAATGACTTAAAGTGCACAAAGTCAGAAATCACACAACAGGTTATAGTCCAACAGGTTTATTTGAAATCACAACCTTTCAGAACCTATTTCCGCCTATATATTCAGTGCCTGTGTGCTTCCCTCCACTTCACCTGACAAAAGCAGCACTGCTCTCAAAGCCTGCACTTTCAAATAAACTTTTTGGATTACAACTTAGTGTGTGAGACTTCTGACTTTGTCCACCCCAGTCCAATGCCAGCACCCCCACATTGAAGAGTGCATGCAACGTATGTTGGCATTGTGAAAGCACGGTACATTTGCCCCTTTCCGAACATGGTTTGCTATCCAGTTTTAGGAGTTACAAAACAAAGTTCATCTCTGAAAGCAAGCCAATGAAAAGTAAAACCTGAACTTTGTCCAGCTACTGAATACGAGCAGCTGTCTTGTGACACCATTCATTAAGACAGACGATATTGCAGTGCTCTCAACTTTATTCCCAGTATGATGCTATTTCAAAATCTAAATTTAGAGCTAGGAGTTGCTCAACAGGGGCAAATGGTTATATCCACAATAATAAGAAGCTACAACTGGGCCTTATTGCTAAGAACCATACATGTGTGTGTAATTAAAAAAAAAAAGGAAGCTTCAGCACCAATCCCAGGACTGTCCTATCCAACCTTGTTGTATTTCCGTACCATCACATCTATGTCTGGAAAAATACTTGATTAACCAATTGGAGTGCTGAAGAGATTGGCCAATCAAGTCAGTGAAAAACAGTCTCATTGACATGGTTTGGGAAAAGAAAAAAAACACCTTGATGAGAGTCGCCACTGGACAGTTGTTGCCACTTCCTTGGATCTCGCAACCTGAGATAATGGGTGGTCTGGGGCTGAGGGTGTAGGGGACAGAGCGAATTCATGGCTTTGGCATTATGATGTCAAGATGATAATAAAATTCGAAGTGCTAACTGTTCCGATTCCCATTTTAGACAAGAATATGACTTCAGAGAGAACACTTGGTATTTAGTACATTTCTGTACATATATATTAAAAGGCTTTTATTTAGACAGAACCTTCCATATTCTCAGGACATTATAAAACATTTCCCAATTAACTATTTTTGAAAAGTGGCTACTGTTGCTATCAGGTAAATCATAACAGTCAATTTGAAATCTCTTCTGAACATGCAGCCACTATCTTATGGTAGGCTGACTCTTTCTTGCAGCACAAAGCAGCTCTTAAGATTGCTGTCCAGAACTACACAACTCCTGCAGAAACACATATTCTTGCCTCTCTGTCTATGTTTTCTCTCCTTATTCTAGGTCAAATATTTTAACAGGTATATTGTATGAAATGGATACTACTTCTCCAGACAAAAAGCTTCACTTTTCCATGGAAAAATTGAGTATCTAGAATGCAAGATTACTGAATTTCCAAATCTGCTGATGCTCTGTTTTGAAACTTGACCTTTCAGTACTGTGTCCATAACATCACTTAGCATAGAAAGTATGATGCAGTGTTTGAAGGCCAATTATTCCACCTCATTCACTAAAATTCTTCTAAAAATGTAAATCAAAATAGTAAAATCTAGAAATATTCAGCTGGTCAGATAGCATCTGTGGAAAGACAGTACTCTTAGCATTTTGTTTGCTTACAGACTTCTAGCTTCTACAGTATTTTGCTCTTGTAAAAGTTTAATAGTATTATTGCAGTGCTTTTTCAACCACCGTACCCACAAACCCCGCTCTCCCCACCCCCCACAACCACCCACACACTTTCCTGGAGATGCTATTGTAGCAGAAGGCTCATAGCCCTTTGAAAGCTTTTTGATCAGCAACTTGGCATTAGGTTGGCAACAGAGGCTTTTCCAAACTGTGACAGCATCACAATGAGCCCAAAACTGCCAACATTCATATCCACACACATATTCTAACAGAAAAAAAATCCCCCTACAAAATCACCCGATACAGGCCAAAGGAAAGAATGGATAATAAGACAATGAGATTCCAAGGATGCAAATTCCATGAGAGTTCAGACAACTAAAGGCACAGCCACCACAGCAGAGTTACAGAAAGGAACATACAAGAAATCAAACTCATGATTACAGAAATAGGGAAAACCAAGGAAACAAAGTTAAACAGAAGTATGACAACTTTAAACTTCAGGCATTAGGCTGTTTAACTGACTAGGGCAGAGACGGTGAGGACAGGATGCGAGTAGATTTTTGAATGAACTGAATTTTTAGATACATGAAGCAAGTGAGACAATTCTGGACAGAATCAGAGTAGGCAACAATGGAAATGACAAAAAGAGGTCCACCAATAAGACACTAAGGTTGGAAATGAACTAGTTTAAACTGAGGTAAAAATTGGAGCATAGGTCTGAATGGTTGGTTACAGTGTGAACTTAGCGAGTGGAATTATTGGGTGAACACAATGATTCAACAGGCTTTGATCTTGAGGGAAGATGGAGTAGGTTGGACGCATATTCATTGGAATTAAATGAAGAAATAAACATAAGATCCTGAGGGACAGATATTGAGAGGATGTTTCTGTGCATCTATGTTTGCGCTTGTGATGGTGGCTGAGGTGAGGGTGGCATTTCGAACCAGAGGCAGAGTTTAAAATTTGGGGTCTTCTATTTAACACTGACACAAGGAGAATCTCTTCTCTCAGTAGGTCATTAATCTTTGGACTTCTACTTTGCTTTGAATAATATTCAGTTACCTATCCTCCAAAGTGAAAACGGAGGTTTAATCATTATGTCAGTCAAGAGTTATGGACAGCTGACAAGAAAATAGAGTCAAAGTCATAATCATATTGAATGCAAAGCTGGCGGTATGGAGGGAACAAAATGACCTAACCCTGCTCCAAAGACTTGTCGTCTTCAAAACAGCAATTTGCCCATGATTGGATGCCAGGCGTTCAGTGTAGCAACAAGCAGACATTTTTCCAGAAAGGGGAGACTGACGAGTAGCCAGTACGCTGAACTATGGCTCACCTCCTTTCCATATACCTCATGAGCACAAAGACATGTATCATACAAACTACCTTATCCCTAACTCAGAACAGCAAACATGCACTGAATTTTGGTTAATTACAATTCAGCCATAAGGATAAAAAGAAGAAAGTGATATAACAAGGAATTTCAACACTCCTACCACAAACTAAGGAGTCAGCCTAAGGATTTGTGTACCTCATTTTTTGATCTGATGCAAGTGCTTAACTGAACCTTGCATACGTCTAAATATTTATGCTATTTTACAGCACGAGAGTTATTACTTGACTGTATACAGTCATGTGTTGACTTTAGTCACTTGCTCCCTTTTACACAACAGGTGTTTCACATCATTATCTTTGTATGAATGAATATTCCAGGTGAAAGTCACAAGGATTACTTTCAAAAATCAACTGTATCTATAGCTGTAGTTTTAAGTTCACAGCAAATTAAATACTGAGAGTGAACCTTACAAAAATGAAGGACTGAAAAATTGTTAAACTCAAATCTGTTATGTTTTACCCAACTGTGTACAGCTATCCACTTGCAGTTCATAGGAAAGTGATGTCACCAACAGATGGGCAAAAAGTAGCTTGTGAGGAAACTTGAAACATTGATCCATGTAGTGTCAGAGGCCATTGGTTCACTTTAGCTGGACAAGGTGGAACAAACTGAAAGGCCTTCTGCATCTGTCAGTAAAACTTACTGGAGCCTCACCAAAGTATTCATTTCATTCAATGGTTTGACTGCACAACATTCTTGGAACTCCTCTGCAGACGCACCCCACCTGAAACTCACCCCAGAGTCTGACGTACTAAGTCCCATTTTATCACTTGAGCCACTGTGCTTGGCTGAGCCCCAAACTCTGTTTCTAGCTCAACTCTATTTGATAAGACATGTGAATGTAAAGAACCTTCTGAAGCAGCAAACCAAATGCAGCCAGTACTTTTGACCAATTTCAAGTCAGTATGCACCTTCACACTATTTGCTTCATTCTCTTTCACCAGATTCATTCAGCTGCTTTCCTGAACCATTTAAGTGGGTCACTTCAAAGGCTCATGAGAACAACCCTCATGCTTTGAGTAACCAAATCTCAATTTGTTTGTCCTTCATTCTGAAACTTCTGAATGTTTAAACTTGGAACAAAGATACTGAAAAGGGACCTAACACAGAAAAACAGAAAATGTAAATGGCAAGTTAAAAATGGATGTCAAGAAACAATTCTGCAGTGACAATTACTGGAGTAGTCTCCAGTTGAGGGCAGTGGGGAGAAATTCTGCTGGTTCATTCAGCAAGCAGTTAGATGACGTGAAGACGACTAGAATCAAAATCAAAGAGAAAGGAGGAGTACATTATCATGCAAGCAGAAGTACATTAGGCTGATTGATAACCCTCTTCAGTAATTCTCTTTGCTGGTCTCTGATCACCATTACTTTGTCCAACATGGCCTCAGTTATAGAAACATAGAAGATAGGAGCAGAGGAGGCCATTCAGCCCTTCAAGGATGTTCCACCATTCTTCACAATCATGGTTGATCGCCCAACTCATTAGTCTAATCCTGCTTTCTCTCCATAACATTTGATCCCATTTGCCCCAAGTGCTATATCTAGGCGCCTCTTGAATACATTCAATGTTTTGGCATCAATCTGCTTTCCTGAGTTTTTGCTGGCCTTTTGCTTAGCCATCCACTGAGCCTCAAGGAAATGTGACTGACAGGTTTGTCTAAGTCTTATTTAGGAAGCACGATGATAGGCTTTTCTTTCAAATGACAGATTACTCCAATTTTTTTTTGCAATCTTGCTGTGCAAATCAGCATGACGTTAAAATTTCATACATTTGTTAAGATATTGATACATGTCAGGATTTCAAAAAAAATGTAACCTTGAGATGATCAGTGGCTTTACATTCCCTTCCAGATATTTAAAAAATTTTGCGAATCAAAGACCTGGAGTGTGTGGAAGAAAAGTTTTAAAATTAAAAAAAAATCAACTGCAGTTGTTGCTAATTTGTTTCTGTGGAGAATATCACAGGTTAAGCATGGAGCTCAGCCATAATCTTGGCAAACTGCAGAGCAATTTGAGGGACCATATGCCCTCCTTCTGTTGCTCTTTCTTATATTGTCATTTAAGTTAAATGCTTAAGTTCTTTGTATGCACACTTAAGGAGGCTGGAGTTCTTCCTAATTCAGACCAAGACTCGGTATAGATAGGCTCCAGTTATTTGGAAGACCCAAGAGAGTTAATAGCTCTTAACTCGGTAAAAGGGATCAGTTCAGGGTCAACTTTTGTTTGTCATTTATATAAATGATTTGGATGAGAATATAGAAGTCACAGTTAGCTTGTTAATCACTAACACCAACATTTTTGACAAAGTAGACATGAGGACGCTGTCTAAGACTACAAAGGGATCTTGATCAAATGGGTCAATGGGCTGAAAAATAGCAGATAAAGTTCAATCAGGATAAACGCAAGGTATTGCATTTTGGTACAACAAACAAGTTTCGGCTTATAGAATTAATGGTCGGGCCTTGGGCAGTGTTGTAGAACACCAGGACCTGAGGGTTCAAGTACAAAATTCTTTGAGGTTTGCACCACGTAAAGACAGGGTAGTTAAAAGGGCATTGGCATGCTTGTCTTCATTGTTCATTCCTTTAAGTATAGGACTTGAGAAGTCATGGTGAGATTGTATAGGACATTGGTGGGGCCTCCTCTGGAACACTGTGTCCAATTCTGGTTGCCCAGTTATAGGAAAGACATTGAGGATTTGGAGTAGACATTATTACGCGAGAGAGAGCGCGCGAGCGAGAGATTACCAGGATAATGCCAGGTGTGGAGGGTTTGAAGGCTGGGACTTTTTCCCAGTAGGATGTTGAGAGGAGACCTTGTTGAAGTTTATAAAATAACGAAGGGTATAGATAGAGCCAATGATGGGTGTCTTTTCCCTAGGATGGGGGAACATTAAGGTGAGAGGAGAGATTTTAAAAAAAAGACACGAGGGGAAAATTTTATTTACACAGACAGTGGTTTGAATATGGAAGTGGTGGATGTGGGTACAATTAGAATGTTTAAAAAGACATTTGCATAAGTACATGAATACAAAAGGTTTGGAGGGATACAGACCAAGAGCAGGCAGGTAGAACTTGTTTAGTTTGGGATTATATTCAGCATGGACTAGTTGGACCTAAGAGTCTGTTTCCATGCTATGACTGTATGACTCTAGCCCTGTGGTTGCACAGGATCAGACATTCTCCAACAATTCTCAAAAGTATAATCCTCAAAGGTTTTAGATTCATTCCCAGAATTTGGATGCAGCTGGCAAAGCTGGAACTCAATTTAACCCATATTAATTTGATGGTAGTGTTTCTTATCCAACCACTGTGGACTGTGAGGTGATGGTTCGTTCACAAAGCTGTTTGGCCAGGAGGTCCATTTATTTTGACTAAGCAATCATAAAGGAATCAGTGATACATGCATGTAGAATGGCATGTGACTTAGAGGAAATTGTGGAGCTGGTGCATTTCCCATGCATGTGCTGTCCTTGCCTGTTACGCAATGATAGTCATTGGTTTGGAAATGCTGAGAGTATTTGTATACAGTACACAAATGATGAAGGGAGCAAATATTTAAGCTAATTGGTATCTATTTTCATCTCTTTGGCATTAGGGGGCTTGACAGGGTAGATGCTGAAATGTTGTTATCCTTTCAGCAAGAGTCTAGGACCAGAGGTCACAATCTCAGTTTATTCTCACCCACAAACTAAAGACAAAGAGGAATTTCTTGTCTCAGCGGGTAGTAAATCTGTCGAACTCTATCACAGAGGGCTGCAGAGACTGAGTCATTAGCATATTAAGGCTAAGATAGAAAATTCTTTAATCGATTAGGGTTTCACAGACTATGGGGAAAAAGGCAGAAAAATGGATTTGAGGATTATCAGATAAAATCTCATTGGGTGGCAGATGGGTTGACCGAACTATTTCTGCTCTTATGAAATATGGTCTCCGACTCCACCTCTGCCTTAGATTACCTGCTGCTTAAATCCCCATCCGTTCATTTGGTACCACTGGGAATAACTACTTCAACGCATTTCCGGTTGATCTCCCACATTCCACCCTCTGTAAATTTGATGTCATCTAAAAGTCTGTGGTTTATGTTCTATACGCTCACTGTGCTACAAAGACCCCTCAACTAATTAGGGTCTCAGATTAACAATTCTCATCCTTATTTCCAAATCCCTCCATAGCTTTGAATTTCCCAGCTCTACAACCCTTCTAAATATCACGCTGTTCCAATTTTGGCATTTAAATATTTCAATTATAATTGCTCAACCATTGGTAGCATAACATCAACTGCTAAGGTCCTGCATAAAATTCTCTTTCTGACTTCAAAAGACTCCGTAAAGCCTACCACTTTGATCAAGTCTTTGGTTAACTGCCTTTATTATGCTTTGTATTGGAGTACAATATTTTGTTACGCTGCTTTTCTGAATCACCTTGACATGTTTATTGAAGGTATTATATAAATCTAAGTTCCAGTTGTTGCAAAGGTTGATGATTGATCAAGGGATTGTCCTCTGTCCTAGGTGATAGTGAACTGGACACAAAAACCTTATGCAACACTATCTTGTGTTGAATCTTCAGGTCTGCTGATTCCTATGTGCCTGAGCCCATGTATTTTCTGTTATAGTAATTCACAACAAGACAATTATCAAGCTGGGGAGTACAAACAACTGCCAAGACGCAACTTGTACAGGGCTCGATCTGGAGCAATGGTCTGAAAGACTTGGGCCTTATGGAAAAAGGTGAACTTGTTAAATTTATTTGAAATGCCTTTTCGAAGGAGAATTGAAAGGATCAGTTGGACAGAAAAATAAAAAATGCTGCAAAGAGTGAATAAACAAAAATTTACTAAAAATAACGAGGAGGAGATTTGACAAGGCTCATCTTAAGAGGGAACAGACTTGCAAAGCACATGTGATGATGGTGGAACATAACAGTCTCAATATCAGAACCGAACGTACCAAGGAGAATAATGTTCTGGTGAATCCCTTATATGCTGTAACACCAAGAAAATACTGTGCATGAGTGGCTGTAAGCCATCTTCAGCAGCTGATTTGAATTTAATCTTGCCTCCGTAAAACGCAAAACCAAGAACATGCATGACTAAAATTCAGATTTAACAAATCAAAATGTCTGAAGTGTGAACAGTTCAAGAAAAAAAAAAAATCAGGAATTGATCTTAGATACCCAATTATATTTTCAACCTTGCGACTTATGTTTCCACGATGCTACAATCCAGAATTTTGTAAAACACATTTTCTATGAAAGCCCATTTCCTCAACTTACTTCCAGATTTGAGAATCATAGCATTTGTTAGAAATTTTCAACTGATATTCTTTGGTAAATAAGCAAAAAGCAATTGTTAACCATTACCTTACAGTGTCCAAGTATCAGTGAAATAAAACATACAATGGTAACTGTGATATTAAAGAAGGAGCCCACAATGACCAAGACACCATGAATAGCTGAAACAGCTAAAATTTTAAAGGTGTGCCAGAGTTTTAACAAAAATCAAATGTCCCATTATTGCAGAGCAGCAACCATCAAGGCAAACAGAATAACAAACTATGCAGCCAATTCAAGCCATAGGAGGAAGGTCAGAAAAGACTTATAAAGGCTAGTGTTCGGCATCGGAGTTTTGACAAAGGCGTGAACGTTTCAGTGTCAAAAAATGTGAAGACAGCTAATTTAACAGAAAGACAAGAATGGTGTACAATTTTGTTTATGACCGGCTCTACTGCCTTATCGAGTAGTGGAGGGAGATTCAACCATAGCTTTCAATAGCATTGGACAAACATCTTAAGAGAAATACATTGTACTACAGGAAAAGGCTAGGGCATAGGACAGCCCAAATTGCTCTTACACAGGCATGACAATTCTACAGTTTACTCATAGCAAATTTGCATGAATATTAATACAATAACATACTAAGAATTTTTAACATACTTAGAGAGATGCATAATGGCCAGGACACTGAGAACACTGTGCTTTTCCAGAATAATAGTGGGCACTTCAATGTCCATCTGACAAGTCAGATAGGAATTTCAATTAATGTCTCATGAGAGCTGGCCACCCAGCACACCCTCAAGACCAGCCCACTGACAGTTCAGCATTCCCCCAATCATGAGTTCAGTTGGCTGGATGTCTGGTCTGCAATGTAGAGCGACATAAAAAACACAGGTTCAACTCCTGCTACCCACAACGTGACCCTCTACGTTGGAAAAACAAAACTCAGACTGCATGACCACTTTGCAGAACACCTACATTCTGTCCATAAAAATGCCTGCAAGCTTCCAGTTGCCTGTCACTTCAACACACCATTGTGCTCCTTGGTCAACATTTTGGTCTTAGGCTTGCTGCAGTGCACTGACAAGACTTGAAGAACAGTATCTCATTTTCCACTGGGGAACTGAGCAGTCTTTAGGATTTAATATCAAATTCAATAGCATTGGGTAAAAAGCGAAAGAACTACCGATGCTGTAAATCAGGAACAAAAACAAAGTTGCTGGAAAAGCTCAGCAGGGCTGGCAGCATCTGTGAAGGAAAAAAAAGTGTTAACGTTTCAGGTCCCATGACCTTCCTCAGAACACAGACCCACAGTTCTGAGGAAGGGTCACAGGACCCAAAACGTTAGCTGTTTTTACCTTCATAAATGCTGCCAAACCTGCTAAGCTGTTCCAGCAACTTTGTTTTTGTATCAATAATGTTGGGGTCTGAACACCTGCCTCTATTTCATTTACCCACTCCCACACTCTGGCCCCTGTCACGACATTGCCTGCTTTCAGCACAGCCAACCTTTTTTCACCTACTTATTGTCTCCATTATCAGCTTTTCCCCTTCCCTGGCTTGCTATTAGGCATCCCTTAGTCTACCTTTCTCATTCTCTGAGCCCTCTCCCAACCCATCCATTTACTCTTTCTTCCTCTTTCCCCACCCCCTTCACCAACACTGTCATCAGCATAAACAGTACATTTTCCTAGCTGTTAGCAACTCAGAGGAAGGATCGCTAGACTCAAAATGTTACCTCTGCTTTTTTCCCCACAGACACCGTCAGACCTTCCGTTTCTCCAACAATTACAATTTTGTTTCACATCTTCAGGAACCGTAGGTCTTTGTTTTATTCAATTCCTGGCTGAGGTTACGGTGAAGGTCCCACCTTCTAATCAATGTCCCCTTGCCTGAGGCGTGGTTGACCCTCAGGTTAAACTCAAAGCCAGTCGTCTCTCTCTCTCTCTCACATAACAGAACAGTCCTCTGGGACTATGGCGACTTTACCTTTACCTCACTGGTAGTATCAGCCTGGACTCTGGGCTCGAGACTATTGAGCCCATCGTCTCTGACTCGGTTTTAAGGGTAAGTGTTAATCACTGAGCTACGGCTCCCCTTTGGAACGAGATAGTCGATAGTGCAATTAGGCAAACCAGAACGGACAGAAAAAGAGTCATATCTCACTCGAACCGTTAATTTTGTTGCTGTCCCTGCAAATGCCACATAACCTGCTAAGTTACTCCGACTCTATTTCAAACAGACCGGGCCCGGGTTTCACCACCTAATACAGAACGGAGTATGTGAGTAGAACTAACTATCTAGAAGGAGAACCTAATTCCCTGTGAGCAGTCACCAAAGCAGAACATACACGAGACTTTCCTCACCTGTCACGTATTGGAAAAGCTCAGAATCGATATCGGGAAACTCGTGCCGGATGATTTCTACATAAGTCGCCATGTTCCCTCCGCCAGCCGGCCGGCTCGTCATCACCACGCCTGCGCAATGGCACTGACCCGCGACGTCTGCCGGAACTTGTAGTTCTGGGGCATAGGGTCAACGTGGGGCAGTCGAGGCTAGTGGACTTCAGCCCCCAGGAGACAATGCGTGGGGCCACGTAACCCCAAAGCCTGGTGGGTGATTGAGGGGGTGGGGATGCTGTGATTGACAGACCTTGGTTGTGCCGTTGGGACAGGGTAAGGCCTGTGGCAGCAGATTGATCAAGTGTTTACTGCTCTCATTGGGCAAAAGCTGATTGATTCTGTTCATACCTGAACTTCTGTTGCTTTCCATCAAGATGAGCGGCTTACTTTCGGTTCTTCATCCTTCATTTGAGGGAAAAAAAATCTGGGACATGGAACTCATTCAATTCTGTGTCTACAGTGGCAGAAGCTTTGAATCTTGAAAAGTGCCAATGAGGTAAGATTGCTGTTTCTGCCCTGGTAAAAGGCCTGGGTAGTTGTGAAGAAATCATATCAGACTCAAAAAGTTAACCCTGTTTCTCTCTCCACAGCTGTTGCCAGACCTGCTGAGTGTCTCCAACAGTTTCTGCATCCGCAGTACTTTGTTGTTGTCTGGATTTGGTCAGTTTCATTGCAGGTTGGGTTTGGGATTATCACCTTTGTTAATTGTGGGATCTTGTTGGGCACCAGTTGACTGCTGCATTGGTTTCTTGCATTATCACTGTGACTGTACAATTGATTGACCTAAAGGGCAGATGTTCCACTCATTTCTTCATGGACTCTTGTGTTTTCCTCTTCTGTTTTTGTGGAAGCCTCCTATTTTCAATTTCATTGAGTAATGTGACATTGTGTGTGTGTGTGTGTGTGTGTGTGTTGGCGGTGGTGGGAAGGGATTCAGGGTGTTGGGAAAGTAATACAGCAGGTTTCCCTCTGCCTTCCTCAGACCTGTTTAGACAGTTGATATGAGCAGAATTATGCTAAAGATCAGATATTGACAAGTCCTATCAGTAACTGTACGATATAGGAGCCGAAGAATTGGGAGCAGGAGAATACCATTCAGTCTCTTGAGACTGCTTACCATTTAATAAAATCACAGCTGATGCTCAATTTCAACTACAGTTTCCTTCACTATACCACAATACCCCTGGATTTCTTTCTTGTAGCCTTGAAAATATTTCAGTGACTAAGGACTCACTGCTCTCTGGTGTAGATGATTCAAGGATTCACAATCTTCTCCATCTGAAATGATAGGTTACACATTATGAAACTATGTCCTGTATGTAAAGACTCTCCAGCTCGGGGAAAATCTCCTCTCAGCATTGACCCTGTCAAGTGTCTTTCGACCACATCTTTTCGTTCTCATGTCCAGAGAATATAAATCTGTTTATTCAATGTCTCCTCATGGATTGTCCTTTTATCCCAGGAATCAACCAGTGAGCTTTGTTGCACTCCCTCTAAGACAGCTATATCTTTCTTTAAGAATGTAGACCAAAACTATACACACTACACCAGGTGTGAGCTTAGTAAAGCTCTGCACAATTGCCAAAAGTCATTGTTGTTCTTACACTCCAAACCCATTTCAATACTCTGAGAGAGAATGGACTTTGCGGCTTTGTTTTTCTGGTGGCAAAGACATGTGGGGGAGTGATCTGGAGGTTTCCCTTTCTTTTGGCTGTGTTTCAAACCTGTCTTTTGTATAGTAAGATGGTGCCGGAGAATGGTGACTTTGAACACTTTTTACTGTGCTCCTGTATTCCTGTGCTCAAGTACATGTGACAATAAGATCTAAATCCATATTAGGCCATTCAGCCCATTGAGTTTGCTCCACCATTTGTTCGTGGATAGTAGGTTTGTCAACCCTATTCTCCTCTTTTGTCTCCTTGATCCCCTTATTAATTAGGAACTTGAATCTCCTTCTTAAATACACTCAATGACTTGGCCTCCATAGCCTTCTCCGGCAATGAGTTCATTGATTAACCTTCTTGTTGGCTGAAGAAATTCTTCCTCATCTTGGTTCTAAAGGCTTCTAAATTGGGTGAGTGAATCTAGCTGTGTTTCTCCTGTAATACTAAGTGCAAGTAAATGTCTGTGCAATGGCCTTAGCGTACTTGTTCGTTTTGCTCAATCCACTAGAAATGTTAGAAGAAATTATTAATGTGGACTTTGCTAGTTTGAAACATGGGCCTTTCAGGGAGCTGGTAGCAGTTGCTGATGTTTATTTTGCCCAGCAAAGGAGGAGCTCAAATGGTTTTATCATGCAGGATGGAGACTGCTGTAATTTGTGGAAAATAATGTGCTGTTCAGATTATGTTAACCCACCATTGCCTTCCAAGCCCTTGAGAACTCTTCTCCGGACTCTGGCCTCTTCAACATACCATACTGATCTTCATATAACTTTGTCAACTATACCTTCATATTGTCGGATTTTCTTCTGGAATTCCTTCCCCAAACTTCATCTTCCTTATTCTGTCCACAGTGCTCAGTGGTTAGCACTGCTGCCTCACAGCGCCAGGAACCCGGGTTCAATTCCACCCTTGGGCGACTGTCTGTGTAGAGTTTGCACATTCTCCCCGTGTCTGCGTGGGTTTCCTCTGGGTGCTCCGGTTTCCTTCCATAGTCCAAAGATGTTCAGACTAACAATGCTGAGGGATGTGTAGATTAGGTGGCTTATAGGGGGATGGGTCTGGGTGGAATGCTCTGAGGGGCGGTGTGGACTTGTTGGGCCGAAGGGCCTGTTTCCACACTGTAGGGATTCTATGATTCTATGATTCCTTTAAGATCCTCTTTAAAGTCAACCGTTTTGAACAATCTTCCTAATGTTTCCTTTGGCTCTATGTTAATTTCTGTAAGTTACATTCCCTCAAAGTAATTAAAATGCGAGAGATAAAAATCATGTTGCTCTTCGTTTAATGTGCGTTTAAAAACACTATTCGTTAATGTTCTTAAATTTGGCAGTTCATCTGCGCCTATCGGGATGTCATTCCTTTGTTAGTATTTCCTGTTATTACCTCCTCTGGACCTGAATCTGTAATAGTCTTGAGCAACATGGTCATGCAGAGCTTCAATGTTGCATCCTGTCTTCACACTGCTGACTCCCCCTCATTTATTAGTTTCTCATTCGCTAACTATAGAATTGTACAGCTCAGGAGGCCAATTGGCTTATTGAGTCTGCACTAGTTCTTTGAAAGAACTAGCCAAGAATCCCATTCCCGTTACTCTTTCCACATTGCCCTGCAAATGTCTTTTTCTTCAAGAATTGTTCCAGCTGTGACAGGAGAAATATACTGAGAATCAAGACCTACTACCCTGAACTGAAACTGCAGGAATTTGAACAGATACTGTGAGCTTGATTTTAGTTCTATTTACTGAGTTAGAATTGGTGATAAAAACTGAACAAATCTACTTACTGCCTTGTATCTGAAAACTGGAAATATTTTTTATCTGTAAAGCAGCTGGTCCTCAGGTTTTTGGATAAAAGATACCCAACCTGTACTATTCAGACTAAACCATGTGTCCCAGTCGCGAGCCATTTCAACTCCCCGTCCCATTCCTCAGACGACATGTCCATCCTGGGCCTCCTGCAGTGCCACAATGATGCTACCTGAAGGTTGCAGGAACAGCAACTCATATTCCACTTGGGAACCCTGCAGCCTAATGGTATCAATGTGGACTTCACAAGCTTCAAAATCTCCCCTCCCCCTACCGCATCCCAAAACCAGCCCAGCTCGTCCCCGCCTCCCTAACCTGTCCTTCCTCCCACCTATCCCCTCCTCCCATCTCAAGTCCCCCATCCCCATCTCCTACCTACTAACCTCATCCCGCCCCCTTGACCTGTCCATCCTCCCTGGACTGACCTATCTCCTCCCTACCTCCCCACCTACACTCACCTTTACTGACTCCATCCCCACCTCTTTGACCTGTCTGTCTCCTCTCCACCTATCTTCTCCTCTATCCATTTTCTATCCGCCACCCTGTCTCTCCCTATTTATTTCAGAACTCCCTTCCCCTCCTGCATTTCTGAAGAAGGGTCTAGGCCCGAAATGTCAGCCTTCCTGCTCCTCTGATGCTGCTTGGCCTGCTGTGTTCATCCAGCTCTACACCTTGTTATCTCAGATTCTCCAGCATCTGCAGTTCCTACTATCTCTGTCCAACAGAATTTTCTGGTCGATTTGTCTGAAAGGCTGCAGAGTTGTGCTGCAATATACGATATCATTTGTGGTTTTGATAAGAACTGTTTCAATGGCAGCATGGGCAGAAATCTGATTTGAGATATTTAAATGTCAAATTCTGGCAAAATAGGAGTGGATTTGGGGGACACAAACAAGTTCAAGGGAGTTTCCTAGATCCAATCATCTTCGGCTGCTTTATCAATGATCGTCCTTCCAACATAAGGTCAAAAATGAGGAGATTCACTGATGCTTGCACAATGTCCAGTTCTACTCCCAACTCCTCGGGTACAAAGGCAGCCCATGTCCATATGCAGCAGACCTGGATAACATCCAATCTTCGGCTGATAATTGGCAAGCAACATATGAGCCACAAAAGTGCCAGGCAATTACCCTTTGCAACAATAATAATCTAACTGTCTCCCCTTGACATTCAACATCAACACCATTGCTGAATACAGCTTTTCCAATATCCTTCAGGTTACTACTGACCAGAACTGCACAAACCATATAAGTTCTTTCTGCCAGGGGAGCTACAAGTTCTGAGGCAAGTAATTGTTCTGTCCACCATCTACAAAGCGCAAAGTCAGGAATAAGGTGGAATCCTTCCTATCTGCCTGGATGGAAGCAGCTTTAACAATAATCAAAAGGTTAACACCATCTAGAAGAAAGCAGCCTCTTGGTTGACACTCCATTCATCATTTTAAAATGTTCATGCCTTCCACCACTGACACATAGTGACAGCAGTGTATACCATCTACAAGATGCATTGCACAGATTCACCAAGACTCCTTTGACGGTACCTTCAAAGCCCATGACTTCTACTGTTTGGAAGAACAAGATTAAAAGTCACATCCCAGAGCTTCATTCTGAGCAGCATTGTGGGTGTGCAGTTCAAGAAGGTGGCCATCATATTCTTTTTAAGGATTGTTAAGGATGGACAACAAATGCTGGCCTTTTCAATACTGCCAACATTTCATGAAAGAAAACAAAAGCACTTAGGAGTGGGGTGGTTTATTGATGGTGGAGTTATTCTTTCTCCTCATGTGGAATGATGGCAGATTCAAACGAGAGAGAGACACAACATCTGGAGACTGACAACATTGGCAAGCGGTTTTGCAACGTCACAAATCAGAGAAAGGAGAGAAAGATGTTTTCAGCTTGCAGGCACTGGATGCCTCTGGCTGACCTTTCATTATGTAACCAATTGTAGTTCAACCAGAGGGTTGTCATCAATCAGAATTTATTTGACTCTCAGACCCTCAGTACCACTCTGTCCCAAAGTATCCCCATCACTGCTTCAAGAAACGGCGTTATGGTGTACCATTCAATTTTTCCACGTTTCAAAATTCTCCCTGTATTTCTACGACATAGCTGTCCAACTTCCATTTCAGTTTACTATCCCAAATGGGGAAAAAAAAAGGAGTCTCTTAAAAACTTAGTTATAAGTGAATTGGGGGATAGCTTTTTCCATGGTGGATACAGAATGAGGTTCGATGGATACAGAAGAGACAGTGGGTGATATGGGAAACGATCAGACACGGCTTCATCTGTGATTGTTAGAAATTCATGCTGTCCCAATCTTGGGAGTGCTTGATGGGGCACTTAACACCTTTAAAAAAAAGTCCCACCCCACTCAGTCCCAGCTCCTGAAATGAGCTTGCATGAGGATGATTGTGGCTATAGATGGAGTGCTACCTTGCCCAGCTGCTAATCACCCCAGGAATCCTTCTGCTCTTTCACATTGTCCTTCAATGGAAAAGCACAAAGACGCCATCAGAACAAACTAAGTCAATGATTCATTCAGCCCATTGGAATACAGCCACATGACTTAACATCTCCTAGATCAGAATTAGGTTTTATTGTCACATGTACTCAAGTACAGGGATACAGGAGTACAGTGTAAAGTTCACAAAGTCACCCTTTACGGTGCCATCTTAGTTACAAGGTACCTAGTACAAAATCGTAGGTAAAAAGTAGAAAGAATAAAAAAGTTACAAGTTCAACACTACAGCTCTTCTCAGTATAAAGTAGTAAATAAGAAATAAAGTTAAATGTTGATTATTACAATCCTTCTTTAACCACGGGTCTGCAGTTGCTGTATGCTGGGCTTTCCCCAAGAGGACTCGATCTCTCTGCCATGCTGGGTCAATCTCTCAATTTCCGTGCCTCCACATTGCCATCTTGCCGCCGACCACCATCCAGGCCTACCAGCCGCCTTGCCACAGGCTGCCAGAGTCCAGCTCTGGTGCTGCTCCAAGCCCTGGCCACTTCCACGATGCCACCAACTACCAGAGTTCTGCCTGGGCACACAAACCACCTTGCAGCCGGCCACCAAAGTCCCTGCTCTGGGCCCCCAGCCGCAGTCACCACTAATGCCTCCATGACCAAACTTCCTCCAGAAGGTAATTAGAGAAGAAAAAGCCAAAAAAAAATTAAAAGAAAAGCAAAAAGCGAGTAAAGAAGAAAGAAAAGTGGTCGGAGCAGACAAGCTCTGGCTCAGGAGCCCTACTTCCCTGCAACCTTGGATGGGAAAGGTAAATCTGGATCAATGAATCAGAATCCCATTTTATAAAGGATCATTGGAGTTGCTTCAAGATTTGTTCCATATTTGTTTGCGCTTTGACAAGTTTAAACAAGAGTGTGACAGACTCCAACATCTGCTGCTTGATCTGTTTCCATTTTAAGGAAAGCTGGATCTAGTTTATGCTTAGACTTTTTCCAGTTGTTGACACTTCCAAATTGGCCTATTACATTAAGCTTGCGTGATTTATAAATGTGAAGAATCTGGCTGAATTTATCACCAGAAATAACTTTTAGAATTCTCTCTCTGATTTGCATACTTGATAACTTCTCCACCTCCAGAGGTCTGCTGTCGTGTGCTTTTGCTGTTGATTCTGATTGAGATCGCATTCTGCAGATAAAGCATTGTTGTGACCATTATATACATTTGAGACTTGTTCCTGCCCAGTGTCCATACAAATAAAATATTAGTACAAATTGGCTGAGAGATCAGGTCTGAAAATCTTGGCTGATTTTGTTTTCATTACCCCAGCCAAGTGCATCTTATGCTTGATTTGATTGTGAGCAAATAATTTAAGTCAGACATCAATGGGTTCAAAGAAGCATAGCAACGTGAAAAGGGAAGATGCCATTCAGCCCTTTGAGTCTTTGTGTACCTTAACTCAATTTACCCACGCTGCTGCCATAATTCTTCTACCAAATAAAGGGCAATTCACCTTATTCTTGCAATTTTCATTTGATCCCCTGTATCTGCTTACTTTTGGGTGAAAGTTTGCCAGATTTTTATTACTTCTTGTGTAATAAAATGCTTCATTATCCCTGAACAGCCTAGCTCTAAACTTAAATTTATGCCTCCTTATTCTGGGCTCCTGCACCGGAGGAAGTAGTTTCTCTATCTACCCAGTCAAACCCTTAAATCCTAACCTCAATTATTTTACCTCTAATCTGCTAAACTCCTAGTTTACAACCTGGTTGTGCAACCTGCCCCCATAGTTGAGAGTTTTTCTTTCTTCTGGGGGTGTAGGTGTTGCTGAGAATGCAATATTTCTATGACAGAGAGCCACAAGGAGACACTAAGAGAAATGACAACAAGCTTTGTCAAAGAAGTCAGTTTTAATGAGCATCTTTAAAGAATGGCAGAGAGATGGGGGGTGGTTAAGAGATATTAAGAAGAAGTTTAAGGGCTTGGCAATCAGTAGTAGGATGATTAAAGTTAAAGAGCAAGGATCTGATTCAATCCCTAATCTGTACCAAATCAATTGCACTAATCTAGCACATTTACAATCTGTCTACATTAGCAGGCTTGAATCTCTGAAAAGGTTACATGTATTGTAAATTTCACTCAATTTCATGTGGCCTGTTTTTAGTTTCATTGCAACAATGCTTGAGAAAATAACACAGTTCACTGATTGAACTGTCTCTTGGCTCACATTCTTTTAGTTTTGGGATCCTGGGTGGAACCCCTTTTGTTTTCCAAATGGCAAAACCATTATCCTTGAGATCTCTGCCACAACAAACCATAGCAGTGTCCCTTTTTTTGTTTAAACTGTAGGGCAGGGCAAGGAAAAAAGCCCAAGCTTACCTAAAAAAGGATCAAACCTTGTGCTATTGGCATTAGGCTGAGCCACACATTAGCTGCCGAGCCAACTGAGTCAACTGACCCGCCCTCCCCCATAACACAAGTTGCCGAAAGTAAAATATTTAATGATTGGTACTCCGTTTAAAATGCGGCAAAGTAAAATACTGACACATTTTTGATTTTTTTTTAACACAGTAAGTAATTAAATGTTTGCGACAAATTCCAGTTTATTGTCAAACACTGGTGTCAAATTTAACTAATGTCTGGAAAGGAGCATATTTATGGCATTTGAACTCTAGGTCTCATTCACTTTGATTCTCATTCATGACATTGCTGCATATAAATGTTGCCTTTGCCCATTTTCTCCCTTCTCTAGGAGTGCTGACTCTTGCTAAGAACTCTTCAACCGACCCTGGCACAAAGACCAATTATGTATTTATGATCAGGTTTGACACCCTCAGGGCGTCTCAAAACACTTCAGAGCCAATGGTGTACTTGTTAGTTTAAAGCCAAATACAGCAACCTTGCAGACAGCAAAATATCGCAGTGGTCAGATAGTTTTATTGAGATTCATTTTGGCCCAAGCCAACAGGAGAACTCTCCTCATTTTAAACTAGATTTAAGTGATTACTTTAAATCTACTTGACAGGACAGACGTGGTTTTGGTTTCACATAACATCCAAAAGACTGGATCGCCAACTGTGGAGCAATCCCTCAGTAGTGGACTGAACTGTTGATCTGATTTATGTACTCAAGTCTCTGGAGTAAAGTCATAGCCTTCTGATTTTAAGGTGGAAGTACTGCCCTTTGAGGTGCCTCAGTCAAGTGCTCATCAAACATAGTCCGATTAGCTTTTTGACTGGGGTATCAGATCTGAGCCTAGTTTGCCCACAAAAACAAACGGATTTACTGCAAAGCAAGCAGTGGTAGGAATCCTAAATGTTTAGTTCCTTCAAAATCCTAGCAATTGATTTCATTTATACAATAGCAAGTGAAGCCAGGGAGTCAGTGGTGCAATTGTAATGTCACAGGATCTTTAAATAGGGGCCCAAGGCTAAATCATTGTGGATATCGGTTCAGTTCCTTCTGTGGCAGCAGATGAAATTTGAACTTAATAAATAACTCTGGAACATAAAGCTAGTTTCGGTGATGGTGACCACAAAACTATTTGATTGTTACAAAAGTTCATGTGATTGATTAATCAATGTCCTTTGGGGAAGGAAATCTGCCATTCTTACCTGGTCTGGCCAACATGTGACTCCAGGCTGTCGACGTGATTGACTCTCAACTGTCTTAGGTTCCAGAGCAATAAAAGCTAGGCAAAAATGCTGGCCTTTCAAGTGGCACTGACGTCCCACGGAAGAATGAAGGACCCTCAGAGTACAGACAGGGAATTTAGGTACTTTGGTCCCTTGTGGAATGTAAGGATCTGGCACTCATGGGAACAGCTTACAAAATATTGAGGGCATTTCTTTATTTGATTACACATGTCATGATGTAACCAAAGAAGATAGGAACAGTAATCCCCATAAAATAATATGCTTTCCTCAGGTCTTGGCCTCCATCCAATTGGCATGTAGCTAGTTTAAAATCAGAGTGACTGCAATTTATGTTCTTTTGAGGAATGCTGAATTCTTTGTTCCTAAGTTGGATCCCATTATTTTTTATGAATAGTGTTTATTGTGGAAAGCCATATGCAGATATCATTTTCAAACCAGTCAAAGTTAAGTGCAATAATATGTTTTTTTCTGGCAGCATATCATAATGCAGAGGACAGGACTGGACTGTGCACAAGACCGTATCAAATTGAAATAAAAAACATACAATGTCGCAAAGGTGGAACTACAGAAGATTGGGACTATTTTAAAAGTTGACCACAATAAATAGAGAGGGTTAAAATAAACTGAGGGCAAACTAGCATGTAACACAAAAATAGATAGTAAGAGCTTCTTTAAATATATAAAAAGGAAGAGAGAGGCCGCCGTATATATAGGTCTTTTAGAGAACAAGACTTAGGAATTAAGCATGGGAAACCAGGAAATGGCAGAAGATTTAAAAAAATACTTTGCATCAGTGTTCACAGTAGTGCAAAATATTAAGTAATCAAAGGCCTAAACCAGAGGAAGAAATAAACACAATTTCTACAATTAATGAAACAGTACTGAGCAAGCTAATGGACTAAAAGCCGATAAGCCGCCTGGACCTGATGGGCTACATCCTCGAATTTTAAAGGAAGTTACTCCAGAGATAGTGAACGCACAGGTAATAGTTCAAAGAATCCTCAGATTCAGAAAAAATTCAAGAGGATTGGAAAACTGCCAATATAACATTTCTATTCAAAAAGGGAGGGAGATAAAAATTCAAGAAATTATTGTGCAATTGAATAACATCTGTCAGTGGGAAAATGTTAGACTGTACGATAAAAGATGTAATTAACAGAGTATTTAGAAACATAAAGTCAAGCAGAGTCAGCATGGCATCATGAAAGGAAATTGTGTTTGTCAAATGTGTTAGTTTTTTGAGGATGTAACAAGCAGGGTTGATAAGGGGGACCTAATGTATATATTTGGATTTCTAAAAAAAAATTAATAAATAAATGTAGAAGACTATTTAATTAAGAGCCTGGATGTTGGAGATAATGTATTAGAATGGATAAAAGATAGGCTAACTAATAAAAGACAGAGAGCTAAATGAAAGGGGCATGATTGAGATGATAATCTTTAACTAGTGGAGTGCCACAGGGATCAGTGATGAAGCCACAATTATTTGTGAAATATATTAATGACTTGGATGATGAAAGTGCATGTACAAAAATTCTACAGAGGGATATAGACAGTTTAAGAGATTGGACAAAAATGTGGATGGAATATAATGTGGAAAAATGTGAGGTTGTAAACTTTGGCAAGAAGAATAGAGGAGCTGAATATTAATTAAACAGGGAAAAACCTGCAGCACAGGGAGATCTGGGGGTTGTAATGCAGGAATTCCAAAATGTTAGCACTCAAGTTCAGTGAATAATTGGGAAGGCAAGTGAAATTTTGGCCTTTATTTCAAAGGATTGCTGTATGAAAATAAGGAGTTCTTGCTAACACTACGCAAGGCACTAATCAGACCATTGCTAGAATATTGTGATCAGTTTTGTTCTCCTTATCTAAGGAAAGATATACTGGTAATGCAGGCAATCCAGATAGTGTTCACTCTGTTGATCCCAGGTGTATGGGGGAATTGTCTAATGAGGAGAGGTCAAGTTGTTTGGGCTTTGGTGTTTACAAGAATGAGAGGCAGCCTTATTGAAGCCTTATTGTTAGGGGGCTAGGCAGGGTAGATGCAGAAAAGATGCTTCCCCTTGTTAGACCAGAGGAAATAATCTCAAATAAGGAGTGAAACAATCATATAGTATAGAACAGGCCTTCAGCCCATGAGTCTGCATTGACAAAACAATTCTAAATCTACATTAGTCCCACTTTGCAGCACTTGGCCCATAATCCTGAATGTTATGGCATTTCAAGTGCTCATCCAAGTACTTTTTTTAAAGGTTGTGAGGTTTCCTGTCTCAACTATCCTCCCAGGCAGTCCCACCACCCTCTGGGTGAAAAGAATTTTCCTCAAATCACCTCCAATCATCCTGCCTTTCACCTAAAAAATTATGACCCCCTTGTTATTGACAATTCAACTCAGGGGAACAGCTGCTATTTTATGTACACGCTATCCATGTTCCTCATAATCTCATACATGTCAAATCGGTCCCCTCTCAGCGTTCTCTGCTCCAAAGAAAATAATCCAAGCTTATCCAACCTTTATTCATTGCTAAAATGCTGCATCACAGCAAAATGAAAAGTCACCATGGTCCTACCAAACCATAGGGCTGCTCTGAAGCACACTCAATAGGCCAAACAGCCTACTTCTGATGCTATGGTTTCTGGTTTTATGGATTGGCAACGCCTAATCTGCATGGAGACATCATACAGCAGAACACCTGTCAGATTTTAAGTGGGTGAAGGATTACATCCTACCGTTAAAATAATATAGCAAGGTACTTCTACAGAAATCATTATAATTACATGACAGCTTTCACAATCTTTACAACCAGGAAGTGTTTTTTTTTAATGTGCAGCCACTTTTGTTTTAACATTCTTTCATGGGATGTGACAATTGCTGGCAAAGCCCACATTTCTTTCTCATCCCCAGTTGTCCTTGTTGAGTTGCCTTTGCTTTGAACTGCCGTAGTCCATTAGTTTAGGGACACTCACAATGCATGTAAGGAAAGAGTTTCAGGATTTTGACCCCTTGAAGGAACAGTGACATTGTTCCAAGTGAGCATAGTGTGTGGCTTGGAAGGTGTACTTATGCATCTGCTCTCATGTCCGTCTTGGTGGTAGATGTCCCTTGTATGGAAGGTGGAGTGGTTCGAGCTGAATTGAATTTCCACAGTGCATCTTTTAGATTGTACACACTTCTGCCACTTTTTGTCAATTATGGAAGAGTTTTGAAGGTGATAGATGAGGTGTCAAACAAGTGGTCTGTTTTGTCCTGTATTGTGTCAGTGTCGAATGTGGTGTTGTTGGAGCTGCACTTATCAAGGCAAGTGTTCCCCTCCTGATCTGTGCCTTGCAGATGTTGTACAGGCACTGGGAAGACAGGAGGGGAGTTAATGTCGGCACATTTCCCGGCCACTGACTAGTCCCTGTAGCCACAGTATTGTATGGCTGATACAGTTCAGTTTCTGTTCAATGGTAACTCCCTGGATGTTGATGGAAGGAAATTCATTGATGGGAAATTCCAAGGGGAGATTGTTAGCTTCTGTTTTGTTGGTGATCGTCAAAGCTTGGCAGGTAGATAGCCAGAATGTTGTTTGACACTTTACAGTTTCTGCCTAAATATTGTCCACGTCTTGCTGCATAAGAACACAATGGTGTCAGTATCTGAGAAATTGTGGATGGTACTGAACATTGTGCAATCATCAGCGAACATTCCCATTTCTGATATGATGGAATATAAGTTTTTGATGAAGTAGCTAAAGATGATTGTATCTAGAACACCACCCTGAGGAACTCCTGGTATTGAGATGATTAACCTCCAACAACCACAGTCATCTTCCTTTCTGCTAGGTGTAAATCCGACCATAGAGTGATTTTGCACGGATTTCAATTTTGCTTGGGTTCCTTTATAACATTGGAACAATATTTGACCAAGTGTGCTATGTGAAGTCACTCTCAATTAACTTTGTAATGTAGGAAATGTAACATCTTATTTGTCCACAAGCGATAATGACCCAGATAATCTGGTTTTGGGTACTGTTTGGGAAGAAAAATTGGTTCAGATTACTGGAAAAATGCTGTTTTGAAAGAAAGCATGTCCAACAGTGGTTTGTTTCCTCAACATTATACTGGAGAGCCTGGAGACATTTTGAACTGAAGTCTCTGGAGTGGGTTTTGAATCCACAATCTTATGCTCCCAAGACATGGCCAACACATTTGTGAAAATAGAGTTATCAAATAAAAGTCACTGACAAGCCACAGGTGTTGCCCCAGCACAGACTCTAATTTTAGTGTGTATTTCACACCAGGATATTTACTTCGTAAACAACTCCTACATTTGCAACAAACAAGGAAGTAAAGCAGTCACACCATGAAAAAGAAATTAGAACATAGAACAGTACAGCACAGCACGGGCCCTTCGGCCCACGTTGTCGTGCCGAACTTTTACCCTAAACCTAAGGTCTATCTAACCTAAATTGAATTCTCAGGATGGAGAGTTCAAATATACTAAATGTCATCCTTTCCTGAGATCAGTTATATTTGACTATAATGTTTGAAACTGAGATTCACTCCCAACATACCTTGGTACATAAAAGCAAAATATTGCAGATGCTGGAAATTAAAATAAAATCTGAAAATGCTGAAGCATCTGTGGATAGAAAAGTAGAGATAATATTTCAAGTCTGACGTAACTGTTCTGCAGAGTAAGTAAACATAAAACATTAATTATGTTTCTCTCTCCGCAGGTGCACTCAACCTGCTGAGTTTCTCTGGAATTTTCTGTTTTTACTTCTTCATATATTACTTGTTCACATTCTCTGCTTCTCCTCTGATCATTTGACCAACAAACATACAAAATTGTTGAAATCTGCTTGTTTACAATTTGTGAATGAGTGATATCACATCATGAATGGCATTGTCTTTTTTTTAAACAATCAGAAATACAGTAAGCTACGTTTGAATTTCCATCTCTTGAGGCATCAGGACATCCCATACAACTTGCCGCCAACAGTATTTTTTTTGAAGCAAATACAGAAATTGCTGGATAACAAGGCCTGGTGTGTGGGGATGGGAGTAAGTGTAGGGAAGGTGCTCAAGCCCTAAAATTGTTGAACTCAATATTGATTCAACGGGGCTGTAGAGTGCTCAGGTGGAAAATGAGATGCTGTTCTTCCATCTTGTGCTGAACTTTGCTGGAGCACTGCTGCAAGCCTGAGATAAAGATGTTGGATAGGCAACAAGGTGGGGTGTTGAAATTTCAGGCAGTGGGAAGCTCAGCGTCATTTTTAAGGACAGAACATAGGTGTTTTGTGAAGCAGTCACCTTATTGGTGGTGAAAGCGAAAAGAAATGTAAAATATGTGTGAATTAAGATGTAACAGGGACAGAGTGGTCCTCTCTACTGAGCAATGCGAACAAGATACAAAGAAGTAAAGTTGAGGTTGGTGAATATGTAAGAAAATGGAGAACAGACACCATGCAGTCAGTTTCTGAAGTTATGGAATTCAATATTGTGACGTTGAGGCTGTAAAGTGTCTGAGCAGATAGCGAGGTATTGGTCCTCAAGTTTTCATTTTGCTTCGTTGGAACATTGCAGCAAGTCCAGGACAGAAGTGTTAGCATGAGACTGAGGTGGTTTATTGAAATAACAAGCAACTAGGAGAGCAGGATCATTCTCGTGGACAGAGTGGATGTGTTCCATGAAGGGTCACCAAGTCTGTGTTTAGTCTCACCCATATAAAGGAGACTGCATTGTGAGTGGTGATTGCAGTACACTAGATTGAAAGAAATAAAAGTAAAATGCTGCTTTACTTGGCAAGTGTGTTTGGGGCCTTGGACAGTGAAGAGGCAGTAGGTGAATGGGCAAGCGTTATGCCTTCTACGATTGCAAGGGAAGGTGCCATGGGGGAGCAGGGAAGTATTTGAAGTGATGGAGGACTGACTAGTGTATCACTGAGGGAACAGTCCCTGCAGAATACTGACAGTGGAGGGAAGAGGAAGATGCATCTGGTGGTGAGAGTCGGGTGGAGGTGGCAGAAATGTTGGAGGATGTTCCTTTGCATGCGGAAACTAATGGTGTGGAAAGTAAGGATAAGGGGAACCTTATCATTGTTCTGGGAAGGAGGAGAATGAATAAGGGCAGAAGTGTGGGTGATGAATCAGGGACGTTTAAAGGCTCTGTCAACCCCAGTGTTGGGGATTGGGGAAATCTCTGTTATCCAGCAGCCTTGCAACTGGGCCTTTACCGAACCGGAGAATTTGGCACATTTGGAACATCGTGTGTCAGGGTCAACACTGGAGTTTCAAAACACATTTTAAAAAATCTGTGCAACATGCTGTTCATGATTCTTTTGCACTTTATTAGATTAAATTAAATTTTCATTCCGTGAATCATATTTTGAAATGATAAATCTCCTTAAATATAGAACTTAGAAAAGGATAAAGTTGCATAAGCACTGACTACACCAGAGGCCTTTTTAAGTTGAAGATTTAAGTTTTATGTCTCCCACATCCAGCTGTCATCACTGGAATACTGAAGGGTCCACTGACTAAGATATGAATTATTCCACACTGAAAAAAATTAGTTCAGAAAAATAAACATGATAATATGCGCATGCCCAAACTATGATTTCATGACTTAAACAGCAACTGTATGTTGATCACAACTAGAACTTAAATCATGCGGTGGGTGCCTAACCACGGAGAGTTGGATTAGGGAGGTGCAATCTGTTGTAAAGAAACAAAACATTGGTCCAGAATGAATACGAATAGCTGTGTCCAAAAGCATAGGAATGTAAAGCAAGATACAGAATGGCCCACAGAAAGCAATATCCAAATGGGCCTGAAGTTCAACTGAGGCATTTAAGAGGGCATTGGATGATGATTTGCATAAATATTATGTGCAAAAGAAGGACCATAAAATGTAGGAGCAGAATTAGGCTATTCAGTCCATTGAGTCTGCTCGGCCATTTGACCAAGGTTGATATATTTCTAAACACCATTCTTCGACCTTCTCCTCATAACCCTTCATATCCTGAGTAGTTAAGAACCTATCTGTCTAAGTCTTAAATACACTCAATGACTTGGCCTCCACAGTCCTTTATGGCAGTGAGTTCCACAGATTAACCACCTTCTAGCTGAAGAATTTCCTTCTCATCTCACTTCTAAACAGTTGTCTCTTCAGTCTGAGGCTGTGCCTTTCGGTCCTAGTCTTCCCTACATCCACTCTATCCAGACCCTTCAGTATTCTGTAAATTTCATGAAATCTCCCCTCATCCTTCTAAACTCCGTCAGCTACACACCCAGAGTCTTTAACTGCCCCTCACATGACAAGCCCTTCATCCAGGATCATTCTTGTAAACCTCCTGTGGATCCCCTCCAACACCAGCACATACTTGCTTAAATCTGGAGCCAAAACTGCTCACAATATTCCAAATGCAGTCTAGTCTGACCAGAGCCTTACACAGCCTCAGCAGTATGTCTCTGCTCCTTTATTCTAACCCTCTTGAAATGAATGCTAACATTGTATTTGCCTTCCTAACTGACAAATGAACGCGCATGATAACCTTAAGAGAAGCCTGAACTAGGATTCCCAACTCCCTTTGTGTTTACATTTCTGAAGCCTTTCCCTGTTTAGAAAATAATCTACGTCTCCATTATTCCTGCCAAATTACATAAGGTCATACTTTCCCACATTGTATTTCATTTGCCTTTTTCTGTGCCCACACTCCTAGACTGTCCACGTCCTCGGGCAGCCTCCCCGCTTTCTCAACACTGCCTGTCCCTCCACTTATCTTTGTGTCATCTGCAAACTTAGAGTATCTTAGAAGCCCTAGAGTATGGAAACAAGCCCTTCGGTCCAACAAGTCCACACTGACTCTCTGAGCATTCCACCCAGACCCATCCCCCTATAACCCACCTAACCTACACATCCCAATGGACTCTAAAATCTTACTAATGACTGAGGTGAGGCTTACCAGCCTATAGTTTCCTGACTTCTGCCTCCCTCCCTTCTTAAACAGGCTCGTTAATTCAGCTATTTCCAGTCTTCTTGGACCCTCCCTGACTCCAATGATTGCTGAAAGATCACCAGCAATACTGTACAATCTCCTTAGCTATCTCCTTCAAAACTCTGGGGTGTAGTCCATCTGATCCAGGTGTTTCATCCACCTTCAAACCTTTCAGTTTTCCAAGCAACTTCTCCTTAGTGAAGGCCACTGCCCTCACCTCTGCCCCCTATTCTCTTGAAGTTATGGTATGTTACTGGTGTTTTCCCCTATGAAAACTGATGCAAAGTACCTGTCCAATTCTGTCACCATATCTTTGTTCCCCATCACCACCTCTCCAGCCTCACTTTCAAGTGGTCCAATGTCCGCTCTTGCCTCTCTTGTACTTTTTAGATATCTAAAGAAAATTCTTGTAGTCTTCTTTCATATTACTAGGTAGCTTACTCTTACATTTCATCTTCTCCCCTGTTATTGCTTTGTTAGTTATCCTTTTTTTTTAAGGGCGTCTCACGCCCCTGCTTCCCACTAGTCTTCGTCACATTGTGTGCTTTTTCTTTTGCATTTATGTTGTCCTTGACTTCCCTTGTCAGCCATGGTTACTTTGTTCTCCCCTTAGCATTTTCTTCTTGCTTTGGATGAATTTCTGCTATGCCTTCTGAATTACCCCCCAGAAACTCCTGCCTTTGTTGCTGCACCATCTTCCCTGCAAGACTGTCCTTCCAATCAACTCAGGCCAGTTCCTCCCTCATGTCTTTGCAGTTACCTTTATTCAATTGTAATACCATTACATCAGAATCTAGCTTCTCACTCTCAAACTTCAGTGTGAATTCTATCATATTATTATGGTAACTGCTCCCCAGGGTCCTTTCACCTTAATCTCCCTAAACAAGTCTGCCTCATTATACAAAATCAAATCCAGAATTGCCTGTTCCCTAGTGGGCTCTACTACAAGCTGCTCCAAAAAACATCCCATATACATTCCACAGATTCCGTTTCTTGAGATCTGCAACCAACCTGATTTTCCCAATCTATCTGCATATTGAATCCCGTAATTATTGTCGCAGTACCTTTCTCACATGCCTTTTCTCTCTCCTGATTTATTTTCTGTCCCACATCCTGACTACTGCTGGGAGGCCAGTACACAGCTCCCTTCAGGGTCTTTCCTCCTTTGCATTTACACCGATTCTGTGCCTTACAACTCTATATCACTTCTTGCTATTGATTTAATTTCATTTCTTACTACCAAGGCGTCTACCCTCTCTGCCCATTGCCTATCCTTTTGATATGACACGTATCCTTGGATATTTAGTTCCCCAGCCTTGATCCTTTGCAGCCACATCTCTGTGATCCCACCAATATTGTACTTGCTAATTTAAATCTGCACTACAAGCTCATTTACCTTCTTTCATACATTGGTTCATTTAAGTACAACAGCCTCAGTTCTGCATTGACTGCTCTTCTTCTCATAGTTGTCCCCCTATCTGCCATGCCCGAAGTTAGATTCCTGACCATTTCCATACTCTCTGTCCTATAATTTGTTCTGGAAACTTGAATAACCTCTGCTTAGCCTTTCCACCTTTTACCTCTTTCCATGATTTTTCATGCAACTGAACCCAACCCCCCTACTATGCATTTTAAAGCCCTTTCCACATGTTCACACCAGGCAATGATGGTAAAACCAGTGCAGGCACAATGGGCTGAATAGCCTCCTTCAGTGCCTCAAAACTTCTGTGATTCTGTGAATTGGGTGCAATCAAATGTTGAATCTAGAAGGCTGCAAAGTGTCTGACAGAAAGATGAGATCGTGTTTCTCAAACTGGTGTCGCGCCTCAGTAGAATATTGCAGTAGATATGATTAGATTTTATTGTGACATGTACCTGAGTACAGGAGTACAGTGAAAAGTGTACAGAGTCGCCATTCTCCGGCGTCATCTCAGAATACAATACTTAGAATTAAAAACAAGAGCTGAAATTAAAGAAACAGAAACAAAAGCAAGAGAAAATGTCCAGATCACACTTGCCACCCCCACCACTATGACTCTTGAGGTGGGCTTACGAATGTCGCCTGCACTGGACCCACCAATGCTGCAGCTGCCACCGCTTCCGTTGCCTGCGCTGGATCCACCAACGTCAAAGTCGTCACACTATGACGCCATCACTCGAAGCTGGGCCCACTTCGCCAACGTCCCTGACATCTTGGAATTAGTTGAAGTATCAGAGTCCACAACCATCCCCAATTACAATTGATCAAACTGAAGTTGAGGCTCTTCTTCCTGCTCCCAAGGTTCCTGCTGCTTATCAGTCATGTTCCCTCTGGAGTGACCATCACTGCAAGATATGAATTAAAGATGGTGTTTATGGCAGGCTTCAGTTTGATAATACAAGTGAGATTCAGGCTGAGTATAGAGAGTTTAGAGGGGAAGTGAAAAAGTAAATGAATGATCTAATGGGAAGCCAAGTCTTTCTCCAAATAAATTATAAAAAGATAGTAAAGGGAAGTATAGGACCAAATAGAGATTTAAAAAAGGCAGACAATGTGAGAAATCAGGGGCCAATAAATGAACACTTTGCATCTGCACTTATCATTGGGAGAAGTTAATGATAAAGCCAATGACATAGAAGTCATCGAGACAATGGATGGATAACGGATTGATCACAACAAGGATCTGAGAGTAATAGGGTGGAAACAGTGAGATGAGACTAACTGATTGTATCAAGACCATATTGCATGAGCGTGGCATCAAAGAGGCCGAGCAAAACTGCAGGCAATGGGAATCGGGGGAAAGCTCTCCATTGGCTGGAGTCACTCTTATCTCAAAGGAAGATGGTTGTAGTTGTTGAAGGTCAGTATCTCAGCTCCTGGACATCTCTGTAGAAGATCCTCAGGGGAGTAGATTGGGGAAGATTGGGGGGAGTAGCAGAAAGCATAGGGAATTGTCAAAGAATACAGGAGAATATAGATAAACTGGAGAGTTGGGCGGAGAAGTGGCAGATGGAGTTCAATCCGGGCAAGTGTGAGGTGATGCATTTTGGGAGGTCTAATTCTAGAGCAAACTATACTGTAAACGGAAGAGCCTTGGGAAAAGCTGATGAGCAGAGAGATCTGGGAGTTCAGGTCCATTGTACCCTGAAGGTGGCTGCACAGGTGGATAGAGTGGTCAAGAAGGCATATGGTATGCTTGCCTTCATCGGATGGGGTATTGAGTATAAGAGCTGGCAGGTCATGTTAAAATTGTACAAGACTTTGGTTCGGCCACATTTAGAATACTGTGTACAGTTCTGGTCGCCACATTACCAAAAGGATGTGGAAGCTTTGGAGAGGGTACAGAGAAGGTTTACGAGGATGTTGTCTGGTATGGAAGGTGCTAGCTATGAAGAGAGGTTGAGTAGGTTAGGATTGTTTTCATTAGAAAAAAGGAGATTGAGGGGGGACCTGATTGAGGTCTTCAAAATCGTGAAGGGTATAGACAGGGTTGATAGAGATAAGCTTTTTCCCAGGGTGAGGGATTCAATAACGAGGGGTCACGCGTTCAAGGTGAGAGGAGAAAAGTTTAAGGGGGATACACGCGGAAAGTACTTTACACAGAGGGTGGTAGGTGCCTGGAACGCGTTGCCAGCAGAGGTAGTAGAGGCAGGCACGGTAGATTCATTTAAGGCGCGTCTGGACAGATGCATGAGTAGGTGGGGAGCAGAGGGATACAGATCCTTAGGAATTGGGCGATAGGTTTAGACAGTGGATTTGGATCGGCACAGGCTTGGAGGACTGAAGGGCCTGTTCCTGGGCTGTAGGTTTTCTTTGTTCTTTGTTCTTTGAGTATCTGAGGCTCAAACATCTTCCACTGCTTCACCTTTTCTCTGTTATAAAGTCAGAAGTGGGATTATTGCACAATGTACTGCACTATTCACAACACCTCAGATACTGAAGCAGTCTATTTCTGTTTGTAGCAAAACCTGGACATACTGAGGCTGACAAATGGCAAGTAACATTCGTGTTACAAAAGTGCTAGTCAATGACCATTTCCAGGAAGGCAGAATCTAATCATCACCCCTTTGCATTCAGTGATGTTACCATCGCTGAATCCCGTATTATCAACATCTTGGGAAGTTACCATTGACCAAAAACTAAACTGGACCAGCCAAATAAGCACTGGCTGCAAGGCTATCCTGCTGTGAATATCTCACCTCTCGACTCCCAAGAATCTCCATCATTTACAAGGAAGAAGTCAGTACTGAGGTTGAATATTTACCTGAAGGAATGCATCTCTAACAATACTCAAGCTTGACACCATGCAGGACAAAGCAGCCAATTTGACCGGTCCCACATCCACAAAAAAATCACTTTCTTCACCACTCACATACAGGAACAGCAATATTAATTAGAAGATACACTGCAGAAGTTCATCAAGACTCCTTGAACAACATCTTCCAGATGCATGAGAACTACCATCGAGAAATACAATGCCAGTAGATACAGGGGAACACAACCACAAGCAAGTTCCCCTTCAAGCCACTCACCATCCTGACTTAGAAACAACTCACCATTCCTTCATTGTAATGATAAGAAAATCCTGGAACTCCCTCCCTAGTGGCATTGTGGTTCTACCGACACAAACGGACTGCAGCACTGAAAGTAGGGAGGTCACTGCCATTGAATGATTGATTTTGATTTACTGTCACATGTACCTAAGTATAATGAAAAGCTTTGTTTGCAAGTAGTACAGGCAGATCATGGTAAGGAAGCAGTGACACCCAGTTTCGGTTCCACCAGGGCCACTCAGCTCCTGACCGCATTATAGCCTTGGTTCAAACATGGACAAAAGAGTTAAATTCCAGAGGTGAGGTGAGAGTGACAGACCTTGATATCAAGGCTGCATTCAACTGAGTGTGGGATCAAGGAGCCCATGAAAAACTGGAATCAGTGGGTATCAGGGACAAAATCTCCGGTGGTTGGAGTCATACTTGACACGTAGGAAGATGGTTGTGGTTGTTGGAGGTCAATCATCTCAGCTGTGGGGCACCTCTGCAGGAGTTCGTCAGGATAGTGTCCTAGCCCTAACCATCTTCAGCTGCTTCATCAATGAGCTTCCCTTCATTGTAAGGTCAGAAGTGGGGATGTTCACTGATGGTTGTGCAATGTTCAGCACCATTCACTGCTCCTCATACTGAAGCAGTCAATGTTCAAATGCAACAAGATCTGGACAATACCAAGGCTTGGGCTGACAAGTGGCAAGTGACATTTGCGTCACACAAATGCCAGTCTATGACCATCACCAATAAGAGACAATCTAACCACCACCCCTTGACATTCAATGGTGTTACCATCACTCAATCCCCCAATACCAACATCTTGAGTGTTATCATTGACCAGAAGCTCAACTGGGCTCACCAAATAAACACACTGGCTTCAAGATCATGCCAGAAGCTAGGAATACTGCGGCGAGTAACTCACCTCCTGACCCCTCAAAGCCTGTCCATCATCTACAGGACGCAAGTCAGGAGTGTGATGGAATCCTCCCCACTTGCCTGGATGAGTGCAGTCCCAACAACACTGAAGAAACTTGACACCATCCAGGACAAAGCAGCCCGCTAAATGGCACTGCATCCACTCCCTCCACCAGTGACACTCCGTAGCAGCAGTGTGTACTACCTACAAGATGCACTGCAGAAATTCATCAAAGATCCTCAGATAGCACTTTCCAAACCCATGGCCACTTCCATCTAGAAGGACAAGGACAGCAGACAAATAGGAACACCACCACCTCCAAGTTTCCCTCCAAGCCACTCACCATCCTGACTCGGAAATATGTTGCAGTTCCTTCATTGTCGCTGGGTCAAAATCCTGGAATTCTGTCCCTAATGGCATTGTGGGTCAACCTACAGCAGGTGGACTGCAGCGGTTCAAGAAGGCAGCTCACCACCACCTTCTCAAGGGCAACTAGGGATGGGCAAGAAATGCTGGCCAGCCAGCGATACTCATATCCAACAAATGAATAGAAAAAACAAGGACATACAGATCAAAGGTTGCTTGGACAGAGTGAGGCATGAGGGTTGCACGAAGCAAGATCAACATTAACAAGATCAAAATTATTTAAAGTTAGAGAGTCCATTCATCAGTCTAATAAAGGCGGGGAAGGAGCTGTTCTTGAACCTGTTGTCGTGTGAGTTCAAGCTTCTGTATCTTCTGCCTGACCGAAGAGGTTGTAGGAGAGATAGGCAATATGCTAGCCCAGCTATCATTGCCCATATCCAATGAATGCATACTTTTTTAAAAAAAATGCAGAGATATTGATTTTTATTTTCTAACACTCCTTGGAGAGAGGATTGGCACGAGCGGAATGAGGCATTTTTAAAAAAAAAAAACCCTTGTTGTCAAAATGATGTAAAATAGATCCTGTTGATATTGATCAGTCAATTTAACCTTAGTGGAGGGAAAACTTTTAGAAATAATAAATATTAGTAACCACTCACTGATCAAGTGAAGAAAGCCAGCACAAATTTGTTAAAGATGACTTGTCTTTAACTAACAGATTTTTGTTTGACGGGCTAACTGAGAGATTTGTCGAGGTAACGTACTTGATGTAGTGTACATGGAGTTCCAAAAGGCATTTGATATAAGCTCACACAATCAGCTTACAAAAGTGAGAGAGACATCCAGAGACTGGATGAGAAGTTGCCTGTGTGACAGGGAAACAGAGAGTAGTGGGGCACAGGAGGATTCTGAAGAAGAGGCACTGGATATGATACATTAACTCTGATTTCTCCCCACAGATGATGTCAGACCTGCTGAGTTTTTCCGGCATTTTCTGTTTTTGTATCTGATTTCCAGCACTCGTAGTTCTTTCAGTGTTTTGAGAGAGTAGTGGAGATCAGTTGTTTATTAGACTGGAGGAAAAGTTTATAGTGGGGCTCCCCAGTCCTCGGCACTGTGACAACAGTAATTCTTCATATAAATTAATGACCTTAACTTGTGTACGGAACCACATTTCAAATTTTGCAGGTGGAATAAAACTTGGGAATATTGTGAGAAGGATACTGACAGAGGTCAAGGGATAGACTTGTGAACTGGTCGATATGTGGCCGATGAAATATACTACAGAGAGATGCAAAACATTAAATTTAGCTAAGAACAACAAAACCAAAATAAGATGGCGTCTGCTGCCAACACAACTGTAGGGGGCGTGCACACTGCACGTGCAGTCACTGTGCCTGTGACATCACTGCATTATTTGCAATAACTTGTATGTAAACACTTTATCTGTTCCTTTAAAAACCTGCAGGTTTTCAGCATTCATTTAAAGACATTGAGTCAACCAATCTACCAGTATTCGCTGCTGTTTAAAACATTGTTGGTCATTTCATACAATTACATTTTTAGTGCAAACAGATTTATCATGGAGCACATTATTGGCTCCCTCAGCACTATGCTTTTTAACAAAATATTTGACAAGAAGTGCAGAGCATTCTAATTTGGTATTTTAAGGATGACTTGCTGGAAGTTTATGTTGCAACTTATCAACTAAGCAGGATTTAAGATTTGGCCAGAACTCTGAACAGGAATAAGAAACCTTAGCTGCAGGAGATGGTGTAGAGTTCGTACTGTGCACATACCAGGGCCACAAGAGGTGGTGATGAAGTGGAGAGCACGAGAGAAGAGCAATGAAGGGAAAAGGATGGTGAAGAGTACAGGCGGTGAAGAGTACAGGCAGTGAAGCAGCTGGCGAGAGGAGCAGAGAAAAAGGTGACGGTGGAAGTGGGGAGCAGGGCAGTGAGAAAATGAAGAACATCCTGGTGAGGGGAATAAGAATGGCAGGGGTATGGCGAGGGGGAGCAGAGAGTGGAGTTGGGGGAAAGAAAAGAGGCAGCTACAACAAGTGCACAATTTCTGGTGTCATTTCACAGTGAGTGCACAATTATGATGTCAGTAGCATTCACGTCTTGATCCAGTATGTTGGCAGGAGGATCTGTTTCTATGGGAGATGCCTTAACTGAAAGGCCTGGGACATATGTGCCCATATCATTGAAGAAAGCAAGCCAGGTTGAGAAAGTTGTTAAAATGACATACGGAATCCCGAGCTTTATAAGTAAAAGCAGAATTCAAAAGCAAGAAACTTTTTTATAAAGGGGGAGATCGAACCCCTCTGATTATTAAAGCAGAAACCCAAGCCCCCAATCTGAAATGGTGAGAGTAGAGGTTGGCTTCTAATAATTAAACAAAAAACACCCAGAGAAGCTCGTCTCACCTTTATAACCTGTTAAAAAGAGTGGTTAAGTGAAAGAAAATCCCTGATATTCACTTTATGACTAACAAGTAAAATTTATTTATTTAACCCTAACAGTGACCAAATTAACAGAATTACTAACAAACCAAACAGTTTCCCCCTTTAGTATGAATTATTCCTTAACTGAACTAAATTATACTGGTATGCTGTTCCAATAAACATAAGTCCCACTTATATGAATCCAAGTAATAAGAAAATAAATTAAAACTTCTTCTCTCAAAATCTACATGCCTTTCTTCTGCTTTTCTGGCTGTCAGGGATGTTTTCTCTGTGAAGCCTTCAGTGAGGACTCTTAGCTGGAAGTGCTGTGGTACCTTTTATGGATAGATGGTGCTTTCTTAGAGAGTTAGCAATTTCTTGTGAGAGCTAGGTGCTTATTTCTCAGATGGCAGTTCGCCCTCACCCCAATGTTCAAAAACCCTCTCAGAACATAGAACAGTACAGGCCCTTCGGCACAACATCGTGGGCCAATAATCCTATTAAGATCAATCTACCCTGCATACCCTATATTTTACTATCCTCCATATGCCTATCCAAGAGTCAATTTGAAGTCTCTAAAGTATCTGACTCCACCTCCGCTGCCAGCAGTGCATTCCACACACCCACCACTCTCTGCGTGAAGAAACTACCTCTGACATCTCCCCTCTCCCTTCCTCCAATCACCTTAGAATTATGCCTCCTTATATACTTAGGATAACATATCAATTTTCTTACAGCAGCATTGGTCCGAGTTTGTCAAAATGATCAGAATTAAATTCAATTGGCTTTCAGTCGTTAAGTGCTTGGTTTAAAGTAATTGGCTGATTCCAGCTAGTTATCAAAACATCAAATCAAGCCTCAGGTTTCCAATCACACAGCTAATTGATACATGTTTCAGTTTCTGAACTGGTTGTATATCCTCAGCTACTTGCAGATACGTTTTTTTCTGTGAAAATCTCTAAGTTTAGAAAAGCACTTTACCTCTTAAAGGGACACACACTCTTTCCCCCTATCACTTTAACAAACAAATTCTGGTTTCCTGCCTTCCAATTTACAACTACGCTACACAACTTCGTAACAACTTAATGCTGGTTCGGCCTCTTCTAGTGTAGTGAGTCTAGTTCCATGCACTAGACTTTCAGAAAAATGTGAAGGTTTTAAGAAGGTTGCAGAAGATTTACAAGAATGATCCAAACAATGAGAGATCTTAGTTACATGGATAGATTTTAGAAGCTGGTGTTGTTTTGCTGATAGAAAATAGATTCAAAGTGAGAGTTGCTGGAGGGCTTCAAAATCATCAGGGATCTACACCAGAGTAGATAGGAAGAGACTGTTCCCATTGGTGGAAAGATTGAGAATCGGTGGGGACAGATTTAAAGTGATTCTTTGGGAAAAGAACGAAAATGTGAGGAAAGTCTTGTTAGGATCTGAATTTTATTGCTGGAGAGTGTGAAGGAGACAGGTACAATTATGGCTTTCATTAGAAATTGAATAAGCATCTGAAGGGGGAAAACAATTGCAGGGCTAGGTGGAAAGCATGGGGGAAGTGGTACTCCCTGAACTGCTCTTGTAGCAACCCAGCATAGACAAAAGGGGCTGAAAAGCGTCTTTCTATGCTGTAACCATTCAAGGATTGTATGATTAGGCAGAATGGCCAAAAACTTTGTTAACAAGGTAAGTTTTAAGGAGGATGTTAAAGGGGGAGGGAGACATTTAGGGAGGAAATTCCACTTCTTAGAGTTTTGGTAACTGAGTGTAGTCACCAGCGGTGGACCAATTAAAATTTGTCCTCATCAGTAGGCCTCAATTAGCTTAGAACAAATTGAGGGCCACGGTATTGGCGTACCTTACAGAAATGGGGAGAGGCTAGGCTGTCGAGGGATTTGTAAACAAGGATGCAAATTTTAAATCAAGGTATTGCTGGAATAAGAGCCAATATGGCTGGTGATCACTGGACAACGGCTGAACAGGATTCGATGCAAGTACGGACAAAAGCAGCACAGTTTAGATGACCTCAAATTTGCAGAGTAGAATGTGGAAGGCCAGCAGCGGTCTGTTCAAATGATCAGGTCTTGTCTTTACCTTTATTCGTTCATGGGATGAGGGTATCACTGGCTAAGTGACGTTTATTGCCCATCCCTATTTGCCCAGAGGGCAGTTGAGAGTCAACCACACTGCTGTGGGTCTGGAGTCACATGTGGGCCAGACACGGCAGTTTCCTTCCTGAAAGGACATGGGTGAACCAGATGAGTTTTTCCAACAATCAACAATGGATTCACAATCATCATTAGATCCCGAATTCCCAGATATTTATTGAATTCAAATTCCACGATCTGCCATTGTGGTATTTGAACCCAGGTCCCCAGAACGTTATCTGGGTTTCTGGATTAACAGGCTAGTGATAATACCACTAGGCCATCGCCTCCCCCAAAGTAACAAAGGCATCAATTATCATCCAGTTGATGTGTAAATAAGTGTGAAAAAATTGGTAAATGGAGTGTAATGTAGAAAAATATGAAGTTGTTCATTTTGGAATGGAGAACAAAAGAACAGAATGTTATTTAAATGGAAAGAAACTGTAGGAAGCTACAACACTAAGGAACTTTGAGATATTTATGCACAAAACACCGAAAGCCAGCACCACAGATGCAGCAGGTAGCCAGGAACTCCAGTGGAATGTTGGCACTTATTTCAAGAGGGTTGCAGTACAAGAGAAGGAAGGTGCTGGAGGATCACATCTGGAGTAGCGTGCACAGCTTTAGTTCCCTTATTTAAGAAAAGAAACCATTTTATTGAAGGTACTTCGGAGAAGGTTTGTTAGGACGATCCCAGGTATGGAAGGATCGTCTTGTGAGCAAAGGTTGTACCTGTCCTCATTGGAGTTTAGAACAATGAGGGGGATCTCATTGAAACATATAGGATCCTTAAGGGGCTTTGTAGGGTAAATGCTGAGAGGATATTTCCCCACAGAGGAGAGTCTAGGATCAGAGGGCGTAGTCTCAGAATAAATGGGTATCAATTTAAGACTGTGATGGGAAGGAATTTCCAGTTTCAGAGGATTATGAGTCTTGAGAACACCTTGCCAAAGAGAGCCGTGGGGACAGTGTCCTTGTGCATATTTAAGGCTGAGATGGATAGAATCATCATCAGTCAGGGAATCAAGGGTTTTGGGGAAATGGCAGGAAAGTTGATGTCAGGAATGTTGGATCAGCCACAATCCTATTGAATGGTGGAGGAGGATTGAGGGGATGAATGTCCTACTCCTGTTCCTATTTCTTATGGTCTTAATATGATGCAATACTTCTTGGGTGATGTTTGTGGAAGAACATTGGACAGGAAAGGCATGCAGATCATAAGACATTCAATTCAGCTGGGGTTGGGAGCGAACAATGGCACAAAAATGAACAATTTATCAGTCCAAAGAGATAGGAATATGTCTGCCAGCAATCAATGGGTTAATATAATGTAATCCATCTTTCTCCATTAAAAAGCCCAAAAAGGGCCAAATGCGCCTTATGAGCTGGACTCAAATCAGTTGTTTCCAAGGGAACATTACCTTCCACTTCCCTACTACCCAGAGTTGAGCCAACCAAAGTCAACCTGAGTCTGACTGGAAAGTTGAAATTTTCCTTTCAACTAAGACTGAAACCAGCAACCGCAAGACAATGAGGCAATCGTCTTCCTGCTACACCACTGGGGTGTTTAATAATACACTTATACAGGCTACTAAGAGAAGCCTCTGGAATATCCTTGTTGGAAAAACTTACCCAAGTGTTACATAATGATGCTTCAACCAAAGGCACAGTTAAACAGAAAGGTGCATCAAAGAACTTGAAATATAGCAAGTGCCTGGCGCTGAAACCTCCATCTGCACTGCTCAGGACACATTAGCATCAAGGTTGGAAAAACAGTTGCCATGAGAGAAATCTCTAAATAATTTCTTTTGAGTCGGGGCCAATCTAGACTCTGCTGTTAATGTTCTGAAGGCTCCCCAAGCAAAACAATTAACCTGGGAACTCTGCTCTACCCTACAGGGGCATTGCAAGTCCAGGGAAATCTTGACCCTCTCTCATTGAGACAGTAAATGTTTGTTCTGGCCCTCCAAATCTTGAAACTGTTTTATAAAAATTGAAGTATTCCAAAAAACATAACTTTAAAAAAGGAGCAAGATATAATTTCTTTATAGGAAACTTAATTCTCATCCAATTTGCATCCAGTCACTTAGTTTGCTAAAGAGGTGAAATGAAGTCTGCGGCTGCCAACTTTGTTCGTTAGGGCTGAAGGCAGATTAAGTACAAGATACTCCATTAACAGAAAGAATGTGTGTTTCTGTGATATCTCTTTTGACATCAAGACTTCAAAGCACTTAACAGTCAATGAAGTTCTAGCCACAGAAAAACCAGGACAAATTTAACTACCTGCCCTTGATATTGAGCAATATTACCAATCATCACTCCAGCTGTCTACTCTCCACTTATTGATGATTGCAGGTGTTGTCAACTGTGTTATCAATCAGTGCTTCCTTAACAATAATCTGCATGCTGATGCTCAGTTTGGGTTCCACCAGAACTACTGCGTTACTAAGCTCATATCATCAGCTTTGGTTCAGCATGGACAATTTACCTAAATTCCAGGAATGAGGTCAAAGTGATTTTTTTTTTTTTTTTTTATTATTCATTCTTGGGATGTCACAGGCTGGCTGGCAATTAATGCCCAATTTTTTCCAACTCAAGATGGTGAGTGGCTTGGAGGGGAAACGCGTAGGTGGTGGTGTTCCCATTATATCTGCTGCCCTTGTCCTTCTTGATGGAAGTTGTCATGAGTTTGGAAGGAGTGGTCTGAGGATCTTTGGTGAATTTCTCCAGTGTATCTTGTAGATAGTACACACTGCTGCTACTGAAAATCGGCAGTGGAAGGAGTGGAAATTTGTGAATATGGTGCTGATCAAGCGCGCTGCTTTGTCCTGAAGGATTTCAAACTTCTACACTGTTGTCGGAGGTGCACTCATCCAGGAATGTGAGGCATTTTCTATTACGCTGCCAACTTGTGTCTTTTAGATGGTGGACAGGTTTTGTGGAGTCAGGAGGTGAGTTAGTTGCTGCAGTATCTAGTGTCTGACTTACTCTTGTAGCCACTGTTTTTCAATGGTGAGTCCAGTTGAGTTTCTGGTCAATAGTAATCCCAATGATGTTGATAGTGGGACATTCACTGATGGCAATGCCACACAATTTCAAGGGGTGGTTTCTTATTGACGATAGCCTTTGCCTGGCATTTGTATCGTGTGAATGTTACTTGCCACCTGAATATTGTCCAAGACTTGTTGCTTTTGGACATGGACTGCTTCAGTATCTGAGGAGTTGAGTGTTGCTGAGCATTATGTAATCATCAGCAAATACCTTCACTTCTAACCTTGTAATGGAAGTAAGGTGATTGAAACAGTTGAAGATGCTTGGGCCTAGGATACTATCCTGCAGAGAGATGTTCTGGATCTGAGGTTACTGACCACAATGACCACAATCATCATCCATTGTGCTAGATATGGCAACAGTTTTCAGACAGTTTTCCGCCAAATCCCATTGATCCCATTTTGCTTGAGCTCCTTGATATCACACCTGGTCAAATGCAGTCTTGATGTCGAGGGCTGTTACTCTCAGCTTCACTTCTGGAATTCAGCTCTTCTGTCCACGTTTGAACTAAGGCTGTAATGAGGTGAGGAGCTGGTAGAACTTCCACTGGGTGTCAGCAGGTTGTTGCTGAGCATATGTTGCTTGATAACATTGTTGATGACACCTTCCACCACTTTACTGATTGTCGAGAGTAGATTGATGTAGTGGTGATTGGTTGAGTTGGACATGTCCTGCTTTTTGTGACATACCTGGACAATTTTCCACATTGTCGGCTAGATGGTAGTGCTGTTGCTGTACTGAAACAGCTTGGCCAGAGATGTGGTATATTTTGGAGCATGAGTCTTCAGTGCTGTTGACTGCTTGAGAAGGCAATATTTGACAATGTATTCAAGCAAGGTGCCTTAGCAAAATAGAAGTCAATCGGAATCGGTGGGGGGGAAAGAACTGTCCACTGATTTGGAATCATACTTCACACAAAGGAAGATGTTTGTGGTTGTTGGAGTCCAATCATCTCAATCCCTAGATCCTCAGGATAGCGTACTGGTCCTGCTGTCTTCAGCTGCTTCATCAATGAAATTCCCTCTGTTTTAATGTCAGACAGATTAAAATGTTTGCCGATGATTATATAGTATTTAATGCCATTTGTGTTTCCTCAGGTACTGAAACAGTCTTGTCTTACATGCAGCAAGACTTGGACAAATCCAGATCAGGGCTCAGAAGTAGCAAGTGACAATTTTGCCACATGAGCTGGGCAACATCCATCTCCAACAGGAGAGGATCTAACAATGTCAGTTTTACATTCAACAACACCATTACTGCTTTAATCATCAAAAAGCAATACCCTGAGGTATTGCTCATTGACCAGAGCCTGAACTGGTCCAGCCATACAAATACTGTGACTAGAAGAGCATGTCAGGTACTACAAATTCTGCAATAAGTAACCAACCTCCTGCCTCAAAAGTTTGTCCACCACACCGAAAGCAGAATTTAGAAGTAGGGTGGAGTACTCTCCATTTGCCAGGATGACTGCAGCTCTGAAAACACACAAAATTTTCAACACCAGCCAAGACAAAGTCAATCACTTCAACACCCCATCTACCATTTTAAACATTCACTCCCTCCACCCCTACTGTACAATGGCAACATCTAGAAGATGTATTGTCGTGACTCCTAAACTTAGCTGTACCCTTGTCTTTCAAGAGGTTATAGAAAATGCTTGGGAACACCACCACCCGCAAGCTTATCTCTAAATCACTGACCATCCTGAATTGAAACAATATCACTGTTCCTTCAGTGTCATTAGGTCAATATCCCAGAACTCCCTCCCTGACAGCACTGTGAGTTTACCCAGACCACACAAACTGCATTAGCTCATGGAGGCAAATCAACACCACCTTCTTCAGGGCAATTTGAGACTAGAAGGCTGTTTTGATTGGAATTTTGCAGTGCTCGGAACTAGGTCTCTTTTTGTAGTATGTTCTATATTAACAATTTGGACATAGATGTGCAGGGCATGATCAAGAATTTTGCAGACAACACAAAAATTGGTCATTTGATTGACGAGAGAATAGCTGTAAACTGCAGTAAGATATCAGTAGAATGGTTAGATGGGTAGAAAAATGCAAATAAAGTTCAGCCCAGCAAAGTATGAGATGATGCATTTGGGAAGATCAGAAAAGACAATAAATGGGAAGATACTACAAGGAGAAGGGTCAAGGGACCTTGGAATGCAAGCCATAGATCATAGGAGACAGCTGTACAGATAGTTAAGTTTGTTAAGAAAGTATGTAGTATCTTTTTCTTTATTAATCAAGGCATGTAGGAGCAGTGAGTTTATAGAGTCATGGAGTTGTTATGTTGGAACAGTACACAGTTATGGCACATGTTGAATATTATGTGCAGTTCTAGTCACCTCGTTACAGAAAGGATATAATTACACTCGAGAGGGCTAAGGAAATTTACGAGGATGTTGCCAGGAGTGGAAAATTGCATCTAAGAGGAAAAGTTGGATAGACTGGAGATGTTTTCCTTGGACTGGAGGAGGCTGAGGAGAGATTTGATTAAGGTATATAAGAATGTGAAGGGCCTAGAATAGAGATGATTGGAACTATATGTTCAGCAGAGAGTTCATTAACCAGGGGCTGCAGATTTAAAGCAATTGGTCAAAAGAGTAAAGAGGAGATGAGGAAGGATATTTTCATCCTGAGGGTATTGGAGTCTGAAATTCACTGTCTTAAGGGGAACTCAAAACAGAAACCTTCAACTCATATAAAAGTTATCCGAATGAGCACCAGAAATCCCACAATCTCCAAGGAAATGGATGGAAGGGGAACTGATGGCCAAATGGTATCGTCACTGAACTTGTAATACAAAGACCCGGATAATGTTCTCGGGATCCAAGTTCAAATCCAAACATGGCAGATGAAGATGGAATGTCAACTTTTAGAAAATCTGAAATTAAAACCTAATGATGACCACAGAACTACAATCAATTGTTGTAAAAATCCATCTAGTTCACTGATGTCCTTTAGAGAAGGAAGTCTGCCTACATGTGCCTCCATGTCTCCAGCAATGTGGTTTAGTCTTAACTGTCTTCTGAAATGGCGTAGTAAGCTACTCAGTTGTATCAACCACTAGAAAGGTAGAAAGAAATGAAACTGTACACACCACTTTGCATTGACTAAGGTGCCGGAAATGACAATAGAAAACACAGCCTGTCAACCCTATGAAATCCTCTTATTTGTGATAAAACTGGGGTACCTGTCTTATAGACCGGTCTATCGACAGCCTCACATAATCATACAGTCATAGAATCCCCACAGTGTAGAAACAGGCCATTCAGCCCAACAAGTCCACACCAACAGTCATGCTGATAGAATCATGCCTTACACACAATGTCCTAGATAACATCATCACCATCCTTAGCTCTGACCTAGTACAGATGATTGAGTCTCAAAGAACATAGCTACATACTCGGTTAGTCATAGGTGGTGAGGGAACCCACAAGGAAAAAGCATTCTTGACTTCATCCTCAATAATCTCCCTGCCTCAGGTGCATCTGTCTGTGTCAGTAGCAGGAAGAGTGACCCCCACACAGACTTGTGTAGACAAAGTTCAGTCTTCACATTGAGAATGCCCTCCATCACATGTGGCACTATCACCATGCTAGATTTCAAACAAATCTAGCTACTCAAGACTGGGCATTGTTGACTGGCTGTAGGCCTTCAGCAGCAGCAGAATTATACTTCACTACAATCTGCAACCTTATTGCCTGGCATATCCCCCATCCTACCATCACCATTAATTCACTGGTTCAACTCTGGTTCAATGATGGAGGCTAGATTGTTGTTGAAGCAGCTGACAATAGTTGGGCTTAGGATACTCTCCCAACGAACTACTGCAGAGATGTTCTGGAGCTAAAATGACTGACATCCAATCACCACAACCATTTTCCTTTGTGCATGTCAAGGACAAGCTAGAGGCAGTACCAAGCATAGCTAAAAATGAGGTATCAACTTGATAAAGCTACAAAACAGAACGACTAGCACGCCGACAGCATAAGCAACAAGGGATAGAGCTAAATGATTCCATAACGAGTGGATCATATCTAAGTCTGCAGTCCTGCTACATCTAGTTGTGAATGGACATGGGCAGTTTAAACAATTGACTGGAGACGGATCATCCAGAACCATTTCATCCTCAATAAAGGGGGAGCCTAGCACATCAGTACAAAACACAAGGCTGAAGCATTTACAACTGACTTCAACTGGAAGTATCAAGTGGATGATCCATCTCAGCCTTCTCCACTGGTCTCCAGCATCACAGATGCTAGTTTTCAGCCAGTGTGACTCGCTCCTTGGGTTATGAAGAAAGAAATAGTTGGAGGCATTGGTACTGCAAAGACTAAGGGCCCTGGCAACATTCAGCAATAGTACTGAAGACATGTAATCCAGAACCTGCCTTGCCTTTGTCCAGCTGGTTTAGTACAGCCACAACCCTGGCAATACTCTACAATGTAGAAATTTACTCAATTATGTGCTGTACACAAAAAGCAGAACAAATCCCACCAGGCCAATAATCACCCATCAGGCTACTCTCAATCATCAAGTAAAGTGATGGGAGGACTCATCAATAGTGTCATTAAGCAGCACTTGCTTCACAATAACCTACTCACTGACACTCAGTTTGGGTTCTGCCAGAGCCGCTCAGCTTCTGACCTCATTACAGCTTTGGTCCAAACATGACAAAAGAACTGAATTCCAGAGGTGAGGTGAGAATGACTATAATTGATATCAGGCCACCTTTGACCGAATGTGGCAACAAGGACCTCTTACAAAACTGGAGCCAATGGGAATCAGGGAGAAAACCCTCTGCTAGTTGGAGTCATATCAAGCACAAAGAAAGATAGTTGTTGTGAATGGAGGTCGGTCATCTCAATTCCAGGGTATCTCTATAGTCATTCCTCAGGGAAGTATCCGAGACCCAAACATCCTCAACTATTTCATCAATGACCTTCCCTCCATCATATGGTCAGAAGTGAGATGTTTACTGAGAACTGCACAAGGACTGCATCATTTATGACTCCTCTGATATTAAAGCAGACCATGCCAAAATGCAACAAGATCTGGACAATATCCAGGCTTGTGCTGACAAGTGGCAAATATCAATCATACCACACAAATGCAAGGCAATGACTACTTCCAATAAGACGGTCTAACAATCAACACTTGATATAATGGATACAAAATGAAGCAGAGCAAGATAGCAGACAGAAATAGATCTCTCCCTGATGTGCTCAATACTTTCAACACTTGGTTCGAGCAGAATGTCACCTGCCCCGACAGCCCCAGACCACCTGTTCCCTTAGTCACTGCAGCAGACGTAAGATTGGTCTTCCTGAGAATCAACCCAGGGAAAGTGACATGCCCAGACAGAGTGCCCGACCGTGCACTTGGATCCTGTGCAGACCAGCTAGCAGAGATATTCACTGACATCTTCAACCTCTCCTTCCTACAAGCCGAAGTCCCCACCTGCTTCAAGAAGGCCACCATCATCCCTGTACCAAAGAAAGCACATGCCATGTGCCTTAATGACTACTGCCCAGTGCTTCAAGAGGCTGGTCATTGCCCACACCAACTCTAGTCTCCCAACCTGCCTCAGTCCCCTGTAATTTGCAAATTGATGAAACAGGTCCGCGGCAGTTGCCACTTCCCTAGCCCAACACTCATCCCTGGAACACTTGGAGAACAAGGATACCTACATCAGACTCCTACTCATTGACTACAGCTCTGCCTTCAACATCATAATCCCCTCCAGATTGATCTCAAAACTCCAAGACCTAAGTCTTGGGTTTGGGTTTGCCCTCTGCAACTGGAACCTCAGCTTCCTGACACACAGACCACAATCAGTGAAGATAAACAACTGCACCTCCTCCATAATAGCCCTCAACATTGGAGCCCCCTGGACGATGCATTCTCAGCCCCCTACTGCACTCCCTGTACACCCACCATTCTGTAGTCCAATTCCAAATGAATGCTATCTACAAGTTTGCTGACGACCCCACCATGGTAGGATGGATATCAAACAATGAGTCAGAAAACAGAAAGGAGATAGAGGGCTTGGTGTTGTTGCACAATGATAACAACCTCTGTCTAAATATTGGCAAAAGAACTGATCATCGACTTCAGGAAGAAAGGAGGAGGATACAACCCCATCTACATCAACAGAGCTGAGGTGGAGTCAAAGATGGCACCTCAGCACAGGACTGAAGGCACACACAAAACACAATATCACTGAAATCAGTTACAATTTTCTTTGTTATAATATGGGCATCGCTGACAACTGAACATTTATTGCCGTTCCTACTTGTTCTGAGAAGGTACTTGCAGGCTTCCCTATTCTTCGCTGCAGTCTGTGTGGTGCTGACACTCTCCCACTACAGATAGGTAGCAATTTTGGGATTTTAATCCAGAGACGGTGGGGTGTATGTTCAGTTCAGAATCATAATGATCCTTGGAGGATGACCTGGTGATGATGATGCTCCAATGAATTGCTGTCATTGTCCATCCAGGTTGTAGAGATAGTGGAATGTAGAAGACGTTGTTGAATGAACTTTGGCGAATTGCTGTAGTACAGCTTGCACACACTGCACCCACTGTCATGATGAGCATAAATGTTTCCAGTATAGGACGGTTGTCAATCAAGAGGGTTGCATTGCGCTGGAAGGTTGTTGAGATTCCTGTACTGTTGTTGGAGCTGCACATGTTCAGTTAACAGTACTCCATTGAATGCTTGCTCTGTGCCTTCTAGGTGTTGGAGAGGCTTCGGGAACACAGGAGGTGAGTCATTTGCTGCGGAATTCCTAACTTCTCACATGTTCCAGTAGTCCACTAGAGTTCTAATCTAATTGAGTCTTTGGTAATGTGGTAATGGAAACACACTTACCTGCAACATCCATACCATTTATGTTCACAAAGCTGCCAGCTTTAAAATCAAAGGTTTAAGCTGTGGCCCAGTGGGTATCTCTCGTGTATCAATGTAAGGGAACTTAGGAATGCATAAAGGAAATAGAAAGAGGAATAGGCTTTTCGACCCTACTGTACCATTCAATTATACCTTGGTTGATCTTCTACATTTGCACCATTTTCCTGCACTGTTCCATATATCTTGATTCATTTAATATCCAGAAATCTATAATTGCCGAGTTGGACATACTTAAAAACAAAGTCCCCACAGCCCTCTGTTGTCAAGAATTTCAAAGATTCGTCACCCTCTGAGTAAAGAAATCCCTAACGTGTCTGGACTTCGCATGTAGATGGGACAGTCAATAAGGCACAACAACGTCTCTTCTTCCTCAGGCAGCTTAGGAAATTTGACATAAGGACCCTCACCAACTTCTACGGATGCATCATAGACAACGTACTATCCAGGTGCATAACAGCCTGGTACAGCAACTATTCTGCTAAGAACCATAAGAAACAACAGAAGGTTGTGTGACCATCAGTGAAGCCAACCTTCCACTGATGGACTCCATTTACACTTCTGATTTCCATGGAAAGTATTCCAACATCATCAAAGACCACTCTCGCCCTGATGATGCTTTCCTACAACCTCTTCTTTCAGCAGAAGATACAGAAGCTTGAACACATGCACCAATAGGTTCAAGAACAGCTTCTTCCCTGCTGTTATTAGACTTCTGAATGGACTCCCTAACTTCAAATAATGTTGATCTTGTGCAGCTCATCTGCAGTGTAACCTTTATGTCTTGCACTGTCTAAGCACCCTTTGATCTCTATGCAACAAGAACAAAGTTGCTGGAAAAGCTCCGTAGGTCTGGCAGCATCTGTGAAGGAAAAAACAGAGTTAACGTTTCGGGTCTCGTGACCCTTCCTCAAAACTCTTGAGCTCTTCTGAGGAAGGGTCACCGCACCTGAAATGTTAACTCTGATTTCTCTTCACAGATGCTGCCAGACCTGCTGAGCTTTTCCAGCAACTTTGTTTTTCTTCCTGATTTACAGCATCCACAGTTCTTCCAGTTTTTCTTTTGATCTCTGTATCTTTGTTTGCTATGATCTGCCTGTACTGCTCGCAAAACAAAGCTTTTCACTGTTCTTACATATATGTGACTACAATAAATCATATCAGTCAAATCAGAGGCATTGTCACCACTGAATCCCCTACTACCAAAGTCCTGGTGGTTATCATAGATCAGAAAATAAACTAGACTAGTTATAAGTACAATGACTATTAGAGCAGCTTGGAGACGAGTAACTCATCTCCTGCCTCCCCTCTCCTCCATCTACATGGGAACCTTGCAGCCATCAGGACGCCATATCAAGTTCGATAACTATAGGGCATGAGCACCCTCTCCCATGTCCTTACCTCAGACCACACACACCTGACCTTGTCGTCACGTGGACTGATATCACAACCAGCCCACTGTCAGCCACTAATGGTCTCCATTATCAGCTATTGGTTCTTCTAGGCTGACCTTTACTTTGTCTGCCCAACTGTTGTCTCTCTCTCTTTGCCCTCCATTTCCACCTATCATTTACCCCTCCCCCTTCTGCCTCACTCCATCCTCAGCATTTATGCCAACCTTTTCCTAGCAATAATTTGTTCTGAAGAAGGATGACTGGATTCAAAATGTTAACTTTGCTTTCTTCCTACATGTGCTACCAGACCTGCTGAGTTTTTCAGCAACTGCCTTTTGTGTCTCTGATTTACATAGTTAATGGTAGGTCCCTGGAGATTGTTGTCGAACATAGACCTAGGGGCGCAGGTACATAGTTTCTTCAAAGTGGCATCACAGTTAGACGTGGTGGTGAAGAAGGCATTCGGCACACTTCCCTTCATCTGTCACAGCATTGTCTACAGGAGTTGGGACAACATCTTACGGCAGTACAAGACACTGGAGTACAGCATACAATTCTGGTCACCCTGCTATACTAAGATTGTTAATAAATTGGAAAGGGTGCAAAAAAAAATTCGCAAGAATGTTAATGAGACTGGAGGGTTTGTGTTACATGGATAGGCTGGGACTTTTTTCCTTGGAGTGCAGAAATCAAGGGGTGACGTTATAGAGGTTTATAAAATCATGAAAGGCATAGATAAGATAAATAAGCAAGGTCTTTTCTCCAGAGTAGGGAAGTCCAAAACTAGAGGGCATAGATTTAAGGTGAGAGGGCTATGATTTTAAAAGGGACCTGAGTAGTGACCTTTTCATACAGAGTGGTATGTATATGGAACAAGCTGCCAGAGGAAGTGGTAGAGGCGGGTACAATTACAACATTTAAAAGACATTTGGACAAGTACATGGCTAGGAAAGGTTTAGAGGAAAATGGGCCCAATGCAGGCAAATGGCACTGGTTCAGTTAAAGAAATTTAATCAGCATGGATGAGTTGGGCTGAATGGCTTGTTACGTGCTATATATCTCTGTTTCTCTGACTCTGTGTTTCCAGCATCGACAGTTTTTTTGGTTTCTTTGTTTCCACAGTCCTTTATTTTATTCTAGAGAATATAGGTCCAGTTTGCCCACTTTCTTTCCATAAGATAGTTCTGACCATCCCATGAACAAGTCTGGTGACCCTGGGATATCGGAGTACATGGAAATGTTCTGTCAGGAGAGTTTAGGAACACTGAATCTGTATTCTCTGAAATATAGAAGAATGTGGGGTGATCTCACAGAAACTTACAAACCCCTTACAGGTTTCAACCAGTCAACGGAGAAAGGATATTTCTTCTGGTTAGAGGATCCTGAACCAAGAGACACCATCTCACGTTACGGTCCATTTAGCATTGAGATTGGGAAGGATTTCTTTACTCGGAGGGTGACGAATCTTTGAAATTCTTGACCCCCGAGGGCTGTGGAGGCTCTCTTGTTAAGTATGTCCAACTCGGCAATTATAGATTTCTGGATATTAAATGAGTCAAGAAATATGGGACAGTACAGGAAAATGGTGCAAATGTAGAAGATCAGCCATGGTCTAATTGAATGATGCAGTAGGGCCGAAAAGCCTACTCCTCTTTCTATTTCCTTTTATGCATTCCTAAGTTCCTTTACATTGATACACAAGAGATATCCATTGGGCCACAGCTTAAAGCTTTGACTTTAAAGCTGGCAGCTTTGTGAACATAAGTGGGATGGATGTTGCAGGTAAGTGTGTTTCCATTACCACATTACCAAAGACTCAATTAGACTAGAAGTCTAAATGCTGTGGCTACTGGAGCATGTGAGAAGTTAGGAATTCTGCAGCAAATGACTCACCTCCTGTGTTCCTGAAGCCTCTCCAACACCTAGAAGGCACAGAGCAAGCTTTCATTGGAGTACTGTTAACTGAATATGTGCAGCTCCAACAATAGTACAGGAATCTCAACAACCTTCCAGCGCAATGCAACCCTCTTGATTGACACCTACACAGGAAATGTTTATGCTGATCACCACGATGGGTGCAGTGTGTGCAAGCTGTATTACAGCAATTCGCCAAAGTTCATTCAACAACTTCTTCTACATTCCACTATCTCTACAACCTGGATGGACAATGACAGCAATTCATTGGAGCATCATCATCACCAGGTTATCCTCCAAGGATCATTATGATTCTGAACTGAACATACACCCCACTGTCTCTGGATTAAAATCCCAAAATTGCTACCTATCTGTAGTGGGAGAGTGTCAGCACCACACAGACTGCAGCGAAGAAGAAGGAAGCCTGCAAGTATCTTCTCAGAACAAGGAAGAATGGCAATGAATGCTGAGTTGTCAGTGATGCCCATATTATAACAAAGAAAATTGTAACTGATTTGAGTGATATTATTTTTTGTGAATCCCTTCAGTCCTGTGATGAAGTGCCATCCTTGACTATCAAAAGATGTGGAACATTTGGTCGTTTTACCATAAAAAGTTTAAAATTTAGGAGATTCTTTCATGGCAACTTGCTATTCTCGAATTGGCTGCCAAATTTCAAACAGAACAACAACAATGAGTGCGAGAGTGCATCATTTGCTGTGAAGTGTTTTGCGACATTTATGTGTATTGCTCTTCAGAACTTATGTAAGCTTTTACAATCAACTTAACATGTGGAGCATACATTACAGAGTCAGCCCATGTTGCGGCTCGGGCTCAAAAATGGGTAGAAAGAAAAGGACTTTATGCTTAACTTGACCTGACCTTGAACTGGGAGGTCCGCATGGTTCCCTGGCGAGCACATATCTCACTAGGCAGAAGGCCATGGGTTCAAGTTCCATTCTGATGTTCCTTGTGCAACACTCAGGGAGTCCTGCATTGTTGAAGGTGCCATCTTTTAGCTGAGATGTTAAATTGAGGCTGTGTTGCTTTGAGAAGTTAGACCCAATGTCATGGCCAATATTTATTTAGCAAACTGATGGGACAGATTATCTTGTTATAACATCGCTGTTTGTGAGAGCTTGTTGAGTGTGTAAATTTGCTGTTATGTTTTCTACATTATAGCAATGACTACACTTCAAACAAACACTTCATTTCCTGCAAAACGTTTTGGGATATCCTGACGTCATTAAAAGGCACTGTAGAAGTGCAAGTTCTTTTCTTCATTTCAACTAAAGTGGAGAGTACGCCAATCGCCATCAGCATCCTTACTTTGATGAGCCCAGCATTCAGGACAAAATAGAATGTCCTCTCATACTGTCTGTGCCCAAAGCGCATTTGAAAATTTTCCCACCCTTCCTTCCTGCTGTAGTTGAATTATTTTCAATACAAATGTAGCTTTGTCCCATAAAAGGGTTGCACTGTGCTGTGCAGTTTGATCCAAGACTGTTGGAAACTATTTTGGGTTTGCCCATGTCTCACGAAATAGAAAACATAGCTGAAGGTCATTTGGTTTTCAGTTCCATTGTCCCCAGCCTCCCCATTCTCTAAATTGCAGTTGTCGAGCTGAGTATAAGTAAAGAAAACCTCTGTTTAACTGTGAATGGAAGGAAAACACAACACCCAGAGGCAGCTGGGAGGTGCATTTGAAGGTGCAGTTAGTTGAAGGTTCCTTTTGTGGTTTTCATTTAATGTTCACTTCCAATGTACACAAGTGACTTGCCATTTCCTCTGATTAGCTTGATTTTTTGATCCAGTCATAACATCAACTGTTAAACTGGTGTCCAAGTTCAACAGTCTTCTATATTATTTGTGCTTTGCAGTACCCTCAGGGCAGTGCCAATCCACCAACTGATCTCTCTCTTTGTGTTGGCTGTTTTCTTCTCTTCAGCTTTCCTGAAGCTGCTGACTATAGCTCAGTTTTGATTCCATTCTCATACATTGTCAACTAACTTCTACTCATGCATCAGCCTCGGAAATAAGTATTTCTGATCCTTCAGACCAGTTTCACCCAACACGTACACGTGATCAAGCACTCCTTGATAGGTGCTGACACAAAGCTCACATTTAAACATGTACACTCTCACATGTACATGCGCACACGTATATGCTCACACACATACACAAAGACAAATACACATGTACACTCATGTATATGCAAACATATACTGACACTCATGTACATGTACTAGACCCCCCCCCCCCCCCCAATACAATGTTTGGTGAAAAATTGAATGTAATCTTCTCTCAAACTAATGCAGTGATGCCGGGTCTTTAAAAGACCTATCCAATTAGCTCCTCAGCTCCCTGTCTTTTTCTCTTTTTAAGTATTTATCCAGTTCCCTTTTTGAAAATTATTCGTGAATCTGCTTCCATCACCCTTTCAGCCTTTACCTTCTATGTTTAGTAAATTTTGTCCCATTTCATCTTATGCCAGTTGCCTTCAGTGTGTATACTATGATTACCAACCCCTTTCACCACTATTTCACTTTCTTTATTCTTCTAAAAATGATCAAGATTTTAAACCCTCTAAATAAATCTCCCTTTTAAGCCCACGTCCTATGAAAGCATAAATACAAACTGATGCCCTAGAAAAGGGCTGCACTGTCACACACGCCACTTTCTCACAGAAATCTCAGGAAGAGCAGGTTACGCGCTAATATGTTGTATAGGATTGGAGTGGGATCCTGGTGTCATGCAGGCTGCAGATACCCAGTGAGACCATAGACATGACTGCAGCTAATTAATTCAATGCCCAATAAAGGCAGGAGAGTCAGTTATTGACCATTGAATTCACAAGACTTTTATGGGCCTTGGCAGGACAGATGCAGAGAGATTGTTTCCCCTTGTGGGCAAGTGTAGGACCAGACAGCGTAATCTCAGTAAGGGGTCACCATTTAGGACAGAGATGAGAAGGAATTGCTTCTCTCAGAGGATAGTCAATCTGTCGAATTCTCTACAGCAGTAACCTGTGTGGGCTGGGTTATTAAGTATATTCAGGGCTGATATAGACAAATTATTAATCAGTCAAGGAATCAAGGGTTTTTGGATAAAGGCAGGAGGTGGAGTTGAGAACTATCAGATTAGTCATGATCTCATTGAATGGTGGAGCAGATACAATGGGCCAAATGCCCAACATTTGCTCTTATGTCTTATGGACTTATAGAGTCAGAGTCATACAGCACGGAAACAGACTTTCAGCCCAATTCATCCATGCCGACTAGGTTTCCTAAACCAAACTAGTCCTATTTGCCTGCATTTGGCCTACATCCTTCTAAACCTTTCCTATCCATGTACCATTCCAAATGTCTTTTAAATGTTATAATTGTACTCATCTTTACTACTTTCTCATGCAGCTCGTTCCATAAATATACCATGCTCTGTGTGAAAAGTTGCCCCCAGGTTTCTCTTAAATCTTTCCTGTCTCACCTTAAACTTATGCCCTGTCTTTATAACTCAAACCTTCCAGCCTTGGTAACATCCTTGTAAATCTTTTTTGCACTTTACTAATATCCTTGCTATAGCAGGGCAACTAGAATTGTAAACAGTACTCCAAACGTGGCCTTATCAATGTCTTGTACAGCCGTAACATGACGTCCCAACTCCTGTAGTCAATGCTCTGACCAATGAAGGCTAGTGTTCCGAACACCTTCAGGTGCAAAGTTCCCTTATACCACTTTCAAGGAACTATGTATCTATACCTTCAGGTCTCAGAGAGTGTGAAAAAATCTGCTTCATTTGTCATAGAATCCCTACAGTGTGGAAGCAGGTCATTTGGTTCATTGGGTCCACACTAAGCTTTTGAAGTGCATCCCACCTGGACCCACCCCCCTACCCTATCCCTGTAACCCTGCATTTCTCATGACTAATCCACTTAGCTTGCACATTCCTAGACATTATGGGCAATTTAGCATGGTCAATCCACATAACCTGCACATCTTTGGACTGTGGGAGGAAACCGGAACACCAAGATGAAATCTACACAGACACGGGAGAATGTGCAAACTCCACACAGACAGTCGCCCTCGGGTAGAATTGAAGCCAGGTCCCTGGAACCATGAAGCAAGCAGTGCTAACCACTGAGCCACCAAGTTACCCCACTTTTCTTGACTATTACTCAGATTGCTTTGAAATATTTGGCCACCTGGTAATCAAGAGACTTATTTCAGAATTTGAAGAATCTATTTTGACAATATGGAGTGAGGGCAGTGAGGAATGTTCTGCTCTGCAGCCACAGAGATTTGAAGAGAATGAAAAGTTTGATGATAACAGGAATACAACCCCTTGAAGCTGAAAGTGAGCCACTAGAGAAAATTTTTAAAAAAATGAAAACAATCAGCAACTCAGTTTTTGTGAAACATAAGTAATTTTTAATCAGATGTGGTGAAGTCTTCAGATAAATGGTAGTCCACAACCTCAAAGCCAGGATCTTAGTACATTTCAAAATGCTGGAAATGCACCATAATTCCCTTGGCTTGAAACAAACAACATATCTCTTTGGCTGTTCACAGCAAGCAAGGTACTGACTGTACCCAACCAATCCATGCTTGTAAAACTCACAATATAGTGTCCAACATTCAATATGATTCTGCAATTGAACAATATTTGCTGAATCGACCAGAGGGTACAAAAATTTATGCTAACAGCCAATTTAGGATTATCAGTTGAGCTTGCAGTATGGTGCACTTGCTTATATTGAAAGCTACATATATGAGTAGACAATAGACATTTGCAGACAGAAAGAGCATTGAACCTGTTTCAGTTTTCTAAAGTAAGTCATTTGCTGGTTCATTTCTTAGGGTAAAATCTTGACAGTTAACTGTCAATATGATTAACTGGTATGTTCTCCATGGCAACACCTCTGTCAATCATTGTGCACTTGTCAACCAATCAACGCTCTTCTCTCATACTGTATAAATGTTTGCTACCTGTTGAATTGGTGTTCTTGTCAATTGTCATATTGAGTATATGATGAAAAGCTTCAACAAAATGTGTCTTTTCGCAGCTATGCTCAAAATAAATTTCACAATGGTTAGAAATCATTTCCTGTTGGAATAATTATATATTGTGCATAGCTGTGCTTTCTCTATAATACGAGTAAAGGCTGTAGCGTGAGCCTTGTCAGGTTCATTGTTTCATGTCAGATTCATGGTAAATTCATGAGAAGTTCATATCAAATTAATGACAGATCGATAGGTTCATTACAGGTTCTTGGTAAGTTTGTGAAAGTTGGGTGAAAATTGAGAAGCAAGAATATTTATTCCTTTCTTACAGGTTCTGACTGCTCCTCAGAGGAGAAGTGAGATCCCTGAAAGATGCTAAAGCAGTGGAAACCAAGAATGAACATGAGGTAGTTAAAATATTGACTGATTAATTCCTCCTGCTATTTGAACTGAATACATTATTGCAAATTATTACATCCCAAGTACTCACTTTGGGATGGGATGAGCAACACCCTCTGGAAGCAGTCCTCATTAAGATGGAGTTTGTCAAGATAATATAAGGTGGAAGGGCTAGACCAAAGAAAGGGGTCCAGATAAACAACATGAGGAATGAAGGATCTTCAGTCTCGCGTACTTGTCTGTTGCCTAGAATAGTATACGCAGAAAGAAGAAATATGTACATATTTGCAGCATGTTGCAGACCATCAGGGTTTTCCAAAGCATTTTCCAGCTAAGAAAATATTTGCTTTGCACTATGATTACTTTTGTAAGATGGAAACACACCAACCAATTGGTGCACAGCAAATTCTCACAAATAACAACATGATATTGTCCAGGTCATCTATTTCACTGATTTTTTTTTGGTGGGGATCACATCTCAAAATTTATACCATGGGTTATTTTACATTAATTTGGCATGAGAAACCTCACCCTTGGTGTTAGAGGGACTGAATAATGAGTATTGAAGGAAATATGAGCTTGACATTCTTGCTGGGAGGAGGCGATGGCAAATGGGATGGAAAGGTAAATGCAGAACGCTGCTGAAATCACAACTATGGTTCTTGGATAACAGAGCATTAGGTGTGAAACTGACCAAAGGGGTGATGACAGCTGGATGGAACAAACCATGGAGAAATTGCAATAATATATCTGGAATCAATTTGTTGAATTTTATAGCAGCTCTCAACCAACTTGGGGAATCCTTGTCCACATCTAGCCTTCATGTGAGATGAGTTTCTGATCGCATATATGGACCATCACGAATATCAGTTATTTTGACCATCTAACTCCACTCCTGTCTCAGCGCATATATTGTTGAAACCCTCTCCTACATTATCTCTGAATGGCGCCCTTCCATTTTCAAGCGATAGAGTTAGAGAGAAGTCATTAAGATCAATAGCACAGAGAAAGGCCCTTTAGCCCAGTGGTATTATCGCTGGACTGTCAATCCAGAGACCCAGATAATGTTCTGAGGACCTGGGTTTGAATCCCACCATGGCAGATGGTGGAATTTAAATTCAATAAAATATCTGGAATTAAGAAACGAATGATGACCGTGAATCCATTGTCAATCGTTGGAAAAACTGATCTGGTTCACTAACGTCCTTTAGGGAAGGAAACTGCCATCCTTACCTGGTCTGGCCTACATGTGACTCCAGACCCACCACAATGTGGGTGACTCTTATCTGTCCTTGGGGATGGGCAATAAATGCTGGCCTAGCCAGCGATGCCTTCATCCTCTGAATGAATAAAGGGGGAAAAAATGCCTATCACATCAATACTGGTCAAAGACAACCACCTAACTATTCTAAACAGATTTTCCAGCAGTTGACCAATAGCCTCGTATGATTTGGCATTGTAATTGCACATCTAACTACTTCTTACACGTTAAGAGGCTTTCTGCTTCTACCACTCTTACAGGCAGAGTTCCAGATGCCCACCACCGTCTGTGAAAAAAGGTTTTCCTCACATTACATCTAAACCCTCTGACCTTTACCTAAAGCTATGATTCCTGGTCATTTATCCTTCCACCAAGGGGAAATGTTTCTTCCTGTCTGTGCCCCTCTTAATTTTATTCATGTCAAATCCTGTCCCCTCTCAACCTCTTTTGCTCTGAGGAAAACAACTCCAGTCTGTCTAACCTCTCTTTATAACTGAAACTCTCCAGCTCAGGCAACATGTTGATTAATCTCCTCTTCACCTTCCAATAATGTTGATTCCAGAACTGCATACAATACTCTAGCTGTGACCTGACCAATGTTTTATACAATTCCAGCAGAGCCTCCCTTCTCTTAAACTCAATGCCTAGTCTAATAAAGGCAAGTACACCACATTCCTTCATAACTACTTTAACAACCTGCCTTGATACCTTTAGGGATTGGCGTATATGCACACCAAGGTCTCTCTGATAATTGGTGCTTCTTGTAGTCCTATCATTCGTCATATATTTCCTTACCTTGTTTCTCCTGCCCGAGTGGATCACTTCACATTTATCCAGATGGAATTCCACTTGCCACTGATCAGCCCATCTAACCAGCTCACCTATGTCCTCTTGTAGTCTAAGGCCATTCTCCTCACAATTTATCACCCCACCGATTTTTTTTTTTTTTTTTTTATCATCTGCAATCTATTGATCAACCTTTCTACATTCAAGTCTAACTCATTTATACAAATCACAAACAGCTAGGGCCCCAACACTGACCCCTATGGGACCCCACTAGACACAGACTTCCCTCAACCTCTGCTTCCTGCCAATAAGCCACTAAATTGCTAAATTTCTTTGGATCCATGAGCTCTTACCTTTGCTATGTCCCATGCAAGACCTTATCAAAAACCTTGCTGAAGTCTAAGTACGCTACATCGACACTACTCCAACACATCCGGTCACTTCAAAAAAATTGACCTTCCCTTAACAAAACCATGCTGACCACTCTTAATTAATCCCTGCCTCTCCAAATGCAAATTCTGTCTCTCAGGATTGCTTCTAATAATTTCCCAACCCCAAGGTTAGACTGACTGGCCTGTAGTTTCCTGGTTTGTTCCTTTGTCCCTTCTTGAATAATGGTACTACATTGGCTAATCTCCAATCCTCTGGTATCTTTACTGTGGGCACAGAGGAATCAAAAATATTTGCAACTGCCCCTTCAATTTCCTCCCTTGCCTCACTGAATAACCTGGAATACACCTCAGCCAGCCCTGGATATTTATCAACTTTCAAGCCTGCCAGATTACTCAGAATTTCTTGTCTGTCTATGCTAATTTCATTAACTGCATTGCAAACCTCCTCCCTAATTTCTATACCCATATCATCCCTCTAACTGGTGAACACTGACACAAAGAATTCATTTAGAACCCTACCTATATCCTCTGGCTCCACACACAAATTACTGCTATGGCCCCTAATCAACCTTACTCTTTCCCTCCTTATCCTTTTACCCTTAATGTACCTGCAAAACAACTTTAGGATTTCTGTTTATTTTACCTGCCAGTATCTTTTACATCTCCTTTTAGCTCTCCTAATCTCCTTTAAAGTTATCTCTCACACATTCTATATCGCTCCAGGGGTTCTACTGTTTTGAGCCCTTGCTATCTGTCACAAGCTTCCCTTTTTCCTCCTCATCTAATGCTGCATATCCTTCAACAAGGTGTGGAGATGGATGAACACAGCAGGCCAAGCAGCATCGGAGGAGCAGAAAGGCTGACGTTTGGGCCTAGACCCTGCTTCAGAAAACCTGGCCTGCTGTGTTCATCCAGTGCTAAAGCTGCTTGGCCTGCTGTGTTTATTCCAGCTCTAAGCTGCTTGGCCTGCTGTGTTCATCCAGCTCTACACCTTGTTATCTCAGATTCTCCAGCATCTGCAGTTCCTACCATCTCTGAAACATATCCTTCAACATACAGGGTTCACAGATTGTGATGTTCACACTCTGTTTTAGTTCGTTTGGCTGGATGGCAAGTTTGCAAATTAGAGTGGTGCTAACAGCATGTGTTCAACTCCCACACCAGCTTAGCTTACCATAAAGGTCTCCCTTTCTCAACCTTTTCTCTGCCCAATGCATGGTGACCATAAGATGTTTAATGAGAGAGCAGCCCAATGGTCTGGTAAGACTTTGACAAATTTACCTTTCTTTGATTGGAGCATGTTGGCACTGTAGTCTCCATATTTCCTTCTTGAATGCCTCCAACACTTTTGAAACAGATTTACTTGAAAGTATCTGCTTCCAGTCCACTCTGGCCAAATCATATATGATCTTATTAAAATCAGTCTTCCCCCAGTTTAGTGTTTTGATTTCAGGCATTCTTGCCCTTTCCCATAACAATCTGCTGTTATATCTGCTCTTCTATTTATCTTGGGTTGTTTGGGCCTATAATATTCTCCTGGCAATGCATGCATCTTTTTGGTTTTTAAGTTCTACTGGACAATGATGGGAGTGCAGCCTTGACAAGGCCAATTGAACTTATCTGCTGTATTTCATTTGATGGCTAAACAAGTTAATTCTGCCACATGTTCCGCATAAGAAGGTGTCCCTTGCCGGTAGTGTAGAATGATATCTGCTGATGCCTTGTTTATAGAGCTAGCTTTGGAATTTCTGAAACCACACGTTGTGTGGTGAATTTCTGTCCACAGCTGATGTTACTAGGGTTTCCCACTTGTTGTGATTGATGTTGAAGCTTTCATGTCTCTTAATGGCAAACTTGAATTGGAGTTTTGGGCAGCCTGCTGCTTTTGGCTTAGGCTCCACATCTACACCCACATAGCACATTCTTGATGTCGCAGCCAATTTGAATTCCCCTATGCACATGCCCTATCCAGAAACGGGCTTCTTTTCTTGAATATGCTTGACATGTTTGCCATAGAAGGGATTGTTCCAATGATGACTTTATCTTTCCATGCGATTATGAGAATGCATCATGGACACTGGAGATGGAAATTATTGAGCCCTTTTTCTTGATATGTCTAGGTTGTCAAGACTTCCCTGTTAGCCAATATGTTGAGGATATGTTGAGGCTATGGAGCTCATAGATCAGCATCCTGTATCTGTGGGTCAGCAAGTTATTTATCCATGCCGGGTTTGTTACACAGCTAAATTTAAAAAGCCTGTACTGATCTCTTCATCAAGAGACAGGTTGTCTGTCACCATGGAGCCAAGGCAGCAGAATTTGCTGACTATATCTAATGGTTTGTTTTGAGTTTGATCACAGGAAGAGGTATATCAGACAGGCTGTTAACTACAATTTTCTTGATACTGGTGGTGTGGGAGAACGCGGTACAGGAATTCAACAGGTGATCCATGAGCCTTTGGAACTGACCTCTTTTCTGGGCCACTCATGCAGCATTATCAACATACAGAGGTTCTCAGAATAGAACATGCTATACCTCTGCCTTGCTTTTCGGTTTTGCGAAGTTGAAGTGTTTCCCATTAGACCATGTGTAGAGATATACATCGTCTGTGTTGGCAGAAAAAGCAGAGGTCAGTAGGGCAGAAAAATTATGACTGCAGAGTCGGGGTAAGATGCAGCCTTAGTCAATCCCTGATCTCAAAGCTGTCAGAAATGGAGCTTGTTCTATGCATGTAATTACACATGAGCCGTACGAAGCTGCTTCTTGGAAGGACATTTGATTTTCAGTGGTATCTGGTAAAGGCCCTTCTTCTTAACAGTGTCAAATGCATTTGTAAGATTCACGAAAGGGAGAGTGGTGTTTGCTGTTCTCTATATTTCCCTTGAAGAACACTATCAGTAGGGACAGGAGTAGCATTTGGCACATTGAGCAGCTCCTCTTTTTCATACAATCACAGTTTCAACTCCAACTTCCTGCCTGCTTTGCAAATCCCTTGATTCCCTGAGAGGCTAAAAATCTATCTATCCTGGTCTTATATATATTTAGCAATGGAGCATCCACAACCCCCTCAGGTAGAAAATTCCAAAGATTCACAACCCTTTCAAAGAAGTAAGGGCGGAATAATGGCTCGTTGGTTAGCACTGCTGCCTCACAGCACCAGGGACCCAGGTTCAATTCCTCCCTCAGGCAACTGTCTGTGTGGAGTTTGCACATTCTCCCCGTGATTGCATGGGTTTCTTCCGGGTGCTCTGGTTTCCTCCCACAGTCCAAAGATGTGCAAGCTAAGTGGATTGGCCATTCTAAATTGCCCATAATGTTCAGGGATGTGTAGATTAGGTGGGTTATAGAGGGATGGGTCTGGGTGGGATGCAGTGAGGGTCGGTGTGGATTTGTTGGGCCACAAGGCCTGGTTTCACACTCTAGGGATTCTATGATTCAATGAAGTAATGCCTCTTTGTCTCAATCCTTAAATGAATTTAGATAGGTAGAATCCCTACAGTGTGGAAACAGGCTTCGGCCCAACAAGTCCACACCGAACCTCGGAGCATCCCACCCAGACTCATCCCCCTTCATCTACACATCCCTGGACACTACAGGCAATTTAGCATGACCAATCCACCTAACCTGCACATCTTTGGACTGTGGGAGGAAACCGGAGTACCCAGAGGAAACCCACACAGACAGTTACCCGAGGGTGGAATCAAACCTGGGTCCCTGGCACTGTGAGGCAGCAGTGCTAACCACTGTGCCACCATGCCGCCCTGATTGGCCCACAATGCTAAAACTGTGCCCCAGTGTTTTGGATTCTCAAAAATAACTTTGAAGAAGATCATATTTACTGTGGGACATCATGCTCATAAGCCGAATTGTACCTCCAGATGTATTCAGTTGACTCATCAGTGGAGCACCATTAGAATGACTCTGGCAAAGGTCTTCTCACTGATTCCAAGGAGTGATTCTAATGTGATGTTCAAAGAAAGAATATGGTATTAAATGTAGCCTCCTCTTGGGCAGAGGAGGAGTGGGTGTTAGAGGCCTCGCAAAAAGCGTCACATTATACAAGAACAAAGGTGATTGAAGATATTGCAACAAACGAAAGAGCTGATATTCTGTCCTTTTCAGGTGCTTTCCTTGCTGCTCGCAAGTCTTCAGGCCCACATAATGAAAGTTCTCCATCAATGACTGATAAATGCAGAAGGTGATTAAGCCTATACAGGAGATATCTTCTCGTGTGTATATAATTCAGAGTAATGCTGTATGTGAATATCTTTGGCAAGACTAGCATTTGTGCCTATCCATAGTTAAATTTTTGAATTATTTGGCTCCGTAGGCCAGTTCAGAGCACAACTGAGTGTTAACCACAGTGCTTTGGTTCTAAAGTCATATGTTTGCCAGATCAGCTAAGGATGGCAGATTTCCTTCCCTAGATGATATTAGTGAACCAAATGGGCTTTAACAGCAATCGGCAGTAGTCATCATTGGGTTAGCTTTTAACTCCAGGTTTATCTTTATGGAATTTGAAATTCCATAATCTGCCTTAGTGGGATTCATACCCAGATACCCCTGAACATTAGCCTGGGGTTCTGGATTACTCGTCCAGATGTCAGCAGCACACCACTGTTTCCCAATTTGCTTGTCCTTGTTAGTGAATATTTCCCTATTTACAGATTTCAAAAGAGCAGCTTTGGTTGCGGTAGGTCAGATGCTCTTTTGATACAGTCATACGTTGCATCAAGGCTTCCATTGTCACTCAGAGATAAAAACTATTCCAACAGTGCCCTGATTGGCCTTCTCCCATTTGAATATTAAACAAAGAACTAGAGGTCTAAAGCAAACAAAAACGGAAATTGCCGGAGAAACTCAGCAGGGCTGACAGCATCTGTGGAGAGAAAACAGAGTTTATGTTTCAAGTTTCAGAACCTGAAGAAGGGTGACAGGACCCAAAATATTGATTCTGTTTTGTCTCCCATCATTCTATCCTTGAGGGTAAACTTGAGATCATCCAAAACACTGTACCTCTACACATACTCCCAGTGAGTCCTGTTCCTATTTACCCCAGGCTCACTGATTTACATTGGCTCCTAGTTTGAAATTCTCATCCTTGTTTTCAAATCCCTCCAGGCCCCTCCCTATGTCTATAATTTGCTCCAGAACTGTGATCCTTTGAGATCTCTGTGTTCCTCCAATTCTGGCCTCTTAAACATTGCCAGTTTTAGTTGCTCTTCGGCAGCTTGTTTCAGTTGCCATGCAGTAAGTTCCATCCCTCAGCACTCAGACTTTTTACCTTTCTCTCTGCCTTTCAGACAGGACTTAAAATTATTTTTTTCAACCAGGTTTTGAAAACTGTCATATTACTTTGACCGATGGAGTCCAGTATAAAAGAGCATAACCTTAAAATTAGGGCTTGGCCATTTAGGGTGTAGTCATGAAGTATTTCATCACACAAAGATTAGCGAAAGTTTGAAAATTTATCGTCTAAAGAGCTCTGTTTACCAGGAAGTTAATGGGAAGTTTTAAGGCTGGCATTAAAAGATTTCTTAAAAGGAGGAAAAATGTTGTTGAAGTGAATGGTAACCCCGTTTCTCTCCACTGATACTGCCTGACCTGCTGAGGATTTTCAACATTTACTGGTTTTATTATCGAAGGACTTTTCTGGGGGTAAGGACAGGAATGACTAGGGGCAAAGGTGTGTTAATGGAGTTCAAGTGGAGAACAGCCCATAATCAGAACGAATGGCATAACAAGAGGAGTAATCATTGACCAAATACCGAATTACACACTAACAACCTAACCACACTCTTTGACATTCAATGGCATTACTGTTGTTGAATATCCCATGATCAATATCCTGGGTGTTACCATTGACTAGAAATGGAACTATTCTAGAGCAGTTCAGAGGTTGGGAATCCTGCAGCTAATAACTTACCTTCTGACTTCCTAAAGTCTGTCCACCATCTAAAAAACACTGGGCAGGAGCCTGATGCAGTACTCCCCACTTGCCTCTATTAGTGCAGCTCCAACTACACTCAAGAAGCTTCACACCATCCAGGATAAAACAGCCACTTGATTGGCGCCACATTCACAAACATTCACTTGCTTCACTATTGACGCTCAGTGGCACAATCTACAAGACACACTGCAGAAATTCAACAATGTTCCATTGACAGCATCTTCCAAACCTGCAACCTCTACTGTTTAGAAGAACCAGGGAATAAATACATTTCAACAATGCCATCTAGGCCACTCACCATCCTGATTTGCAACTGTATCAGTTTTCCTCCTCTATCTCTGGATCAAGATCTTGGAAATCCCTTGGAGCCATTGTGGGCCTATCTACAGCAAATGGACTACAGTGGTACAAGTTGGCAGCTCACCATCATCTTCTCAAAGGCAGCTCAGGACAAGCAACACCCGCATCCTATGGAAGAATTTTTTTTAAAAAGACTTGTGTTCCTAGAAAGTGAACAGCAGGAGGTGGAAAAGTTTTATATTGGGCTGGCGTGTTGCATCCCAGAATAGACGTAATGTACACAATTGAAACGGTGTTCTGCTGAATAGGATTGTTACCCACAGCTGGGAGAGGTGTTGGACTATTTCCGCCCGTTGGGACAAGTTGAGAGTTTGGGATTCGCTCCGACTTCCCCTGAAACCGCAGACACACATGGAAAAGGAAGCGGCCCGAGAGGCAGGTTTGACCAGCCAAAAAAACGTGTGTGTCAGACAGAGAGGGGCAAGTGACGCAGCAACAGCCCCTGTCTCGGAGACTGGCGGCTGGATTATAAATAACGTGGGAGCGAAGTCGGACAAAGAGAAGTCTGGGATCCCGCATAGCAACTGGTAGGACGAGGAGATTGAGGTGAGGCCAGAGGAAGGAGGCTAGCCCGCACTTTAAAAGTTGTTCATCGCATTAAAATTAAAATCGCATTTATTTAAAGAAAAATACTTTTAGAATTGTTGGAAAAAATTTAGCAAAACTCACAATCTTGGAAATTGAATGAAATTGTTGGTAGTTAATGTATTCTAACCGAGCTATTTATAACAATTTTTAGAATGCATTTCTGATTGTATGCGCAGTTGCTGATTAGTTAAAGTTTGATTTTTTTAAAAAAAACATGCATTTGATGATTATTCCAGCTTGTGGTTTAGTCTTTGCCTGAACTAATCAAATATTATCCCAAAAGCCTGGAAAGTCAGACTGGGAGGTTCATGAAATTATACATGAATTATACATAGTTCCGTTTCCACTGGTTGCGGTTGGACTGAACATTTCGCAGTTTTATCCAGTGCTGTTGCAGTGTTACAGGACCAGCAGTAGAGGTGAGAAGGCGCTGTCCTCTCGGTCTGCTGTTACTGACTGCGACCAATGTCTCGCCAGATGTTCGGTTCCGGAGAGAATTTCCTTCACCTTCACCTGCTCCTGCTACTGAGTTTCCCGGGCTGGATCGAAGGCACGGCACCCGGGAAACAGTTGTCTGCAAAGGTAAGGAAGAGTGAGTGGGAGAATGAGAGATGGAGTCTGGAGCTGACACCGATTTAAAATGAGAAGGGCAGAGGGAAATTGTAGGTTGAGGAGACGGGTGTAAGAAAGAGACAGAGACACATATTGGTGAGAGAGGGAGAGTCGCGAAGACGGAGGAAGGAAGACTCTGGGATATGGAAGGAGACGGATTGTGTGACAGCTTAATTGGCTGAATGTTATTTTAAGTGTAACAGCATAGTGGAGTGTGCGAAAGAGAGCGTGACAAGGAGGAGTAATTAATATGAGTGACCGAAGAAGAGTAATGGGGACAGTATGACTGTGGGAGATTGTGAGTCACTGTGAGAGAATGATGGGAGCGGAGGGAGAGTCCTGGGAGTGGTGTGAGATGTAGAATGATTGGGGGAAGGGGAAACAGGGAAGACTAACTGGGAGAGTGAGTGGGAGAATGAGAAACACAGTTTTGGGTTAAACCTCTGAGGTGTGCCAAGTGATTTAACGTCAGCTGAGAATAGGATTGGCCTATGCTGATGCTCTCACTGTCAAGGGCTGCTGACAATCAGCGGCCAGAGTTGAAACTTCATGAAATACATGGGAAAAGTGCAGAAAAGGAAATCGTGCATGTGTAACTACAAAGAGAGACTTGCATTTCTGTTGCACCTGTGACAACTTCAAGGTGTCCCAAAGCACTCAGCAGCCAAAGATGTATTGTAGTGCAATCACTTTAGAAATGTAACTGCCAAATATCACACAAAACCCCACTGTAAAATACTAATGACCAGATTATTTGTTGTTTAAGCTACAAATTTAGATGAGTTCACCAGGAAGACCCTCTTGTTTTTCTTTGAAACAGTATCATGAGATAGTCAACATAGACCTGAGATGGCAGACAGGGATTAATTTTAATGTCTCAGCTCCAGGCACTTCCAACAGTACAGTAGTCCCTCAGTACTGCACTAAAAGTGCAAGCCTGAATTTTGTACCTAAGTATCCAGAGTGAAACTTGAACTCACAAGTTCCTGAGTCAGATGTGAGAGTACGACACACGGAGCCATAGCTGGCATCTTCTTTCAGGTAGGATTTTTGTTTTCAGGCATAAAAAGTATGGGAAATGGAGAATAGTCCAGGTATTTCTGCTCTTCTAAATTAATACTTTGTACTCAAAATATATTTATAGCTTTTTACAATGAAACCTATTCAGTTTTGTTTTATTTTCAAAGTTTACTCTTTTTTTTGTAATTCTGAAAAAATCTTTGCATGTTTCTGCAGAACAAGTACAATTGAAAAATTCTGACTCTTGTTCTAATACCTGGTTTAGAAGATGTTATTTTGTTTAACCTTTTCTCAGTCCTCAGAACTCTCATCTTGGGGCAAGGGAGTTCTGACCTCAGCATCCATGGAGGGGAAAGATTTGGATCCACCACATTGGCTTCCTCTTCTCAATCATCTTACGAGCTTTCGAATTGATGTGGCTGCAAAGAAACGGAAGAGGAGTGTGTCACAGTCAGGTTTCCATTCAAAAAGGGGCCCTGTCAAGCCCAAAAGCATCAAGTCAAAACAGAAGTGAGTTGTTCCCACCCACTCTTCAAAACGTCTTTCCCATTCATCACCCGATAGTTCATTATGAATGTGAAGTGATTTATTTTTGCGGGAAGGATGTACTAAATTGTACATGCATGTCAGGACAGAAGGCCCTGTATTCACAAATGTCTCTGAAGTGGCACATCAGTAAGCAACATGACTAGAGCGTGACACAGGATGAGATGAGCAGTCCTTGTTCAAACCCTGTACTGCACATGGCAATTCAAGGAAGCTCTTTCTCTGTGATTTGCCCACCAGTTGTGGGGTAGAGCCCATCAAGTTACGCATGACCAATTACCTCTCCTGAATGGAGAGAGATGCTCATGATCCTTTATGGACTATGACAAGCTGAATGAGTTTGGAAAACTCAGAACTTCGTGTCCAACTTTAGATGTGATTCCTCTATTGGACAGCATTTACTAAATAACCTACGCTGGCCTAAGAATTACACTGGAAACCCATTTAAGATTATCAATTGGGCTTATAGTGCAACAAATACAAAATACTGTCAATCCTGGTGGTCCTAAATTAAAAAAGAAAGTGATGGGGAAACTCACCGGGTGTGGAAGCTTCGTGGAGAGAGTGTATGACACACTGTCCCAGACTGTGAAAGGATAATGATTAACACACTGCCTGAGAGTGTGAGGGGACATTTTGTGACCCACTAATTACAACAACAAGGGTCGTCGTGTGAGGTGACAGTGTGTGATACATTGTCACTGACCGCAAGGGGACGGGGTGTGACCCACTGTCACTGACCGCGAGGGGACGGGGTGTGACCCACTGTCACTGACCGTGAGGGGACGGGGTGTGACCCACTGTCGCTGACCGCGAGGGGACAGGGTGTGACCCACTGTCGCTGACCACGAGGAGACGGGGTGTGAACCACTGTCACAGACTGTGAGAGGACGGAGTGTGACCCACTGTCGCTAACCGCGAGGGGACTGGGTGTGACCCACAGTCACAGACTGTGAAAGGAGGGGGTGTGACCGACCATCGCTGACTGAGAGGAGACTGTTTGTGATCCACTGTAGCTGACCGAGAGGGGCGGGATGTGACCCACTGTCGCAGAGGGTGAGTGGACAGGGTGTGACTCACTGTCCCTGATGCGAGGGGATGGGGTGTGACCCGCTATTCCTGACTGCGTGGGGACAGGGTATGACCCACTATCGTGGAGGGCGAGGGGACAAGGTGTGACCCATTGTTCCAGATTGTGAGAGAACAATGTGTGATACAGGACATTTGGCCTGAATTAGTGGAGAAATAAGAATGATTTCTCATGTCTGGACCCTGCGGTGATGCTGTATGGATCATAGTGACCAGTTCAGCAACTAAAGCAACTCACTCTTTTTGATCCCTGCAGGAAGGTTTCGGATGGACGCAAGAGAAGGACTAATTTCCCAATGGATCGGATTGGTCGCATGTACCTGCCAAAGATCAAAAATTGACGAGGTATACCAGTAACTATAGGACATAAGAGCAGAAGAAACAGGAGTAGGAGTACACCATTCAGCCCCTCAAATCTACTCGCCATTTAATAAAAATCACAGCTGATGCTCAATTTTAACTACACTTATATTATGTCTCCATTATGTCTCAGTGCCCTTGATTTCCTCAAGTCTATCAATCATAGCTTGAAAATACTCAATGTCTAAGCATTCACTGCTGTCTGGTATAGATAATTCAAGAATTCTTAACTTTCTCCATCTGAAATGATTGATCACGCTGTGAAACTATGCCCTCTAGTTGTAGACTCTCCAGCTAAGGGAAATCTCCTCTCAGCATTAACCCTTTGAAGTCCTTTCAGACCACACCTCATTCTTCTCAACTCCAGAGAATGTGAATCTGTTTATTCAGTCTGTCCTCATGGGACAGTCCTTTTATCCTAGCACGCAACTGGTGAACCTTTGTTGCACTCCCTCTAAGACAACTATATCTTTCCTTAGAAATGTAGACCAGAGCAGTACATGCTACATCAGGTATGGCCTCATTAAAGCTCCGAACTATTGCCAGAGTCACCTTTGCTCTTACACTCCAAATCCATTTCAGTAAAAGTTAAACTATGACTTGCTTTCCCAATTGTTTGCTGTCATTGCTGTTCATTTCTTGTGTTTCTTATGCAAGGGCAACGAAATCCATCTGTACCCCAAATGTAAAAAAAAAACTCCATTTATAAAATATTCAGTTTTTCTGTTCTTGCTACTGAGGAGAATAACACATTTCCGTATATCCTACTGTACCTGACACCTTCTTGTCCCCTCTCCCAACCTGTCTATATTCCTGTACAGCTTCTTTGCATCCTTCTCACTACTTCCTATTAGCATTGTATCATCAGCAGTTTGGGTATATTATACACAGTCCCTTCATCCGTGTTATCCTGGAACACCGACCCCATGAGCACTGTGGATGTACTTACATCACACAGACTGCAGCGGTTCAACAAGGCAGCTTATCTCCACTTCCTCAAGGTTTTTTTCCGAGTGGCAGGCAGTGACTAGTAAGGAATTGCAAGGATCAGTGCTTTGACCTCATCTATTCACAGGAATAGAGGAAATTATTGGGTGAGAGGGTATGCAGTGAGGAAATGCAAAGAAGCTTCAGTGTGATTTGGACAAGTAGGCAACTAGATGGTCAGTGCAGTATAATGTGGACAAATGTGAGGTTATCTGCTTTGGGAGCAAAAACAGAGAGGCAGATTATTACCTGAATGAGGATTGATTGGGAAAGGGCAAGATGCAACAAGATCCCAGTGTACACCAGTTGATAGTTCAACATGTACACAGGTGAAAGTAAGCATGCAGGTGCAGCAGGTGGTAAAGAAGGCAAGTGAGGTGTTGGTCTCCATAGGAGAGGATTTGAGTACAGGAGCAAGGATTTCTTTCTGCAGCTGTATAGGGCCATTGGTAAGACCAATCTTGAAATATTATGTGCAGTTTTGATCCCCTTATCTGAGAAAGGATGTCTTGAGTATTGAGAGAGTGCAACAAAGGTTTACCAGATTGATTCCTGGAATACTGGTACTGACATATGGGGAGAGACTAGATTGATTAGGACTAGGTTCACTGGAGTTTCAGAAGAAGGAGGGAGGAATCTTATAGAAACCTATAAAATTCAAACAGGATTAGATAGGGTAGATGCGTGGAAAATGTCCTTGCTGACCAGGGAGGCAAAAACTAGGGTTCGTAGTCTAAAAATAAGGTGTAGGCCCTCTGATAGGACAGAGATGAGGAGAAATTTCTTCACTCAGAAAGTAGTGAGCCAGTGGAATTCTCTGCTACAGGAAACAGTTGAGGCCAAAACATTAAAGACATTCAAGAAAGCTGTAGATACAATTCTTAGGATTAAAGGGATCAAAAGAAACCTGGATAAAGCAGGAACAGGGTACTGAGTCGGGTCATCAGCCGTGATCAGATTGAATGGTGGAGCAGGCTTGAAGGGTTTAAAGGCTTGCTCCTGCTTTTATATGCTATGTTCTTTTTTTATATCAAAGCTATGCAGATACAAAGCACAATCCTAGTATTGGAATAATGTCTTCAGAACAAGAGGGAAGGAAATTGAAGGGACGAAAGTCTGGAATGTTTTGATGTTTTGAAATATTTTCTTCTTCCTATAGTTTGCCAGCTGAGTCAAGATTTGAAAGCGAAGATCAACTACAGCTTATACACCCAAAAAGTTTTGCCACTGGGCTGTGCATGTTGCCAGTTCTGTTTGATGTTTTATTGCTCTATCAATGTCATTGTGATTTGGAATGTGTCAATAAACTCAAGAAGCTCCCATCAAAGTATCTTCACCATTAAATTCCAGTTTGTAAGGTTAAAAAAAAATCATTTCTGTAGAGGTTTCTGCAACCTCAAGGCGCTCTAAAGCATCTCACACCTAATTAAATATTCAAGCGCTATCATTGCTACAATGTAGGGAATGCTGCTGTTAATTAGCTCACACAAACAGCAAAGATTTCATTAAGCAGATAGTGAGGCTGGTTATAAAGATAGGATCTTTTTTGTAGGTTTTGGGATCGTTACACAGCTGTGTCATGTTTATAGCCCAGAAATAACCCATTTGGCCTATCTGGGCATGTAGGTGCTTGTACTGCACATGAGCCCCATCCCACCCTCCTTCATAATCACCTTATTCTGCTATTTGTTTTTTCCTTATGAAATTTATCAAGCTTCCTCTTAAATGTATCAACACCATTCACTCCCTCCATCTCCTAAGCACAGTGGCAGCAGTATCGTCTATTAGATTCACTCCAGTGACTCACCAAGCTTGCTTCACAGCACTTTCCAAACCTGTGACCTGTCCCACCTTGAACAGCGAATAGTGGAGACAGCAGAGCCTGCAAGTTCCCCTCACGCTGTCCTGAGGTGGGAATATATTGTCATTCCTGCAATGTCTTTGATTTGAAATACAGGGACTCCCCTTGTAACAGTGCTGTGGGTGTATCAACACCACATGGACTGCAGCATTTCAGGATGTCAAACCACCACTTCTTGAGGGCAATTAGGGATAACCAATAACTTCAAACCTAGTCAGCATGGCCCACATCCTGTGAATGAATAAAATAAAATTAATTTTCACTATAGAGAGTTCTCTCAATTATCTGGGTAAAGAAATTCTCACCTGAATTCTCTATCAGACTAATTAGTGACAATCTTTATATCAATCTTCCTAGTTGTGGTCTCCAAGTTGAAAAATCTTCACTATATCTCCCCTATCACACCTTTTCATAATATTAAAGATCTCAATTGTGTGATGTCACAATCCTTCCTTCTCGACAGAAAAGATCCTATTCATTCTTTTATGATTGTGTTCTCTATCTGGTATCACCGTAATCTTTTTTAGCATTTCATCCTGTGCTTCTATATCCTTTCTGTAATGTCCCAGACCTATTCAGAATAGTGCATGTGACCAAACAAGGTTTAATACAGAAGTGAATGATTGTGGGTGCTGGAAATCTGAAGTAAAAATAAAAAGTGCTGGAATATTCAGCTCGTTGGGTAGAATCCAGAGAGAAAATAGAGTTCACATTTTGGGTTGAAGTAACCTTCACCAGGAGATTCAGTACGTATAGCAACATCAGAACTGATTAGGCCATTCACCCCAGAGAACTTACCCCATTGTTCTAGATCGTGGCTGATCATTTCCTTGAATGCTCCTCCCCCATGTTACCTCCAAATCCCTTAACACCATTAGTCTTCAGAAATTGTTGATTTCTGTCTTGAACCTGCTCAGTGATTGAGCTTCCGTAGCCCCCGATTAGAAAATTCCAAACATTCATCACCCTCTGAGTGATGACATTTTACCTTATCTCAGTCCTAAATAGCCTTCCTCTTATTCTGAAATTAAAATACATTCTGTGCTCTTCAAACAGATTCCCCTGGAAAAGAATGGATGTATTTGTTTGTGATTTTAAAAAATTAACTCGTGCCAATATTTTTAACAATTTATGTATTTCTAACCCCCCGATCCTTGTGTTCCCTGTTAGACAACTATTTTCCAAATATTGAGTGGTGTCCTTACTTTTCCAATCAAAATATGTCACTTCACTGTATAAGACAATAAGTTTTACGAGGAGAAGCAGGCCATTGAGCCCATCAAGTCTGCTCTGCCATTCAATATGATTGTAACTGATCTGATAATCCTCAACTCAATTTCCTGCCTTATCCCATTACTCTTGATTCCCTTATTGATTCTACATTTAAACAATGTTCAGTTTTTCTGCTGTTCCTGCCAAAATAGGTAACCTCACATTTTCCCAGATTATATTCCGTCTACCTTTACAATTATTCATCTCGAAATCGATATGTCAATCACGTGGTCACTCATTCTGCGAGTTAATTTACTTTTACTTTGTCACAGTCCTCTACATTAATCATCCCTGATTTATTGTTGTCAACACATATTGATATTGTTTCTGATTCTTGAGTTCAAATTTTTAGGTGTGATTTTGAATTCATGAGATGTAGATGTCATTGGCTAGCTGAGCATTTATTGCCCATCCCTAACTGCCCTGAAGAAGAAGATGATGAGCTGCCTTCTCGAACAATTGCAGACTTTGAGGTATAAGCATACCCAGAGTGCTGTTTGGAATAAGGTTCCAAGATTTTGACCCAGTAACAGTGAAGAAATGCGAATAGCTCCAAGTCAGGATGGTGAGTGGTTTGGAAGGCTACTCCAATGTGATGGTGTTTTCATGCATTAGCCCCCTGTCCTTTTAATTGGTAAAGGTAGTGAGTTTGGAAGATGCTGCCAAAGGAGTCTTGGTGAGTTCGTGTAGAGCATGTTGTAGATGGTAAATATTGCATGTCAGTGTATCGATGGTAGAGTTAGCGAATGTTGAAGTTGGTACACAGGTTGCCAGTCAAACAAGGTGTGGAGCTGGATGAACACAGCAGGCCAAGCAGCATCATAGGAGCAGGAAAGCTTGACGTTTCGGGCCTAGACCCTTCATCAGAAATGGGGGAGGGGAAGAGAGTTCTGAAATAAGTAGGGAGAGAGGGGGAGGCGGATAGAAGACGGATAGAGGAGAGGATGGGTGGAGAGGAGGCAGACAAATCAAAGAGGCGGGGATGGAGCCAGTAAAGGTGAGTGTAGGTGGGGGGGTAGGGAGGAGATAGGTCAGTCCAGGGAGGACGGACAGGTCAAGGGGGCGGGATGATATTAGAAGATAGGAGATGGGGGTGGGGCTTGAGGTGGGAAGAGGGGATAGGTGAGAGGAAGAACAGGTTAGGGAGGCGGGGACGAGCTGGGCTGGTTTTGGGATGCGGTAGGGGGAGGGGAGATTTTGAAGCTTGTGAAATCCCTGCAACTCATTCCTCACACCCCGTCCCCGGAATAATAACCAAAAAAGAATCCCCCTCGTCCTCACGTACCACCCCACCAACCTCCGGATCCAACGCATCATCCTCCGATACTTCCGCCATCTGCAATCCGACCCCGCCACCAAAGACATTTTTCCCTCCCCACCCTTGTCTGCTTTCCGGAGAGACCACTGCCAATGTGGTATACTGCATCAACTGTACCCGTTGTGGCCTCCTCTACAACTGGGAAACCAAGCGGAGGCTTGGGGACCACTTTGCAGAACACCTGCGCTCAGTTCGCAACAAACAACTGCACCTCCCAGTCGCGAACCATTTCAACTCCCCTTCCCATTCCTCAGACGACATGTCCAACCTGGGCCTCCTGCAATGCCACAATGATGCCACCCGAAGGCTGCAGGAACAGCAACTCATATTCAGCCTGGGAACCCTGCAGCCCAATGGTATCAATGTGGATTTCACAAGCCTCAAAATCTCCCCTCCCCCAACCGCATCCCAAAACCAGCCCAGCTCGTCCCCGCCTCCCTAACCTGTTCTTCCTTTCACCTATCCCCTCCTCCCACCTCAAGCCCCACCCCCACCTCCTATCTTCTAGCCTCATCCCACCCCCTTGACCTGTCCGTCCTCCCTGAACTGACCTATCTCCTCCCTACCCTCCCACCTACACTCACCTTTACTGGCTCCATCCCCACCTCTTTGACTTGTCTGCCTCCTCTCCACCTATCCTCTCCTCTATCCATCTTCTATCCGCCTCCCCTCTCTCCCTATTTATTTCAGAACCCTCTTTCCCTCCCCCATTTCTGGTGAAGGGTCTAGGCCCGAAACGTCAAGCTTTCCTGCTCCTATGATGCTGCTTGGTCTGCTGTGTTCATCCAGCTCCACACCTTGTTATCTCGGATTCTCCAGCATCTGCAGTACCTATTACCTCTTGCCAGTCAAACAGGCTGCTTGTCCTGGATGGTGTCAAGCCTCTTGAGTGTTGTTGGAGCCGCGCTTAACTTTGCAATTGGAGAATGTCCATCAAATTCCTGACTTGTGCCTTGTATTTGGTTCACAAACATTGCAGAGTGAAGTGGTAAATTATTGCCGCAGAATGGCAGCAATATTTTGCAATCATCAGTGAACATCTTTCTAACCTAATGATGGGGGGAAGGTTATTGATGAAGCTGCTGAAGATTGCTGGGCCTAGGTCACTCCCCTCAGGTCTTCCTGCTGAGATGTCTTGACTGACCTTCAATAAATGTTTTTCTTTGTTGCAGGTATGATGCCAACCAGTGGAGAGTTTTCCCATGATTCCTATTAATTCCAATTTTGCTTGCACTGTCTTATGCCACACTCAGTCAAATGCTGCCTTGATGTCAAGGGCAGTCATTTCACCTCTGGAGTTCAGTTTTTTATTGTTTTTGGACCAAGTCCGTAATAGGGTCGTGAGTTGAGTGGCCCTGACAGAGACCAGGCTGATCATCAGTGAGTAAATAATTGATAAGCATGTGCTGCTTGATAGCACTGTTGATGACCCATCCATCACTTTAGTGATGATGAAGAGTAGACTGATGTGCAGTAATTGGCTCAGTTGAATTTGTCCTGCTTTTTGTACACAGGGCATTCCGGAGGTAATTTTCCATATTTTTGTGAAGATGCCAGTGCAGTCGCTGTACTGGAATGCGTGACACTTCTGGCTGAAGGCTACTTTGAATTTTTCAGCTTTACCTTTGATGGGTATTTGTGAAACCTCCTTCTCCAGTGAATTATTTGATTGTCCACTAACATTCATGACAGGACATGGCAGCACTGCAGAGCTTAGATATAATGCTTTGGTTCTAAGACCATTTAACTTGTCTGTTGCATGTACCGTGGTTTGGCATGCAAGTAGTCCTGTGTTGTAGCTTCACAAGGTTGACACCTCATTATTAGGTATACCTGGTGCTGCTCCTGGCATGCCCTCTGATACTCTTCGCAGAACCAGAGTTGATTTTACAGCTTGAGGGGAATGGTAGAGTGGAGGAGAAGTGGCCAAGAGTGCCCAATGCAAGATATACCTTGGCCTACGTCAGAGCTCTCGAACAACACAGTTTATAGATGCCAATTTGATTTACTACAAATGATATCATTGGCAGTAATATACCAGGCCATTAGGTCACAGATTGTTTGATACAATTCTGCTGTTAATGGCCCACAGCGTCTCATAGCTTCCCACCTTTGAGTTTCTAGAACTGTTCGATGCCTTTCCCATTTAGCACGATGATAGTGCCACACAGTATGATGGGAGATATTTTCAGTATGAAGATGGGTCTCATCCCAACGTGGACTGTGTAGTGGTCATTCTTACCTATACTGCAATGGACAGATCCATCTGGAGCAGGTAGATTGGTGAGGATGTGACGTTGTTGCTCGTGTTGGCTTCCTAGCCACCTGTCGCCGTCCACTTTCATTCCTTTCTTTTGGCCTTGTAGCCGTTTGGTAGAATTGAATAGTTCTCTAGGCCATTTCAAAGGGTGGTGAAGAGTCAGCCACATTGGTGTGGGGTCTGTTGTCATACATAAGCCAGATCAGGTAAGGATGGCATTGTCCTTCAAGAAAGGACATCAGTGAACAAGATGGGTTTTTACGACAATCATGAATGGTATCATGGTTGCCTATATATATTTAAATTCCAGCTTTGTTTACCCCTAAATTCAAATTGCAGTATCTGTCATGGCAGGATTTGAACCCTTGTCCACAGAATATGAGTCTAGGGTTCTGGATGACTACTCCTGTGACATTACCACTAAGCCACCAGTTCCAAGCTGTACTCCCAGCACCAATCCTCATTTGTTAAATTGCTGACAAAATTATGCCAAATGTAATAATTATGTTTCAAATGTTTCTGGAATAGGATCTTCTGAAAAGACCTTTTGCAATATATTTGTATCAATGTCTTCATTCCAGTAGCTGTTGTGATGAAAAGATATCACCAGAGGGTAGTAGAAGCTTGCTTCACAGCTGCCGGAATGTTAATAGAGCTGCAAAGGCCATTCATCATTTGTTGTACAGAGGACTTTGTTTCAGGAGAATGGAATACATAATGAAATCTGAAACTCAGGTCAATGTGGTAACAATCATAAATGACACAAAAAGTCTTAGTTTTAAATCTCACCCAAAAGCTGGAACCTCTGACAGTGCTGTGCTCTATCGGTACTGACCCTCTGACAGTACAATACTTTCTCAGTACTGACCCTTTGACGATGCAGTGCTCCTTCGGTACTGACCCTCTGACAGTGCAGCACTCCCTCAGTACTGAGAGTCTGGCACTCTGTTAGTACTGACCCTCTAACAGAGTAATGCTCCCTCAGTACTGACCACCCAACAGTGCAGGATTCCCTCAGTACTGACTCTGACGGCATGTACTTCCTTTGTAATACGCTGGAGCCTGGATAACAAGCTTAATTTTCTGTACTGAGACTTGAAATCATGAATCTCTGTGCCTGAAAGGTTGCATTTCTGGACACAAAGCATGATTTTAGCCCCCTCTACTGATTGGATTGGTAATTTTAGCAAACTCTGAAATGCAGCCAAGGCTTGTGCTGATCTGTTTTTGGGACTCAGTACCAAAGCAGTAGATGCAGTTTTCCATCCCCTGACCATGGAGCCTGCATTAATATTTCACAGTGCAGAGCCATTTATTGCACAGAAGAGGCTATTCATCCTGTCAAGTTCCTGCTGTCTCGCTGAACACCAATCTGGTCTGTCACACTTACCACTTTATCCCTGGAGTCCTGTACATTATTTTCCCTCAAATTCCTGCCAATTTCCTTTCAAAATCATTAATTAGCTCCACTTATCCCACTCTTATGGCCAGCGAGTTCCAGGTCATCCCCACTCACTGTGTTAAAATGCTCTCCATCACAAATCTCCTGCATGCCCTGTTCAAAATCTTCAATGTCTGTTCCAAGCCCTTGTGCCTTCGGGTCATGTGAACAATATTCTTTTAGGCTGTCCTAACTAAGATGTAATAATCTATACACTTGTACCAAATCTTGGTCCCATGTACTTTAATTCAAGGAGAATAGCGCTGGCTTCTCCAAAAGAACCTTGTCAGTAAGACTCTCCCATCCCTGAAACCATTCTGGGAAATAGCCTCTGAAACTTCTCAAAGCTTTTTTTTTTAAGATTCATTTGTGTGATATGGGCGTCGCTGGCTGGCATTTCTTGCCCATCCCTAGTTGCCGTTCAGAAGGTGGTGAGCTGCCTTTTTGAACCACTGTAGTCTTCCTGCTGTGGGTTGACCCACAATGCTAATAGGGAGGGAATTCCAAGATTTTGACCCAGCGACATTGAAGGAATGACGATATATTTCCAAGTCAGGATGGTGAGTGACTTGGAGAGGAACTTGGAGGTGATGGTGTACCCGTATATCTGCTGTCCTTGTCCTTCTAGATGGTCATGGGTTTGGAAGGTGCTGTCTGAGGATCTTTGGTGTATTTCTGCAGTGCATCTTGTAGATAGTACACACTGCTGCTACTGAGCGTCGGTGGTGGAGGGAGTGAATGCTTGTAGATGTAGTGCCAGTCAAGCAGGCTGCTTTGTCCTGGATGGTGTCGAGCTTCTTGAGTGTTGTGGAGGCTGCACTCATCCAGCCAAGTGGGGAGTATTCCATCACACAGACTTGTGCCTTGTAGATGCCTTTGAGGCGTCAGGAGGTGAGTTACTCGCTGCAGTATTCCCAGCTTCTGGCCTGCTTTTGTGGCCACTCTGTTAATGTGGTGAGTCCAGTTGAGCTTCTGGTCCATGGTAACCCCCAGGATGTTGATAGTGGAGGATCCTGTGATGGTAATACCATTGAATGTCAAGGGATGGTGGTTAGATTGTCTCTTATTGGAGATGGTCATAGCCTGGCATTTGTGTGGCACAAATGTCACTTGCCACTTGTCAGCCCAAGCCTGGATATTGTCCAGATCTTGTTGCATGTGAATATGGACTGCTTCAGTATCTGAGGAATCACAAATGGTGCTGAACATTGTGCAATCATCGGCCAACATCTCCAGTTCTGACCTTATAATGGAGGGAAGGTCATTGATGAAGCAGCTGAAGATGGTTGGGCCTAGGACAGTACCCTGAGGAACTCCTGCAGAGATGTCCTGGAGCTGGGATGATTGACCTCCCACAACCACGACCATCTTCCCATGTGTCAGGTATGACTCCAACCACTGGAGCGTTTGCCCCCGATACCCATTGATTCCAGTTTTGCCAGGGCTCCTTGATGCCACACTCAGTAGAATGCAGCGTTGATATCAAGGGCTGTCACTTTCACCTCACCTCAGGAATTCAGCTCTTTTGTCCATGTTTGAACCAAGGCTATAATGAGATCAGGGGCTGAGTGGCCCTGGCGGAACTCAAACTGGGCATCGCTGATCTGGTTATTTCTGAGCAGGTGCTGCTTGATAGCACTGTTGATGACACCTTCCATCACTTCACTGATGATCGAGAGGAGACTGATGGAGCGGTACTTGGACGGGTTGGATTTGACCTGCTTTTTGTGTACAGGACGTACTTAGGCAATTTTCCACATTATTGGGTAGATACCAGTGTTGTATCTGTACTGGAACAGCTTGGCTAGGGGAGCGGCAAGTTCTGGAGCACAAGTCTTCAGTACTATTGCCAGAATGTTGTCAGCGCCGGTAGCCTTTGCAGTATCCAGTGTCTCCAACCGTTTCTTGATATCACGTGGAGTGAATCGAATTGGCTGAAGACTGATATCTGTAATGCTGGGGACCACTGGAGGAGGCCGAGATGGATCATTCACTCGGCACTTCTGGCTGAGGATTGCTGCGAATGCTTCAGCCTTATCTTTTGCACTGATGTGCTGGGCTCTTCCATCGTTGAGGATTGGGATATTTGTGGAGCCGCCTCCTCCAGTGAGTTGTTTAATTGTCCACCACCATTCACGACTGGATGTGGCAGGACTGCAGAGCTTAGATCTGATCCGTTGGTTGTGGGATTGCTTGGCTCTGTCTATTTCTCGCTGCTTCCACTGTTTGGCATGTAAGTATTCCTGTTTGGTGGCTTCACCAGATGATACCTCATCTTCAGGTATGCCTGGTGCTGCTCCTGGCATGCCCTCCTGCACTCTTCATTGAACCAGGGTTGATCCCCTGGCTTGATGGTAATGGGTGAGTGGGGGATACGCCAGGCCATGAGGCTACAGATTTTGCTGGAGTATAATTCTGCTGCTGTTGATGGCCCATAGCGCCTCATGGATGCCCAACCTTGAGTTGCTCGATCTGTGCAAAGTCTGTCCCATTTAGCACGGTGATAGTGCCACACAATATGATGGAGGTTGTTCTCAATGCGAAGGCGGGACTTCGTCTCCACAAAGACTGTGCGATTGTCACTCTTACCAATACTGTCATGGACAGATGCAATTGCAGCTGGCAGGTTAATGAGGATGAGGTCAAGTATGTTTTTCCCTCTTGTTGGTAACGTCACCACCTGCCACAGACCCAGTCTAGCAGCTGTGTCCTGTAGGACCCAACCTGCTCAATCAGTAATACTGCTGCCGAGCCACTCTTGGTGGTGGACGTTGAAATCCCCCACCCAGAGTACATTTTGTGCCCTTGCCATTCTCACTGCTTCCTCCAAGTGTTGTTCAACATTGAAGAGTACTGATTCATCAGCTGAGGGAGGATGGTATGTGGTAATCAGCAGGAGGTTTCCTTGCCCATGTTTAACTTGAAGCCATGAGACTTCATGGGATCCAGAGTCAATGTTGAGAACTCCTAGAGCAACTGCCTCCTGACTGTATACCACTGTGCCGTCCCCTTTGCTGGGTCTGTCCTGCCGGTGAGACAGGACATATCCAGGGATGATGGTGGCGGTGTCTGGGACATTGTTTGTAAGGTATGATTCTGTGAGTATGACTATGTCAGGCTGTTGCTTGATTCGTCTGTGAGACAGCTCTCCCAATTTTGGCACTAACCTACAGATGTTAGTGAGGAGGATTTGCATGGTCGACAGGGCTGTTTCTGTCATTGTCTTTTCCGGTGCCTAGGTCATTGCCAGGTGATCCGTCCAGTTCCATTTCTTTGAGGCTTTGTAGCGATTGATACATCTGAGTGGCTTGCTAGGCCATTTCAGAGGGCAGTTGAGAGTCAGCCACATTGCTGTGGGTCTGGAGTCACATATAGGCCAGACCAGGTCAAGGTGGCAGATTTTCTCCACTGAAGGACATTAGTGAACCAGATGGGTTTTTCCGACAATTGGCAATGATTTCATGGTGGTCAGTAGATTCTTAATTCCAGACTTTTTTTTTGAATTCCAATTCCACCATCTGCCATGGTGGGATTCGAATCCCATGTCCCCAGAAAATCAGCTGGGTTTCTGGATTAATAGTCTCGTCATAATATCACTCGGCCATCGCCTACCCTAACATTCTTTGTAAAGTGTGGTGACCAGAACTGGATGCAATTCTCTAGTTTGGCCTAACCAAAGCTTTGTAAAAGTTTCGTGGTAGCGATCCTACTTTTATATTCAGTGCATCTAATTAGAAAGCCGAAGACCTTGCTAAACATATTCCTAATATATCTGGTCATTTTCAAATATCTGTGCACATGATGGCCCAGATCCCTCTACCCCTACACTTTGCAGGCCTATTGAATCTGTTTGCTTCTTTCAGTCACTGTCAAAAGACATCACCTCATACTTCTCTGTATTAACATCCATCTGCCACTTGTCTCCAATTCGGCTGGCCTACTTTTGTCTGTTACAGGTAATTGATATTATTTTTACCATTTGTCACTCCCCCAAGTTTGACATCAATATCACATTTTGAAATGTTACCCTCTTCCATGATCCACGTTATTTATATCCATTGAGAAAAATCACTGATTATGTTATCCAACAGTTAACATTCACTGTTTTCCGTCCTCCACTCTGAAAAATAAGTTACCATAATTTCTTGTTTTCTCACACCAATATTCTTATGCACAATTGATCCTTCTCTTCCAAGAGCCTCAGTTTTGTTAACCAGCCTTTTATGTGGTACTTAGTCGAACACTTTTTAAAAATCTATGTAGACAATATCCACCACATTCTCTTCATCAACTTCTAATGCTTCATCAAGAAATGGAATTGGAATCAAGCGTGATCTGTCTTACAAATCCATGCTGGCTATCCTTAATTAACTGAAACATCTCCGAGCGCTTGTTGATTTTATTCTCTAATTATTGTGTCTAGACCCTTTCCACCACGGATGTTAAACTACAGGCCTCTGTTAAGACTATCCTAATATTCTTTCTGGAATAAAGCAGCCATATTTGCCAATCTCCAATCCTCTGACAGCTCGTCCCAGCCCGTACCTAGAGAAGATTGAAAGATTATGACAAGCCCTCACACTATCTCCATCTCCAATTCTTTTACCAACCTGGGATAAAATCCATCCAGATCACATCATGTACCATTCTAAGCATAGACTGCCTTCCCAGTGCATCCTGCACGCACCTCCCCCCCGCCCCACCGTCCATTGTTTCTACTGTTTTCTCTTTTTCACTGATATTTTATCAGAATCCTCATTCTTGGTAAATACCAATGCAAAACATTCATTAATATTCTTGCCTGGCCCCATGCCCCTCAGCGTATATTCCCTTCTTTGTCCCTAATAGGTCCATTCTACCTCTTACTACCTGTTTATAATTTTCAAGCCCTTGTAAGACCTTTAGCTTCCCTTTTGTTTTGACTGCCATCCAATTCTCATATTCTCTCGCTTTGTCAGTTCTATTTTCCTTTCTACCTCTCCTTCCAACTTATTGTATTTGACTTGAAAAACTCTCTTGTCATGTGTTACAAACACTTTCTAGTTTTTCATTTCATCATAATTTTGATGTCCCTCATCAGCCAAGGAGCCCTGTTTTAGCTTTCCCTATCGTTCACCCTTGTTGGAGCACACAATGAATTCAGTTGTTTTAAGTGAATCATATCTTTGTGTCCTCAGACTAATAAATAGTTTTTTGAATGTTGCTGAATGACTTTCATTAACAAAAGTGCCTCACTGAGGCTATAATATGTTAATCTCTCAAATAGAGTAAAAGCAAGAGGCTGTGACATGATGGCTGTTCCAATATGTAGTGGAATACTATCAGCTCCCAGCAGTCTCCAATTTGCATAGCATCTTGCCTTGGGGATATTCCAGCTATTCCTTCATTGTCACTGGATAATAAACTTCCTTTCTAGCAGCACTGTGGGAACTGCTTCACTACACCCTCCTTGGGCCACTATTAATCAGAAACTGAACTGAACTTGTCAAATCGTTATGGTGCAAAGGCCAAATCTTTTAATGTTTTTGTATTTCTTGGTGTGCACTGAAATGGTAAACGGACTGTTTTAAAATCAAGGAAGGGATTGCTGCATTTTTAAAAATCAACTTCCGGAGACTCATTGTAAGTGATGTTTACTTCACTCAACCACTGGGGTTAATTGATTGAAGACAAGCTGGCGCCACAGCATGTAAGCAAAGTGAGATTTGGCCAGCAACAAGTAGCTAACTGACTTATGGAGTTGTGAGTAGCTGCGGATTACAGAGGCCATCTGCTTGCCAACAATAATGTCATTGGCTGTTGGGTAGGTGAACACTTGTGGATGGGAACAATATTGCCAGAAGTCTTTGGACCTCCTGAAGGGGAGATGGTGTGTGTACTTCTGTCTCTCTGCAGTAAAAAAAACACTGGAAGCCTGCTTTTAATCAATAGACAGAGACTTTATAGTTTGTTAACCAATAATGCTGCACTTCCTGTAAGGAAGTAAAAAGAACCTATAGAACAGAGATTGAAGATCAGTAAGTTGTGGTAAACAAAAGGGGTATCTCAGCGAACATTTTGATCAGGGGCCATGGAACTGCCTTTCCAGTTTACCCTCCACCCACAACAAGATCTGTCTATGTGTCTGTGTAGGGAAAGATATATAAGGGGGAATAGCATTTTAGCAGTAGAATTATATGTCAGCAGCTCATAGTTATTTATCTGTAGCTAGAATCTATACAGTTGTACTATTTTGGTTTGTTTTTGTTTAGTAGAGAAATTTAGTCCGTGTTTCCTGTTAACCTGGTTCTATAAATGCAGTAAACTGGGAATTTTGCGTACTTTGATAAAATCTTTAACTTTTGTGATTACTCTTGGAACAGCAAACTACCCCAATGAGTCAGCACAAGTTAGTAGAGTGATGAAAAATCCCCACTTGCCTGGATGGTTGCACTTCCAGTAAAGACTTGACACCATCAATCAAAGCACTTAATTGACATCCCAACTGGCACCTTCAGTATCCACTACCGAAGCATTGTAGCGGCAGTGTGTACCATCTACAAAATGCACTGCAGAGATTCACCAAGGTTCCTTTGACAGCCCCTTCTATGCCCACAACTACTAACATCTATAAGGACAAGGGCAGTAGGTACAGGTAATACCACCACTGGAGTACAGCATGGAAAAATGGGTGCAGACAAGGGATCAAAAACCAGTGGGCATAGATTTACAGTGAATGCCCCCAACTCCATGCTGTCTTTACCCCATAACGGCTTTTATGTCACACCATGTGGAATATGTTTGGTACTCAAGTATATTATGAGTGAACTGCAAGTGAACACACTGATTACAAGACACGATGGTAAGTTTGACAGACCCCCAGCTGAACATCCAGATCACATACAGCACTTAGAATGTTGAGCTGAGAACGAGCTGTGATTGGACAGAGTTGGGAAAGGGACTGGAGATGATCCTGGAGTTTTTAGGGAGCAGGAAATATTCATATGGAACTTTCCCTCAGGTAATGAAGGGGAAAGTATGATTTCGAAATCTGGATATGGGATGTGAGAGGGAATACAATGGGTCAAATGACCTTCCTGTGTGTGGGCTTCCTCTATTCATTTTTGATGATTACGTTGTCAGTAAAATCTGTGATACAGAACTGTGTGCACTGGGGCTTTGGATAGCATGAAATTAATGGGCTAAATGGCTTAATCTTCTTTTGGTTCTCCCAGATCTTTCTTAATTTGGAAATTCTCTGTACTCTTTCAATGCCATGCTCCAGTTGCCATCTCAGAGGTCATTATCTTCTACCTAAGCTAACATTATCCCACGAGCTACACCATTTTTCCTGAGTGAATGGAGTGGTGGTGGGTGGGGTAGATTTCTGGCAGAAATGCACTTCCAAAGTAATTTTGTACTGGACCTTCAGCAGAAAGAAGGGGGCAGATGCACCATCAATCTCAAAGACCATGAACATAGATTGCATAGGGACAAGTTCTGTATCTGACCTAAATTCTGGAGAACATCAACATACATTACACGACCAGAGAAGCAGGCCATTCAGCTCCTTCTGCCTTTCAATAAGATCATGATTGATCTGACTGTAATCTCAAATCTACACTCCTGTCTACCCCTGATAACCTTTCAAATCTCTTGCTTAGAAATACTGAGGAAGTGCTGCATTTTCAGAGAGTCAGTACAGAAGGGGATTTGCCCTATGTGAAGGGGAGTTGCTCTCTCTGAAGTGCCACTTTTTAGATAAGGCATTAAACTGATGGCCTATCTGACCCCACAGGTTAGTGTAGAAGTTTACACTGCCACTATTTCAAAGATCATGCAGTTGAGTGTTCCCATTGCACTGCCTAATTTTTATCCCAAAATCAACATGACTGAACAGAAGTAGATTAGTTAATTATTATCTCACTGCTATTTGTGGAATCACACTGTTTATGAACATATGAATAAGGAGTATGTGTAGACATTCAGCCTCTTTTTGCCATTTAATAAACTGATGGCTGACTGATTGTAAACTCAAATCCTAACCCCCATATTCTTTGCTCACCAAGAATCTATCACCCTCTGCCTTAAAAGTATTTAAGGACTCTGCTACTACTGCTTCTTCAGGAAAAGAGTTCCAAAGACTCCTAACAAAGAGAAAAAGAAATCACTGAATATCTGTTATAAATGGGTGGCCCCTTATTTTTAAATAGTGATCCACAGTTCTAGATTTGAGTTTTAAGAGGAAACATCCTCTTCACAACTACACTGTTGGGGGAGGATCTTACATGTTTCAGGGAAGTTGCCTCTTATATTACTCAACTTCATTGGATACAAGCTTAGCCTGTCAAGTCTGTCCTCATAAAACAACCCATCCATTTGATGACCAGTGCTGTGCACAGTACTCCAAATGCAGTCTCACTATACCCTGTATAAATGACGTGTAATATCGTTTTATATTTAATTCCGTCACAATAAATGATAACATTCTATTAGCTATCCTAATAACTTGCTATATCTCCACACTAACCTTTTGAAATTCATGCATTACATCCCCACAGTCTTCTGCATCTCAGATCTCTACAATCTCTCACCATTTAGAATATATGCTTTTTTTTTATTATTCCTGCCGAAGTAGACTACTTCACATTTTCAGATTCACAGATACACCACAGTGAAGTTAAGGAATTTATAGAGGGTGACAGACCAACAGGATAGCTTACTTTCAGATGGTTGCCAAACCTGGTTGGGCATAATCCAAGATAACAAGCATGGGGCTGGATGAACACAGCAGGTCAAGCAGCATCATAGGAGCAGGACCTGCTGTGTTCATCCAGCCCCATGCTTGTTATCTCGGATTCTCCAGCATCTGCAGTACCTTTTATCTCTGGGCATAATCCAGAAGATGTCATCACATAAATTCCAGCCTCCTATTGTCCCACCCAGTGAAAGAACTCAAATAGCACTCCTTAATTTCCTAAGGCTGACAGACGACACTGATGAAAGAAAATTTAAAATAACTTTGTTTTTAATGACCCTCAAGATTTCCTCCAGATATTACTCATTGCTGAGTCCTGGATGTCAATCATGAATTTTTGAAGATTCAGTACAAGCTCAGAGGGTTCTTCATGCGTCAAAAATTCTTTTCTCAATCATGAGAGGGTTCATGAACCGATATTCAAATATTCAAAATGAAATAACACAGATGAAGAATTCTGCAGAGAGATCCACTGATTTTAGATTGTTGGTGGAGCAATATCCTGGGGAGCAATTGATTCTCAGACACAATATTTCCAAAAGCAGGCTGCATAGAAAAAAGGAAACAGAGAACAACTCTAAGTTAGACTGGAATCGAAAGGTGATATGCAGCTGGAAGACATATGACATGTAAAGGAAGCTAAAACAGAAAGTACAAATGGAGTTAATAGGCAATGAGAATTACAGTTGGAGAGACAATGGATTGGAGGAGTGCAGCTGAGGAATAAGGGGTAGAGATGCTTGACAAAGTAAATAAAGGGCATTAATTTGTACTGTTTGAAAAGAAAGGAGAGCTCTTGCATGACTGAATTTGTGCCCATAATAGGCACATCTGAAAGAAGACAAGGGAAATGACATTGTAGAACTTCAAGCTCATGGATCATGTTTGAAAAGTGAACAATCTCCTGCATATTTGTTGAAATCTTGACAAAGATTATAAGTCACCAATTCAGACAAGACGTTGAGCCAGGAGTCACATTGTGAAGGATGAGTATCTATCTCCTTACAAGGCAGAAATCTCCCTCTGCGTCTGGATAAATCACAACAGCAGCCACTATTGTTTGATGCATTGATTGAATCAATTGGTAACCTTCTCCCTCTTACTTTCCTGATATTTCCTCCTCTTCCCTGACTGGTTCTCTGACCTCCCTCCCCCACCCACCTCCCTTTGTTTCCCAGCTCCTAGCCACTTCAAGGCTGATCTGTCATTCATTGCCCAGTACATTCAACCCAAACTCTACTCTGAGCTTCAGATCTGCTCTGCCATATAATAGGATCAGGCTGATCTGGTTGTGATCTCAATCCACTTTACTGAGTGACCCTGACCAATCAAAAATCGATCTAACACAGCCTTGAGTAAATTCATCCCACCCTCCACTACCTTGTGGAGAAAAGAATTCTATGCTCAAATGAGACCCACTGAAAGAAAAGGCTTCTCTTAATTTCCTTCTTAATAGAGAGAGCCCTTATTCTTAAGCTGTGTCCCCTAGTTCTAGTCTTCCCCACAAGAGAAAACGTCCTCCTGGTATTCACCCTATCCAGTTCTCTGATCTTAAATGGTGTTATTAGATCATCTCTTATTTGTCAAAATGCCAAGCTGTTCAATCTTTACTTACAAAAATACCCCTTCATTCCAGGAATGAACTAAATAAAAGTTCCACTGAACCATTTTTAATGCCTTTCACTCCTTATCCTTTACATCAAAACTTAACTGATTCACCAATGTCCTTTGTAATATTACTGCCCTTACCCAGTCTGATCAATAGGGGACTGCAGACCAACAGCAATGCGGTCCATTTATAAGTGGTCTCTGAAATGACCCTGCAAACCACTCAGTGGCATCCAACCACTGGTTGTTCATGAAGAAGCCACATCACTTCCTCCACAGGCACAGAGGACTGTGCTGTTTTAAGAACTAATTGAAGTATCACTCGGAATCAGAGGCTGAAACCTAATAAAATCTTGTTGAATGTTAAACCATACCTCTTTTGCTGGATTTTAACGAGGAGATTCTGTTTATGGTGTATGAATTCCTGTGATCAGAGTGTCCTGGTGCTCTTTCCCACTGTGGAGGAAAGATGTAAGAACCATCAGAAATCAGTCAATTTTAGAACTGTTGACAAACTCATTCTTGCAGCCATCTGGAGGATTGTGTCTTGAAAAAGCAACAGGCTTCTTCCTAGGACCCAGATCCATGGGTATGGAATGTCCCATTATTTTTTGCCGTGGACACCATAGCAATGAGATCAGCAAGCTTGCTGAGCATTGCGGGAGCAGGGGAGCATCATGGTAAATCTAATTTTCTCCTCACGAATGACTGCGCAAATTCATTTTCAATAGAAGTCATTACACAGTAACCAGGAGCTGGAACCCTGGATGATTTCCCCTCTCTTTCTAGCCCAGGAGGTATTTGTGCAATGATCATGAAAAGGAATGCTGGCTAATTTCCCCTGGCTCTCTAATTCAGGGATAGCTGAACAGTGATCATGAGCAGGAACCCTGGCTGATTTCCTCCTGCTGCAATTAAGGAATTTAGTCCAAACAAATGAGCAAGAATATCAGATGAGGTAATGTGGCAAATTCTGGATGTCAAAAGGTCAGGTCTTCCATTGTAGGAATAGCAAGAAAGATCGCAATCAGTCACATAACCAGAATAACTCAGCAGAGCAAAAATATCCTGAAATAAGGAAAAATCCAGAGGATATTATTGGGAGAACAGGAAATCATTCTGAGGTGAGAGCTGTTTGACTTGGGCTGGATTGTCAGGTGGTAGTGATGAATATTGGGAGTGATTTTGAGATCTGATCAACTGGATTGGCAGGGTATGTACTGTGAGTGATGACTGACATATAACTCAACCAATTAATGCTTCTTCCACTTACTTCTGCAAGTTGAGCCAGTTTGCGCCTTGGTTCAAGCTCTGGAACAGACAGAAGAAAGGTTCAATGTTAGTGACAGCTGCAGTCATTGACCAATCATAACTAGTACTGTTTGAGGTGGTTTACAATTTGCTCCATTCTGATTTGGAAACAGTTCATTGGCCCATAGTTTTGGTGCCTCACTCCTTTCACAGATCAACATTCACTCAGAGACACTACCTGATTTTAATCCAATCAAGACTTAAATTGGGTCCACACCTTCTATTGGACACACAGTCACACACCTACATTCATATCTTCATAACCTTACTTGTGAATCTCACATCTGTCACGTTCACATGAACATACAATAGGGGAACAGTCAGCGAAAAGCTCCCTTGTTCATTAGTGATCAGTTTCAAGTATATTTGTACAGCACTGACCGATCAATCTAGTTTATACATTGCAGTGCCAGAGTGGAAGCCCAAGCTGCATTCAGAGGTCAGAGCACTACCCATTGAACTAAGGCTGATATTTCTCAAGGCTCATTCCTTCTTGTGTCCTTTTAACATCGGAACTCCTCACCTCCCAAAGTTTTCCTATCTTTCTATATCTGGAGTACTATGCACAGTATTAGACCCATTATGCTAGGAAGTTTGTGAATGTGTTCGATGCAGTTCAGAGAAGGTTTACCAGACAAAACCTGGAATGGGTGGGGATCTTATGAGGAAAGATTGCCCAGTCTAGGCTTGTACTGGTGTTTGGAAGAGTAAGTGGTGACTTGATTGAAAAATTGTAAGATTCCGAAGGATCTTAACAGGGTAAATAGAAAGGATGTTTCTTCTTGTATTTAAAAACAAGGGTTGCCCATTTAAAACAGTGATAACTTGTTTTTTTCCCTTCCTGAGGTTCACGAGTTTTTGTCCTCCTGAAAAGTTGGTGGATGAGAGTCCTTAAATATTTTTAAGGCAGAGAAAGATAGATTTTTGTTAAGCAAGGGTTTGAAAAATTTATCAGGGATAGGCAGGAATGTAGAATAATCAAGTCAGCCGTGGCCTTATTGAATGGTAGAGCAGGTTTAAAGGGCTAAGTAGTGTTGTTCTGATCTGTATTCTTGTGTAAAACTTATTAGAATCATGCTTTTCATAACCTGGTCATTGACCTGAGCATTCACGTTATCATTGTGTCTTCCTAACTGCAGTCCAGGTGGTGTCGAGTGATGTGTGACACTGCCCTACATAACTCCAAAGAAAAAAATGAAAGAAATTTGCTGCTACTTTGAAGATCTGGTTTATTGGGAAGCTGTGATTTAGGAGACTGAAGCCACAACATAGAAAATATACAACATCACTATGGCAAAACAGAGGGAAGTTTATATGATTGCTTACAATTGCCCTCAAGCCTTGAATTAGTTGCATGTTGAACATAAGTGATAGTTTGATCTGAAACTAAAAGAAAAATTGATGGTGAACTGGTCAAAAGAAAACAATTGATGAAGAAACCCACAGAGTGAATTCAAGAGGAAATGAGTAGCTTGTTTTATTTCACTACCACAAAAAGGAAATCATTTGCAAATGGATTGCCCCCTGCTCCTTAATACTTAAAATATGAATGGATGGATATGAAAGGATACTTAGAGCCGTCAACTCACAGATACATATCTTGTTCCTCATTAAACAGATGTAAAATTTCTATCTCTTTCATCTGATGTTCAAGGCAGATGATATTTCCATAAATGAATCAGATCCATTCACTAAAATGCAACTAATGGACTAGCATCCTCACAAACATTTTGTTACAAGGCATTTAAATGAATTAAAAGAGAAAAACCTGTTCAGATTCAGAGTCACTAGTACAGGGCAACACAGGATAAGGGGATAACATTCACAAAAATCAAGCAAGCTGAGAGCTCAGAAAACATATTTTTCTCACAACTGTATTAACACACAGTTTGTAATATAATATAAATGCTAGCCCTATTAAACAACTGAAAACACACCCACACAAATGCACACACATGCGCGCACACACACACACACACACACACACACACACACGTACATACAAACACATGTAAACACACATCAGGTAAGGTAAACAAAACAGATATCTCTTTGCAAAGATACACTTTGGGATCAACACTTTTGAACATATTAGCCTTACTTCTTTAAGACAAATAGGATAATGTTTAAATCATTCATGTCACTGTTGGTCTGACTTTCAGGCATGTATAGACAGGTGTAATCAAACAAATGTAACGGTCTCTGGGATCTTGGCAGATGTAGCTTGCTCAGGAAAAGGCAGCAAAAAATCTTGCAGTGGGTCTTTCAAAAGGTACTTCAGAAACATGAGCCATGAGCTAAACAGCTTTTTCTTAACAGATGGCTGCTCCTAACGGAAAATCCAAAACCAACTCCAAACCACAAGACCTTGTTAAGCAGAGAAGCCAGAAAACATCTAGTTAAAAACCGTCAGCTGTTTTCCCTGAAGTGAGTTCAAACAAACAAGATTGACAATTACTTTGAACCATGGTTTCCAAGAAATGCTTTTTTAAAACAAGTTTCAGTGTTTTTCACTAACTTTTTTTAAAATCCAAACTCAGGTGTCTTCGTAACACTTCACACATAAGTCCACAAAAATGTTTAGATATGAAGCCATCATATCAGTGATCACTGTGTGACAGTGATTACAGCACTAACAATGAACATGTCCTATGCACCAATACTGCTATCTTTCCCATAGCTGCCTATTATACACAGATCCATAAACTCACTGTACTCAATTCTTCTCTAATGTACCCTGTTTGATTACTGACTGCATCAATCCAAAACTAATACTAGTTTTATAGTCCTGTATCAATCTGAAACTAAACTCACTGCACTGCACTCTCCTCTTAGCTTTGTATCAATCCAAATTTAATCTCACTTTCCACACTCTTCCCATAGGTCTGCATCAACCCCAAAATAATCCCACTCCCAGTGTTCTCCCCATAGCCATGTATGAATTACTCTAACTTTACACTCTTGTCTAGCTTTCGTAAGATTTCTACTGTTCGATTCCTTTAACACTTTTACATTTTAATTTGACTGCTACTTGCTGAAGTGCTCTATATTATACTCCAAATCATCAGAATGAGGTGTGAAATTTAATGTGTGGTACAGTACCTCTCCACTCTGGACTTCCCATATTCCTTGTAGCCAGTTTGAGACTCCTCTCTTTCCTTGCTGCCATTTCTAGATTCCTCCTCAGAAGTATCATCATCAGTCCCCTTGAGAGTTCTGTCATGTCGCTGTCTTCCCCTCCAAGGAGGATGGCATCCTCTATAAGAAAAAGAAGAAAATGGTATTGAAATGGTGCCATTCATTTCCTGAGGATATCACAACCTGCTACTTGCTCAGACTGAAACCAAGTTGTTTAATTGCAGTGTCCTGCTTGATGCTGACCCTCAGGACCATCAAGATTGCATACATCTAGTCATTATCTGACTCCGGCTGTGGAAACACCTATCATGATTTCTGTGACCCCTCCCCTTTTTCCAGTCCAATCCAGTTCATTCCTCAAGAGCTAAACCAATCCCCACACCCTCTAAACACCCTTCAAGCCCAGAAACCAATATCCCTGAGGGTGAATTAAAAGCTAGGTACTTCACCATTGAGGTGTTTGCTTCTAGACAGGGCAAGGGTTCAAAAGTGAAAGGTGGAAACTCATGTTTGCATTAATGTTTACCATAAAATATTTGTAAATTACTGAAAGTCTTGCTGTCTTATTCAACACATAGCTATCATGTTGTTCAGCAAACTTTGCTCAGTTTTAAACACTACCCCCATCATTGTTCTTAGAATCATAGCATCATAGAATGTTCATTACCATGTCTGGATTTTCAGCTTCAGTTATAATCTGAAGATTCTCTCTTCTGGGCTGAATATCTTCTGTGATTATTTTTATGATGGAAGTTAAAACATATGTAGTCAGGTGACAGTAACTGAACAGATGGAAGGCTGGCTACAGACAAAAAATAGAGAGTAGAGGTTAAGAATTGTTAAGAGGATGTATTGAAGAAGTTGGGACTGTTCTTGGAGAGAAGAAGACTAAGAAGAGATCTGATAGAGGTTTTCAATGTGCAGGCCAGAAGAGTAGATAGGGAGAAAATGCTCCCATTCATAAAGGAACAAGAATATGAGGCATAGATTGAAAGTAATCTCCAAAAGAAGGAAGGTGAAGTGAGGAAAAACATTTTGACTCCGTGAATATTTAGGATATGGAATGCACTACCTGGAATTATGGTGGAGGCAGGTTCAATTGTTACATTCATGATTGGGTGATTATTTGGATAAAAATGATGTGCAAGGGTATGAGGAAAAAGCAGGAGATTAGCAGTACATAATGATGGACATTTAATGAGTCGATGCAGACATGATGGGCTGAATGGACTCTTCCTGTGCCATAGTAATTCTGAGATTTTGAGACAGTTATTCAAATTGCAACAGTAATATTTCATAAAGATGGGTGCTACATCCCTGCTCACCATATGCATGAACAACTTGGACTTGGGACTCAAGTGAACAATTTCAAAAGTAACAGGTGTCACCCAGTTGGGGTTGAGACTGTGAATAAAAATACAGGGAGGTTTTAATACTCTTCAGAATGGGGCTGCAACTGGCAAATTATCTTCATTATATATAAGTGTGAGATGGAACATTTATTAATGTATTAAAAATTAGGAGTCCACATTGTTCTTAGAGTCCTAGTGGGTTAGAAACAGAGGGATGTGGGTGGTGTGAATAAAGATAGATAGATCAATTAATACAGCACTGCTGGTCAATAGAGCCAAAAGAAATCTTAATAAACAAAGTTTATTTCTAGAAGAGATTGAATTGAAAAATAGAACAATTACATGAAACACTTTGTTAGAGAACCTTTGATAGAGCACACTTGCAAATTTTTGAACAGTCCTGGCTTCCATATTTTACAAAGGATATCAGCTTTCAAAACCTGGGACCACTTTTATCTTGAAGGAAAAAGATAGCACATAAATGAGATCACCACCAACTGCAAGTTCCTCTCCTAGCCACTCACAATCCTGACTTGGAAATACATTGCTGTTCTTTCCGTGTCACTGGGCCAAGATTCGGGAACTCTCTCCCTAACAACATTGTGGGTCTAACTATAGCAAATGGACTGCTGATGCTCAGGAAGGCAGCTCACCTTCACCTTCTCAAGGACAGTCAGGGATGGGCAATAATTTCTGGCTCAGCCAGTAACACCCACATCTCATGAATTAATTTTAAAAAAGAATCAATGGAGAAAGTGTGAGAAGATTTCCTAGAATAATACTAGAAGTGATAGGTTCTAATTATCTGGAGCATTTGAGTGGGGTAGGGCAATTTTCTCTAGGATAGAAAAAACTCAGGGATGATCTGATTCAGGTCTTTAAGGTTATGAAGGAATTTGATGGATTGATGTAGAGAAGATATTTCTCCTTGCAAGTGTGGCCATAAATCTGTTTAGTCATTAATACATCTATCAGGAATTCAGGAGAAATATCTTTATGTAGAGAGTCCTGACAATGTCACACTGTCCCACAGGAAGTGCTTCAGGTGGATAGAGGTGTTGAGGGTGAAACTAGACAAACATACGAAAAAATGATCAAGATAATGCCTTGATTAGGTGAGATGCAAAGGAATTAGAGAAGCCTTATTTGAAGCATAAACACTGACATGGATCAGTTGAGCTGAATGATCTGTTTCTGTGCTGGAAACAGAATGGTAGCATGGTACCACAGCATGGAAGAAGGCCATTCAGCCCATCAAGACCCTGTTGGTTTTCAGCTAGTCACACCTGCTCATCACGCTTTCCAGCCCTGTAGTGTCTCTGAATTGCTGTTAAGGCTTAGTACCTGGTTAGGTTATGGTGCTGATTAATAAATCAATGAAGCACATTAATCATTATTGTTAATTGATTCTGTCTCCATTGTGCATCCATCTTATTTGACAACACATTGGCTTTTTTATTCACTCATGGGATGTAGGCATTGCTGGCTGAGTCAACATTTATTACACACCCCAAGTTGTCCTTGAATATGACTTATTAGCTTGCTAAGCCATTTTGAACTGCAGCTAAGTGTCAACAAAATTGCTGAGCGTCTGGAGTCACATATAGGCCAGACCAGGTAAAGACAGCAATTTCGTACTGTAGAGGACTTTAGTAAGCCAGGTTTATTTTTATTATGATGGTCATCATTAGAAGTTTAATTCCAGATTTTTAAAAATTAAATTCAAATTTCACCATCTGCCAAGAGTTCCTAGAACATTTCTTGGGACTCTGGATTACCAATCTAGTGACAATATAGCGAGGCCATTGCCTCCTGCTTTCTGATACACTTCCAAAAGAACAGAAGTTCTTTCCCCAGCATGGGGTTGCAGGAGGCTCTTTGAAGACATGGTCACTGTTTCAAAATAAGCAGTTGCCCATTTAAAAAGGAGATAATGAGAACTTTTTTCTTGCAGAGGGTGATGAATCTTTGGCGTGCTGTTCCTCAAAAGGCAGTGAAAGTCAAGAGATTGCATATTTTTAAGCAGATTCTTGGTGAGCAAGTGTGTACGATGTTCCTCGGGGGGTAGGTGTGAATGTGGAGCCTTTAGATTATCCATGATCTTATTAAATGGTGGAGTAAGCTCAAGGGGCTGAGTGGCTTGCATTGCTCCTTATTCACATGTTTCTGTGTTCTTATGTTGCTTTCTTAAAATAACCATGCTTATAAAACAATGAAAGATTGGGCACAGAAAATGTTTACTAGGATGACAGGAGGGATGACAGACTTCAATTATGTGGAGAAATTACTCTTTCTCCTTGGAGCAAAAATGATTTGATTAATTTGTTCAAAATTATGAGGGATTTTGATGGAGCCAATGAAGAGAAAGTTTCCTTTGGTAAGCTGGTCAGCAACCAGCATCACAAATTTAAAATAATTTGTGACAGAATGGAAAGAGAAATGAGAAAAGATGCTTATGCAAAGACTATTTTTAAGATCTGCAATTATCTACCTGAAAGTTTGATGGATCAGATCCCACAGGAACTTTCCAGTGACAATTGGGCATGCACTTGGAGCAGACAAATTTGCATGGTGATGGTGGAGAAACTGGAATGTGGATCTAGGTTGGATAAAGCTTTGCAAGAGCTGCAGACAGGATCGGTCGGTCAACTGACCTTTTTCTATGCTATAAGATTCTATTATGCAATCAAAACAGAGAGATATAGATGCAGACACCAGATAAATAAAAACATGTTGATTCAGAAATGAGACATTAGAGTAATAATGTAGATGTTTATGAATAAAACACCAGAAAAATTAGGAGACAACAGTTATCAAACATACAAATCCTCCTTAATCACATTTGGATGCTTTTCCTAAGAACGTGATACAATAACATCGCCGTTATGGAAATTAAGAACAGATCCCTCAGTTTTCAGACTAAACTGGAACAAAAACTAAACATGACCAAAGTTTTAATAACACAGTATTCTGGTATTCCGATTATAGGATTAGAAGGATTTGGCTCAAATCCTCAGAGTTGTCTATTCTATACCAAACACATCAATGTTGCAACACGGAAACAGACCATTCAGTTCGTCCAGACTGAGTTAGTGCTTCCCCTCTACACAATCAGATACTCCATTTGTATATGTATCCACTTGATTTCCACATCTCTTTGACCCCGTTTCTTTTACATCCCTCCCCCATCTAATATTCAACGTTGACGCAATTTCTGCTTCAAACACTAACCCTGGGAATGATACCTGGAGCCTCACAACTCAGTGTGTGAAGACATCCTCCTGCTCTCTGTTTAAAAATCTCCAAATTTAAGTTCGCATCGGCTGCACTCACTATTTCGTTTCAGTCGCCCATGTCAGGTTTAATCTTTTTTAATCTTCCGAGCTCGCTATTGTTACCTGCTTTCTTCTGGCCCCAGTGAAGGTAAAGATAGTCTAACACGGTTCAAAAGAGATGGAGATGATACTGACCGTCCTGTGAGATCTGACTGCTCTCAACCAGCACCATCAGCACCATCAGGAGCACAGACCGAGTGCCCAGAGTCTGATGTTTCGGGTTGTCCATGCTCAATTGACAGCTCAGTTTCGCTCAATGATCTTCCTCTGCAGTGAGAGCCTTGGCGCTGAGAAGGGCTTTTAAAGCGTCGAGTCAGGTTGCATTCGCTGAGAGTGAGGTGATGCAAGTTTCTAACAGTGCACACTGTGACTCACCGCCGACTGACCATTCACCTCGCACACTCACTCCTCCCATCTCCCAGTTCATTGTTCAATCAGTTCAGGTTCCAGGCTGAAGGACTACTGCCCAGTTGGGAATGTGGGGAAAAGTGTGTTAGACAGTGTCAGGGGTGACTGAGCATCTGAAGGTAATGTCCAGGGGTAATACCTTCTCTTTACAAGAAGGTAATACCTTCTCTTTACAAAAGACCTGAAGCAAAAGAACACTCGCCCTGAAGATAATTCCATCCGGCACCGGGACAGAGTACGAAGATTAGTGCTGCAAACCACATTGCACTATTGTCACTATTGTCACTATTGCAACCACATTGCAGAGAATTGAGCACGTGCTCCAGCACCTCATTCCCAATGCTACACTGGAGGAATGCAGCACTGTGCGAGGGTCAGTACTGAGGGAGTGCTGCACTGTCAGAGGGTCAGTACTGAGGGAATGCTACACTGTCAGAGGGTCGGTTCTGAGGTAGTGCTGCACTGTCAGAGGGTCAGTAATGAAGGAGTGCTACAACTGTTGGAGGATCAGTATTGAGGCAGTGCTGCATTGTTTGAGGATCAGTACTGAGGGAGTGCTGCATTGTTTGAGGATCAGTACAGAGGGAGTGCTGCACTGTCCAAGGGTCAGTACTGAGGGAGTGCCACACTGTCAGAGGGTCAGTACTGAGGGAGTGCTGTGCTGTCGGAGGGTGAGTACTGAGGGAGTGTTGCACTGTCCCAGGGTCAGTACTGAGGGAATGTTGCACTGTCAGAGGGTCAGTACTAAGGGAGTGCAGCACTAGAAATCTGTATTGTTAGAGTCCTGCACTACAGAGGTTCTGTACTCAACGAGAGCTGCACTGTCAGAAGGTTGTTACTGAAGGGAAGTTACCCTATCTGAAGTGCCACATTTTAGATAAAACCCTAAACTGAGTTCCTACCACACCTTTCCTGCTCCTATGATGCTGCTTGGCCTGCTGTGTTCATCCAGCCCCACACCTTGTTATCTCTCTTCCTACCACACCCTGTAAAAGAAATAAACTCAGTTGAATTTTTCCCATTGCTTTAGCCAGTTTTTACCGCAAAATCATTATGATTGAACAGAAGTGGATTATCTCATTGTTATCTAACTGCTGTTTGTGGAATTATATTGTTTACAAAGATAGGAACAAAGAGCATGGTTAGGCTCTTTAGCCCCTCAAGGCTGTGTGCCATTTAGTCAGCCCTTGGACAACTGAATGTAACTTCAAATTCAAGTTCCTACTTACTCATAAGACCATAACAAATAGGAATAGGACTAGGCTGTTCGGCGCCTTGAGACTGCTCCGCCATTCAGTAGGATCATGGATGATCTGACATTCTTCACATCCAAATAAAAACTGAAAGAACTGCAGATGCTGTAAATCAGAAACAAAAACCAAAATTGCTGGAAAAGCTCAGCATATCTGGCAACTTCTGTAAAGAAAAAATCAGAGTTAATGTTTCAGGTCCAGTGACCCTTCCTCAGAACTGAATTCTTCACATCCACTTTCCTGCCCTTTCCGTATAACCCCTACTGATCAAGAATCTATCTATCTCAGCCTTAGATATGCACATGAACTGTAGCCCCACAGCTCTCTGTGGCAAGGAGTTCCAAAGCCTCACAACCCTCTGAGAGTATAAATTCCTTCTCACCTCTGTCTTAAATTGGCACCCCTTTTTTCTGAGACCTTGCACACTGGTGCTAAACTCTCCCATGAGTGGAAACATCCTCTCAGCATTTACCCTATCAAGACCTTTAAGATTTCTATATATTTCAATGAAATCACCTCTCATTCTTCTAAACTCCAGTGAGTGGAGGACCAACGTGTTTAATTTTAAAATCAGACTCTTGATACATTTCTCCATACCAGGGATCATCCTAGTGAACCTTCTCTGAATTGCCTCCAAGGAAATGATATCTTTCCTTATTTACATTTATAATTTACAAAATTGCTTACAGTACTCCAGATAACCTTTTACCTCTTTGATAACAAGAATCTATCTGGCCCTACCTTAAACGTATTCAAAAGGTTTGGTTCCACCGTCTTTTGAGGAACACAATTCCAAAGACTCATATAACTCTTGGAAAAGAATTTCACCTAATTTTTGTTTTAACTGGCTTATCCCTTACTTTTAAACAGTGATCCTTGAGTCCTAGATCCTCCCACAAGCAGCAACATTGTCTTTACATCCATCCTGTTTGTTAAATTTTTGTTTTAACTGGTTTATCCCTTACTTTTAAACAGTGATCCTTGAGTCCTAGATCCTCCCACAAGCAGCAACATTGTCTTTACATCCATCCTGTCAAGACCCCTTAGGATTTATCTACTTTAGTCAAGTTGGCTCTTCTTCATTTAAACTTCAGCAGATTCAGGCATAGGTTGTTCAACCCTTCCTCATAAGACAATGTGTCCATTTGTGTCTCGGTATTTGTCGAGTAAACCTTCTGTGAAAATTGGCTATTTATCCTACATTACAGCAGTTCGTACACATTAAAACTTTTTTCAGTAACCGCAAAGTTCTTCGAGATATCCTGAGGTTATTATAAATGTAAATGTTTATTTCAACAGTGAATAAAATGTCCATAGAAGGTATGCCTTTACCTGAATGGACTAGAAAAGAACAGGGGGAAATGGTGTTCCAGTTGTTCAGAGCAACGCTTTGACCTCCATGTGGAGGTATTGGATTCAGTCCTGGAAGAATAGGATCATTGGGACTGAATTAGGACCGAACTGCTCCACTGTTGCCTGCTGTTCCTTCAGCTGACTCAGTCTTTATTCCTTAAACTCCTTCCATGATAAAAACATAAGAACATAAGAAATAGGAGCAGGAGTAGTCCATCTGGCCCATATGGCTTGCTCTGCCATTCATGGCTGATCTTTTCGTGGACTCAGCTCCACTTACCTGCCCACTCACCATTACCCTTAATTCGTTTACTGTCCAAAAATCTAACTATCTTTGCCTGAAAGACATTCAATGGGGTGGCCTCAACTGCTTCACTGGGCAGGGAATTCTACAGATTCACAACCCTTTGGGTGAGGAAATTCCTCCTCATCTCAGTCTCAAATCTGTTCCCCCTTATTTTGTGACTATGCCTCCTAGTTCTAGTTTTACTCACCATGGAAACAACCTCTCTACTTCTATCATATCTATTCCCTTCATAATTTCTTATGTTTTGATAAGATTCCCCTCATTCTTTTAAATTCCAATGAGCATAGTCCCAGTCTACTCAATCTCTCCTCATAAGGCAACCTTCTCAATTGCAGAATCAACCTAGTAAATCTCCCCTGCATCCCCTCCAGCATCAGTACATCCTTTCCTCAAGTGAGGAAATCAAAACTGCACACAGTACCCCAGGCGTGGCCTCAACAGCACCCAATACAGCTGCAGCATAACCTCCTTGTTTTTAAAACTCATCCCTCTAGCAATGAAGGGCAATATTCCATTTGCCTTCTTAATTACCTGTTGCACCTACAAATCAATGTATTGTGATTTATGCACAAGGACACCCAGATCCCTCTGCACAGCAGCTTGCTGCAACTTTTCACCGTTTAAATAATAGTCCATTTTGCTGTTATTCCTAACAAAACGGATGGCCTCACATTTACCAAAATTTTTACTCTGTCTCCCAGAATCTTGCCTACTCACTTAACCTATCTATATCTGCCTGCAGACTTTCAGTGTCCTCTGCACACTTTGCTCCACCAATCATCTTAGTGTCATCTGCGAACTTTGACACACTACACTTTGTCCCAACATCTAAATCATCTATGTAAATTGTAATCAATTGCAGTCCCAACGCTGATCCCTGTGGCACACCACTAGCCACTGATTGTCAATCAGAAAAACACCCATTTATCCCCACTGTTTGCTTTCTGTCAGTTAACCAATCTGCTATCCATTGCTAATACATTACCTGTAACACGGTGCACCTTTGTCTTATGCAGCAGCCTTTTATGCAGCACCTTGTCAAATGCCTTTTCTTTCCGCTAAGATATTCTTTAAAATCTGCAAGGTTGTTATTACCTGCCGAGTGTCAAAAGCCTCATATAAATGCAAATTAGTGTTGTAGGAATCCCCTGCAATTACAAGGCGAATGGTTGATCTGAGTCTTTTTGAAATGATCAATGATTCGACATAGGAAAACTATTTTCAAACATTCTTAAAATTCAAGCCAGGCTGTTGAGGAGTGATATCAGGAAGCACTTATTAACATAAAGAGGGTAGAAATATTGAACACCTGCCCCCAACACCCCCCACAAAGAAACTGTGGATTCTGGGTCAACTGGAGTTTGCAAGTTGGAGCGTTATTTGAATTTGATGAGTATGGGTGAGTAAGGAGCAGTGGGTAAATGGATTTGAGGTACAGACTGGCCATGATCTGAATGTACAGTGGACCATGTCTCAATGGATTGAATAATGTTCAATTATTCTTATATATGATCCAGTCAGCAATTGTATCTATATGTGGGACCCTGTATGGGTGGGCTTGTGGGACTGGGATTGTGTTAGGGGTAGTAATTAAGAAATATTTTAAGTGAACGGGGGACAAGGATCAAGTAGCCAAACAGTTGCCAGGAAGCAGGACACTATGTTAATTGAGTTAATAAGGCTAGAAGCTTAATGTTTAATGTTATTTCCAGTTTTAACTGTGGTCGCTCATGTTTTCCCAGCTGGGGCATCTAACATTGCAGGGAGGCAGAGACAGCCAAGGAAGGACTCCATTATCTCACTCTCACACGCCCTTGCCCATTGAAATCTCAATCCTATGGAATTGGACCTGGTCCTACCACCTTGACCCAGATGCTCCCTATGGTAGCTCCATTCCTGCTCTCCTGTAATCAGTTGTCAGTGTCAGGATGCCAAAGGATTTTGACAGTGGACATCTGATAGTATCCTGGACTGTCAAAACAGCCAATCACCTCACCTGCTCTGGATCCTATTCCAGTGACCGGCCTATCGTCTGTACACCCCTGACTCTTTCCAACTATGTATCACCCCTCTTCCCCCACCCAACCTTAATCCTGCTTGTGATCCTGAATGATTAGCTGCCAATCATCCATGATAAATGGTGCTGTCAGATGGGGTAGCAGAAGATATCTACTAGAAGTGGGGTATGAGAAGATACTCTCTGGGGATGAACTATCAGAGAATACCCACTAAGGTGGGGCATCAAAGTATATCTGCTGGGCATCACAGAATAACACTTGGGGGTGGGCTATCAGATGATATATGTAGTGGGTGGGGTATAAAAAGATATCCACTGGGGTTGGATTTTCAGAGGATACCCAGGGATATGGACTAAAGGAAGATAGCCACTGGGATGGGTTAACAATGGAAATCTGCTGGGAGCAGGCTGTCAGAGGATGCTCACTGAAGTTTAGGATATCAAAGGATACTGCCTGATGTTGTCTATCAGAGAATACTCACAGGTGGGGGCTATGGGAGAAAAGCCACTGGAGATGGATGTATGGTCCTAAGAAGAGTTGCCAGAGAGATGGCAAGAAAGCTATTGGTAAGAAAAGAATCCAAAAAGGTTAAACCACCATGAAAAATCAGGCCTTTGCCTGATTAAGTCTGAAGACATTCCATATCTTTTATTTCAGTAATATTGATTGATTAATGTGGCAGCGAGTGAATCATGGTGTGATTACACTGAAGGACGTTCGGTCAGTCGGACACCTGATAGATTGAAGCAGAGGAGCACTGTCAATCATCATGACGAAACATGTACGAGACAGTGCGTAACCAGACTGGTATAAATGACAGATTCAGTGATGTCAGCAAATTAGAGATGTCTGGAAACAACACTGACCTCAGGATCTGTTAGTCTCGGCAAGCAACCAACAGAGGAAAAAATAAACCAATAGTTCAGTATGATGTGAACAAGGCACAGGGTAAAATTCTGTCGGCACAGTCCTCATCAAACACGCCCAGGGCAGGTACGGTGCGGGGTTCGATACAGAAGAAAAGTTGCACTCTCCAACAATGTGGGTTTCAAATCAGCTTCCTCTTCTGTGCCCTTTAAACATTGTTATTGTGTCTGCTTCTACCACATCATCTGGCAGCACGTTTCAGGTCCCTACCACTCTCTGCATCAAAAACTTGCCTAACACATGTCCTTTGAATTTTCCCCTTCTCACCTTAAACTGATGTCACCTACTATTTGACACTTCTACCCTGGGAAAAAGACTCCGATTATCCACCCTCGCCATGCCTCTCATAATTTTGTGTACTTCTATCAGGGTGCCCATCAGCCTCCGAAGCTCCAGCAAAATATAAGTTTGTCCAACTTTTCCTTTAACTATCACACTCCAGTAAACCTCTTTTGCACACTTTTCAAAGCCTCCACATTCTTCCTATAGGGTGACAACCATAACAGTACACAATACTCCAAATGTGGCCTAACTAAAGCCTTATACAACTGCAACATGGCTTGCCACTTTTCTACTCAATGCCCCAACTGATGAAAGAAAGCATGCCATAACCCTTTTTTTTTAACCTTATCCACTTGCGTTGCCACTTTCATGGACCTATGGACTTGCACCCTTGAAATAATTCCACAGCGGCTGGTATCCCATCACCAAGTTACCCTTTATTTAGATATAGAGATTCCTTGACACTGATCCAGCTCCCTCAGAGCCAGCTCTCAGAGTGAACAGGATGTCCGACACTCCTTTTCTTATCTATCAGCCAGGGCTCCCTAATAGGACCAGATTAACAGCCCCAATCAGGGAACTCATATCCAAGCGGTCCACCTAGCTGACCTCATTACAATTACAATATCCCTTCCCCTCTGAATCAGAGGACATGGGCCATTTCTTTTGTTTTGTAGCTCCTTTGGGCTGTTTTAGCATTGGGTCACGTTCCTCCAATCCTACTTCTGATATAGGTGACATGTAACGTACAGTTGCTTGCACCTTGTGCCAAGAGAGTCTTGGAAGAAATTCATTCCCTTCTTCAGGATGCAAAGGCATTGATTTGATTTGATTTATTATTGTCACATGTACCTAGGTACACTGAAACATTTTGAGGCGATGACGTCTGCCTTGTCCATCTCAAATTCCGAGGTATCTTCAATGCTTGTTGGAGAGGTTCCGGAACAGTCAAAAGGCAATTGAGCAGCCAGGCACATATTGCTCCTGCACTGTCTGAGAGTTTGCGGCTTTCATATGGTCCATGTGCTTGTTCAGGACTGTCGCACCTACCCAAACTCTACACATCACTGGACCTGACCTCACATCAACTATGCCTGTTACCCATTCAGGGCCATTCCTGTGGTTCTTGCACCAAACTTCGTCCCCTGAAGTGTACTGCTTCTGTTGCTTAGCAGAGTCTTGTGTCCGGCGTTGGCATTTCTGATGCCATTTCACCCTCTGCCCAAGTTCGGGAAGATCAGATTTAACCTGGTGTGGAGCCTTCTCCCCGTTAGCAACTGTGCTGGAGCTATCCCTGTAGATGCACAAAGGGTGGTACTATAATCAAATAGGAGCCAGGACAGTTTCGTATCTAGTGAAATTGTCGACTGTTTCTTTTTTTTAATTTAGACTGCTTTTTCTGCCAAACCATTAAATGATAGATGGTATGGAGCTATCTTTGTATATCGAATACCACTCGACTTTAGGAAATACTCAAATTCACTGCAGGTAAATGACGGCCCATTGTCTGTGATGAACAGCTGCAGGAGTCTGTGTAGTGCAAAAGGACATAGAACATAGAACAGTACAGCACAGTACAGGCCCTTCGGCCCACAATGTTGTACTGACCTATTATCCTACTCTAAGATCAAACTACCCTGCATAACCTACATTTTACTATCATCCATGTGCCTTTCCAAGAATCGCTTTCATGTCCCTAATATATCTGACTCCACTAACACCGCTGGCAGCACATTCCACACACCCACCACGCTGTGTAAAGAGCCTACCTGTGACATCTCCCCTATACCTTCCTCCAATCACCTTAAAATTATGCCCCCTCGTAATAGTCATTCCTGCCCTGGGATGCGTGCAGTTTTTCTACTGTCGGCCCCGTGTTTGACGAATGAACTTTATGCTCATTCAGATACTTTGACAGGGCGTCCACAATGAATAAGAATGTTGAGACCATGAAAATACCTGTATAGTCAACATGTAACTGAGCCCAGGATTTACCCATCCATTCCAACAACTGTAGGGGAGCTGCTGGTAGTAATTTTAGTCCTTGTTGGCATTCCGGGCACAGCCCCACCAATGCAGTTATTTCTGCGTCCAGTCCTGGCCACCAGACATAATTTCTCACTGACGCCTTCATTTTGGAAACCCTGGATGACCCTAGTGGAGTTCAGCCAGCATCTGGCAGTGATCTTTGACTGGGACAATCACTTTTGCTCACCACTGTAATACGCCGTCATCTACTGTGATCTGGTCTTTCTGGGTCTGAAAAGGTTTCAATTCTGGTTGTGATGGGCCCTTTGGTTTCCCCACAACCACCAGCTGTTTCAGTTTTGCCTGGACCAGATCTTTCTGTGTCCAAAGTTTGATCTTGTTAACTATGATTGGAAGCACGTTCAGAAAATTTAAAATCATTACAGACTCTTCCAATGGCAGTACCACCGGTGGTGTATCTACCAGCAGGAAGTGGCTCAATTATTCCACATTTGCTACTTGGCCTCCTGGATGGTGTTCCAACATATTATATGCTCTTAGTATTAGAGCTCACCGCTGAGTTTTACCTGAAGTTATGGATGGCACTGTGGTGTCCTCTTTAAGTAGACCTAGCAGCGGCTTATGGTCCATTATTATCACAAATTTATGTCCATAAAGGTATTGGTGGAACTTCCTGACTCCAAATATGATTGCCAAACTTTCCTTCTCTTTCTGGGCATACTTACGGTCTGCATTAGCCAAAGTACTGAATGCATACACTGTTTTGTGTCCCTCTCCATGGTGTCATCTATGGGCTAATACTACCCCAGTGCTTTACAGGGAGGCATCGCACATCAATACCAGATCTCACTTGTGACATAGTGTGCCAACACCTGAGAGGATGATAGCTGTTTCTTCACTTTCATGAAAGATATGGCTTAGCTTTGAGAACATTTCCAAGGCTGACCCTGTTTTAAGAGTTGATGCAAAGGTGCTAGGATGGAGGCCAGTTTATGTATGAACTTTTTGTAATAATTCACCAACCCAAGGAAAGACTTGAGCTTCGGTACAGATGTGGGACCTGGGGCACCTTTGATCACACTCGCTTTAACTTCCAATGGATGTAACCTGGTCCTGTCAACTCTGTAGCCCTCATAGGTCACTAGGGGTGCCGAGAACATGCATTTTCCCTTTCTTAAGCAATATGGCTGCCTGGGAGAAATTTCGAAGGACTATGTCCAAATTCTCTAAGTGCTCTTATTGGTCTTCCTTGTTACTAGCACGTCATCAAGATAAATGGCAACCTGTGGTAGACTTTGTAAAATGTTCTCCATCATCCATTGAAAAATTGCACAGGCTGACTACCTCAAATGGCACTCTCGTCTTCGGTACAAACCCTTACAGGTATTAATTATAGCATACTTCTGGGAATCCTCATATAACCACTATTACAAGTACACATGGCTCATATCAATCTTCATGATGAACAGCCCCCTCCGCCAGCTTTATGTGTAAATCCTCTATGCGAGGGATTGGATGTTTATCCAACTACAAAAAGTGGTGTACAGTTTGTTCAAAATCCCCACAAAGGCAAATCAACCCACTGGGCTTCACAATTGGTATGACTGCTGCTGCCTATTCCACAGACTGGACTGGTTTGATAATTCTTTTGCCTTCCAGCCTTCTGATTTCTGCCTCTACTTTTGCCCATGAGGCAAATGACACAGGGTGGGCCTTGCAGAGTTGTGGAATTGCTTTCTGGTCAATATGCAAGGTGTCCTGAACTCCTTTGATAGTCCCTAGACTTTCCTGAAAATCTTCCAGGTATTTAATTAGATCTTCACTCCTCGAAAAATGTTGAGCCATCCAGGTGAATCTTTCTCAACCAATTTCACCCCATCAATCATGGACCCAAGTTTTTTACTACAGTCACTGGTAACTGAACCAGCTGCTTCTCATAAAAGGCCAGAACTAAAGTTGTACCCTTAATCTGTAAACATTCTTCCCCATATAGGTTCTCAATCTAGCCGAGGTCTTGCATAAAATTAAGGGTTAGAGTCCAGAGTGAATTTTGTAAAAGACTGGTACAACAATTGCTGAAATAGCCACACTGGTGTTGACCTCTATTAGAACTGGGTAACCATTTAACCAGAAGTTTATTTTGAATAGTTCTGATTAGGATGTTGCTAAGCAATTTAACTGTTCCAAACCAGATATAGGCAGACTTTGCAGGGTGTGCAATCTCCTGGATTCTGGTTTATGAGTTCTCTTATTCAATTTAGGCCCAGTAGCATTTTTTACTGTCTCCAGTCCACATACGGGCAGCAACTACAATGGCTTGCTGGCCCAGATCCCAGAGAAAATTTTAACTGTTTGGTCAAGGCTTGGTTTTCTTTTAGGGTTTTGCTTTGGCTGACCTGGAGTCCCACTGTTCACGATATGTCCTAAGTGAGGCTATGCAATTGCCTTCACTCAAGTGTTGCTCCCCAGCCTCAGTCAGACTGGCAAGGATGATCACTTCCATTGAAATATCCTGCAACTCATTTGCTCCATTTGCCACATTTGCCAATGATAAAGCCAATTGTAGTGCCTGTTGGGGTCCAATTAGGCTTCCACTAGTAGGTGCTTTTGAATGGTTACATCATAATCACACGTCCCTAATGGTTTCTAAGCCTCTCATTAAGGGTTAAACCAAAGTCACATGCCTCTGTTAATTGTCTTGACCTAGTGAAAAATCCAGATACAGATTCAGCGGGTTCTTGAATCAGCAAGTAAAACCGATAGCATTGCAGAATCAGAGGAGGCTTGGTGTCATAATATTCCTTAACTAAATCTGTCATCTTTCAAAAGATTTTAGTATCTGGTGCCTCAGGGAAACTTTGGCTCCTAATAACCGAAAAAGCTATGGGTCCACAAGCTGTCAGGAGAATTACCTGTTGCTTTTCATCTGTCCAAATATCATTTGACCAAAAAAAAGTAATGCATTCTTTCCAAATATTGATCCCAGTCTTCAACAGCAGGATTGAACAAGCCAAGCTTCCCAAACAATGGCATGACACAAGAAATACTTACCCTGACTCAAAGACAACCATTGCAAGCAAATTTTTTTGGTGGCATGCTTTTCTCTTTGTCGCCACTGAATTACTTCACAGAGGCCGATATCCTGTCACCAGGTCATTTTTTATTTACACGTGGAGAACGCTTGATACTGATCCAGCTCTCTCAGAGTGTACAGGATGTCTGACACTCCTGTTCTTATCTATCAGTCAGGGCTCCTTAAATGGACCAGAGTAACAACCCCAATCAGGAAACTTATATTCTATGAGGCCCACCTGGCTAACTTCATGACAATCACAACCCTCTCTATGTCAATGCTCCTAAGGGTCCTGCTATTTACTGTATACTTTGCTCTTGCATTTTACCTCCTAAATTCATCACCTCACACTTGTCTGGATTAAACTCCATCTGACATTTCTCTGCCCAACTCTCCAACTGATCCATATCCTGCTGTATAATTTTGACAACCTTTCTCACTACCCACAACTCCAACAATTGTCCTGTCATCTGCAAACTGACTGATCAGACCACCAACAATTTCATAAAAATCATTTACATAATTTACAAACAACAGAGGTCCCAACACTGATCCTTGCAGAATGCTATAGGTCACTGTCAGAAAAACACCCCTCCACAACTACCTTTGTCTTCTATGATGAAACCAATTCTGTATCCAACTTACTATATCACTGTGGATCCCATGTGACTTAAGCTTCTGGGCCAGGCTACCATGAGGGACCTTGTCAAATGCCTTAGCAAAGTCCATGCTGACAACATCCACTGCCCTACCCTCATCAATTATCTTTGTCTTTTTCTCAAAAATATCAATCAAATTTGTGAGACAAGACCTCCCCGACAAGAAGCCTTGCTGACTATCCCTAATACTTCTATTCTTTTCCAAATACAAGTAAATTCTGTACCTAAGCATCTTCTTCAGTAGTTTCCCTACCATTGATGTAAGTCTCACCAGCCTGTAATTTCCATGAATTTCCCAGTTGCCCTTCTCAAACAAGAGAGCAACATAGGCTTTTCTCCAATCTTCTAGGACTTTGCCCGTTACTAAAGAGGATATAAATATCTCTATTATGGCCCCAGGAATCTTCTCCCTTGCCTCCATCTGTATCCTAGGATAGATTCCATCAGATCCTGGAGACTTAGCTACCTTAATGTTTTTCAAGATACCCAATACCTCCTTCTTAATGTTGACATGACCTAGAATATCAAAATACCCTTCCCTAATCCTGTCATCATCCATGTCCTTGTTCTTCTCCTCAGTGCGTACAGATGTGAAGTACTGATTAAGGATCTCAACTACTGTCTCTGACTCCAACCATAAATTCCCACCTTTGTCCTTGAGTGAACTTACCCTTTCCCTAGCTACCCTCTTGCTAATATATGTATAAAATTCCTTGGGATTTTTCTTAATCCGACTTGCCAAGGACATTTCTTGGCCCCTTTTAATCCTCATAATTCATTGTTTATGTTCTTCCCTACTTCCTTTCTATTCCTCAAAGGATCTGTCTGATTTCACTTGCCCAAACCGCACACATGATCCCTTTTTCTTTTTGACTGATCTTTCAATATCACTTGTCATAGTGAAGGGTATTTCCATGTTTTGTGGTCAAAATGGAGGATTCCCCATTTATCACAGCTAACATTAAGGATTTCTACCTTTTGCATCTCAAATGGAGGACTCCTTCCTTTTCTGCAGCTCCAGTGGGTGAATTCCACTTTCTTTAGCTTTAAAAAATGATACCGACTTTAAAGACAATTTTAGCAAATGATTAAAGGTAATTCATACCTTTAAGGGCTGAATCTCACTTTATTGGATGATTCCTGTTGTCTGCTGCTCTAGTAATAATCACCATGTTTCACAGTTTTCTTTTTCTTCCCACTCCCTGCAATTTAACTAAATGCTTTTAACTTTAATGCAGTTTTAATGACAGACATTCTGTCTTTACTCCAGCCTTAATAGGATTTCCTAACATACTTCTTGCCTTAAAATAGAGTTCCTTAGCCTTCTGAGATGTCTCTTTGTCTCTTTAATTTTGACTTTGCAATGCCCCTGGATGTGCAACCTCATTTTAAATTGCTTTTGTAGCTAACGATTTCCCTGGCTTGTAGCCCTGCATTGTGGTGCCCATTGGCCCTGGAGTTGTAAGTCCTTTCCTTACTTTTGCTTTCCCAGCTGCTAATTCTGCATCATATTTTTAAGATTTCCTTTAGAATCTCTGCTTGGCACTGGCGAGTTGGACTGAAGGGTCTGTTTCTGTGCTGTACATCACTATGACTCCATGACTCTGCCACAGAAAGCAAAGGCCAAAACATTGAATGTTTTCAAGAAGGAGTTAGATATAGTTCTGAGAGCTTAAAGGGAGCAAAGGATATGGGGAGAAAGTGGGAATAGGATATTAAGTTGGATGATCAGCTACGATCATATTGAATGATGGAGCAGGCTCCATGAGCCAAATGGCCTACTCTTGCTCTTGTCTTCTATGTTTCTATGTTTGATCACCAGGGATTCTAACTGTATCCGTGAACCCGCCGATATTTGTTTACTCTCTGGCTGAACCCTGACATGGACTATGCTTATATATCACGGCAATGTGGCACAGTCTGTATCTGCTTTGGAGGAGGTAATTCTCCTTCTCCATTGATTTCCAAACTCTCTTGCTGCAATGCATCTCTTACTGTCTAAAATGTTCTTACCATTGTTCATTGCTTCTCGTTTGGTCAATGTTGCCAAACTTCTGGAAGTTTGTTAAAACCTCTGATCTCCCCTACTGCAGATGATCTGCAGGAGCTGGTAACTTAAACCTGGGTCTCATGATGCTGAAAATTCTTCAGACCTCCATTGCTGCCACCATGTTGTATGAGACAGCTAAATCAAACCCTTCCTGCTGCTCACCATCCTGTATGTGCAGTCAAACTGAGTATGCATCTCACCATATGGTATGTCTGCTGCCAATATGAAGTGGTGAAGGTGAAAACATGGTGGAGGAAAACCACTTGCTGGTTTAATGAGAAGAGGCTTAAGTATTGAACAAGATGTCATTTATTGCATGCTGTCTACTAGTTACACATTACACTGATCTGACAGGTGTTGATATAGAGGCTGTGAAGACAATTGGAATGTTAAGTTTTCCTCTTTGGGATCCTAAGCTGTTCTGTCCACAAATCCACATGGCAACATCATAGTCTGTGGTACATATAGCACTCCTTACTCTTAGCTTTGTCACACCCTTTAAGATTCATAACAACAGCTGTCATCAGAGGGAACTTGGAAGCTTTTCTCCTTTAGCCATCCAACACTAATACCTCCAATGGCATATCAGAAAGCTGGGCACTCTCTCCCTTTGCTTGTGGCTCCATTTGTTGTGGTTTCCCGTTGATTTCAAATGCAATGTCAGCAGCTACTGCAGCCTGAGTGCAATTTTCCTTTAAAGCAGCAGGCGGGGTTTAGGGGATACAGGTTATTTGGTTGTAATAGTAACCTTGAAGATTGCTGACCTGTGTTGAGCAAGCAACCAGTCAGTGCACTTTATACTGGAGTGCACACTGAAATCATTTAGCTGGCCACATTTGTGCTGGCTGATAGCTGAGCAGAATTTGGTTTGAGTTCAGATACACACTGCAGTGTTTTGGGTAAATAGCAGGTACGGAGTATTAACAATCATGGTCAGACAGCAGAACATTGCAATTGTCAAGACTGGTTTGAACAAAATGTCATGGATAAGAGTTTTACCACCACTCATTCCTGACTTACTTCAACTTCTATCCTATATCAATTTCAATGATGTCCAATAACACGGGCCTTGTCCTCTTCTGTAGTTCACTCACTTTGAAATTTCTAGCACCAGGAGATTGGTGCTGGGGCCATTTAGTATGAATCACTGATGTAATCCTCTCATATTAATAGGATGAGCTGTAATTATTCAGGATAGTGCTGTCAGCTGGTGGAAGGTCGATTAACTTTCCGTTCTTTATTTACAATGTTAGTGACATCAGAGATTGAATGAATGGTGTTCCAAATGTCCTAAAACAGTTACTTAACATATGATGTGAATTAATAGCAATATTTCTTATGACTGCTTCATTGCATCATTGTAACCTTATTAAACAGAGTGTCTAACCTGTCTCAGATCAAGCATCAAGATTAAGCACTTGAGTAGGTGTCTAGCAACTGTGATGATAAGAGTAAACTCCTTTCATATCCTTCTCTCTTTGGGCACCATCTTCTCCTAATGGCTCCCCTCCACCTTAAACGTTAGCTTCAGCATAGTACCACGTTTTCCTAGCTGCTAACAGTTCTGATGAAGAGTCACCAGACTCGAAATGCTAAGTCTATTTTCTTCCCATGGACGTTGTCAGACCTGCTCAGTTTCTCTGGCACTTTCTGCTTTTGTTTCAGATCTCTAGCATCTGCAGTTCTTTGTTTTATAATAGTTTGATGAAAGTTTATAATACTTTGTTATTATTTGCAAATTTGCATTCTATACTGGCAATTAATTTTTTGGTTACAGTGCTGTGAATTTGACATTTTTTTCTGAAAGGTCAGAAAGTCATTTTGAATAATGAGTTCAAAGCGGCATTTCCAACAAAACACAAGATGTAAGATGAATGGTTACATTACTACCATGTAAGATAATTGCTGAAGTGTTTAAAAACTTGAGATTTTACAGTCAGGGGCCTGAAACAGGTTGCGTTCAGAAGAAGAAAAAGTCCATATCAACAGAAGAGCAGTTTTAGTTTTTGTAGCCTCCAGCCAGCAGAACTGAAAATATGTCTTAAGTTGTTTCGCCAGTTCAAGGAGACAGAGCTGGGGAGAAAAGGCTAGGGCTTTCTTTTGCATTTAGTCAGAAAAAAAGTTAATGAGTTAGGCTATATCTGTGTGTCTTTGTAAACGAATCATGCCTGGTGAATGTGCAGAAGGTTGTCACAAGGGAATATTAATTGGGAAAGGAATACTAATGTATTGGTAAGATTTATGCATTACTGGGATTGAGTGTCTGGAAATTATATTGCTGAGAACAAAGATTGAATGTTTTTGTTAACACAGTATGGAGCTGGAGGAGAACAGCAGACCAGGCAGCATCAGAGGATCAGAAAAGTTGATGTTTCGGGTTGGGACCCTTTTTCAGAAATTTCTGATTAAGGGTCCCGACCCGAAACGTCAACTTTCCTGCTCCTCTGATGCTGCCTGGCCTGCTGTGCTCCCCCAACTCCATACTTGGTTATCTCTGACTCCAGCATCGGCAGCTCTTAGTATCTCTGATTGAATGTTTTTGTATTGTTTATGATTAAAACTACACATATAGTTTTGTTTTCTTTTTCTTTGTGAAATAAACATATGTTCTTTTGTTAAATATCCATTGACATCTTCATGTGAATAGTATCATATTCACATGACCATGATTGTCCACATGGTAACCAAATAGCAAAAGTAAAAATTATGATCTATGAAATTTGACTTGTCCAGTATTACCATCAGATAGAATTATAGATCATGGACCATCAATATTCAACTTTTGCCATCTGATATTAATACCATCATGGAAGAAAGTGATTTTAAAGGTAATTAATAATGACCTATCATGGGTGCTGTAATCACCTGACCGCAGACTGAGGCAAGTTCAGGGAACTTATGGAGTACACTAAATTAGCAGCACTCTAATTACTATTGCATCTAAAGACAGTGAAACCAGACAACTGGTCAATGTCAAGAAATTTGTATCTTGCTTGTTTAACAATTGCATGATATGTTTGAACAATGGGGAATGAAAGGTTGCCTGAAGAATGTTCAGCTTGAAAAAATACAATTCATGCACACTCTGGAATTCACAAATTGATATTTTGATAGCAGCAAAGCAGAGTATGGATTGATAACAACAGAATAGGAAAGGCTTGCTCATGTTCTTTTTCTCCCCATCCCTTGTCATCATTTGACTGAAAGTAACTGGAAAAAATTAACGTGGGAAAACAACCATTCACTGAAAACTCCATAATTTACAAAATGCAATCAACAGCCCAGACCGTGGCTCCAATGGATACGGCACTGCATAAGATTGAACAGCAACGTTAGAAATACTGTTATTATTGAAGATTCCAGAGTTAGGAAACAAACAGGAAGCTGTGCTACTGCCACCTTGGTGTGCTACCTCCCCACTGACAGGCTACATGACATAGGAGTGAGAAAGAAGAGAGAGAGGAAAAGCAAAGGAGAGAGAATCAAATGAAAAGAAAATAGCAACAGAAACGGAATGAACATAGCTTGTTGTCCCACAAGAAACAGAAATTAAACAGCATGCCTTGAAGGGAAAGAATCTCAGAGTAAATGAAGAAAGAAGCAGCTGTAGTTCAGAAGATGATTATAATTTCAATGAATGATTTGTTTCAACATTGAGTGTTTAAATTTACAGAGATTGGAGCAGAAAGATATTTCACCTTATCTGAATCAGTTATTGGACAGATTAAGTTTCTCAAGAGAACAACCTGCAGCCTCCAAACCTGTTATAAAAAGTAATATAACATGCTTGTATATTCGTTGCTGAAATGCTTGAATTAAAATTTAGGATGTTAATATAGAAACTCAATCAACCATTTGTAGAAATTGCAATAAAGAAAGAAATAGTATGGGAACAGTGGTTTGATCACTGAAGTTGAGCAAAAATTTTGGAAAAGTGTGGAAAATGATTATGAAAACATTCTGAAATAATATTACAGTAAACTTTGGGACTTTTAGGTGAGCATCAAGTATCAAAGCACCAGTTCTTGTAAATAATCATGATCGTTCACAATTTTCCAGTCTGATGAATTCAGATTAAATGAAGACACCACGAAGGTTTCTGGACTTAACAAGAAAATTGCTCAATAGGTATCTTCAAGGTTAAGCAGTCAGATTTCTAATCAGTAGGTAATCAAGTATTACAGGGCAAAGGCAGGTCAGTGGAGTTGAAGATTATCAGATCAATCATGATCTCATTGAATGGCAGAGCAGACTTGATGGGCTGAATGGCTGACTCCTGCTCCTACATCTTATGATCTTACAAGCTACTATTGATTTGAATCAAATCATCTCTAACCACAAGTCAAATAAAAAATGAGTTATCAGCTCATATAACTCTGCTATATTGAACTTAAACTGCTTTTTAAAACTTTTACATGCAAACTGATATAAACACCAAATATGGTTGTTATAGGTGGTGGGAAACATAATTGCATGGCACCAGTCCACAGGATTTGATGATGTGTCCTTTTTGCTTTTTCCAAGTCCCTCGGTTTTCTAATCTCCTTATTTCCAGATTCTTTCAGTTCTTTGCTGAATACGTTGTGCAGTTGGTATAGTCTTTCAGTCACTGGTTATAGACAAGACCACAATGCATAGGAGCAGAATTAGGCCATTCAGTCATTGAATCTGCTTCACCATTTAATCGTGGCTGATAGATTTCTGAATCCTATTTGCCTGTCTTCTTCCTGTAACCCTTGATCCCCGTACTAATCAAGAACCTATCTATAATAAACTCAATGACTTGGCCTCCACAGCATTCTGTAGGAATGAGTTCCACAGATTCACCACCCTCTGGCTAAAGAAAATTCTCCCCATTTCAGTTCTAAAGGGTTGTCCTTTCATCCTGAGGCTGTGGCCTTGGGTCTTTGTCTTACCTACTATTGGAAACATCTTTTCCATGTCCACTGTATCCAGGGCTCTCAGCATTCTGTAAGTTTCAGGGAGAACCCTCACCTTATCTCTCTAAATCCATCGAGTACAGACCCAGGGTCCTCAAACGGTCCTCACATAACAAACCCTTCATCCCCAGGATCACTCTTGTAAACCTCCTCTGGACCTGTTCCAATGCTAGCACATTTTTCCTTAGAAATGAGACCCAAAACTGCTCTCAATATTTCAAATGTGGTCGGACCAGAGCCTTCAACAGCCTTGTCAGTATATCACTAGCCCTCTTGAAATGAATGCTAACATTGCATTTGCCATCCTATTTGCCAACTGAACCTATATATTGACATTGAGAAAATCACGAACTAGGACTCCCAAGTCCCTTTGTGCTTCAAATTTCTAAAGCCTTTCCACATTTAGAAAATAGTCTACGCCTCTATCCTTCCGACCAAAATGCATAATCTCACACTTGCAGCACTGTATTCCATCGGTCACTCTCTTAGCCTGTCGAAGTTCTTCTGCAACCTCCCAACTTTCCCAAACTACCAGTCTCTCCACCTATCTTCATGTCATCTGCAAACTTAGCAATAATGCCCTCAGTACATTCATCCAAACTTTTAAAATATAATGTAAATAGCTATGGACCCACCCCTGAAGAACTCTACCATCACCAGCTGCCATCCTGAAAAAGACCTCTGCCCCACTCTCTGTTTTCTACCAGTCAGCCAATCTTCCATGCATCCTAGTCCTTTGCCCCTTACCCCATGGGTCTCTATCTTATTTAGCAACCTCCTATGTGGCATTTTGTCAAAGGCCTTCCGCAAATCCAAATAGATCATGTCCACATGCTCTTCTTTATCTAATGTGCCAGTTACCTTCTCAAAGAATTCTAACAGATTTTTCAGGCATGACCTACCCTTGACGAAACTGTTTTACCAAAGTTACCCCATTTTACCACGTGCACATTCAAGTACTCCAAAATTTCATCCTTAGTAATAGTCTCTAAAGTCTTACCAATGCCCGAGGTGCTGCTAACTGGCCTATAAGTTCCCACCTTCTGTCTCACTCCCTTCTTAACAGGGCTGTTACATTAGCTATTTTCCAGTCCACTGGGACCCTCCCTGACTTCAGTGCTTCCTGAAAGATCACCATCAATGCCTTCATAATCTCCTCAGATATCTCATTCAGAACTCTGGGGTGTACTCCATCTGGTCCAGGTGATTTATCCACCTTCAGACCTTTCAGTTTCCCCAGCACTTTCTTTTTAGTGATGGCCACTACATTCACCTCTGCCTCTAACGCTCTTGAAGTTCTGGTATGCTACCATGAAGACTGATGAAAAGTATCAATTCAGTTCCTCTACCATTTCTTTGTTTCCAATACTACTTCACCAGTCTCATTTTCCAGCAGTCCAATGTCCACTCTTGTCTCTCTCTTAGCTTTTAAATATCTAAAAAACACTCTTGTAATCTTCTTTTATATTACCAGGTGGTTTATCGTCATATTTCATCTTCTTCCCCTCTGTTGCTTTTTTATACTCTGCTGGTTTTTAAAGGTTTCCCACCAATCTTCACTGCATTGTCTGCTTTTTCGTTTGCTTTTCTGCTGTCCCTGACTTCTCTTGTCAGCCATGGTTGCCTTGTCCTCCCCTTAGTATATTTCTTCTTCCTTCGGATGAATATCTGCTGTGCTTCTCGAATGTGTTGAACTCAGTATTAAGTCTTAATACTAACAAGTCTTAATATTGGGTTCAACACCTTCAGATTGCGAACCCACTCCCATTCCATCCCTTTCTTTTAGCTTTACTTGTTGCATTCTGTCACCATGTCCTCTCTCCCCTCCCCCCACTCCATTGGGGCTATCTGTTCTCTCCAGTTTGGCAGTTAGACACATCATTGCTTTGCCATTCTCACATTTTGATCATGTAACTTGCACTATCAGCAATCTTTCTCCCCCAACACTCCAGCCCCCCAACTGTTGCATAAATGCTGTCTCCCCTACACTTCACATCAGCTCTAATGAAGAGTCATAAAGACTTGAACCGTTAACTTGCACTCTCTCCATGGATGCTGCCTGACCCACTGTGATTTCTTGCATTTCTTTGTTTTCAGTTTAAATCCAAATAAACCAATGCATTTTTTATTCAGTATTTATTGGAAGTTAATTTATAAGTAAGAGACATTTTAGAAGAATGAAGCAGTCATCATGTACCTCTTCCAAACAAATGAAAACATCTGAGAAAAACAGAGAAACAGCATTCTGCTCAGCACAAGAATCATCTCAGCAAATCCTGTCAAAGGGAATCACTGCTCTCCCAGTTTGTCCTTTCATCCATAACACGCACACTTTCTTTCCCCGTCTGAATCTACCTGTGTATGTGTGCAGATGGGAATTCAAACGTTTGTTAGGGTTTTAACTGATAGACTTATATGCTGATGGTTCCTAATTGTTCACTCGCAGTAAAAGTCTATTTATTTGAAATAAATTGTGATTCTTGTGATGTACGGCAACTTGCTCTATATTTCTTGTTATCAGACTGGATCTAAAAGATGGGTAAATTCGGGAGTTCTGCATGCTTTTCAAAACCTTTAACTTTTGTGATGACTGTGAATAACATGGCTTGAATTTTCAGTGCACAACCTCAATGAGGCACAGCAAATGATTAAGCTATAAATCTGTCTCTTATCACTTTATAATGCCTTTGCTCGACATACTTCCCACAAAGTCGTTGACTTTTGTAAAAAGTGGTTAAGCTGGAGTATTATGCTACATTCTGGTAAGCTATTGAAGTGACTTGGAAAAGATATTACAAACACATAGCTCAACTTGTGTGAAGAGTCAGGAAAAACATCTTTAGCTATGCATGATGTCAACACTGGGGATGCGTTACCCATAAAACAGAATCTTTACTATTCAATACAGAGAAATTACCTCAAGTGAGAGAAGACATTAATTTCATGTTGGTTGATGACATTACTGAACCAAGTCATAATAGCTGGAGCTCACCTATCATGATGGTGTTGAACCAGTTGGGTCACAAAGATACTGTATTTTCATTGACATAAAGTCAATGCAGTGACGAAGTTGGGCTCTTATCTTAATTGCATCATTAGAGAACAACATTGTAAAGCATGATTCGTTACCAAAATTGGCTTGTTAAAAGGATATTGGCAAGTTCCATTGACTGATAGAGCCACAGGAATATCACTTTTGCAACACTAGATGGGCCTTTTCAATCATGCCATTGTGAATGGAAAATACACACCAGTAAGTTTTCAAAGATTATTCAAAACTTTATTGAAAGATTATGTAACTACATTATCTACATCAATTATTTGGTCACATTAAAACAAACCTAGGAAGAACATTCACATCACTTGAATGAATTCTTTGCTTGGTTACAAAAAGTCAGTACAAGCATAGGTCTGGGTAAAAGTGCATTTGTCATTGCAAACTGATTTACTTGGACCACACTTTGAACAAAGTCAAGTAGCACTCAGAGAAGTGAAAGTAGGGTCTAATTTACATTTTCCTGTGCTCAGACAAAATGCAGTATTCTGTGGGTTTTGACATGAGTAGATTTGAAGAAAGGTTTGCTCTGATTTTCAGCACTGTGGTCGTTCTTTTGACGAATTTATTGAAGACAAGAAATTTGATTGGACAAAAGAATGTCAAAGAACCTTTAACAATTTGAAAGCTGTGCTGACAATGTCACTGATTTTAGCTGAATTATGAGAAGCCATTCAAAAAAAGGCTGTTGATGCCAGTGACACAGTATGCATGCTGCTCTACAAAAAGGAAGAGAAGATGGGAATTGAAGAGCCAGTAAGCATTTTTTATCAAAAGCTAACTATGTGTCAACAGAAATACTTAATGGTGGAGATACTATGACTGGGAGCATAGTCAGAACTTATGTTCGCTATCAACGTATGGTATCCAATAACCCTGAATAGATTGGTATTTATATGAACCACAAACATTTTGTCTTCTTGGAAAGATTCCATGCCAGAACTCCAAGACTGTTTATTGGAGTCTAATGTTACGACCATACAATGTAAAAAAAAATTAAAAATGTCTCTCGCAAGTGCAATGTTATGGTGGACTTTAAATAGAAAATATAAATTAAACCGAATCATGTGATCTTATATAGAATGTGGAAGTTATGAAAGTTAATGCATATTTAAAGCAGATTATTATTACGGTGACAGTGATATGAAGAAATTTTGACAGGAAATGAAATTACCTCTTCGGTGTACCTTTTAATTTCTTTCTTTGAGAGAACATGTGGTTAAAGTTTTACATTATATGGTATGACTTAGCATTCTGATTTTAAAACAGAGGGAGATGGATTTCAGTCAGTCTGTGAACATAATTGTTATTAAGTGTACTAGAATCATTTGGAACAGTCACATAAATATATGATTTTCAAGAAGGCACGTGACATAAGTCAAGTGCCTGACATTGACAACTGTGGCATTAATAGATGGAATTTTATACTGCTGAGCTTACAACAGGCCTTTGACCTGGATTGTAGTGTCAGTTAAATAAGAAATTAAAGAGTTGAGAAAGGAGTGAGTATCTGTAAAGTTTTACGTTGGGAAACAGATTGAAACTTTGTTTTGCTTTTTGTGTTAAATTCTTTCTAACTGTCTTTAAATATTGTTATGTTTGTTTTAGTTTTTGCGTAATAAACCTATGTTCTGTTGTGAAAAAACACCTGCGGCCTCTGCGAATATTTCAGTGACTAACTACCACAATATTCAACTGCAAAAATGAACTATTTGATTTATCAAATCAGTTTCAGTCTGTGATCTGACTTGTCTAGTATTACCAATAGTTGGGATCATAACATATGCCACACTTGGAATACTGTTTAAAGTTTTGGTCGCAATATTTAAGGAAGGAGACACTTGCACTGGAGGTGATATAGCAAGATTCACTAGATTTGTTGCTGGAATGAAAGGGTTGTCCTATGAAAAGATGCTGAGTAAATTGGGCCTTTAGCTTTTGGAGTTTAGAAGAATGAGAGGTGATCTCATTAAAAAGTACATGGTTCTGAAGAAGCATGGACAGGGCAGTATCTCACCGGGTAGGTTGCTGGAAATCAAGCCTCACTATTCCAGGAGTTGTCATAGAAGTTTAAAGGTTTTATGAAAGTAGGCAAAATTTCCTCATTTTCAACTCAGATTGACAAAAAGTGCAGACCAGGTTTATGTACTCAACAATTGACTCCAGCCACAGGTAAACAATTATAAACTGTCGGCATATAACTCTACCAGTTAAAATTCTTGCCCTGTTATTACCTACTGCTCTACAAACACATTTACAGAAAAGCACAGACAGCAAAACAATATGGCTGTTATGGTCAGAGGGAAAAACTGGAAAGGCTATTCAGTGGTCCCCGTCCACGGGAATTGTTTAAACAATCCTTTTGTTGAGCAGATTGCTGTTTCTCAAATTCCTTCTACAGATATTTTCACTTGTTAACAGAAGGCACAGGGTGACCAGTTCACATTCATTAATTAAGGCAAAGCTTACAGTAAATGGCAAGGGTAAATAAACTGCCTTCAGATGCTTTTTTACTACAGAGCAAAAATAGCTCTTTCTTCTCCAGAGGTCTGATGGTTTCTGCCAAACTATTCACATCTTTTAGCTATCTGGGATCCAAGTAAATGGACGTTGCCAGGCAGAAGACCTTTATCTTTGATATCTGGTCATCAGTCCACAGGCCAATCAGCTACTTGCTGCCACCTAAAGCTCCATTCATACACGTCCCTTGGCTCCAGCATGTCTGCAAATTAGGCTTCTAATACTGCTTGAACAAGCAGCTGTGTAAACAGTTCTTACAATGATTGTTAGGTTACTTACTTTTAAAATGTCCAGCAATCATTGGTTTTTGATTCTGACCTTTTCACAATTCAGTCCACAATCAAAAGTACAGAGAAGTAAAAAGATTCAGTCTTCACAGTCAGCATTGGTGTGGGAATTGGAAATGAAGGGGCACAGTCTCAGTTTCAGAGGTTGATCTTTTGGGACTGAGATGAAAAGAACTTTTTTCCGTCAAAGGGGCGTGAATCTTTGGAATCTTTGACTTCACACATTTGTGGATGATATACTGCTGGATATATTGAAGGCTGAGTTCAAAAGGTTTTTGATCTCTCAGAGAGTTGAGGGATATGGGGAGAGACAGGAATGTGGAGTTTAGGATGATGAAGATGGTGCTAGCTTGAGGCTAAATGGGCAACTTGTACTCCAATTTTGAATGGTCTTAAATATTATTTTTGAAACATTTTGAAAAATGATAGACAGTGGAGTTCCTCAAGGATTAGGTCTAGAAACACTGCTTCTTTTGGTATTAATGATGTGATATGAGACATAAGAACATAATAAATAGGAGCAGAGTAGGCCATCTGGCCCCTCAAGCCTGCTCCACCATTCAATATCATGATCATGATTGATCTTTTCATGGACTCAGCTCCACTTATCTGCCTGCTCACCATAATCCTTAATTCCTTTACTGTTCAAAAACCTATCTATCTTTGCCTTAAAAACATTCAATGAGGTAGCCTAGACTGTTTCACTGGGCAGGGAATTCCACAGATTCACAACCCTTTGTGTGAAGAAGTTCCTCCTCAACTCAGTCTCAAATTTGTTCTCCCTTATTGTGATGGTATGCCCCCTATTTATAGTTTCACCCGCCTGTGGAACCAACCTCCCCGCGTCTATCCTATCTATTCCTTTCATACTTTTATATGTTCTTATAAGATTTCCCGCTCCCATTCTTCTAAATTCCAATGAGTGCAATCCCAGCCTACTCAATCTCTCCTCATACGGCAACTTTCTCAATTCCAGAATCAACCTAGTGAATCTCCCCTGCATCCCCTCCAGTGCCAGTACATCCTTTCTCAAGTAAGGAGATCAAAACTGTACACAGTACTCCAGGTGTGACCTCACCGGCACCCTACAAAACTAAAGTATCACCTCCCTATTTTTAAACTCCATCCCTCTAACAATGAAGGACAATATTCTATTTGCCTTCTTAGTTACCTGCTGCACCTGCAAACTAACGTTTTGTGATTCATGCACAAGGACACCAGGTCCCTTTGCGCAGCAGCATGCTGCAATTTTTCAACATTTAAATAATAGTCCATTTTGCTGTTATTCCTACCAAAATGGATGACCTCACATTTACCAACATTGTACTCCATCTTCCAGATCCTTGCTCACTCACTTAACATAACTGCATCATTCTTCAGATTTTCAGTGTTCTGTTCACACTTTGCTCTACCACTCATTTTAGCATCTTAGTGTCATCTTCGAACTGTGACACATTATACTTTGTCTCCAACTCTAAATCATCCATGTAAATTGTAAACAATTGTGGTCCCAACACTGATCCCTGAGGCACACCACTAGCCACTGATTGTCAATCAGAAAAACACCCATTTATCCCCACTCGGAAATAGTAAGAACCGCCGATGCTGGAGTCTGAGATCACACAGTGTGGAGCTGGAGGAACACAGCAGGCCAGGCAGCATCAGAGGAGCAGGAAAGCTGACGTTTCGGGTCAGGACTCCTCTCCACTCTTTGCTTTCTTGTTAGTTAACCAATCTTCTATCCATGCTAATACATTATCTGTAACACTGTGTACCTTTATCTTGTGCAGCAGTCTTTTGTGTGGCACCTTGCCCAGATATCCAGATATACCACATCCACCAGTTCCTTGTTGTCCACCGTGCTCATAATGTCCTCAAAGCATCAGAACAATGAGCAAAAGTTAAGAAATCAGTGATGAATCTCAACTTAGAGGTACGGCAAACAATGAGGATGATACCAATCCACTGCACCAGGCTAGAGAACAGCTGGCAGAATGGGCAGACAAGGGACAGTTGAATTAATACAGTGAAGTGTGAGGCAATTCATTTTGGTTGAAGAATTAAGAAAAGGTAATACAGACTTGATGGCCCAGCTCTAAAGTGCAAGCCAGGACCTGGGGGTTTACGTACATCGATCTTTGAAGGTGGTCAACCGTAGTGAGAGATATCAGCAAAGCATGTGAAATCTTGGTTTTCATAAATAAGACGAATTGAATACGAAAGCACAAAAGTCACACTGAACCTTCAAGAACCTTTGTTCACATCCAACTAGAGCATTGTATTCAGTTCGGGTCACCGCATTTTATGAAGAATGCGAGCGTCCTTGAAAGGGTGAAGTGGGAATTTACCAGAATGGTTTCAGCAATGAAGGATCACAGCTACAAGAGTAAGTTAGAGAAGTTGGGCACATTCTTCTTCAAACTAAGGAGATTGAGGGAAAATTTCATTGAGGACTACACAATTATGATAAGTTTGGATTAGGCAGACAAGGAAAAAAACTGTTCTGTTACCTGATGGTGCAAGGATCAGGAGACAAAGATGTGAAACTGTGGACAAGAAATACAGAGTGAATGTGAGGAAAAACTTCCTGCAGTGAGGAGGAATGACGCTGAGGGTCACTGCCAACGAAAGTGCTGGAAGCAGATGATGAGTGATTTCAAAAGGAAATTGGATGGGCATTTCAGGGATTAAATTTACAAGAATACAGTAAGAGAGTTGGGGAATGAGAAGTACTGGATTGCTCTACAGAAGAGCCAGCATAAGCTTGATAAGCTGAACAACTTATGATCTATATTCTAATTACTCTCTGACTCGATAAACACAATCAGACTAAGTAGAAATAACATATATGCAAGACAGTCAGAATAAACACAACCAGAATGAACACTGTCGTATGAGAAAGCAGGTCAGATAGGCTTCTCATCTGTCAGTGGACTGTGTCACTTTTGAAATTGGCCAGCAGATGGCACAATGCCCAAAGCTTCTGCATTTCTGGGTGGGCTGTGTCCATGGATGAATACTGGTCAGTGAGTGATGGGAGAGAGGTCAAAATGTTCCTTTTTGGACAACAGACAAACAGTGGTGTGAGTATCAAGCTTGGAAAAGCAAAGCAAGATATACAATGAAAACAGGACAATGAAAACTCTATGAAGAGTCAAGAGTCAACAATCTTGATTCAATCCTAAATTGCAGGCCAGTTAACAGAAAAAGTAAAGTTAGTATTAAATTCCCAGCATGTCTTCATTTTGCTTCTGTTTTTCTCTATTCACTTGCAAGAGTCTGAGTAAGGAGCATGGGCAGTGGGACTAATTTAATAGCTCTTTCAACTAGACAGGACAGGAACTATGGACTGAAAGGTCTCTGAATGATACAATGTCTCTTCAGGACCCTGACTCTGGTGAGGGCATGGATCCATTCATTATGTGGAATGGCACTGTACAGCAAGTGTGTGGGGAGGACTCACATCATCATCCTTATGCCCCCTTTCCAGGGGCTCACTAGGTGCTACAGAAATTAGTTCTGGCCTAATTCCCCAACTCAGCGATTATGGTACTTAGGTACCATGTTTGAACTGGATGCTGGGAACAGGCTTGAGGGGTTGAATGACGTCCTTCCATTTCAGAGTTCCAGTGTTCAACTCAGGGACAGATAACTTTGCGCAAAAGTTCTGTATGGTACAGCACTGATTAGGGTCAGAATGATCTCCTGTTTTGTTTTCAGAGCTCCACTGAGCCAGGGGGAAATCTGCCAGACTGTTTGCAGTGCAGCATCCATGAACATGATTTTCCTCTCCAAAGCTGTTGAACTGCTCAAGGAAAGATGTTGTGAAATTTGAAAGGGTTCAGAAAAGAAATACAAGGATGTTGCCAGGTGGTGCAGCTGAGTGCCGGTGCAGAGTGAACTGGTGGCTTGGAGTGGAGCAGGACAGTTGGAAGACTGGGGTCTGGCATGGATGGTAAGGCTGTATGCTGAGTTGCTGCTATTTTAAATTCTTTACTGGACTGTAATACCAATCCTTTAACTACGTTATAACTACCTTGTTGCTAACTTATTTTTTAGACGTTATAAGTTTGAGCTGTAGGGAGAGGCTGAATAGACTGAGGCTATTTTGCCTGGAGAGTCGGATGCTGAGGTTTGTAAAATCATGAGGGGCATGGCTACAGTGAATAGCTAAGGTCTTTACCCCGGGGTATGGGAGTTCAAAACCAGAGGGCATAGATTTAAGGTGAGAGGGGAAAGATTTAAAAGTGACAGAAAAGGCAGCTTTTTCTCGTAGAGGGTGGTGCGTGTATGGAATGAGCTGCCAGAGGAAGTGGTGGAGGCTGGTACAATTACAACATTTAAAAGGCATCTGGATGGGAATGTGACTAGGAAGGGTTAAGAGGGATATGGGCCAAATGCTGGCAAATGAGAGTAGATTAATTTAGGACATCTGGTTGGCTTGGACAAGTTGGACCAAACAGTCTGTTTCCATGCTGTACAGCTCTATGACTCTATAATATATTGTTATCTGTCAAAAGCTGCTCACCAGTTTTCCGAGCTTTGTGTTTGAATCCCTCCAATCAGGTTTGTGTCCCTACCCCTGTACTGAGCTCTTACCAAAGTCAGAAATGATACTAAGAATTATTGTAATGTTAAACTTTTAACTTTGTTCTTTCTTTCTACCTTGTTCTTATGATTCTGTACCTAGGTACTTGTATGTAAGATGGCACCTTGTGTAGCAACGTAATACATTTTTCACTGTACTCCAGTGCTTTTGTACTTGACTACACAACAATAAAAAATCTAAATCTAAATCTCCATAACTGAGAAAAGTAGATTTTTGACCAGCCTTTGACACAGTGGCCTGTCGTCCAGCTGGATGGAATGCTTTCTAATCAATCTTATCACAGCCATAGAGCTATCTGTAATGGTTCTGCTTTGACCCCTTCACTTTTACGTCTGGTGTCCCTTGAGGATCTATCCTTGGGCACCTCATTTTCTAACCTACAAGCTGGAACTTAGCAACATCATTTAAAAATACAGCATTAATTGTCTCGGAGCAGCACGAGGTGAAGCGAGTCTCAGTGCAGCTCAAGGGGAAATGAGTCCTGGGGCGGTACAAGGGGAATGGGTCCTGGAGCAGTGCAAGGGGAATGAGTCCAGGAGCAGCGTAACTGACCGTGGTGCAGCTGAGTGCCGTGTGGGGCGAACTGGTGGCTTGGAGTGGAGTAGGACAGTTGGAGGTCTGGGGTCTGGCGCAGATGGTCAGACTGTGTGCTCAGCTGCTGCTATTTTAAATTCTTTACTGGACTGTAATATCAATCCTTTAACTATGTTATAACCATCTTGTTGCAAACTTATTTTTTAGACACTGGAAGTAATGTTACTACTTTTCCTTTTACTTCTGTTTTGTATCCAAGATTTGTAGCTAGGTAGTTGTACCTAAGATGGTACCATTAGAAGGCAGCCATTGTAAAAACTTTTCACTGTACTCCAGTGAAATACTTCCGTACTGGGGTACACGTGACAATAAAGGATATTTCATTCTAGCTTTCACATGTTTGGTGTTCCCACATTGTTTCTTATTTGTCAGACAGCTTAATCTGTCATCTGGTATGGATGAGCAGAAATCTCCTCTTGTTTAACATTGGAAAGATTTAATCCAAAGTAATTTGTTCTCATGCCAACCTTTTTTTTTGCCGCTGTGTCTAACTTTCTCTTTTTTGGAGGCCGAACTGGATTCTTCAAAAACTTGATATCCTACTTAAACTCTGAGATGAGTTTCTGAACACAAATTGCCTATCACCAAGGCTACACATTCAGACATCAACCGTCTCCAGCTGTAGCTCAGATCATCTGCTGCTAAAACTTACATCCGTGCCTTAAAACCAAGACTCTGTTACTCTGACAAACTCCTGGCCAGTCTCTCATCTTCCACCCTGTCCCCACAAGGTAACCATGAAGGATGGAAAGGAGTTACCAGGCAGCAGTGACAGTGGGACACCTGGAGGATCGCAACAGAGGAATTTGGTGAGTAAGCCAAAGGTGGGAGAGACAGGGATTCCTGCGCCAAAGGATGTGTGGACTTGAGGTTAGAGGTTGAAGAATTAATCGCCTGGCACTGACCACCTAGAATGGGGAAAACAAAGTGATAGTTTGTTAGGGAAAAGATTATGACCCAGAAAACAGAGATGATTCTTTGGTCAAAATATCAGGTTTGTCCTGAGAAGATTTGTAGTTTGGATTGTGAATGAGGTTGTAGACACGCTCGCCAAGCTGGTAGGTTTGGTTACAAACATTTTGTCACCCTGCTAGTTAACATTGTCAGTGTGCTTCTGCTGAAACGTTGGTGTTCTGTCCCACGTGTTAGTTACATGCCTCAGTTTGTTGGGGTGTTTGGTACCATTTCCGGTTCTGTTTCTCAGTGGGGAAGAACCACAAGAGAGTTGCAGTGGGAGAGAAATCCCCTGAGGTTTGTCCGGAGGGAGGAGGGTAACTTCTTCAAGGTAGGCATCCTTAGAAGAGGCTTTGCAGTGGGGTTGAAAAGAGGTCTCTCTTCCACTGCAACTCTCTCATCTCCTCTATCCATCTTCTATTTGCCTCCCCCTCTCTCCCTATTTATTTCAGAACCCTCTTCCCCTCCCCCATTTCTGATGAAGGGTCTAGGCCCAAAACGTCAAGCTTTCTGCTCCAAGCAGGTTGCTGTGTTCATCCAGCTCCACACCTTGATATCTCGGATTCTCCAGCATCTGCAGTTCCTATAATCTCTGATACAAGGTTGTAGATATGCTTGCCAAGCCAATGGGTTTGTGCAAACATGTTGTCACTCTGCCAGGTAACATTGTCTGTGCACCTCCAGTGAAGCGTTGGTGTTTTGTCCCACTTGTTATTTATATGCCTCAGTTTGTTGGGGTTTATCATTCATAGAATCCTTACAATGTGGAAACAGGCCCTTTGGCCCAACAAGTCCACACTGACTCTCAGAACATCCCCCCTAGACCCATCCCCCTAGTCTACACATCCTTGAACACTATGGGGCAATTTAGCATGGCCAATCCACCTAGCCTGCACATCTTTAGACCGTGGGAGGAAACCCACACAAACACAGGGAGAATGTACAAACTCCACACAGACAGTCACCCGAGGTTGGGGTTGAACCCAGGTCCCTGGAGCTGTGAGGCAGCAGTGCTAACCACTGAGCCACCGTGTCGCCCTGGGTTTGGTACCATTTCCAGCTGTTTCTCAGTGGTTTGTACACAGGGTCTAATTCAATGTGTTTGTTGATGGAGTTCCGGTTAGAATACCAGGCCTCCAGTACTTCCCTGGCATGTCTCTGTTTGGCTTGTGCGTTTATGGATGTGTTGTCCCCGTCGAATTTGTGTGCCTCATTGTCCATGATTAGTGAGACAAGTGAGAATTGGTCATGTCCCTTGGTGACTGGTTAGAGTTCATGTAGCTGTATAGTCAATTGTCTTCTGGTTGGCCTATGTAGTGTTTCTCACAGTCCTTGCATGGTATTTTGTATATTACATTGGTTTTGCTGGCTTTAGGTGTGGGATCCTTAATGTTTGTCAGTAGCTGTCATGGTGGTTTGTGGGCTACCCTGATACCGAGGGGTTTAAGTAGTCTTGTGGTCATGTCTGAAACGCTCTTGATGTATGGTAGCGTGATTCGTGAGTCTGGTCATGTTGTGTCTTCCTGTTGTGGTCTGTCTCGGAGGTAAGGGCGGATTGTGCTTTTTGGGTATCCATCCCTTGTGAAGACTCCAAAGAGGTACTCCTGTTCTGCTTTGTGTAGTTCTGTGTTGCTACAATGTGTTGTGGCTTGTTTAAATAGTGTCACCCCAACAAACTGAGGCATACGAATAAATAAATGGACAAAACACCAATGCTTCTCCGGAGGCACACCGACGATGTTATTTAGATGGGTGACGAAACGTTGGCAATCAAACTCACCAGCTCAGCTAGCATATCTACAACCTCAGGTTTCTCCCATTAAAATATTTGGGCAGAAATAAAAAGACTAGCTTCATAATCGCTGCCATTCGAAAGATCGTAAGAAAAGTTGAATAGTCTGTTTTCACTGCGACAACATCTCATGTTACCCCTTTTCATTCTGTTAAGGAACGGTCACCTCAGTCTCCAGATGGGGATTTTGAAGGCGGGCATTAGTCGCGCGGGGAAAACTGGTGTGATTCGGTATGGGCCGGACGCCGTCTCACCGCTTGCGGATGATGCGTATGCGCAGGATTAGTCACGGCGGTGTTTTTGCGGAACCAATCTCCAGGCATGGGGGTTTGGGGAGGGAGAGAGGAGTGAGACCTTTTGCGGGGCGCAGAGGGCGTTGGGGGGACTTGAGGCAGTGACGGACACAGCGGGGCAAAGGGGCAGCGCCCGGCAGAGACCGAGTGAGAGACAGAGAAAGCCCGGGGAAGGGATCCTGAAGCCGCGGCGATGGCAGATTTCAACATCGACCAGAGCAGCCTCCCCACCGTTAACACAGGTAGGAGCCGAAGGGTTCAGTCACCGAACAGACCCCTAAACCCGTCCCACCCTCCCCATCTACCCCCCCCCC
>JAHRHZ010000017.1:32711982-32767139 GCA_024137785.1 Ginglymostoma cirratum | reverse complement strand
TCCATACATCTCCCCCCATCCGTCCCCTCCCCATATTTCATCCCAATCCCCACCTCCCACCACCTCACACCCCATCTTCCATTCCTCACCCCCACTGCTCCTGCCATCCCATTGCTCTGTCATCCTATTTCCCCTGCCATTTCCGTCCGTCATCCCGTTCCACACCACCACCACATTTCCATCTGTCTGGCCCTCCTGCATTTTCCATCTCCTCTGGCCTGCAACCCCCTGCCCCCCCCACCCTGTATTTCCCCTGCTCCACTACTGCCCAGATCTCTTTCCCCACCCACCACTACCTGTACCTCTTCTCCAGCCCCCACACCCCTTCCTTCCTTATATCTTTCCTCATTTCACCGAGAAGTCTCTGTGACCTTTACTGTTCTTTTAAATTTCTCTTTGACGTAAAATTTTTAGTTTTCAGTCAGCATCTGAAATTTTGAGTAAGAAAATTTCAGATTTTCACTTTGCCGACTCATACCTCTTGACAATTACTGCTGACAGCCTGACTAATTCTGATTCTGCCCCTTGTACCGCACCCTTTCCTGATCTTCCTCTGGCTAAAGTCCATCTTTTGGTATCCAAAATCAAATGACCGACCCCAAAGCATTGTCTTTTATTATTTCATTGGACTCGGTCATTACTGGCGTTCACTGCTCTTGAACTGAGCAGTTTTCTAGGCCATTTCAGAGGACAGCTAAGAGTCAACCTCAGTGCTTTGTGGTCGACTCAAAAGTAGGCCAGACCAGCGGCCCATATCAGAGCTTTACTGGACCAGATGGATATTTATGACAATCTGTTTTGGTGACATGGTTTCCACTAGACTCACTTTCAATTCAAGTTTGTTTTTATTGACTTCCAACCATAGCAATTTATTCTGTTCAATTTATAGCCATCCTACCCTCATCCAGCATTCAGCCTGTCTTTGGAAAGTGGTCACTAGCCCTGGATCAGGACCAATCTGATTCTCCATCATGCTACTCCTCACATCCCCACACACACTGCCTTTTCTGACTGGACAAGGTTATAGTTCAACAGGTTTATTTGGTGTCATGAGGTTTTTGACCTTGTCCACCCCAGTCCAACTCTGGCACCTCCATATCATTTCTGACTGGAGCTGAGGCGTTAAAGTGATGAACTAGAATCTCTAACAGTGCTGTGCCAGCAGCTCCGTTCATTGATCTCTCATTCATTCATCAAGAGAATGATGTCACTGTCCCAGATTTGACGCACTCCTTTCTCCTTGATCCTTCTTCTCAAGGTCTCTGTCGAACCATTTTATTAAAGCAGGGTATAATCACTAACATGGGATACTTAGTTCTGTGGATCTAACAATTATTGTTTGAGCTGCAATGAGATTTTGACGTGCTTCCTGTGACTCTCGTGTAACTTGAACATAAAATCAAACGAGGGTCTTGTCAGAATCTAGTTTAGTAAAAGAAATGTAATTTCAAAGCAGTAATTTAACTGAGGTTGTGTGGGTCCAGTTAGTGATGTATCTTCATTTAAACCCAGTGATCTTAGAATGGCACTCTTTTATTAAGTTCACAAAGTTAAGCACTGCTTGTGGCAGTGTTCTTGGTGTTGATTGCACTAGGAGATGTCATTGAGGAATACCATATTAACTGAAGCTACTATCCAGAGCACAGAATCATTAGTGCCTAAAAAGCATTAATCAAATCGATGAATTAATCAACACTTGGAAAGGCAGGGATAGTCAGCATGGATTTATTAGAGGGAGATCTTGTCTAATTAATTTAGTTGAGCTTTTTGAAAATGTGATTAAGTATAGGCGGCACGGTGGCACAGTGGTTAGCACTGCTGCCTCACAGCACCAGGGACCCGGGTTCAATTCCACCCTTGGGCGACTGTCTGTGTGGAGTTTGCACGTTCTCCCTGTGTCTGCGTGGGTTTCCTCCCACAGTCCAAAGATGTGCAGGCAAGGTGGATTGGCCATACTAAATTGCCCGTAGAGTTCAGGGAGGTGTAGATTAGGTGGGTTATAGGGGGATGGGTCTGGGTGGGATGCTCCGAGGTTCGGTGTGGACTTGTTGGGCCAAAGGGCCTGTTTCCACACTGTAGGGATTCTAAATATTGATGAGGGTAGTGTAGTTAATGTGGTTTACATGGACTTTGGTAAGGCTTTTGACAAGATCCCACATGGAAGGCTGGTCCAGGAGGTGGGAACCCATGGGATCCAAGGCAAGTTGGCAAACTGGACCCAAAATTGGCTTGCAAATAGGAGGCAAAGGGTGATGGTGAAGGGTTGTTTTTGTGATTGGAAACCTGTGACCAGTAGCGTACCACAGAGACAGGTGTTGGGACCCTTGCTGTTTGTGTTGTACATCATTGACTTGGATTTGAATGTAAACTGTTAATAAGTTTGCAGATGACACAAAAATTGGTGGTGGCATTGATTGTGAGGAGGATGGTCTCAAGCCAAAAGCTGATACTGATCAGCTGCTAAACTGGGCGGAATAATGGCAGATGGAGTTTAGTCCTGATGCGTTTGAGGCGATGCATTTTGGGACATCTGATGATGGAAGGATTTACATAGGATTAGTGGTGTTAGTCGACATAGATATGATGGTGTGAAGGACCTGTTTCTTTGCTATGTGACTGTGACTCACTCCAGCTTTAGATAAATTTCAGCTTCTGCAATTTCCTTTCCAAGCTAAACACTGTCCTTTCTTGGAATCATATCACCTTTCCTTCACTGTTGGTGGGTAAAAATCCTGGAATACCCTACTTTACAGCACTGAGTGTACCACATGCCAAAGACTGCAGCGGTACAAAAGGGCAGTGCACCACCTCCTTCTCAAGGACAGTTAGGGATGGGCAATAAATCTTGCAGCCAGGGGAGAATGGAGGACTTAATGGGTACAGATTTGGAGCCTTCATCAAACTTAGTTTGATGACACATCCACGTAAGAAATACTAACTTTCCCATTCTCTCATTTCTGGAATGCTTTCTCTTAACTCATTAGTCCTAACATAGTCCTAACAAACCTCCAGTGTAAATTTGCCCATGTTAATTCTGTATATACTGGTCAACATTCTCCTCCTTTTAAATGACAAGAACTTCCCTAATGCTCTTTAACATATCCTCCTCATAAATGCCTGTTCAAAATGAGTTCTCATTCAATGTTGCCTTTTGAGAATTTCCGATTTGTTGAAACAAATATGGAAGTAAAATGTTGGCATCAGTAAGAGTGAACGTGAAACTGTTCCATTGTCAGGAAAAATCCAACATCCCTTGAGTTGAGGATGATGTTTATATAGCATTGTGAATTTTTGCAAGTAGCTTTCATTTTTTGTATTTACTAAAGGATATGAGTTACTGGTTAGGCCAGCATTTATTCCCCATCCATAATTGATCTTGAGAAGGTGATAGTGAGCTACTTTCTGAACTGCTCTTTCTGGTTGGTGTGGGGGAGGGTGTTACAGGATTTTGACCCAGAAACACTGAAAGAATGCCAATAAAGTTTGAAGACAGCATAGTATATTGGTTGGAGAGGAACTTGCAGATGGCAGTATTTCCATGTGTCTGCTGTCCTTCTAGATGGTAGTGGTTGGGGATTTTGCAGGTGCTGTCAAAGGAACCTTGGTGAATTTCTGCAGCGCATCTTATAGATTGTACTGAGCTTTGGTGGTAGAGGGAGTGAATGTTTGTAGATATGATGCCAATTAAGTGAGTTGCTTTGTCGTGGTTGGTATCAAGCTTCTTGAGTGTTGTGGAGCTGCGGTCACCCAGACAAATGGAGAGCTTGTGCCTTTAGATAGCGGATAGGCTCTATCTAAGGGAGTCAGGAGGTAAGTTACTCTACAAGATTCCTAGCCTCTGACTGCTCTTGAAGCCATAATATTCATATGGTTTGTCCAGTTCAGTTTCTGGTTAATGGAAGCCCCAAGGATGTTGATAATGTGGATTCAGGAGATGGTAATGCTGTTGAGTTTCAATGAATGATTATTAGATTGTCTTTAGAGATCGTCATTGCTTGGTATTTGTGTGACATGAATGTAACTTGTTTATGTGACTGAACAAGCCAGTTCTCGACATACAGATAACATCTCACGTGGTAATGGGATCTCGAATGCAACAGGATTGCAGAATTCATTTTCAGGAATAAAACATGCTGTCCTAACTCATTCGGGGTGTATAAATAGTTCCAAACCCGTACCAACATTATTACCTTTTAATAACCGTCTAATGTGGCCCAGCAGGTCACTCGACTATATTGCAGAGGAAATTGGAGTGGTTAAGAAATGCTGGTCTTGGCAGTGACACCCACATCCCTTGGGACTCTCTCACATGCTTGGATGGATACTGAGCTGGTAAAGGATAGTGACTGTCTATTGTCTATGCTGTCTAAACTGTGGTGTGGTACCTAAATTAGATACCTTAGACATTGTCTATTTGCTTTTATTAATTCATTCATAAGATGTGGATTTTGTTGGCTAGTCCAGTATTTATTGTTCACCTCTGGTTGTCCCTGATTCCAACTATGTCCCTTCCTCTAGTGAACTATCTTATCCAGAGCTCTGAACTATTTAGATTAAGCTTACTCTACTCTGTAGTCCTCCACTGAGCATGCATCAGCATAAATTGATTTGGGTATACAAACAGTTGTCTGATAAAAATTGACTGTCACTGAAAAAAAGACGTGTTTTGTCAAAGCATTCTGTCATCCACTCATCAGGTCAATTCACAAGCAACACTGAAGGGAAGGGAAATACCATTTATGCTATCTGAGAAGAGAGTGCTAGTTGGTTTGTCTGCCAGTTGCTTTGTTTGAGGCTGTGGTCATGGGGGAATGCACCACATAATGATGACTGTTTAGATTTTAAATAAGGCAGAATGACTCTGACTCTGATTAAGGCATTGCCCTGACAAATGAACCAGAGAATAGCTGTCACCTATTTTGTTGCATTGACACAGCCACAGTTTGTCTTCATGTCTTTTCTGTCTGCAAAGAATGGAGTCCTGCATATTCATATATATAAATTCCAGTACTTGTAGTGTCCAGCACCAGCTGTGATTCTACATTTGGACAACAGTTGGTACCTAATCCTGAGCATGCAAACAATTACGCTGACAACCAATTTAAGATAGTCAGTTGGGCTCACAGTGTGGCACAGTTTGATGTACTGCAAGCCTAAATTTATTTGTTAGCCCAGGCCATAGGGAAAGAGAGGTTTTCATTGTATAGCATTTTTCCTGATTCAGGGTGTCCCAGCAAGTAAAGAACTTCTGTTACTGTTGTAATGTAATGCCAGTTGCAATCAGTTTTGGGCAGCAATCTCCCACAAAAGTCAATGAGATAAATGATTTAATGATCTGTTTTGTCATGATGTCAGCTGGGGCATAAATACTTCCAGTAGTGAAATGTGATCTGCTGTACTCAGTTAAGTGGGCTGACAGACTAATTGTTTAAGATGTCATCTGAGAGACAGTAGAACCTAAATTGTGTTAAAGTCACAAAACTTTAACCACTATTTTCTGTCTCCAAGGAGAAAGTGACTTTTAATTAATGCTGGAAATAAGCCAGCGAGTTTGCTGAAATTTCTGCAAGACTTGTTTGGATACTCTAGAGTCAGCACTTCTCCCTCTTTCCTCAGAGTAAAGATCTAAAAATAAACCTTGTTTCATAATGCTTCCTCGAGCCCTGCGTGTACACATTATTTTTGTTGAAGCAGGGGAGCCTATAGTCTTTTGTCAGTTATAGCTATTTACCTTGCATCAGCTGTGTACACAATCAGCCACATTTCCATAGTTATCAGTTGCAATGCAAACTATTCAGAATGGGATAACAAGGTGTAGAGCTGGATGAACATGGCAGACCAGGCAGCATCAGAGGAGCGGGAAAGCTGACGTTTCGGGTCTGGACCCTTCTTTTTTCTGAAGAAGGGTCCAGACATGAAACGTCGGCTTTCCTGCTCCTCTGATGCTGCTTGGCCTGCTGTGTTCATCCAGCTCTACACCTTGTTATCTCAGATTCTCCAGCATCAGCAGTTCCTACTATCTCGTTATTCAGAATGGTTTAGATTGGCTCATGGCCACTTATTCTCCTCTGTGTTTAAAAACAATGCCAGCAGACAGCCATTAGGTGACTGTAATCCAGTGTACCACCTGAGCTCATCATTCTTGAGGTTAACCTCACTGAAATTTCATAGTAACAGGCAGAGCACACTTAATCCTTTTTAAAATATTCTTCCATGGAATGTGGAAGTCACAATGTTATCTGGATTTTACTGCCCATCTCTAACAGCCCTGGGGAAGATTGTGAATTGCTGCAGTCCTCGGGATGTCAGGCACACGTTTTAATGTGGAAGGAGCTCCAACACGTCGGGAAATATATTACCATTCCTTCACTCACTCAATCAGCGGTGAGTGGTTCGGACGGGAACTTGCTGCTGGTGGTGTTCCCATATCTCTGCTACTTTCATCCTCCTAGATGGTGGTGGTTGTGGTTTTTGAAGATGGTATAGAAAAATCTGGGTGAACTTCTGCAATGCATCTTGTAGATGGTACAGACCCTGTTTCTGTGTGTTAATGATGAAGGGAGTGATGTGGAAGGTTATGGATTGAGTGCCAGTCAAACAGGCTGCAGTGTCCTTGATGACGTCTTGATTCTGGGGTGTTATTGTAGCTGCACCCACCCAGGTAATTTGTTCTGCCATTCAATGATGTCTTGATTGATTGGTGACCTAACTCCTTTTGCTTGCTTTTGCTCCATACTCCCTTTAATATTAACACATCTCTCTATCTCTGCTTTAAAATTAGCAATTAGTTTAGTATCTGTGGTTTGCAAAAGAGACTACCAAAATTCTACCATCCAGTGTACAAGTCCTGTTGTGAAATGAGGTCAGTTACAATGTTGGATTCATTTTTGAAAAACTAAATTTTATTATTGAAGTAGTTAAATACACTTCAGATACATTTTTAATTATCAGCTCCTTGCTTACCAAACACCCATCCACCATTGCCTTAAAAGCATTCAAGACTCTTTTTGTACTGTCTTTTCAGGAAGAGTCCTTGAAACTTAACTGTAGAAAAAGAAATTCATCACATCTCTGTTTTAAATGGACAACCCCATATTTTTAAAAAGTGACCTAGTTGGGGAAAGGAGAAAATGTAAACATTTAAAAATTTTTTTTTACACTAGTTCAGTCTTAAGTCTTGAGATTGTTTTAAGCTACGGGGATGGTCACTTTCTACTCTTAGAAACTGAAAGTAAAGTTCCTTGGACTGTTTTGAATGAGAAGTAAAGCTCCTTCTACACTATCTCCATTAAATGCCCCAGGGCAGGTATAGCACCACCTTAGCTATAGGCTAAGGTTCCCTCAACTTGTTTAAATTGAAAAGAAATTGAAAGTAAGGCTCCTTTGGTAATGTGCCCATCAAATATTCCCAGGACAGGGGCAGCATGGGATTAGATGGTGAGTAAAGCTTGTGGATAGCAAGTCTTCAGTCAGGTGTAGAACAGTTAGGTGCGCAGTTGTATCATCTCCCTGAAAACGTGTCAGGTTCTCCTCCGTTGTTATTTCCTCCCCAGACACCCCCAACCTGTTTACCAACGTAGTGACACACACCTGCATCAGGCGGTTCTGACTGTCCAAACTGAACATGCTTTGATTTGTTCAGTGGAAACTGAGCAGACTGCTCACCAAACAAGCTATTAGCCCTGATCCCAGAACTAACCTGTCTCATACCCAGTTCAAGATAACAAGCATGGGGCTGGATGAACACAGCAGGTCAAGCAGCATCATAGGAGCAGGAAAACTTGACGTTTCGGGCCTAAACCATTCTTCAGAAATGGGAGAGGGGAAGAGAGTTCTGAAATAAATAGGGAGAGAGGGGGAGGTGGATAGAGGAGAGGATAGATGGAGAGGAGGCAGTTATGAGAGAGTTGCAGTGCCTCTCTCCCTATTTATTTCAGAACCCTCTTCCCCTCCCCATTTCTGATGAAGGGTTTAGGCTCGAAACGTCAAGTTTTCCTGCTCCTATGATGCTGCTTGACCTGCAGTGTTCATCCAGCCCCATGCTTGTTATCTCGGATTCTCCAGCATCTGCAGTACCTTTTATCTCTCATACCCAGTTCCGTACACTTGGTTTCCCAACATGGACTCGTATTTCTGAACAGTTGAGGATTATCAACCCATAATGTACCAAATCCTTGAACAAAGTATCATGTATTAAAATGAAATTTTCACACTCTATTATGCCCTCATCAGTTTGATGGAATTGCCTTACAAACAGCTCAGTGTGAGTATCTTTATCAGATGGTCTGAGCAGTTAAAGAAAGCAGCCCACCTGCACTTTCTCAAGAGGAGCTCAGGATGGATAGCAATGTATACATCCAGAGAAGAAACATGTGGATTAAAAGCAGAAGTAGACCATTCGACTCGCTTGTGCCTGCTTGCCATTCAATAAGATCATGGCTGATCTGCTTGTTTTGAATTCCACATTTCCATCTACTTCTGGTCACCCTTGATTACTTCACCTAACAAGAACAAAGCCTCCTGTGTCTTAAAATATTCAATATTGCACTGCCTTCTGAACCAGAGAGTTCCAAAGTATCTAAATGCTCAGGGAGAGGGAAAAAAAGCTCCTAATCTTTACCTTAAAAAGATGACTTTTATTTTAAAAACTGTGACCTCTAGTTCTGAACTGACCCACGAGGGAATTTAACTTCCATATCCATCTCGTCAAGACTATTAAACATCTCAAGCTCTGTGTCTATGTGCACAGCTCAATGAATTTTTAAAGAATGCACGTTGGGATTTTTCTTGGCCATTTGCCAACGGAGGTGTGCAAATAAGCAACCTGAAATTGGTTCTGAATTAAAAAGAACTTAAAGCAATTAGATTTCAGGATAACACCTGCTGAGTTGTGACTCTTGAGGCAGATTAAGTGCAATTCATGTGTGGGAGAAAAAGCAATTTTTATCAACAATTAAAGAGTTGGGAAGTTATTATCAATAATGTTTGTATTGAGTGCAAATGGTTTAGGAGTGATCTAAACCAGATGCTTGTGATAACTAAGGCTCTTGTGGTGCAGTGATAGCGTCCCTATCCCTGGATCGAGAGACTGGGCTCAAGTCCCGCCTGCTCTAGAGGTGTGGAATTACATCTCTGAACAGGATGATTAGAAAAATAGGTTAAGGGCCTTGTATTTTTGGACAGAAGCTGCTGCTGTCTGATGCCAGCTATGTAGGCTGTATGTCCTAACAATTGGCTTCCCTTTAATAATGTGCAGCAGTTGGCATGCCAGCATGCTCAATCACCCTGTGCACTGAAGCCTCAAAACAGAGTCCAGCATTTAATGGTGGCTCAGTGGCTAGCAATGCTGCCTAACAGTGCCAGAGACCTGGATTTGATTCCAGCTTTGGGTCACCACCTGTGTGGAGTTTGCACGTTCTCCCTTGATTTCCTTCAAAGGTACCAACCATAGCCTTGAAAATACTCAATGTTTAAGCACTCACAGCTCTCTGGTGTAGATAATTCAAGGATTTTCAATCAGTCTGAAATGATCATCGTGAAACTATGCCCTGTAGTTGTAGACTGTCTAGCCAGGGGAAATCTCCTCTCAGCATTGACTCTGTCAAGTCCCTTCAGACCATGTCTCATTCTTCTCAATTCCAGAGAATGTGAATCTGTTTATTCAATCTCTCTTCATGGAACAGTCTTTTTATTCCAGGAATCAACTGATGACCCTTTGTTGAACCTTTGTGAACCACTCTGTTCAAGATAACAATTTCTTTCCTTAGGAATGTAGACCAAAACTATACAAGCTACACCAGGCGGGGGTTCATTAAAGGTCTGCGCTATTGCCAAAAGTCATCTTCACTGTTACATTGTGATGGATTAAAACTGGTGGCCAATTTGCATACAGCAAGCTTTCATAGACACATATGTAACAATGAGCAGATAATATCTTTCAAGTGATGTTGATTAACAAATGAATATTGCGAAGTCCCCATCCATGTTCCCCCTAAATAGTTTCTTCACTGCGCAGACCTCTAAGGTGTGTGCATGGTTGTCTTCCGCATTGTTAATGCTGATTAGCAGAACCTCCCAGCAACCATATAGCTGTTGGTCATCTGGGGTACTTGGCCCTCCCTTGCCATTCTCAGAAATAGTGCTATGGAAGCTTTAATGCTGACCTTAGAGGAAAGGAACTGCGGTGTTTTTGTTTACCTAAGCAGTGATATCTCTGATAGTGCAGCATTTCCCCATACCTCACTCAGTTGTCAGCTTTGTTCTTTATGCTGAAATCTTGGACTGCAGATTGAGCCTATAGTTTTAGCACTAGTTGACTCGCAGCTGAATTTGGACAGCAATCTATGGGACGCTGTGATTGCAATCTTTAAAATTGCGTGTACATGTGGAGAATCTTTCCACTTGTGGAAGGAATCATAAAATCTCTACAATGCAAAAAGAGGCCATTTGGCCCATCGAGTCTGCACTAAATTTCCAAAGAGCAATTTAGCATAGCCAGTCTACCTAACCAGTCACTAATGAATCCAGTATGAGATTCCAGAAAACCTCTTTGCTCAGAAGTGGTGACAATATGGAATTTAAATCAATATGGAATAAGTATTTAAACAAGCACAGAGACAAACAGCCCAGATGCCTTTATGGGGAAGATTTGATGAGCTACAATAGAGAAGGGAATATAAAGATAAGATGGGAGGCTAATAGTATGAAAAGGAAGCTTGTGTGGGCACGAAGACCGGCATTGAACATTTGGACTGAATGGTCTGTTACTAGGTGATACTTCTGAAGGAGCGTCATACTGGACTCGAATCAGTAACTCTGTCTCTCCACAGTTGTTGCCAGACTTGCTGGGTTTCTCCAGTATTATTTTTGTTCCAGAATTTGCAGTATTTTGCTTCTTTTTATTACGGTACAAGTGCCCTTGTAATGTTGCACCGGTGGATTTCCACGACTGGTATTCATTCTAGCCTTGTCTGATCATACTCGCGGGTCAGTGATGCAGTGTTCTGTGCAAGATTGGGTGTTGTATGTCTAGAAATGGCTTGAAAGCGTACCTGTGATGAGCTGAGTGATTTTGAACAACGTACCAACTATAGAATGCAACAATGTTCCATCTGCAACCCCTGGGCCAAGTACCAAATTCTGGCAAGCTGACCTGTGCAGAAAGGAGCAGCAGTTTCACTTGGATTGTGCTGCTCAAGTTTCATGTGCTGAGAGATTTACAAAGCTCTTTTGTGTTGTGGCTCTTTGGTATATGAAAACTTATGAAACTTACTCTTATATGAAAACACTGAAGATCTCCTGGTGTCTGCAGCTTACGATATAACCAAATTAGTGGACACATTGATTTGATTTCTGTTGTTAATATTCAGTCTTGGGATGTGGATGATACTGTCAAGACTGACATATATTGACCATCCTTAGCTGCCTTGTGAAAGCAGTTGTAAGCTGCTGTCTTGAACTGCTAGTGAATGACGGAGCTGCATGTTGGAAAGCAGTTAAGAGACAACCATTGAATTACACAAATACACCCAGTGTGGATAAGGATGGATGGTTTCCATCGCTGAACTATTTGGGTTTTTATAACAATCTGACAGCTTCATGGTCACTTTGACACTATTTTTTTTTTGCAGAACTTAATTTAAATTCTCAAACTGTCATGATTTGACCTCCATGTTTTCTGCATTACTAGTTCTGTAACATAACCTGTTTTATTGTGCAGTGCTTCACTCAATTGGTTTAGTGAACGACTAGCTAAGAAGGAATTTACTGATCCAAAAAATTCACAAAATTTTGATGGTTGTGAAGGCAATATGTTTTTCACTGTATTAGCAGTGGGCCTAGTTTCCAAAAACACAGTGATTGGACCACTTTATCGAGGTATATTCCAGGATTTGATGAAGTAAAACTGCCTTTTCCATAAGGACCTGTTCATTTTAGGTCAGAACTGAACCAGATTAGGTCAAATGAGGTAGTAGGTACGGTGCTACGTTGGACCTTAGCGCTGGTTTATTGGGAGTAAGAACTGGCAGTGTAGGTAAATGATTAAAGGTCCTTCCCCAGTTGCTATGCTGTGAGCCTAATACTAACTACCTCCCAGACTTGGTGTAATAATGTCAGTTGAATTGTCTTGTGTATAGATGACTGTTTTCCAGAGGCACTGGAGAATGGTAATGATGAAAACCCATTATCCAATATGTGTCAGTGAATGGGAGAACAGTTGACTGTTGGAAAAAGAGAACAAATCAAAGTAGGGGTAAGTCAGAGTAATGATAAGTCAGAAGTCATCAAAAAAAAAAATGCACTCCCAGAAATTGATTCTGACTGAAAAGAAAACCAAAAATAATAGGGTTGTAAATGGGGGTGGGGTAGCTTTGTGCTTATTTGTGCAGAGATTACTACATGCATCCAAAAATGAATTGTTCGAAATTCCCAAAGTGTTGCGTCAAACTAATTTCAATAATTTTGTTTTGAGAAAGAGCTTTCTAAATTTGAACACAATCTTATCTTAGCTGAGTAAGCATTTATGTAGCTCCTTTCTTTGTGGAAACAAACTGTTTGAGTCAAATTCGCAAAATGTTTCTTAAAAAAAAAAGTACAGCTTTCAACAGCTTCCTGTTGAATCCCAGTATTTTAAAGCAGATGCAATTAACTGATACATATGATTATGTTGTGATATGACTGTGCTTTGGGAAAAATGTGTTGTTGGACCTCTGTTTACCAGAACTGTTGATCATTGATGGTTTTCCTTCCCTCCTGTCTGAGTCTGTAGATTTCTTGATAGAGATTGATCTCTGAATGGTCACTAGCTCCATTGTTGTTACAGGTGTACCACCATATTCCATCCAAAACCCTTGACATTCATGCCGTCCAGCACTGATGCGCTGTAAGCAGCCGCGTGTCACCTACAGAATGCGCTGTAACACCTTCCCATGCCTGCTTCAACAACACCTTCAAAACCCATGACCTGTATGACCTAGAAAGACAAATGCATCATGTGCAAGGGAGCACCACGACCATCCAGCTCCTTTCCAACCTACCCACCATCCTGACTTGGAACAATATACTGCTCCTTCATTGTGGCTGAGTTAAAATCTTGACTGGAATTCTTCCCTCATAACACTGTGGGTAACACAACATCAGATCTACTGCAGCAGTTCAAGAAGGCATCTCACTGTCACCTTTTCAAGATCAACCTTGGAAGTAAAGTCACAGGTAGATGGGATAGTGAAGAAGGCATTTGGTACGCTTGCCTTTATTGGTTAGTGCACTGAATATAGGAGCTGGGAGATTGTGTTGCAGCCATATAGAACCTTGGTTAGGCCACATTTGGAATTCTGTGTTCAAATCTGGTCTCCCTGCTACAGGAAGGATGTTGTGAAACTTGAAAGAGTTCAGAAAAGATTTACAAGGATGTTGCCAGGGTTTGATCTATACGGAGAGGCTCAGTAGGCTGGGACTATTTTCCCTGGAGCATCGGAGGCTGTGGGGTGACCTGGTAGAAGTTTATAAAATCATGAGGAGTATGGATAAGGTGAATATCCAAGAATTTTCCCTGGGTTCAGGGAGTCCAGAACTATAGGGAATAGATTGAAGGTAGAGAGGAAAGATTTAAAAGGAGCTAAGGGCAGCATTTTCATGCAGAGGGTGGTGCGTGTATGGAATGAGCTGCCAGAGGAAGCAGTGGAGGTTGGTAAAATTACAACATTTAAAAAGTATCTGGATGGTTATATGAATAGGAAGAGTTTAGAGGGATATGGCCAAATGCTGGAAAATGGGACTAGGTTAATTTAGGATATCTGGTCAGTATGTACAAGTTGGACCAAAGGGTCTATTTCTATGCTGTACAGCTCTATGACTCTACTTAGGGGCTGGCAATAAATTCTGGCCTTACCAGTGAAGCCCATATCTTACGATGTTTTTTAAATGTCACACAATGGTGAATTAGATTGACCTTGGTCTCTTTTAGTTTAGCAATTCTTTGGCATTAAAGTGAGGCTTGTGATTGGATGCAGTGACTGATCTTGTGTTGGTTTTATCACTGATCCTTCCATTTGTGCAATTGGGTTAGGAATGGTGTACCTAAACTTTTGCTGTGCTTCATATCTAACGTCATGTAATTGTCGTATGGGTGAGTACAGAAGATTGTTGAGGACCTATGCTACATTTTGGAATTGCTATTTTTTGGTAGGGAGATAGGTGCGAAAATACAAACGTTTCTGAAATTAAGATATGTGAAGGAGACAGGGACAGATGCTGTACCTAGTTTTGGCTGTGGAAACTCTAGCTTTGATTTGAACTTTGAAATGTAAGAGAGCTGATTCAGACAACTTCCTAAGATAGTAGGAACTGCAGATGCTGGAGAATCTGAGATAACAAGGTGTAGAGCGGGATGCTCTGATGCTACTTGGCCTGCTGTGTTCATCCTGCTGTATACCTTGTTATCTCAGACAGCTTTCCTGCTGTTTTTTTCTGTTTCAGGTAATTGTAATTTTATTTAATATACTTCAAGATTGACCAATGCAGGAAATATGACCCAAAAATTGCACTTGGACATATAGCTTGTATTTTTAGCGACCGTGCATACCAATCAGTACAGAGAGCATCAAAATGAGATAGGCATCAGTTTGAAGATTGACAGAGAGATTTGCGACTATATGAGCAGAGTGGTAGTGGCGAGTACAACTTCCCAAGTCACTAAATCTGTTATTGACTACGCATGGGCAATTGGTTCTCTCAGATTCTTTCTCATTACAATTACAGAATACTCTTAACCTTCATGGCTGTTTCACATTTTTTCCCTCCCTCTGTAGATGCTCTTAACTCAGTGTGTACAGTTCCATAGGCGTCAGCTCTTTTCCAGAGGAATATCCAAAATTATATCTGTAAGGATTGATGCATGATTCGACTCTGTGAGTTATTGCATCAAAATCCAATTCTGACCTAGCATAGGCCACTGATAATCTCTTACTAATAATTTGACATCCTTCTGAACCACTGTCAGCCCTGTGCTTTTGAGTAAATAGAGTTGAGCCGTGCGTGACTAGTTACCCATCTGCTCTGTTCTATTATGGGCAGCACATTTACTGATAGAATCATGGATGGTATGTGAGAACTGAAAGGTCACTTAGCATTTCAAGTCTGTTCTGTTGTTCCGTTTGTGCCTCATTTCCTGGATGTCCCTGGTCAACAAAAAACTCAAGACATGAAAGTTTTTTTTGTCAACTACCAGAATCTGCGGCTTTTAGACAGGAAGATGATCAGAATTGCCACATTCTAGTGGGAATAATGTTTTTGATTTCACTCCTGAATAGACCTGCTCTAACTGTAAGATTGCACTTCTTGTATGTGGATTTCCTTAACTGATGAAACTCTTACTCTGTAGTCAACCAAGCAAATCGCTTATCATTTCAAACATCTCAGATCACACTCTAAGCTCAAACGAATACAAATCATGTTCAGATAACTGCTTCTGATAATTTTGCTTTTGAAGCTCCAGAAGAATCTGTACTGCATTCCATGCAACGTCAGTCTAACATTTCTAAGCTATAATGTCCAGACTGATCCTACAACTCCAGATGGAAACTGAATGGGTTGCTGTTCAACTCTCTTTTTTTGCTTTTTGCATCCGTTAGTTTTTTTACAGCTTTGTGAAAACCACTGATTAATGTGGGCTTAGCTGGTTTTAGTCTGAGATGGGCAGTGATGGGAGCCTTCGTTCCATCAATCTGGCTTCATTGCTGTGGTTGTTTTATTTCAGGAAGTTGTTGTAATACTGCCCACAGCAGTGACCTCCCCCACTTCCTCTGGCCAGTCACTTGTTAAGTAATCTTCCCAGAGTGACTTTGGGAACTGTTAATGTCAGGTGGACTGGTTAGGTGAATCCCAAACTGGTTTGGTAAAACTTTTCCAAGCCCTTTGTCTGCACGGAACCCAAAGAAACTGAAGCCCTTGTACCTTTCAATTGAACACAGAAGGCTAAGAGAACTGATTGAGTTGTACAGAATTATAATGGATTTTGTTTAGTCAAGTAATTTCAACTGATCAATCCGCAACGATGATGCAGTTGTATTTTCTGATAGTTTCTCTGCAGGCAAGCAGAACTCAGGAACTCTATCATCCCACTCCACCTTTTCTCACCCTTCCAGACAGTGAGAAGGAAGCACATGCATCCTCCCAAAAGAACTGAGAATGCTGTTTGAGATTCATTCCTCCAGCTAAAGAGGGGTGTGGGGTAAGTGGGGTTTAAGAGTTTAATGCTTAGGGTTAAATGGTGTTCTGTAAAATAACTCTTATGGAGCGGAGTAATGAAGCTATGTCATAGTGATGTCTGATCACGTGGAATTGGGGCGCAAGTCTAGGGTTTCAAAGAATGTCCTCTCTTATCATCCCTCAGATGTAGTTATGAAGTTATCCAATCTTTTAATGTTCGCTGACAAGAATGCAGACATTACATTATTTTCAGGCAATTAACTGGTCCAGCCTAAGCAGAAGCTAAAGGTGTTCTGAAGAATAAAGGATGAGTTATTCTTAGCAGAAAGAGGTTGTTAGGAAATGTCAGCACTATCAAGAAGTGGACAAAACAATGCAGATTAGTTTTGGATGAATATTGAGAAAATGAAAGCAAATGGAGCCTTTGAGAATTAACACAGACATGATGGAGTAAATGGCCTTCTGTGCAGTAAAATTCGGTAAGCATAAATCATCCAAATACTGTGTACAGGTGTAAGATTTTTGAGACCGGGGGTAAAAAACCAAAGAGTTCATTCCTTTACTACAGTTGTCATGCCTTTTACTCCCAGGCTCTACTATCTATATCATTGACATTGATCCCAGCCCAGGTGGAGATCTGCGCTCCACCTACTTCTGGCATCACAGTCTTCCACTAGTTCCTCAGAAATTAAACTCAACTTTTTTTTGGGTTTTGTAAATAAATCTCTAAATTGCTCTTTCGATGTCTGCAACACTGATCACATTCCTGTCCTGGCACTACAACTTCTTAAAGAAAAGCACAACACGGAAGGAAGCTATTCAGCCCTCAAGCCTGTGTGAGTCTTTCGAAGAGCAGTCCAGTTAGTTCCACACTCTTCCTCCTTTGCCCACATAGAATCATAGAATCCCTGTGGTGTGGAAACAGGCCCTTCGGCCCAACAAGTCCACACTGACCCTCGCAGCATCCCACCCAGACACATCCCCCAATAACCCACCTAACCTACACATCCCTGAACACTATGGGCAATTTAGCATGGCCAATTCACCTAGCCTACACATCTGTAGACTGTGGGAGGAAATCGGAGCACCCGGAGGAAACCCACGCAGACACGTACAAGCTCCACACAGACAGTTGCCCAAAGGTAGAATCTTCTTTCTCTTTCAAGTATTTATCCAATTGCCTTTTGAAAATTACTGTTGAATCTGGTTCCATGCCCACCTTTCAGCTAGAGCATTCCAAATCAAAACAATTTGCTCTGTAAAAATTTGTTTTTCGCTGATGTCACCTTTGGTTCTTTTGTCAATCACATATATCCCCTGGTTAATGATACTTCAGCCAATGGAAATCTCCTTATTATTCAAACTAAACCTTTCAAATTACATATGCCACTGTGCATGCCCCACTGTTACAGTTCTGAATTCCTTTGCATCTCTTAATCTTCAGTTCCACCTTTTCAACGTCTCCAGCTGTCTAAAGTTTAGAGCTTAGATATAGTAACAGTACAATTGGGGACCTGCCTCTCTGCCTCTCTGCCTCTCTGCCTTTTTCCACCTGAAAAAAAGTCCCTCAAAATCTCTTTTGTTTAATCATGAATTTGGTCACCTTCATTTCAGTTCTGTTTCTGGTGAAAGATAATTTCCTAGATGTTGGTAATGAGGTAGTCGTTGTCTGGCACAAATACTACTTGCTACTTTGAAGCCCAAACTTCAACATTGTCTAGGTCTTAATATATTTGGACATGGACTGCATCTATATCTATGGAGTCATGAATGGTGCTGACCATTGTACAATTGTCAGCAAACATCCTCAGTTTTGATGGTGGCTGAAGGTCGTTGCAGCATAGATATTCCCCTGATGAACTCCTGCAAAGATGTCCTAGAGCCAAGATGACTGGCCTCCAACAACCATAATCATCTCCCTTTGTGCGTGGTATGACTCCAACCAGTAGAGAGTTTCCTCTGATTCACATTAACTGCAGTTTTGCTAGGGCCACGCTCTGTCAAATTAAAATATGGAAACATAGGAACTAGGAGCAGGCAAAGGCAATTCTGCTGTTTGATCATGCTTTGTCACTCAGTAAGATTTTGGCTGATCCTCTATCTCAATGATGTATTTCCACTTTCTTCCCATATTCCTCGAGACCTTTAAAATCTAGAAATTTATCGATTTCTTTCTTAAATATATTCAGTGATTTGGCCTCCACAGCCTCCTGGATGGACAAATCCGCAGGTTCACTACCCCTTTAGCGAAGAAATTTTTCCTTATCTCAGTGCTAAATGTGGCCTTGATATCAAAAACAGTCATTCTCGCATTATCTCCGCGCTTCAGTTCATTTGTCCATGTTTGAACTGAGGCTGTTATGAAGCCAGGAGCTGAGTGGTCCTGTTGGATCTCAAACTGAGAGTCATTGAGCATGTTATTGCTGTGTAGGTGCTGCTTGATAACACTGTGGATGAGCCCTTCCATAACTTTGATGGTGATCAACAGTAGAATGATAGGGCAGTTAAATTTTTTTCTGCTTTTTGTCCAGAGGATATTTGTGGGCGATTTTCCACGTTGGGCAGATGCCAATGTTGTAGCTATACTGAAATGGTTTGCCTATGGATGTGACAAGTTTTGGAGCCCAAGTCTTTGGTGCTGTTGATGAAAGGTTTTTGGAACTTATAGCCTTTGTGGTTTTCAGTATTTTCAGCTATTTCTTGACACTACAAGGAGTGAATTGAGTTGGCTGAAGTCTGGGATTTCCTGTGCAAGATGCTCACTGATCTTGTACATTGGCAAATCTCTTGCAAGGGGCAGAAGATACTGTTGTCGAAAACATAGGTTGCAGGCCAAAACTAAGATGAAGAACTGATGGTGGCAGGACCAGTGGGGTAGGGTCAATAAAAATCTGGAATTAAGAGTCTAATAATTACCATGAAACCATTGTTGATTGTCAGAAAAACCTATCTGGTTCACTAATGTCCTTTAGGAAACAAATCTGCTATCCTTACCCGCTCCAACCTTTACATGACTCCAGACCAGCAGTAATGTGGTTGACTTCTAACTGCCGTCTTGGCAATTGGGGATCGGCAATAAATGCTGGCCCAGCCATTGATGCCTACATCCTGTGAATAGATTAAAAAGAAAACTGATAAGCTTGATACATAAAAACAACCTACAGGCTCAACACGAAAGTCCGCAAACAGGCTGTGACCCCAAAACTAATAGTGTGATCCCTTCATCTCGTCAGCTGGCAATCAGCTCCCAACAGGAGAACAACCGAAGAAGGGTTTCGACCTGAAACTTCAGCTTTCCTGCTCCTCTGATGCTGCTTGGCGTGCTCTGTTCATCCAGCTCCACAGTGTGTTAGCTCCCAACAGGCATGAGTTTCTCTTTCTCAGTGAAAATTAGCAAGATGTCTCTCCATTCAGTATCCCATAATGCTGGATAACAAGACAGCCTTCACCTGTAAAAGCCAACTCAGCATTCCACAGCTCGCTGTCAGACTTTGGAAAGAGCATGGAGTCTGATTCGGAACAAAAGTCAACTCTATCAGACAGTGATTCTTGCATCACTTCTTTGACTGAGAGATTTGGACAACCTACTGGCAGTATATAATGCAGTCGGAAGTATTCCATCTTCGTTGTCTGACAGCTATTTGCTAAATGAAGAGTGAGGTTCTTACAAAGTGCTGTAGAACTGATGTTGAGTTTGTGCCCATCAAAGCTCAGATCCAGTGGGCTAGTCATTTAGTTCCTGGATACCAAAGCAGTAATCTCCAATCAGCCATGGGAACCTGTGACATGATATGCCCTGAATTTAGATATAAAAACAATCCAAAACCAACCTCAGAGCTTGCAAACTGCATTTTATAGAGTCATAGAGTTGTACAGCACAGAAACAGACCCTCTGGTCCAACTCATCCTTGTTGACCAGATATCCTAAATAAATCTCATCCCATTTGCCAGCATTTGGCCCATGCCCCTCTAAACCCTTCCTATTCATATATCATCCAGATGCCTTTTAAATGTTGTAACTGTATCAGCCTCCACCACTTCCTCTGGCAACTCATTCCATAACAGCACCATCCTCTGTGCGGAAAGGTTGCATTTCGGTCCCTTTTAAATCTTTCCCCTCTCACCTTAAACTTATGCCCGCCAGTTTTGGACTCCCTTACCCTGAGGAAAAGAACTTGTCTATTCACCCTATTCATGCCCCTTACGATTTTATAAGCCTGTAAGGTCACGGAACATAGGGAAGTCGATCCTGGATATACACAAATGGGGAAACCGTTGTCATCAAGGGACTTTAGTATTTGAAGAGTTGTGTGTCTTCAGGGCAAGCAAGCATGGCATGGAGCCAATGGTTCTTATGCATCCATTGTGAGGTGAATTCAATCAATTAAATGAATTGAGACTTGGTACAATGTTATACATGAGGCAGTGTCAATTTGGACTGTTGAGCAATCATTTTTGTTCGGCACGTTCATCTATCGAAGTGACAGGTGAATCCATTTTTAAAGAGATGCTGAAAACAGTAGTGACATTTGTATCTCTGGTAGTTGACCAGATCCGATAGGTAAACGCATCTGTCGTACTGGCCTGTACAAGTATGACCAAGAGTGTAATTGAATTATTGACTGGATGCTGTGTCAGACATGGCTCAGTCGTTGCACTGTCATCTTATTGAAAAGTTATGCTTTATTCATAAAGTATCAATAAGTACAATAAAACAGAATGGATATTGTAGAAATTACAGTGTAATTATGGCGTTCCTTATTTTGGGGGTCAATCCAAATACAAGAAAAGTAACGTTTACTGAACAGTTCTTGTCTCTTAATTCAGTTTGTGAGTTGAAATTCACTCCAGAGACTAGAGGATAAATCTGGAGTGACAGTGCAGAGCTTCCTCAGTGCTGTCGGTGCTACTGCATTTCAGATGAGATTTTAAACTGACACACATCTGCTGTCCCTGGTCAATATAAAAAAAAAATCCAGTGGTACTATTTTGAATAAGGTAATGAAGTCTATCCAGTCTTCTAATCACTCAATTACATTACTTACACACACTGCTTAGTCACTTACATCAACCTGCTAGGCACAAATTCACTGCTGTGTTTCCTACTTCACAGCAGGAACTATGTTTCAGAACATTTATAAACAAAGCGTTAGGGTGTCCTGATGACGAGAAAGGACTATGGTAATCTAAATCTTTCTTCCACCAATGTTTTCCTGCACTTAGTGAAAGGGAGTGATGAAGTTTGATTAACACAATATAACTGATCTGTAAGGCAACGTCTGACCCATACCATTATGTTGGTGTTTTAAGCTGTTTTTGTTTATTGCCAAAGTGTGGTCTGCATGATGCTGCTACTCAGTGTTGTGGGCACATGTACCTGCAGCCATCCTGAAGTAAGCTGGATTTGCCCTGTTGAGAAGGAGGAGAGTCCTTTGGCAACTCTCAAGTAAATTTGTGGTTGTGCGAGGGGATCTAGCGACACTAGCACTAAATTGCATGCAAAATAAAAACTGCTTTAATTCATTGGTATTTTGTTTTTCCACCAGACTCTAACCACCTATGCTTTATAGTTCTTGACATCAAAGTTCACTCCGCATAGCCCAAGTTCAGCGAGGCCAATATAATGCATTGTTCAGGTGACTGAAGACTTCACATATATTATACGTGATGAATTCTCTTTTCTTGGCAACCCAAGAGCAACGTCGAGCAGAAATCAGCCTCAGCCCAGCATCTGTATTACCCTTTAGGAGTGAAATCAGGGAGGCATTCTGGACACAAAGATAATATCATCTTGTTCACCTACATTTTGGATCTAGTATTGGCTGTCTCCCTTGATTTTATTTCAAAAGTTGCAGCAACAGCTTCCTATTCAACTGATCGCAAAAATCAAAACAGCATCTGTCTGTGCAAAACTCATTCTAAATAGAGAAGGGGCTTGGAAAATTTTTACCACCTCTACATTAATAGTTTCCAATACAACACATGGAACGTTACTGCACAAGCAGCTGGCCAGAGGAAATGGTGTATTCACTGATGTGGACAGAGTACACCAGTGACTTTCTGAAATAAACTAACCATAGCAATGAAGCCAGATTGATGGAACTGAGGCTCCAGTCACTGCCCATCTCTAAGAATGAATGTAGCTAAGGCCAGCTGAGTTAGTGGCTTTCACAAGGCTGTAAAAGACTAACAGATGCAAATAAATTTTAAAAAATTAGGAAGTAATGTTTCAGTTGAATAGAGTCTCACTCAGATTTAATCTGAAATTCTAGATCAGGCAGGATATAATGACCTATCAAGGCAAATAGCACAGGTTCCACACAGCTTAAAGTAATAAATGATAACAAGTTCCAAATTTGATTTGCATTACCTTGAGTTAGAAGGCTGTTATTCAGATGGTCAATTGTAACTCTCAAGCCTAAGATTAATTAGATTGCTGCTGGGTAAAGATACCTGGGGTGGAGGAATGGGATTGTGATACAGGTCAATATCATCTAACTGAAAGGCTGATCTAGCTCCAGGAACTAAATGGCCATTTCTTATTCCAGTGCAACTTGTTTGGAGAAAAGAGCAAGGAATGTGATGAGATGTTGCTTTCAGAATATTGATACTAAAGATCCACATTCAAATTAATTAGCATACAAAGTCAACATGTGATTTGCAAACATTCAAGGTGGTTGAGTTTATGAAATGGACCTTTCATTCACTCTTTGACTACAATAAAATAAATGCTATTATTCTGCACTTGTTTAGCCATGCTGTAAGAACAGTGGAGCCACACTGCGAGAAAACATTATCCTCCTCAAGAATGTTCAATGAAGGGCATCAGATGTTATTACAGTTTCTTGCGAGATACCTGTGTCTCACAGTTGGTTATGGCACTAAATTGGAACACGGTCTCCAGAACTGAAGAAGAGCTCTCTGGCTGACATGCATGTGTAAAATTTTGAATGGGCAATTAAATATTTCTAATCTGCAGATTCATCCCAAAAGTGATTGAGCTCAGTGAGTTCACACCCAACAGCTTATACTTCACACACCTCTAATTTGTTTGCTAATTCCTTCATAAAAATAAAGACTGGAACAATCATCCACAAATCTTATTCTCCGTACCTTCCAATGACTTATTTAAGGAAAATCTGTTGAACGTTTTTTAAAATAATGTGGCCAGCAAGCACACTTAATTATGCACCCCTTATGAAAATTTCCTAGTGGAAAATACAGAGGGGATGTACCAGAGGGTGCATATTTAAAGTACTCAAATAAATGAGTACCTGTGCTTGAAGCAGTATGGTGAACCTCAAATTAAATGCAGGAACTACAAATGCCAACGAAGAGGCATGATAGCTGATGGGATCTTTGTAGAACCGCGAGCGGAACGCATAGGGTAGCAAATAAAATGTTCAGTAATAAGAAAGATAAAAAATGGCACAAGAAGCTAAGTTAACATGAGAAAGAATGCCATTGGTTTTCTGGTTGTGAAATATCACATTCATCAGAGATTAAAAATGATTTTTTGTTTGAGATACATTTCCAAGGCTTTGACCTTGCTGTAGCTCAATATAGCATGACTGGTCTAAGAGCAAGAGCAATAAGCCATGTTGTGGTTTTCAACGTGTAAAATCCATCACTGCTACAAGTCTCATCCAAAAAGGCCCTGGCATATCCAAGCCACAATGTTTAAGGAAGTGATCCAGTCACGAACTTTCAGCCACAAGAACATGAATTTGGAGCTTGTTATCATTTACTTATTTAAGCCAAGTAGAATCTTTGCTTTATGCCTTTATGGGTCATTCTGACCTCCCTGAGCCTGGAAGTCCAGGTAAAATCTGAGAGGGACTCTTCAACTAAAGCATTACTTGCCAATTTTTAAAAATTTATTTGCATCTTTTAGTCTTTTATATCCTTGTGCAAACCACTAACTTAGCTGGCCTTAGCTACTTGCATTCTGAGAGATGGGAGCCTCGGTTCCATCAATCTGGCTTCATTGCTGTGGTTAGTTTATTTCAGGAAGTCGCTGTTGTAACTGTGCCCACAGCAGTGAATGCACCATTTCCTCTGGCCAGTCATTTGTGCAGTAACGTTCAGAGTGTGGCTTTGGGAACTGTTAATGTCAAGTGGGCTCAGAGGTGGTAAAACTTTGCCAAGCCCCTTCTCCATTCGGAATGAGTTTCGCACAGGCAGATGTTGTTTTGATTTTTGTGGTTAGTTGAATTGGAAGCTGTTGCTGCAGCTTTTGAAAAATCAAAGGAGAGAGCCAGTGCAAGATCCAGGGTGTGGGTGAACGAAATTATATTATCTTTGTGTTCAGAATGCCTCCCTGATTTCACTCCTGAAGGCAAATATAGGTGTTTAAAACTGACCCTCAACATTATCTGACCCCTGTTTGTATCCTTTCTAACCTAAATGCTTATTGCAGATTTTCGGCACTCAGCCAATTTTCTCAGTTTCATGCAATGTGTGTCCGTGTTATTGAGATGTATTTTCTTCTGCTGGTTGTCAATTGTAGAAATAGCAGAATTAAAAGAATTGCAGTTTGGTATCATTCCACTGGTAAGAGACCTCTAAATGCTAAGGATGGGAGGTTGGGTGAAACAGTACCCTGCCAATGAATTTCTTTTGATCTAGATAAAAACAGCAGCAAGTCTGTGCACAGCAGAATTTTGCGACAGTGCAATAAGTAACTAGCTGATTGGATTTTGGGACAAAATTGTAGCTCTGGAACTGGTAGAAGATGTTCTTTATTTTCATTGAACTTTGGAATGATATGGTTTCAGCAAACAGATTGGGCATGGATTTAAAGTCTCCTCCAAAAGGAGACTTAATTTACAGTGCGACACATCGTCATGCTGCAGTGTGAACCTGGATGTTGTGCTCAAGCCCTGGAATGGGGTTTGAACCCATGACCTTTCAACTTAGACTGAGCCAAACTGAGATGCATGTGCTGTGTAAACCATCATGGGGCATGTTACTGTGTTAAGCATTCTTTATAAACGAAATTTATTTTATTATATAATTTAGTATATATAATTTAGTGTATCAGAATGTAACTTATTTCTATGTTTCTCAGTTTGCAGCAGCATGATGATAGAATTGTTGAGATCTTGGTGAAAGAAGAGGTTAATGTGCCTGTACTGACTCTAACACCTGAACGCAGCTATTTAATCTCATTATCTTTTTTCTAATCTCAGAACCTTTAATATTTGAATTGAACTTTTGGTCTAAGTCTCCTTTAAGTGTAGTGACAGTTATCTTGGCTTCACACTTCACTTGGGAATAACTACCCTCTTTCCACACGTTCCCTCCGCCCCATTGTTTCCCGTGCTTAACCTCCTTCATTGTCTCTATTAGCTAATCATTCATTCTTCACTTTCAGTAATTTGGTTTATACAGCATGCTATGCTCCTGAGTTTGTGCACGGGCTTTGCTGATGATTCCAGTAAAACACAATAGGGGCTGGAGCAGACCCTACAGCCCCTGAAGCCAGCTCTGCTATTCAGTATAATCATGGCTCATCATCTGAATCGACTCTACATTCCAGCTTGTTCCATCCCACCAGCCTTCACATTCAAAGAGTCATCCACCATCATTTCAGACAATTCCAGCAGAACATCACCACCAAACACATCTTCCCCTCATTCCCCCATCTGCGTTTCGCAGGGATGTTCCCTCCAGGACACCTAGTCCATTCCTCAACCACCAACACCATCCCCACTTCCCACGGCACCTTCCCATGTAAGTGCAGAATGTGCAACACCTTCCCCTTCACCTCCTCTCTACTCACCATCAAAAGGCTAAACAGTCTTTCCAGGTGAAGCAGCATTTCACCTGTGCTGCCACCAATCTGACCACGGGGAGGCAATGGCCTCATGGTATTGTCACTGGGCTGTTGACCCAGATAATGTTCTGGGGACCCAGGTTCAAATCCTGCCACGGCAGATGGTGGAATTTGTATTCAATAAATATCTGGAATTAAGAGTCTAATCATGACCGTGAATCCAGTGTCGATTGTCAGGGAAAACCCATCTGGTTCACTAATGTCCTTTAGTGAAGGAAACTGCCATCCTTACCTGGTCTGGCCTACATGTGACTCCAGACCCACAGCAATGTGGTTGACTCTCAACTGCCCTCTGGGTAACTGGGATGGGTAATAAATGCTGCCTAGCCAGTGACACCCTCATCCCACGAATGAATTAAGAAAAAAAATCTGTAACATTTGCTACACCCAATGTGGCCTGTTCTACATTGGAGGAACCAGATGCAGATTGAGCGACTGCTTTGCAGAACACTTCCGGCCCATGCGCAAGCATGACCCCGACTTTCCTGTAGCCGGTCATTTTAACTCAGTGTCCTGCGCGCATGCCCACTTACCTGTCCTCGGCATGCTGCAGTGCTCCAGTGAAACACAGTGCAAACTGGAGGAACAACATCTCATCTTCAGACTAGGCACTTTACAACCTTCTGGACTTAATATTGCTTTCAGCATCTTTAGCACCACTCCCATTCTTCCATTTCTTTTAGCTTTACTTGTTGCATTCTTGTCACTACGTCCTCTTTCCCTTCCCCTCACTGCAACGGGACTGTCTGTCCTTACCGGTCTGGCAGTTAGACGCACCGTTGTTCTGCCAGTCTCACATTCGATCACTTAATATGCACTATCAGCAGCCTGTCTCCTCCAGCACTCCACCCCCCAACCCCCCACTAGTGCCTCTGAGTATTAGATATCCCAGATAGGAGTAAATGACCTATCAAGGTCCATCATTATTATCTGATATATCTACAATGATCATCCAAATTAATTGGAAATTCTTAACAATATGGACATTAGCAAAGTTTATCCTCCACTCTCAGTCATTGCTATAAACATGTGATGTGCCATAAGAATTACCAGTATCAGCATTGAAGACTAGGTCTAAGTCTGTACATTATTTTAATTATGTTTCTCAGATAGGTAAATGTGGGTCATTGTCTAATTAAGTACTAATGTCCCTACCTCGAGCTTTTATGCAGTGGTAGTGTACCTGCCAGAGGTTGGGGTTCACATCTCTATCTGCTCCAGAGGTGTGTCATAACATCTCTGATCAGGTTGATTAGAAAATATCTTGGAGCATTCTTTTAGATACACGGTGTGAGTTATTCACTGCACAAATACTAGCCTTTGACCTGCTCTTGTAGCCTAAGTAGTTATAAGGTTTGTAACAGCATGGGGAAGTTGCAAAATTGTGGGATATCAAGGAGCGATGGCTAGATTCTCCCATGTTTGGAATGGTCATTACCTGACTCTCGTGTGGATGGTTTGTTACTTGCCACCTGTTGGCCAAAGCCTTGATGTTGTCCAGGTATTACTACATTTGGGACAGACCACTTCAGTATCTGAGGTGTAATAAATGGTGCTGAATATCATACAATTATCAACAAGCATTCCTACTTCTGCCTTTATGATGGAGGGAAGTCATTTATGAAGCAACTGATAATGAATGTTCCTGGATGACTACCCTGAGTAACTCGTGACACCTGTGCCTGACATGTCTGAATCTCAGTAAACATACCTATCTTCCTTTGTGTTATATGGCTCCAGCCAATGGAGTGCTTTTCCTTTGATTCCCATTAAATCCAGTTTCACTTGGTCTCTATGATGGCCCTATGTTACTGTTTGACTATGTTAGTCAAACGTTGTCTTGATGTCAAGCGGAGCCGTTCTCACCTCGACTTGCGTGTTCAGCCCTCTTTCCATGATTGGATGAAGGCTGTAATAAGGGTAGGAGCTGAGTGGCCCTAGCAGAACCCAGCCAAAGTGTCAGTGAGCAGGATATTCCTATGCACGTGCTTCTTGATGCCACTGTTGATAACACCTTCCTTTACTTTGGCTGATGATTGAGGGAAGGACATAAGGATTAGGAGCAGGAGTAGGCCAACTGGCTCCTCGAGCCTGCCCCGCCATTTAATAAGATCATGGCTGATCTTTTTGAGACTCTGCTCCATTTACTCGCCAACTCACCATAACCCTTAATTCCTTTACTGTTGAAAAAGTTACCTAGCCTTGCCTTAAAAACATTCAGCGAGGTAGCTTCAACCACTTCACTGGGCAGGGAATTCCACAGATTCACAACCCTTTGGGTGAAGAAGTTCCTCCTGACCTCAGTCCTACATCTGCTTCCCTTTATTTTGAGGTGATGCCCTCTAGTCTTAGTTTCACCTCCTAGCGGAAACAACCTCCCTACCTCCACCTTATCTATTCCCTTCATAATCTTATATGGTTCTATAAGATCTCCCCTTATTTTCCTGAATTCCAATGAGTATAATCCCAGTCTGCTCAGTATCTCCCCATAATCCAACCCTCTCAACTCTGGAATCAACCGAGTGAATCTCCTCTGCACCCCCTCCAGTGCTAGTATATCTCTTCTCAAGGGGACCCAAACTGCAAACAGTACTCCAGGTGTGGCCTCACCAGGTCCCTATAAGCTGCAGCATAGCCTCCCTGTTTTTAGATTCCATCCCTCTAGCAATGACAGACAAAATTCCATTTGCCTTTTTAATTACTTGCTGCACCTGCAATCCTACTTTCAGTGATTCATTGTCTCATTGACAAGATGCACTGCAAAAATACACCGTAAGGACTGCAGATGCTGGAAGCAGAGTCAATAAGTGTGGAGTTGGAAGAGCACAACAGGTCAGACATCATCTGAGGAGCAGGGAAGTCGATGTTTTGGGCTGAAACCCTTCACCTGGTCCTTTTACTGTTCATTGGGATCAGATGTTAATGATTAAGTTTTATCCGTCAGGTATTTTTTAAACTTTAAACAAGGCAGGATGATTCTGATTGGTCAAGGCAATGCCCTCACAAGTGAACCAGATGGCTTTCACTTATTTTGAGGCAGGAGCAGTATGAGAACTTGGTGAGAGCCATTTTCTGGTTATTGGCATAACACAGAAGGAGCTTCACTTTCTCCTACCTGAACAGTACTCTGATACTGTGCCAAAGTTAGAAATGTTATCAGTAGTTCAGCAGTGACATCCTTTACTGAAAAACAATTTGCATAAATTGAATTGTTGCCTTCATGTTGAAAACAGAATCGAATTTGCCTGATCAACAGTTTCTGGCAAAATGTTAATGGACTTTCTTCCTCCATATTCATCTCAGCTTATTTCAGCTCTGTCCATCAAGGCATGTGAAATGCTGGTTAGTTGGAAAAGAATGAATGAAGAAAAGTCTAGCCTTCAGACACAAAAGTTATCTGTGTAATTTAGCAAGAATGCAAAGAGTTTTGGTAAGATCTTCACTTCCAGGGAGATTCCAGATGGGTTTAATTTTGTCACTCAGCTGACTCTGAGTACATTTGCGTGCTAATGGCATGGGTTTTCCCAATAATAATGTATGAAGGGTTTTTCCTTGTCTCTTTCTGAGACTTTTGTGTGGTTTGCAATAGAAGGGGAAAATAAGTTTCCTCTTTTGTTTTAGTTTCAAATTCCACAACAGAGTAAAGGCTCCACTGCTGCCTTGAGGCTTATAAGGCCAGATTAGTGTGATTTGTCCGCATTCAATTTTACCAAGTATCCCTTGCATTTGTACTGTCAGGACTGCGTGCTGCATATGCATGCTGTTTATATGCAAAGAATACCATGTGACAGTGTGTCCACGTTAATAACATTATAAATAGATGTAGTCTGTAAGGCCCTTTGAGTTGACCATCCACCCAACTTCACTTTACTCCCCCTCTCTGTATCTCTTGATTCCCTTACATTCCAGTGTTCTGTCTGTTGTGAAATACTCAATGATTGAACATCATCCATAAACTTCTGGGGTAGAAAATTTCAGACATTCACCACCCGCTGGTGAAGAACGTTCTCCTCGTCTCAGTTTTAAATACCCAACTTAGAGAAAAAAAGTTCTTCACATCTTAGTTTCTCACAGAACACAATGAATGTGTGGAATTCTGTTCTAGAACATAGAACAGTACAGCACAGTACAGGCCCCTCGGCCCACAATGTTGTGCCGAACTTTTACCCTAAACCTAAGGTCTATCTAACCTCCACCTCTACCATATACTATCGTCCATATACCTATCTAATAGCTGCTTAAATGCCCCTAATGAGGCCGACTCCACTACCCTCTCCGGCAATGCATTTCATGCGTTCTCCTAAGGAGATATGGAGGTGTGATCACTGGAAGTATTTAAATTGGAGGGTAGGTAAATATTTAAAAATTAAAAAATTGAGAATTATGAGGAGCTGGCATGAAAGAGTTGAAGCCTGGGGCCAGCAAGCAATTAAAAGTAGATAGGAAAGATATTTTGCAGACTAAAAGAAACTAGAGACTAGTCCAAAGATGTGCGGGCTAGGTGGATTGGCCATACTAAATTGCCTGTAGTGTTTAGGGATGTGTAGGTGGGTTATAGGGGGATGGGTCTGGGTGGGATGCTCTGAGGGTTGGTGTGGACTTGTTGGGCTGAAGGGCCTGTTTCCACACTGTCGGGATACTATGAAAAATAGTTTAAAGCCCTGACTTCATCCACAGTTATGCGATTTTCCAGATCTCTGGTCTTAGCCTTATTTAAGTGGAGCCTGTCCCATTAGCCATGATGGTTCAGCAAGCATAAGAGGTTGAAGTACCTACTCCTGCTCAGTTCATATGTTGCTATGATCTTGCAGAATGGTGGGGCAGGCTTGATGGGGAAATGTCTTACTCCTGCTCCTATTTCTTATGTTATTATGACTACTATCCATTCCCCCAAAAAACAAAATCAAGATTCTCCAACTGGGGAAACAGCCAGTCAGCTTTTATTCTGTCAAGGTTTTTTAGAACCTATGTTCTCATGAGCTCAGCTTCCGTTGCACTAAACTCAAAGACCCACTGTACTAAATATCTGCTCATGGGACAGCCTCGTCTAGGAATCAATCTGGTGAATCATTATTGCTTTGTGAGAAGTGCTGTCAAATATTTTGGATCACTGATGTTGTGTGATACTAATAGCAAGGATCAAACATCAAACCCATGTTTTCTTTTTCAGTGTGCCGGGAGTTTGCGGTTCGGGAAGATCATAGTCTGGCCCACAATCTTCAGGAGCAGGAAAGTAAGTACCAGTAATGCACTTCACACATCTCAGTGCGTGCTAAGAGGGATGAATCCCTTCAATCAAAAATAAGTCTGTAAATAGCTGGTATCAGTAAAGGTGACCATGTAGCTGTTGAATTGCTATAAAAGCTGAAATAGTTCAGTAACATCTCTAAGTGGAACAAGATCACCCATTCTCAAATGGTGTAGGTTTATAAATGATAGATATTTCCAAATCAGCCTGTTCGGGATGGTGTTACACGCCTCTGGAGCCAGTTAGGCTTGAACCCAGACCTCCTGGCTCAGAGATAAAGACATTATCATTATACTGCAAGATCCTTCATTTATAAATGATACCAGCTGAGCTTGAACTGCTTCCACGTACGTTGAATTCCAGACGCTGAATGATAAGCAAGAGTTACTGTTCCTTGTGGTCAAGAGCTCTTGGACCATCCAGCATCCTAATAGCTAACTGAGATTGCATAAGATAGGGGAGGGCCATGTAAACTCTCAAGGCTGTTTGACCATTAGGTGAAGTCACAGCTGATGTTTGACCCAAATTAATGGATGAGCCTTTGTCCCATATCCTGCAATATCTTTGGTCAACAAAAATATTACCATTTCAGCTATTGTATTTACAATTGACCCACCATCATAAGTGGTTCGTGGAATAAAGTTCTAAACTTCTCCAACACTTGAGAAAGTAAAAATCTTCTAAGTGAAAACCAAATAGTGGTTCTGTGAGGAGGTGCACTCTTTTAATCCAGAATCCAGACTCATGTTCTTGGGAAGTGGGTTTGAATCGTAATTATAGCAATGATGAAATTGAATTCAATAAATATCAAGCCTTGCAGCGACCATGTAAACCACTGCCAGTTGTTGTTAAAACTCAGCTGGTTCACTGACGTCCTTTCGGGAAAGCCTGTCTTAACCCTGGCCTATATGTGAATCCAGACCAATAAGTGTGAGTTGCCCCTTAACTGCCCTCTGTGTAATTGAGGGCTGGCAATAAGTTCAGACCAAGTCAGCCCACATACCATGAACAAATAAGAAAACACAGATTCTGTTGCATACAGGAGCTGTACAGAATATTGTTTGAAAGATTGTATGTGAGGAACAGGGTCATTTATACCTTGACATGTCAGCTACTGTAGGGATGAGGCACTCAGCAATTTTTAAGAGAAAATTTTGCAACTCTCATTAAGATCTTTAAGATTGTTAGTGTGAGCGGTTGTTCTAATCTTGATGAACTACCTTTTAAAGCCAGTATCTATATTTCCATTAAAGTAACCTCTTTATTTTTTTTCCCCTCTGTGCTGCCACTGCTAAACATTGGCTCGTAATGGATACTTTTCTCAGAATTTTAGTTAACTTCGGCAACTCATTCATTGATGAATTGATTTTCATAATTCCGAAGTAGCCTCAACAGACGCTTTAATTGTGTGGTGGCGTTGCAACAAATCAGATTCACATCCATTATGTAAATACAGTTTCCTCTCTGAATCACAGACAGGTGAAGGAACCATTCTTCCTCTCCCCAACTGAACTCAAGCCTGGTAGATACCGTTGTAATACCTCCATGTAAAATCAAAGAGAAAAGGTTCTGTAAATACTTGGCAGGTCCAGCAGCATCGGTGGGTAGGAGCAGAGTTAACACTTCAAGTTGATGACCCTTCATCAAAACCAAATCTATGTTTTGATTGGTTAAGCTTGAGATGAAAGTTTAAGGTCCCTTCTTCTGGTCAGTACAGTACCTCACAGCGTGAACAAGTTGCTCAGTGAGCCTTTGAAGGATACCGTTTTATGTCTCTGCTGTGTTTTTGAATTAAAGTTGCAGCAATTCGGTGCTTTATATCTCAGACCTTCCAAACAGCGGAAACAGCTGCCTTTAGCTCAGCCTGTAATATCACACATTTAGACTTCACTCAGCTGAGGAATGATGTGGCTGATTCAGAAAATATCAGAACTGCACAGTGAGCAGATAGTTTTATTTCTGATTCAGAAAACTCCATTCCCACAGCTGCTTGAATGCTGCTCATGCAGGTCTTAATCTGATGAAAGTAGTGTTGCTGGCACCAACAGGTTAGAACACAAGTTATTGACCCCTGAAGAAACAATGTCTTCTCTGTTTAAAAAAAAGACATACAAAGTTGTATCTGAGGCTCTTGAAATTTCAAGACTGGCAAAAACCAAAGGGATAAAAAAAGGTCTGGGCTTGTCTTTTAGCTCATAGATAACCTGGAAGGTTACTGCCCAGTTGCCAGAATATGGAACAGTGCACAGCAAGCAATTCCTTCACTGCAAGAAAGGTTAGCTCTTTCTAGGACCATGTCAGAGGTTGCACAGTTCTGATTTACAATTAATTCTGTACAGCTTTGTTAATGCAGTGGGTAAAACATCCAGCTTTAGATCTATTTCTGGCCTTGGCTTGACATGAAGTTTCAGAGTTGAATTTCACTAAAAACGGAACAAAATTTCCCCTCCACAGCACTGACTGTTCGTCTCTGAGGTGAACAGTATCAACCTGAAAGTCAGGACATGAAGGTAATAACTGGAGCAAAGTTTCACACTCAATGAGTATTTATTTACATTGACACACCGTACAAATATTCACCCTAAACCACGAACAGCAGTTTTAGTCTGTTTCTAAGAGCATAAGTGAATCTCCAGTTAAAACTCATAACCTACACACAAATAAAATATACAAGGAGCAGATTGGACCCACTTCAGTATTCATTGTTGAAGCTGGAGGATTTGATAAAGAATCAAACAGACCAGTGATAACATAGTGTGGAGCTGGAGGAACACAGCAGGCCAGGCAGCATCAGAGGAGCAGGAAAGCTGACGTTTCAGGTTAGGACCATTCTTCATTTTGTGAAGAAGGGTCCCGACCCAAACCGTCAGCTTTCCTGCTCCTCTGATGCTGCCTGGCCGGCTGTGTTCCTCCAGCTCCATACTGTTATCACTGACTCCAGCATCGGCAGCTCTTACTATCTCAAACAGACCAGTGAGTTTGCAATGTCTTGAAATAATGTAGTATTTTGTAATTTGATTTGCTGTAATGTGTGGACTGCTTAAATGTTACAGAAGAACAGTTAAACTACTCTACTGAGAAGTTGCTTCGATTGTGCTGCTTTCTGGATTCTGATGTCTACAAAAAGCAGTGTACATTGGAAGAGGATTAATAAATATTCAACACCCTTGGGGGGTTGTAGTTTAATTATCTTGGCAGAAGTGCCGGGAAATTTTGTGTTGGGTGTTATTTCATAAGTGAGGCCTTCGAAACTGAAGGCTTACATGGAGAGAGGACAAAATAAAGAACAAAACTTGGAAGCACCTATTTAAAGTTTACCACCTGGAAAAACAGTTATATCCTGAAGGTACGGATTAGTGACTGAGGGACAAGTAACTGGGATCGTATGTGATCTAATCTTGAACTTGACCTTGTTAGCTTTGTATTTCCTTCTCTAATCACACATATTTTTACTTCTCAACAGTAATTACTTTTAATGTAAAAAGTTTTGCACATGGTGACCTTCTGTCCCAGCTTTGTGTAAAAGGAATAAACTTCTAATTATCTGTTTCTTTACTTTAATTTTCCCTCCTTCCTTACCCTCTTTTGAATGTACTTCTCTGTGCCTTTAATGACCTCCCCTCTGCCACTTAGGACTTGTAGCCAGTATGAAACTTTGTTGCAATGACACACAAATTATTAAAGAACTGTGAGAAGAACAACTTTTTAATATAATTATGACAACTGTAAATGAGGTCTTATGTTAACCAATTCTGTATCTAAATTCCTGTCTTGAGTTGAACTTTGATCATCCATGTGACCTCACACCCTTGTTTCCTGCATTCATGCTTAAACTTATTTTTTGCTAATGAATGCATAAACATCTTCACTGCCTAACTAAAGCTAAACATCCTGTATTTAAATGCTGGAAGTGGTGCAGGGGTACGGGTGAGCTCTAGTGGCCGAGAAAAGAATTGGAATTAATGACTAGTAGTTCTGGCATTTTTTGCCTACCATGAGAAAATGGTATGGGAGTTCTTGAATAAGTGATGCTGCTGAAGTGACACACTCAGTTGCAAGTTAAGAGTAACATCTCAGACTGGATCTGGAGTCACACACAGCCGCCCAACTAGGTAAGAATGGCAGGTGCCTTTTGCTAAAGGACATCTGTGAACCAGCTGAGTTTTTACAATAATCCCATGGCCTTGTCGTAACTTCTGACAATGGCCTTTGTTTCCAGATATTCTTTAATTGAACTGAATTTGTGAAATTTATCAAAATGGGATTTGATTTTCAAACTCTGGATTAGTAATCGAGACCTCTGAATTACAAGTCCAGTAACAAATCTATTTTCCTGTTATACCCAATAGCCACGTGGAAGACTGTTTGATGTTGAAAGGAAATTACTGAAAGGAAGATTTGTATATTGTGCATAGAGGACAAGTCCAGACCATTGTTTCTTTTTTTGTTCCTTATTCATTCACAGGATGAGGGAGTCGCTGGCTAGGCCAGCATATATTGCCTATCCTTCACTATGCCCCCATGGAGCTGGCCTTCTGATGCTGCAGTACCCCTGTGTAGCTAGCACTCCCTTAGAGCTGAATCTCTGGTGTGGTGTCCCCCTGCAGCCTGTGACATCCTGTGGATCTGTTACACCTCTGGTGCTGGCATTCCTGGTGCAGTGCCCCCACAAATATTGCATTGTATATACACATGTTGTATCAGAACGCAGTGCGTGTGTAACTAATTTTCTGCCATTCTCTACTAGTTGAGCATCATTTGGCTTCCAATGTACAAAGAAACCGTTTGGTACAGAATGACCTGCAAATGGCCAAGAAGCTGCAAGAGGAGGAGAATAAGAAAGCCCAGATCCGTCTTCAGAAACAGCAGCGAGAGATGTAGGCACTGGAATTTACTTAAATTATAAAATCTGTCTGAACGGTAAAGGCAGAACCAACTCCGATCGATGAAATTGGGAGAGTGAGAATGAGATGAATCAAATGGGCTGAGGAATACAAGTTTTGATCTTGAACATCTGTTGATTGTCGGAGGGGCAATTAATGAGAGAGGCAGTACCCTTCTGCCTCCTTAGCCATCCCTCTCTTTCTCTCTTCTGTATATCTGCTCCAGATTCCCTACTTCCTGTTGTGGATTAAAGAGCTTGTAGGAACATTCTGGGCAGTAAAGACTATTCAAGTCAATATTTACATTCTTATTCCGAATATTTGCAGGAACCCAAATGGTGCGGGACAACTGTACTAGCATGCTAGTGCATTTTATGGAGGGAAGTGAATTTCTTTCAGCTTGGGTATTTTGTTAGGACAGTGTTCGTGCAGGGGGGCATATATATTTTTTAAACTCACCCTGGATTGGGTTTAAAAGAAAAGGTAATTGTTGCTGTTTGAGTGGATCAGCTCTAACCTGAAGCATTGAGTTTAGTTTTAGCTGCAATCACAGGAAGTTTTTTTTAATATTTGTCCTTGGAATATGTTCAGTCCTGGAAGACAGGCATCTATAGTACTTTCTTATTTGACCTCAAGAAAGTGAAAGGTTCACACCCCACCTCATGGGCCAATTATGTCCCTGATTGCCCAGAGGACAGTTAAGGTTCAACCGCATTTGTGTCTGCAATTGCCTGTAGGCCAAACTCGGTAGGGAAGGCAGATTTCCTTCCCTAAAGGACATTAATGAACTAATTGGGTTTTTACAACATGGTAAAAGGTTTTTCCCAGGGTAGGGAAGCCAAAAACTAGAGGACGTAGGTTTAAGGTGGGAGAGTAAAGATTTTAAAAGGGACCCAAGGGGCAATGTTTTCATACAGAGGGTGGTGTATGTATGGAATGAGCTGCCAGAGGAAATGGTGGAGGCTGATACAATTACAACATTTAAAAGGCACCTGGATGGCTACATGAATAAGAAGAGTTTAGAGGAATACAGCTGGCAAATGGGACTAGATTAATTTAGGATATCCGGTCGGCATGGATGAGTTGGATGGAAGCACGTGTTTCCATGCTGTACAACTCTGACTCTATAATCAACAGTGGTTGTAAGTTCACTATGAGGTTAACTGTTTGTTCCAAGTATTTATTGAATTCAAATTTCACTATCTGTCTTGATGGGATTCAAATCTATATCCTTGGAAAGTTAGCCTAGGGTTCGGGATTACGAGTCCAATGACATTGCAGCTACTCCATGCCTCATCGGCAGTGATGTTGGTGATCAAGCCATAGAATAAAATGACAAGGCAAGGGCATAGAAACTGACCTATAACTAGAGTTGGGGAAAGAATATTGGTTCTGGGTCTAATTACCTTTTCCATTCCTCTCTGCTGGTAACTTGTTCAAAACAAAATTAACAGAAGTGCTGTTTTATTTTAGATTGTATCTGGCTGATGCACAGGATAACCAGTTATAATTGTGTTAATTCATAAATCAAGGGCTGGAATAGGCTTTCTACAAAGGGGCATTGAGAGTTAAGGAGATATGAGAAAGGCTGTTTACTCAACCTTGTGTATCAAACAACCTTTTCCAACATGTTTTGTTGGGTTCCCTGTGGGGAAAAGAGAACTTTTGAAAAGGTCTGATCTCCATCAAAATTCCCAATTTGTTCTGGCATTCTTCTTTCTCATATTCTGGTGGCATTTGCCCTGGAGTGCTGTTATGTCATTATGTACTGAGTTTTGATTCAATGTTTCTTGCTCAGCTGATGCGTGCTTCTAATTACAGGGAACGTTGGGACAATCAGATGGCTCAAGTGATTCAGGATGAGCTGACACTGGAAAGTGAGAAAAGGCGACGCCAGGAGGAGAAAGATGAGGTACGAATCCGTGGGGTGACAGTAAATTTCCATGCCCCAGAGTTCTGCCTAAACAGTGCGATGGGGTGGAAGCAAAATTGTAATGCAATAGAACGAGGGGACTGAAAAAAATGTCTGAACTAACAGAAAACTGCACACTAAGTGAAGTCTTCTAGTTTAAAATCTGCTAAACATAATGCTGTTTTTGCTGTTCATATGATTAAATGTTATTGCAGTTTGCATTTCCAGATTGAAATGCCAGCACGTGATTGATTTTAGTATGTGGTTGTAAATATCACAAGGATTTACAAGAGCAGACCTGTTGAGTGATTTATGGATCTAATCCACATCATATTTTGCTGTTCATACATCAGGCATATCCATCCTTTATATTGCATGCTGTAACCTACTTCAATGTGCTGAAATTGTTGGGTATAAATGAATGCACTTTAAGTAATTGTCTTGTGCACACAACCACAATTAATGAGGCACTCTGTCAGACTACCCTTTCACTTATCTATTTTACTTGCTGTAATTAGTTTTTCATCTCTACTCTTCACCCATCTCCTGAAGGTGCTAATGGGACTGATCCCAAAGCAGGTAGACTAAGCATGATTAGGACCACAACATAAGTAGGCGCAGGAATAGATGATTTGGTTCCTCTAATCTGCTGCTTCAGTCCATAAAATCATGGCTGATCTGATTGTGGCCCCAACTCCTTGCCTGCCTGCTCCCCCTAATAGATAAAAAAATCTCTCAGCCATGGATATATTCAATGACCTGGCCTCCACTGCTCGTTGGGGAGAGGATTTCACAAACGAATGACTTTGTGAGAGAAAAATTCTTATTTCTGTCTAAATTAGCAAGACCTTGTTTTTAAACTGTGCCCCATTTCTAGGCCACTGCCAATCCACCCACAAGGATAAATATCTTCTCAGTATATACCCTGTCAAGTCCCTTCACGATGAAGGACATGCTAGCATGAATCACTAAGGCAGATTGGTCTGATTTGGTGATAATACCATAATACAAAGGAGCAGAAGTACACCATTCAGTCCATTAAGTCTGTTCTGTCATTCAGTGAGATTGTGGATGCTCTGATAATCCACAACTCGATTTTTCTGCCTTTTCCCCATAACCCCTGAGTTACTTAATGATTCAAACTCTGTCTGTCTCAGCCTTGAATATGCTTGACAATCTAACCTCCGCAGCCCTTTATGGTAAAGAATTCCAAAGAAGAAATTTCTCTTCATCTTTGGCCTAACTGGATGAAAGCTTGTGCTGAAATTACACTGTCTGATTTTCTCCCACAAGAGGAAGCTACCTTTTCTACCCCTGACGAATCTTACATCTTTTAAGAAGGGCATCTCTCATTCTTTTAAACTTCAGTAAGTATAGGTGCAGCTTACCAAACCTCTCCTCATAAGAAAATTCCTGGGATCAACCTAGTGAACCTAATCCTGATTCCCTCCAATGTCAGTTTATTTCTCCATTGGGAAGGGGTTCAAAATTGTTCATGGTTTTCCAGCTGTAATCTGACTAGTGCTCTATAAAGTTTTAGTAAGACTTCCCTACTTTTATATCCCATTCCCTTTGAAATAAAGGCCAACATTCAATTTACATTCCCTACTACAAATAAAATTTGTATGCTAGAATTTTATGGTTTCTGCATGAAGACTCTGGGTCACAGTTTTTTGCAGTCTTTCCCCTCCACTTAAATAATATTTAGCTCTTCTATCCTTCTTTCCAAGGTTCATATCCTCAAATTTTTCCATGTTATATTCCATCTTCCAAGATTTTGCTGACTCACTTCACCTGTCTGTTTGCCATGAGAGATTCTTTGTGTCATTCTCACCACTTAGCTATTTTTGTGCCATCTGCCAACTTAGCTGCGGTGCATTCACTTCCCTCATCCATGTCATTCATCTATATTATCAGTCATTGTGAACCCAACAGTACCCTGTGGCACTCCACTAGTTACAGGTTACTATTTTGAAAATGCCCAATCCACACCCCCCCCCCCCAAATAAATTCTAACATTTTCCAATAATAGATATTAAGCTAGCTGCCCTATGCTTAACTGTTTTCTGATTTTCTTCCTTTCTGAGTAAGAGTGTTACATTGTCAGTTTTCCAATCTCCTGAGACTTTTCTGCAATCAAAGGATACTTGGAAAATTAGTTCTAGTTTATCCACAATCTCTGTAGGTATTTTTGATACCCTAGGATGCGTTCCATCATTTCCAGGGGACTTTTCATCATTTAGCCCCATTTGTTGTCCTACTACTCTAGTGATTATTATTGCATTTATTGCCCCTTGTTTATTTAATATTTTTGGAATGCACTTAGTGTCTTCTGCAGTGAAGACTGATGTAAAGTATTTATTCAACTCCTTTGCCATTTCCTATTCCTCATTGTGCTGTGACTTTGGTTGATTTTTATATATTAAGTTTTCCAGTACTTCATCCAAGTGGCTGTTTATGTTGAAACCCTGCCCATTGAGTGTCAGCTTCAATTGTAGAGAGCCTGGTCTTGTTTCTTGTCCAATATCAACTTGCACCTTCAGCAAGATTTGTTGCTTAGTATCTGGCAGTAGTAAAGCATTCTCTAGTTTACCTGCCACTAACTCGGGGAGCTGTGGCCAATGGTACTACTACTGCCATTTTTGGATTAACCTGAGCTCATCCAGTTTTACACTGCCCAGTAACTGAGAAGTACACTTTACAACTAAACCACCAGGAAGTGATTTCAATTCTCCCATCTGTCTACGAAAACAGTTAAATTTTTTACGATCAGTGCCATAAAATCTCAGAACACAGAAAGAAGCTGTTTGGGCCAAATGTCCAAAGTGCAAGAAGTGCTGACTCCAATTACTTCAACAATACTTGTCTTTTCTCATAGCCCTACCAATTAATTTTGAAGTCTGTACCCAGTAACTGGAATTTTCATTGTTTTGTTTTGGGCACACCTGAAGTTGTCCCTTGACCTCACATTCATTCAGCAGCAGTAAATATGTTTTTGGAGATGTGGGTGTGACTGGCTAGACCAGCATTTGTTTTCAATCTCCAGTTGCCCTGGGGAGCATGGTGGTGAGCTGCCTTTATGAACTGCTGCAGTTCTTGAAGCACAAGCACACCTACAGTGCTGTAAGGAAGGGAGTTCCAGAATTTTCACCCAGGGACAATGAATGATCAGTGATACAGTTCCAAAATATGGATGGTGTCTGACTTGGGGAGGAACTTGCAGGTAGTGGTTTTCCCTTGCATCTGCTGGCTTTATCCTTTTAGGTGGTAGAAGTCACTGGTTTGGTAGGTACTATTGAATGAGCCTTGGTGAGTTGCTGCTGTGCGTCTTTAGTGTATAACACACTATTGCTACTATGTGTCAGTGGAGAAGAGGATGAATGTTTAATATGGTGGATGGGATGCCAATCGAATGGGTTGCTCTGTCTTCTCTGGTGTTGAGCTTCTTGAATGTTTTGGAGCTGCACCCACCCAGGCAAGTGGAAAGTATTGTGAAGATGGCATCTTTGTATTTTTCTTTATTTTGGATTTTGGAGCAAATGGAAAAAGGATGTCACATTTGTAAGGAAAAGTTAGTGGAATGTATTGAGTTGTGTTTATTCAAGCAGTGGCAAATGATGTCTAAGGTACCACATCATGAGGTGTGTGTTTGCAGAGCAAGCTTCGCCTCGAGGTGGATTGCCAATTGATTTGAGCAGTCCGGATCTGGTGTGGAGGCCAGGATTCATCAGCAGGACATTAGCTCTCTGCTTCTAGGCAGGTGAACAGAGTGAATAATACAGGGGTAGGAGCCTCCAGACTGCAGCAGAGAAAATCTTCTTCCAAAATAACCAAAGCCTGAAAGATGGCTTGCTATCCTTGGCCAGCAGTCGGCATTTGATCAGCGACTGGTGGATTCTGCAATTAGTGTGCCAACCACCCTGTGTATTCTGGAAAAAACTCAATGAATCTGCAAAAGACGATATCATAGAATCATGCAGTACAGAAGAGGCCCTTTGGCCCAATGATTCTGTACTGCCAAGACTGGAGAACAGGATTTCTTGGAAGAAGTGAAAGGGGACAGCACTTCAAAACCTTTGACAAGTGCTGTTGAATTTGCTCAGTATTTGCTCTCCACCATAACAATCATGTTCGTTTGCTGTGTGTGTAGGAGTTTATGAAGTTGGTGTTAGAATTTCAGCTAGTAGATTTGTATATTAAAACTTAATATTTTTGTTTGCCTGTAGTTAAAATCAATTCATTTGTAATAAATTGTAGTTTGTATTAAGTACAGAAATGTGACCAGTGTTTTCACTGTCCATCAGGGAGGTAATTTAGGACTGAGATAATATGATTAAATCTTTAAATTCTGTGACAACCCTGTGAGTAGTCGGGCCATGAGTTTCAACAGACTTTCCCAAGTGGGTCGAACAGTATTCCATCACACACCTGACTTGTAGATGGCAGGTAACGATTGGGGAGACGTGAGATGAGTTAATTGCTGCAAGATCCCTCGGCCCTTACGTGCTCATGTAGTGACAATATTTATATGGCTGGTCCAGTTAATCTAGGAACCCCCTAAGGATGTTGACAGTGTGTGATTCAGCAAATAGTAATACCATTGAATGTCAAGTGGTGATGGTTGGAGTCTCTCCTTCCAATTGTTGTCAAGGGATTTCGATATCAATGCAGAATCGTCCTTTGCGTCAGTGTTGAAAATTGAGCTGAATGTGATGAAGCTGGGAGCTGAGGAAAATAATTGTTCATTATAAGAGCTGTGTGATACCCCACCTGTTTCATTCCCAGAGTGAGGAATTATTTACTCCTTTCTGCAATGATTGCAATTCAAAGTCCATGTTTGGTTTCAGTCCATCACTAAATCCCAATTCATCCTGCTACATCTTTGGTTTATTCTATGGCCTCACTGGGGCCCTGTATGAGCTTCAGTTAATTCCCATGAAACCACTGCTCATGCAATAGAGCATTGGATTTTTTTTGGCAAGAGATTCATTTGATGAATTAAGCATGCGTCTACAGGTATTTAACTTCAGACATAAGATTGGGTCATCTACGTCTTAAAGAAATCAAGAGTTCAACAAATCCCAGCCCCCTTTACATCTCCCCGATCCCAAAATCCTTTGTTTCAGCATCTACTCTACCTTCTTTTCACCACCCAAGCAGTTGCTTTAATTCCTGGCCTTATTCGTTGATCAGGTGCTAGCTGCATCCCCTCCAGAAACCACTTAATTGCCTGTTGAACCCATTTACTTCGAGTTAAGTGGTTAGTTATTCTTCATTCTGAGTTTCGAACTAACATCCTTTCCTCTTCCTGAATTGCTTCTTGAACAAGCCAATCAGTAGTTTGGGAGACCCTTCTCTTCTTTCTCAATGATGGCTGGAATTATCTCTGCCAGGACTGATAGTTGTAACGTTTACAGATGGTGTCAACTAATTAGACCTGACTTTGAAGGAGGATGCTTTACAGGGAGCAATGCAATGTTCAGTGCAGCATTACTGCACTTGTAAGTACTGGATCAGATTTGGTTGCTTCTAGGATATGGACATCTGAGTAAAGATTTAACAGTTATAGTGAGGCCAGGGCACCGTGTGGGGTGCCTGTCCCAATCAGAGGTGTGATGCTACCCTGTACAGTTGGTCCAGGATCTGGTTTTGTGGCTGACTGGCTTCTAGAGGGATTAATGAACAGAGGTTATTTCCAAAATTGTCATTCTCTGGGATTGCCCTCTGCTTCTCGATAGTTGAACAAAAAGTTTACCTCATGCTGAAAAATTTCAAAATTGACATGGCATCGGTTCTGTTTTCAAAATTTATTGCCTCTTCCCTAACCTGGGCACCCCTTTCACCCCCTCCAGCGACCTTTCCTGCAGTGCATTGTGGTTCCTTGCAGAACTCCTGTTACTCTAACACCATATGGGAATTTAAAGAGCGATATGATTTGTCTGCTCAGTCAGCATGTGGGGAGTGCTGGAGAACTACTTCAAGTGGTGAGAAAGAAAGGATGCTGCAGGCATTTTCCATTTCTGAGCTGACTTCTTGAAATGAGGTCAGTACAACATTGTGAAGTTTGCAGCCTGTAAACTACAAATATCCGAAGAAACACTGCTACAGACCTTGTTTGCAGCTCTGCAAGCCATTAATAAAACAAAAGTCCAAACATGTATTTTCCATCCTATTTTGCAAATATTCAAGTGTTACTTTAATGCTAAGTTACATAGTAATGTGTTGCAAGAACATTGGGAATGATGGTTTATTTTTAGTCATTGATACTGCAAGTGTTGGAATAAAAGTTGTGAGCAGCCTGGATGGCAGAAAATCAAGGATATAATTAATTTTCGGGAGTTTAACATGTCTTCAGTGATGTGATGTGATGTAATCACTTTGTAAAGTGATTTTGTTGCTTCTATATTCATTAAGTCTACATGTGACACAAATGCTGGGGGATAATTTGACAATCGTCTTGCTTTACAAATAAGCTTCGTCAGCTGCAACATTCAGGTAGATGATACCAATCTTGTTGACTGACTTGAATGTTCTCCCCAGTGTCCTGATGCTGCTGATTCGTGTTATGTTTGTGCCTACAGATCCCACCTGCCTTCAGGTACCTTCCTCCAAGGATAGGATTGTTCAAACATGAAAAATTTCACTGCTGAGCATAGTCTTGTCCAAACTTAACACAAAAAGACACACATTTTCTTCCTGCTTGACTTGTGAATATTGCTTGTTCATCTGTTTTGTTCATTCATTTTTAAACCTGTGACATTTAGCAAAGGAGTCAAGGGTTATGGGAAAAGGCAGGAAGATGGATTTGAGGATTATCAGATTATCACGATCTTGTTGAATGGCAGTGCAGACCCAATAGGCCGAATGCCCTGCATTTGTTCCTATGTCTTAAGGTTGGATTGTGCAGCTCAGCACCAAATCAAGTGATGCATTTATGCATTGACCTTCTTTGCTGGGCTATCATTCCTTTTAGGTTGGGCACCTTCAGCTTCTGGTTGAAGTGGCAGTGCTTGTGTTTAACTGTCTTCGACCAGGCTACTTGTGAGTGAGGGCCAGATCAGATTGTGTACATGTGTACACACTACAAATGGTTTGCTGGCCAGTTATTAGGGAGGGACTGCTTTGTAGTGCAGTCACCAAGGCCATTGCTAAATTAGCTGAGGTGTTTAGGTTACATGGACTGGTTATAGGATCAAGTCTTTCCTGATTTGCACAGGATGTACGTGGGCTGGGAGGGTGGAAACAAACATTTTCTGTTTTGTGCAATAATACTTCTCTGATGTTGAACGTACTTTCAAGTATCTCTATCTAAATTTCTTTTCATAGGCTATTGCTCGTAAACTTCAGGAGAAGGAGGAGAAGTTGAGACGGAAATATCAACACGAAAACATAGGCCGCGAACCATTTAATGTTGGCTTCGAAGAAAATGGAGGTAATACGTCAAAACACATTCTGCTGATTCATTTAAAAAAGAATGACGTGCAGTGCCATTGTGGGTACAACACTGTGAAAAGGACGGTTAATTCAACCAAGTGGATCATCGTCAACTTGCTGAATTGGAGCTTCCTGTGCATTCAGCTACAGGATCTGCTGTGTCAATGCAGGATTTTGGGTTGTTCTCTGAAAGAACTGAATGAAAAGGGAGCAGCTGTTACCCGTTTACAAGTAGCTTCCACAAGACGGTGTATTAGCTGGATGAGTTCAAATAATAATATCGTGTGGTCCCTTTGTGATTGCGGGCATTGTCATGAAAATCAGCAGCTCTTGGGCTTGTTCACAGTAATATGGTAGTCACCCTGCGGTTGAATGGCTATTCGGTCAGTGCATTCACTAGTTGATGGTTGTTGTGGTGGTGGTGGTGGTATATGTTTGTGCTCGGTGATGGGTCTGTGGTGGAAATCAGTGAATGATTGAGATTATTACGTCTGCTTAGTTCAGCATTTACTACAAAGATCAGAATGATCGGAAGCTTCCTAAAAAAGCTTAACATTGCGATTTTTCTGCTCAATCAGCAGCACTGATCAATGTTCATGATTTGCTGTTTCTATCCTGCTTGTGTCTTTCTATAATGTTGAATGTTACTTCATGTGTTATTTTTGTTCATCCTGTATTATTTTATACTTTGATCAAAAGCCCCTGCTTATGACCCCACATCTCCCCCATTGGCAGCTGAAATTTCTCAATTATCTGCCAGTGCACTGGTAAACCTGATTCAGTTGCACAATTATTCATTCAGCTTCTACTACACCCCCACCAATATGCCAAAGCACTGTCCGGGTCAGAGAGTGTGGTAATTTTTCTTCAGTTGAATTAGCTGCTAGTGGTCAGGCCTGGATACTTGACCCTAGTGCTAAGGAGTTGAAAATCAAATGCTTTATCGTTTGTCTGATGACCTGCAGGATCTCCTTCCACTTGATTCAGTTATTCTCATTTGTGTGTTCCGATCGCTCAAGTTAAATGAAAATGACTAATGAAGAATAATTATCTCCCAAATGGATGGTTTGAATATAAAGCAAAAGCTCGGTCAAAGGCTAGGAATTCTGCGGCAACTAACTCCCTTTCTAACACCCAGCACTTGTCCACTGTCTATAAGGCACAAGTCAGGTGTGTGATGGAATGCGCCCCACTTGACTGGATGAATTCAACTCTGACAACACTTTAGAAACTCAACACCACTCAGGATAAAGCATCCTGCTTCATTGCCATCTAACCCACCAACATTTAGTCTCTCTGCCACCAACGTGTAGTGAGAGCAGTCTCTACTGCAACAACTTGCCAAGCTTCCTCTGACAAGAGCAGCAGATGCATTGGCTCACCAACACCTGTAGATGACTGAGTTAGAGCAATTTTACCATTCTTTCACTGTCACTGGATTAAAATCTTGAAATGCCATTTCAAACATTATTTTGCATGTCCTCACATCCTAGGGACAGCAATGGTTCTAAAAGAAGCTCATCACCACTTTCTTTAGGGTAATAAATGTTGGCCTAGCCAGGGGCACCAACATTGAATGAACAAGTTTAAAAAAAGAAACTTCAACCATGCACCTTAGACAGCCAGAGACTTTTTCCTAGGGTGGAGGTAGCTATTACAAGGGGGCTTAGTTTTAGAGTGAGTGGAGATAGATATAGGGAGACGTCAGAAGTAGGTTCTTTACTTGGAGAGTGGTAGGGGCGTGGAATGCATTGTCAGAGAGGGTAGTGGTGTCGGCCTCATTAGGGGCATTCAAGCTGCTATTAGACAGGCAATGGATGATAATATAAGGTAGCAGTGGAGGTTAGATAGACATTAGGTTTAGGGTAAAAGTTCAGTACAACATCGTGGTCTGAAGGGCCTGTGCTGTGCTGTACTGTACTGTTCTATGTTCTATTACTGGCTAGTCCACATCTGGGGCACTGTGTTCAGTTCTGGACTCCATACTTTCAGGTGATGTATTGTCCTTGTAAGAGGAGTTAGGGTTAAGGTAATCCACCAGAATGTTACTAAGACTCCAAGATTAGATTGTGAGGTGATACTTACATAAACACCGCATGTGTTCCCTGAAATATAGCAGATTAAATGATGTTATGTTTGAAGTTATACTACTTTGAAGGTAACTGGTATGGTAGATTAGAAGCTCTTTATCTACTGATGGGGGAGGCTATGATAATAGAACCTGATTGTAAAATCAGTGCCAGGCCGCGCAATAAAAAAAATTTAGGGAAACACATCACACCAAGCATGGTATATGTGGAACATTCTCCTGCAGAAAACAATGGATGTAATAGTTTTAATCAGCAAGCAAAACCTTTTTGCTATCCAAGAATATTAGCAGATATTGAGCTAAGACAGATGGATGAAATTAGGATACATATCAACCATGATCCTATAGAAAGGTGGAACAAGGTGTTGAGAAGCTGAATGGCTGTATCCTCGTCCTACGTTCCTTCTCTTAATTAATTGCATAGTTTGAATTGCTATTGTACTTTTCTTTATATAGGTTTAAGCTTAGTCCAGTTTTGGAATCAGTTAACCAACCCAGTTTGCTTACTCCATCTGACTTAGCTGCCTATTACATGTGATTAAAGCTTTCATATATATCTGCTTGTTGATCCACCTGCATGTTGCTTTGTTAATTCTGCATGTTTCTACATCCAGTGTGGGACTCGTTTCACCTAGCTATTAGTGCAGTGCTGTACATGACCAATACGTTTCTAGAATTAACACCAAGTTTGGGTGGGGAATGAAAAGTGGGCATTTTTAATGGCATACTGACATTCACCCGCATGGCTTTTCTGTGAGCATGTCCTTTAGTTTGTGTTTTAACATTTTTGGTTTCTCTGTTCAAGTTTCACCCTTTTTTTATTTGTCTAACATTTGCTAACAAGTTTTCGTATCCTATTGTGTCCATGTGTAACTCAGATCACATGAAAAGCAGAGTGCGCAAGCATGATAGAAACAGCAGGCATGGAAGTGATTCTCATAGAAATAGAGATTTCAGGTACAAAAGATACAGTCACCTGATGTCACCAGTAGAATCAAGCTCAAAATCTCAAGTTGATGACTGGGTCATGAAGCCAACAACGCAAAGCCCCAACGAGAAGTCCCATTGTTCAGAAACTGCGTGGAATGATGATTATCTGGATGTTGGTCCTCGAAAGCTTGAGAACAGTCCTGGCAAGAAGAAGGCACCAAGGAGACCACCGCCTCCTGTCCTGAACTCATCCCATGAGGCAGCTTCAAACTACTATAGCCAGGGTGCACGGCCAAAGGTCTTTGCAGTTCGGGATGAATACTGTGACTTGCGTGAACGTAATGCTTGCTGCCAGAAGGCCACTGATAAAACTCCTCACGACTGCAGCTCTGAGACTGTTGGGGCTTGTGCCCCTAGTCCTGAGGAGCTCCTGGAAAGAGAACACGAAATGGGTGAAGGTAATGAGATGCCGATGAAGGAAAGGCAACGAGCAGCACATTCACAATCACCCGACCTTCAGGCAGAAAGCAATCACTACAACCAGGAAAAAGGTAGCAACTTTTGTTTGTGTTTACATTTTCATTTAGAGTGTGTAACATTCCTTTTGGTTATCTCAGTCTTGTGCTTGAAAATAAACAGAGCAAATTTGATAAAGGAAAGAGGCTTCCTTGAAATGCAGCCTGTGATTGGGCACCCAGCTTTTCTGCACGTGGCAAAGTTAAATTATTCACGATACAATTATGGCAATGCTGGATTGAGGTTTGTCTCTGGGACCTTTTAGCAGAGACCTTTTAGTTTTTGGAGAAAAAGGTGAATTAGCTAGAAATCCAGTTAAGTACCTAGGGCAATAGCATGAAAATCATCACTCTGATTCATGACATTGAACTCAATCAACAATGTTCTCTTTAAATTGCTCCAATACATGACAATGTAGCAGCCCAGGTATGATGTGCAAAGCAACAGTGCAGATAGAGGCTGTTTGGCCCATCGAGTCTGCAGCCACCCTCTGAAGAGCATCCCATCCAGACCAACCCTATGCCTGCACTTACTATGGCGAACCCACATAGCCTGCACATCCCTGGACACTGCGCAATTTAGCATGGCCAATCTACCTAATCTACACATCTTTGAACTGTAGGAAGAAACTGGAGCATCTGCGGAAACCCACACAGACATGGGGAGAACGTGCAAACTCCACATGTACGGATGCCTAAGGCTGGAATCAAATCCAGTGCAATGAGGCAGTAGATACAAAGGGGGAATAATTTGTACTGGTGTGTGGAAGGAGCTATAAGTCTGAATTGTTAATAAACTCTATCCACAAAGTAAGGTGTCTTAATTTTGGACTTACCAACCAGCTTGGATCCAGATTTATGTTGTTAGTAGAGCATAGTTGCAAAGGCAAAGGTTGGAAACTAAGTCAAACACAGAGAATGTATCAGAAACTCAGCAGGCCTGGCAGCATCTGCAGAGAGAGAAATAGAGCAAGTGTTTCATGCATGGTATGACCGCTATTGGTTATGAAATGTACAAAGGGAAAAGATGTAATTACCTTAAAATGAGATGAGCAGTTTGCTCATTCATCTTCTCGCAGGTTAAAATTTCTTCTAAAGGATGCAGGAATAAGGCATAATGAGTACACTAAACTTATAGGAGAGATCAATGATAAATATCATTAATGTGATATATGTAAAACATATAGAACACTACCATGGCCCATAGTGAATCTCCTTTCAGTGGAAACTTTAAGGAAGTTGTACCAAGGAACTCAAAGGTATTGGATAAGGAAAATGTCATTCTTATCCTTTGTGGACAGGGCACTCATAGGAAAATCCCTCCATCCTAGAAATGAGCTTGGTGAACATCTGTCACCTTCTCACATGACAAGACCAAAAAATGCACACAAGCTGCCAGGTGTGGTCTCGCAGGGCTCTACATATTTCCAATAAAACATCATTACTTCGATACTCAAATCATCTTGTAATAAGAGCCAATAAACCCTTTCCCTCTTAATTTTTTTTCTGTACCTACATTTTAACTTTCTGTAACTCATGCACAATGACACCCAAGTCCCTATCAAGTTCAACATTTCTCAGCCTGTCACTCTATGAAAAGCTCTATTTTCTATAAAAGTGGATAACTTCACACTTCTCCACATTATGCATTCCATCTGTCAAATCTTTGCCTACTCATTTAGCCTCTCTAAAGCCACTACAACTCACTGGGATAGTTGATCCCTGCTATTTCCGGGGTCCGAAGTTGTGAAGATTGGATAAAATTACTGTAAATCTTAATGTGCCCCTGACTGTCATCTAGCATAAAGACAAAACACACCAGGCTGCTTCAGGAACATGAGAAATAACTACTTATTGTGATATTCAAATTTAATGAGAACAATAAAAGAAAAGGATTTCTAATTTATATGTATCTTAAACTTTATCTCGCAGATGCATGTGCACTACATACCAGGCGTATATGCACATAACACAAAAATTACAAGTGAGAAAAGAAGATTATAAACAGGAGAATGCAGTCTGTAAAATCAATTCAAATCACAAAACGAGGTGGAGGTCGGTTTCACAGTTGCGCCAGTTCTTCTGTGATGTTATCAGCACAGTGATGTTCAGCCTTTTATTGCTCTTTGAGTAGGGAATTGGAGAGAGCAACTTTGCAGAGAAAGAGGAAACAGAAAAAATGATGCAGCCAATTTTTGAAATTTCTTTGCTTCTGTTTTTATTTCCGTTATGGGATCTATGCTAAACTACAGTCTACCAATCAGAGGATTGTTACTGTTGAAACACTGCCAGTTTGTCTGGACTGAATGTCCTTAAAATATAATATTGCCTTTTATGCATCCATTAAGCTTCTCTTGTTTGTCTGATCTGAAAACAACTCATTGCACTTCCCCCTTTTTAAAACCATTTTTCCTATTTTCAGCATAGTCAAAAAATAAAAAAGATGCGGTCTTACACTCACTGAAGAGTGCAGGAGGACATGTCAGCAGCAGCACCAGGTGTACCTAAAATTTGAGATGTAAACCTACTGGTCCAACAACACAGGACTACTTTTGTGCCAAACAGTATAACTGACACATGATAGACAGGGCTAAGCCATTCCACAATGAGCAGATGAAATTTAATCTCTGCAGTCCTTCCACATCTAGTCATGAATGACAGTGGATAATTAATAACTCACTGGAGGAGAGGGGCTGTACAAACATTCCCATCCTCATCAGGGCAAAAGTTACTTGTATCCATCTTCAGCAGAAGTGCCAGAATGGATGATCCATCTCAGCCTCCTCCAGAAGCCCCCAGCAGCGTAAGTGCCAGTCTCCAGCCAATTCAATTCACTCCATGTAATATCAAGAAATGGCTGGAGGCACTGGATACTGTAAAGGCTGGTGTGATTAAAAAGTACTGTCAAACAGCACTTGCATAGCAATAACCTGCTCAGCTTGCGATTTGCTAGGGTGACCTCATTACTATTTTATTTCAAACATAGACAAAAGAGTTGAATGCCAGAAGTAAATTCAGAGTGACTGCCCTTCACACCAAGGCTTCATTTGACCGTGTGGCATCAAGGAACCCTTCCAAAACTGGAGTCAGTTTTCCCCAGTTCCCACTATTTGCTGGTTGGAGTTGTTAAATGTCAGTCATCTCAGCTTCAGGACATCTCTACAGGAGTTCTGCAGCCCGACCATCTTCGGACACTTCATCAAAGAGTTCCCTCCATTGTAAGGACAGCACAATGCTTGGCACCATTTGCAACTCCTCAGATACTCTGAGAATCATAGAATCCCTGCAGTGTGGAAACAGGCCCTTCGGCCCAACACGTCCACACCGACTCTCCAAGCATCTCACCCAGACCCATCCCCCTATAACCCACCTAATCTACACATCCGTGAACACTATGGGCAATTTAGCATGGCCAATCCACCTAGCCTGCACGTCTTTGGACTGCAGGAGAAAACTGGAGCACCCAGAGGAAACCCATGCAGACACGGAGAATGTGCAGACTCCACACAGACAGTCGCCCAAGGGTAGAATCGAACCCAGGTCCCTGGCACTGTGAGGCAACAGTGCTGACCACTGAGCCACCGTGCCACCCCTGAATCAGTCTGTGTCCAAGTGCAGCAAGACCTGAATGATGTCCAGATTTGGACTGACAAGTGACAAGTAATGATTGCCTGACACTTGTGTGGCACAATCATCATCTCCAACAAGAGAAAATCTAATCAGCAAACTTTGATATTCAATGCGCTGCCATCGTTGAATTTCCCACTGTCAACATCCTTGGGGTCATAATTGACCATTAACTGAACTGGACTAGCTATATGAGTACAATGGCTGCAAGAGCAGGTCAGAGACTAGGAGTACTGCAGCAAATAACTCATCTCCTAACTCGTCAAAGCTTGTAAAATAATTTAGTTATGGTGGTGTAGTCACTATCACTAAAATGCTGTCCCACTGCCACCTCCAAGACCTCTTCTGTTACCATTCTTCAATTTTACTGTTCGGTTAAAATATGGGAGGTGGTGACTGGTAATCTGGGTTCAAAGCTTGTGAAGAAAAACCCAGTCTGAGAGCTTCTAATCGTGAATGAAACTGAGATCCTGACCAATTTGGGGAATTTAAAGTAAGTTGCCTGAGCCATTAGAATAGTATAACCAATTGGAATGATCGTCTCCAAAGTTGCCTGCTGCGACCCCTAACTTTTGCCCCCATTCTGTTGGATCTGACATGCAGCCATAACTCTGAAACCAGTGTTTGTGTTTTTTATTTGGGAAGCCTCTGTACTTCTGAGTTGGAATGTACAACTCATTTCCACTCCAGCCTATTGCCTTACTGTGCATGAAGAGTTTGTACATAGATCACCACCATTTTCAGTGATTGCGTGTGCTTCAGCAAGTCAGTGTACTAATCCTTGACCTTGCTTTCACGTGTTTCTTTAACATTGTTTCATGCTGCTTCAGTCATCTCCTGCTCCACGTCCTGCCCATTCATACTCCCTACTTACTGTTCTTTCTCTTTCCTGTAATCTTCCTACCGATGACGAAACCGCAACTCAGAAATCCAAGCCCTAAATTCCGCTCCACTTTGTCCCATGCAGCTGTTCCATCACAAAAAATGTTCTCTCTTTATTAGTTGCATATTTTAATATAATCTCCCTTTTCCCTTCCCCAGTGCTCTCTCTGGTTTCTGATCCTTACACAGGGATTCAGTGCAGATATGTATCCACATTGTGGTGTCCTTGTTGGGGAGAGGAAAAAGCCCACTGTAATTTGTTAATGATCTTCTGGCCCATTAATCAAAAACTTGAAGAAACATCGCAGAAAAGCAGCACTTCAGTGGCTATTTGTATGGTGGACCCCAGCAGCTAGTGTTGCCTTGCTTTGATTTCTGAAGCTCGCTGGAGACCTCCAGTGGCAGGCAGTGGATCTGTTTTCTCAGAATAGATTGTGAAGCCTTCTCTCAGTAATTCCCTTCACACACTCAGCTTAGTTGTTGAAATGGTAGCCCAATGTACATGATACCAGCATTGTTTCAGAGGATAGCACGCATTCCCCACAAGCTGTGGGGTCAGATCCCAATCCAGTGACCTGAATGCATAAACTTTTAATGCTTTACTGTAGTTCTGTTGGAAGCTTGGGACCAAGGGAGTGCTAAGCTGTCATAGGGACAGCACTGACGAAGTTCTGCACTGTTGACGGTTCAGTTCCAAGGGAATGCAGCAAGTTTCAAGCCCAATCTGAAATTTTGGAACTGAGGCCCTTAATTCTGAAGAAGGGGTAAATGTAAATCCTGGGTTTCAGGCACTGTAACTCTCCAGAATTGCTCTTTGCAGCAACACTTCCCAGTCGTTGGGGAAGATCCACAGCCACAAGGGAGATGTTCTTTTCCGGTGACTGAAGTTATACTTGAACTGTCAGCACTGGCACTTGTTTTGCACCCAAAAGAAAAGACTAAGAAGAGATTTAAACAATATTCTTTATAATCAAGTGAAATTATGATTACACCTCTGCACAGGAGCTATTGATGAGCTGTCCATTTTAAGTTATCATTGAGCAAGGTCAGCTTAGGACAGATGTCCATAAGTGATGGATTATGGAGTGGTTGAGGCTAAAAGCTCATTGCCTCTTTTAAGGGAAGAGTGAATAAATGATAGAAGAAAAGGGGAAAACAGGGTTCTGAGAAAAAAAAGGACAGTAGCAATAACTTTGGATTATTGTAGCTGTTGCTAGTGTGATGGACTGAATGATCACCTTGTATGCTATAAATCTCTGGTGCTTGTGATTGCACATTTGCTTCTCGCAACTGATGCAGTAAAGTCACAGAGGTTTCATTACCATGCTGGGTAACATCCTCAGTGCAGCCTCTGATGAAGCGTCGGTGTGTTTTCCCGCCTGGTTTTTAAACTCCGGGGTCCATTAAGATGGATTGCCTCATTTCCCGGTTTTCCTTCGTAGTGGAATGTATATGGGGTCGAGTTCAATATGTTTATTAATAGCATGCTTCGTGGAGTGCCAGGCTTCTAGGAATTCTCGTGTCTGTCTCTGCCTAGCTTGTCCCAGGATCTTGGTGTTGTCCCAGTCAAAATGGTGGTTCTCCTTGTTC
>JAHRHZ010000017.1:32644522-32711582 GCA_024137785.1 Ginglymostoma cirratum | reverse complement strand
GAAGCATGCTATTAATAAACATATTGAACTCGAACATATACATTCCACTACGAAGGAAAACCGGGAAGTGAGGCAATCCATCTCAACGGACCCCGGAGTTTAAAAACCAGGCGGGGAAACAGATCGACGCTTCATTGGAGGCTGCACTGAGGATGGTAATGAAATGTCTGCGAAACAAAAAACCAGCTCGGCGAGCCAACCAACCTCAACACCCACAACCCGAGCTACAAATCTACTCCAAAACCTTACAGTAAAGCCAGTGTCACACTGGAGCCTCCGGTATCACAGAGGCTGCAACAGCTATATGAAGTGTGCACGTGAGCTGGTTGTCTAAAATTCAGAATCAGAAGATGTGCCTGAAGAGATTCCTGCAGAGTGGATGATTAAATCATTGAACATGTTGCTTGGGGTGAGGAGCTAAGTCTGTTGTGTTTTTTTTCAAGGTTTGATAACTGGCAAATTTAACTATCCCCAACAGGACCGAATCCGCGAATAGATTATGCCATGAAGGAAGCAATGCATGGTATTTCAAAGATGAGTGCCAAAGATTTGGAGTGGAAAGATGCTGAACTAGCACGGAAACTTCAAGAGGAAGAGATTATGGTGAGCAGAGAAACATGGAGTCATGTTTGTTAGTATAAAATTTGCTGACATTAATAATTCAATTATCTGTCTACAGTAGTGTCAGCCATTGCACAGTAGCTTGCTCAGTCATCTCAGCAAAATTACCTAGCTTGGCTTCCCTCAGTGCGTTGCTGAAGGGGTAATGATCTGTCAGAGGTACATCTCTCTGATGCAGTAATAAACCTGAGACCAGTCTTAACTGGTTAACTACTGTACTTTAGGGAAGGAAACTATCACTTGTACCTGGTCTGGCCTACATGTGACTCCAGACCCACAGCAATGTGATTGACTCTCGACTGAGCTCTGGACATTAGGGATGAGCAATAAATGCTAGCCTAGCCAGCAGTGCCTACATCCTGTGAATGAATAAAACAAAATTTAAAAACCTTAGTAGTGTGAAGATCCAATTACTCTCTTCAAACAAGCAGGGAATTTCTGCCTAGTCTCCTGAAAAATGTTTACATCCAATAGCCCTTATTTAAAATGAAGTTAACTACCCAGTTACTGGATTTAGAATCTTGTTGTGCACACGTCTGTCTGCTGCCGAGTTTCCCAACATTACAATGATTGTGCATCAAAGTTACTTGATTGAGTTTAATGCATTTTGTGAAATCCTTATTCATGAAAAGGTCCAAGTTTTAAAAAAGAACACATTAACATTGAGTTAATTTCCTCAGTGTTTTTTTTTCCTGAGTCTTGTTAAAGTATGACTTAGTTTTAATTCTTGTAATAACTGTGCCTCATCAAAACTAAGGGCAATATGCAAATATGTTTTGCTGCTGATGACACTTGGGAAATGCACCATCCTCTTTATCAATCAGTTCAGTGAAAGCAGCTGAAGTCTCCTCTGGAATTTCAGCATTTATTGTCCATCCCTAACTGCTTGTGACATCATGTGACATTGGAGTCACAAGTCAAGTATGGGAATGGCAGATTCCCTTCCGTCAAAGACATTCTTGAAGTAGTTTTGTTTTCACAGCAGTCTGGCAATTATTATGGTACTTCTCTTCAATTCTCAAAGTTATTGAATTGCGTTTATGTAGTGCCCTTCATGATCACAGGATGTCACTAATCATTTTGCACCCTATATAAATGCAGGTTTTGTTTCCTTGTATGTTTTTGAAATGTCTTTATTCTTGGAAACCTACTCTTAAAAACTAAATTTCTCCTTTAAAATAATGCAGAAACTAAGAAGGGAGCTTCCTACTATCAAGCAATTCTCTGTTTCTCTATCTGTTTCACCCACCTCTGAAAACACTAGTTCTGAGGTTCAGCCACCCTCCAGTGCTACACCTGCACGGACCCACAATGTCTGTGATGGAGCCTGCACCATCCTTGTGCACGGTGCTGTCTGGCCAAGGTAATTGTTAAATATACCTAGCCAACTATGTCCCCCACTCCCCATCTCCAGCAGGTATGTGAGGAGTTTTGTGGTGAATTTTTATCGCATAAAATTGTGCTGTCAATATGTTCTCCTTGGAAGAGTAGTTGTCTGCAGGTAATACAGGTTTGAGAGAGATTGTGGCATATTGATCATATGACTGGACTAGTAGTCCAGAGGTTATAGGCTGTTGGTCTAGGGACAAGGGTTTAAATCCTGCTGTGGCAGATGGTGGAATTAAAATTCAGTACTTTAATCCTGGAATTGGTCTGGTCCACATGTAACTCCAGACCCATAGCGACTGCCCTCAGAAATATCCCAGCAAGCCATTCAGTTCAAGGAGTTAGGGATAGGCAGCAACCTTGGCAATGGTGCCCTCATTCTAGCAAAGAATAAAAGAAAATGCCAGCTGTGAACCAGTGCAGTCACCAAGCAGAAAACTCGTGTCTGTTTTTCTTGCTACAGGCTATCCAAAATTCCAAGAGAGGAGCTCAGATGGCACAAGATGAGGTAAGACCATCCTTCACTGTCTATGCCAAACCGTGCAACTATGCAGCAGGTGATATAACTTTACATTCTTGTTCCAACTGGTTTTCTAGGGAAGAATTGTTTCCCAAGAGTTGTCTCAATGTGACGTTTATTGCAGCAGGCTCTGTCTTTCGTGCTGTGAGCTATGTTAGAGTCAGGCTCGGTGGAGTTGTGTAGCACTGGAATTAATGTTCAGATCTTTCACTGGGCACCATTTGCAGGAGATTGCCCGGTTACTAATGGAGGAAGAGAAGAAGCACTCCCATAGAAGATCCAAGGAGAGAGATTCTACGCGGAGAGGAGAGGAAGACAGAAGGAAGGGTTCATCAGAACGCAGGAGGCATGATCAAGACAAAAAGGTAGAGGTGGACCACTGTTTGATTAGGGCCTAATTTTTTAAAAAATGAGAATTCTGATCTAGGCAAGAATTTCTTCTGGATTTTTATTGACAATTAGCATTTTTTTGAAGGGGGTGTATGTCAACTCATGGTAAAGAATATCAATTTCTATCATGCTTTAGCACACATCTGAACACCTGACAACGTAAAGGTTACTTATTTATGGAGTGCATCCTTCCCTTTGAAATGATGTCATGTAGATTCTGTACAACCACCTTAACAGGTTGACATAAACTGGTAGCCAGGGATTTGCTTTAAAATCTCGTTCTAAGATTGCTCTCTCTTTAAATCAGTAATCCTAGTGTATTATTCTGGCATAAGACAGTAAGGCATTGGAGCAGAAATAGGTCATTTGGCGCGTTGAATCACTCCACCATTCAAGAGACACACTTAATTGTTTTTGAAGTCCTAGATTGAGGTTCAAAGTCAGGACCTCTTAACCAGACTGATTCCTGGGATGGCAGAACTGACATACAAAGAGAAACTGGATTCGGCACAACTAAATTCACAGAGTTTAGAAGAGCGAAGGAATTCTCATAGAAACCTATAAAACTGTAACGGGACTAGACCGAGTAAATGCAGGAGGATATTTCCGATGACTAGTGAGTTCAGAATCAGGAATCACAGACAAAGGATACAAGGTTGGTTATTTAGGACTGAGCTAGGAATTCTCTGCCACAGAAAATTGTTGAGGCCAAACATTGAAAATTTCAAGAAGGAGTTAAATAAAGTTCTTAGGACTAAAGGGATAAAAGGTTATGGGGAGAAAGTTGGAACTGGGTACTGAGTTGGATGATCAGCCATGATCATATTGAGTGGTGGAGCAGGTTTGAAGGCTGAATGGCCTTAGTTCTGTTTTTTACATCCAATGTAACCTCAAGGTGAGAGTGCTACCTCTCAGCAAAGCTGTTCAACTCAGCTATGATTCGGACATAGATAATGCTATGCCGCAGTTATTAATTTTGAGGCTGGTTGGCTCACTGAGCTGGTTTCTTGTTTTGCAGATGTTTCGTTACCATGCTGGCTAACATCCTCAGTGCAGCCTCCAATGAAGCGTCGGTGTGTTTTCCCGCCTGGTTTTTAATTTTATTAATTTTTTTTGCCTGGTCATTGCAATGACATAGAATAAAATCAGAATGGTTGATAGAAACTAGGAGTAGGCCACGCAGCTCTTTGAGCCTGCTCTGCCATTCAGTATGATCATGGCTCATCCTCTATCTCAACATTATATTCCCTCTTTCTCCCTATAACCCTTGTTTCCTTTAAAATCGAGCAAATTATCTATCTCTTTCATGAAATTATTTATTGACTTGGTGTTCACAGCCTTCTGCAGTCGGGAATTCCACAGGTTTGCTAACCTTTGACTAAAGAAATCTTTCCTCTTCTCAATCTTAATTGGTCAACCCCATATCCTGAGAGAGTGCTTCCTGACTCTATACTCCCCAGCTATGGATAACATCCACTGTGCATCTGTTCGGTCCAGCCCTGTTAGAATTTCATACTTTCAATGAGATGCTTTCTCATCCTTCTAAGTTCTAGTGAATATGGGGCCAATCAAACCAATCTCTCCTCATAGCACAGTCTTGCTATTTTCTGTATCAATTTAATGAACCTCCACTGCACTCCCCTCATGACAAATATATTCTTTCTTAGATAGGGAGACCAAAACTGCACGCAGTACTCCAGGTACAGACTCTCCAAGGCCCTCTATAACTGCAGCAAGATATCCCTGTTTCTGAACTCCAATTCTCTTGCAATGAAGACCAATGTACTGTTTGCCTTTCAAATTGGTTGCTGCATCTGCCTGTCTAGTCTCAATGGTGTACAAGAACACCCATATCACTTTGTCAATCTGTACTCCCCAGTATATCACCACTTAAATAATATTCTCCTTTCTGTGTTTCACACCGAAGTCTATAACTTGAGTCACATTGTGCTTCGTTGGCCATGTGTTTGCTCATTCACTCAACTTATCTAATAAACTTAAACCTTCCTTGAATCCTCCTCACAACTCAATCCTGCCCATTTTTGTGTCATCAGCAAACCTGAAAATATTGCATTAGTTTCTGTAATCCAAGTCATTTTTATATATCGTGAGTAATTGGGATCCAAGCACTCATCCTTGTGATACGTCACTACTCACTGCCTACCACTTGAAAAAAGACCCATTTATTCCCACTCTCTATTCCCTATTTCAATCAATTCTCAATCCATGTGCTTTAACATTGCCCACAAATCTCTAATGAAGGGTCTTATCAAAATCCTTCTGAAAAATCCAAATATACCGTATCTACTGGTTCTCTCTTCTTTATTTGACTAGTTACGTGCTCAAAACGTTTTCAGTAGTTTTGTTAAGCATGATTTGTGGTTCATAAACCCATGTTGGCTTTGTACAATCCTGTTACTGCTTTCCAAATGTTCTGTTATCAGATCTTTTATGATAGGCTCTAGCATTTTCCCTACTTCTGATGATAGGCTAACTGGTATGTAATTCTGTATTTTTGTTTTCTCTCCCTCCCTTTTTAAACAGTGGAGTTGCATTTGCCACCCTCCAACCTGTAGAAACAGCTCCAGAGTGTATAGAATTTTGGAAGATGATTACAAATGAATCCAGGATTTCCAAAGCCACCTCTTTTTGTACTCTGGTTTGTAGATAATCAGGCCCTGATGATTTGTCAGCCTTTAACCTGATTAATTTGCCCAGCACCATTTTTTATGACTACCAATTTTCTTCAATTACATCCTCTCAGTAGCCCATTGGTCCCCTAATATTTCTGGAAGGTTATTAGTGAAGAAAGAACAAAAGTATGTGTCCAATTCTTCTATCATTTCTTTGTTCTCCATTTTTATTACCCCAGCTTCCGACTGCAAGGGAGCCACGTTTGTCTTTACTGATCCTTTTTGCTTCACGTATTTATATAAACTTTTATGGCCAGTTTCTATGTTAACTACAATTTTACTCTCAGAATTTATTCTTCCCCTCTTAATCAAACATTTTTGTTCTTTTTAGCTGAATTCTAAAATGTTCCCAATTTTCAAGCTTGCTGCTTTTTCTGGCAATTTTGTCTCCTCTTTGGATCTAATACTAACCCTAATTTATTTTGTAATGAGCCACCTTTTCTCTTCTATTTATGTTCCAGACAGGAATGAATAATTGTTGTTCTTTAAATATGAACTGCTACTTATCCACCGTCAACCCCTTTAGTAATGTTCCCCAGACTACCCTTGCCAATTTGTGCCTAATGCCCTCATAGTTCCCTTCATTTGGATTCAGGACCCTAGTTTTAGATTTGACCATTTCATTCTCCATCTAAAGGAAGAATTCTATCATAATATTGCCACTCTACCCAAGAGATCCCCACACAAGAATATTGTTAATGCATCCTTTCTGGTTGCGCACTACTCAGTCTAGAATAGCCTGTCTTTTGATTTTGTAGACCTTCGTCTACAAAACCATCATGTACACACGCCAGGAAATCCTCCAATACCATTGCTAGTTTTGTTTATCTAATCTATATGTAAGTTAAAATCACAGTTGATTACAGTTATATCTTTCTTGCGTGCATCTCTGATTTCTAGTTTAACATCTTCCCTTATATCACCACTACTGTTTGATGGCCTTTCGACAAGCCCCAACAACATTTTCTGCCCCTTATTGCTTTTTCTTATCTGCACCCATAAAATTCAATATCATGATTTTGCAAGCCATTATATTTCCTCACTATTCCATTGATTTGATTCTTTACTGCTAATGCTACTTCATCAACTTTCTCTTCTGTTTGTCTTTCCTAAATAACGAATAGCCCTGGATGTTAAGTTCCCATTTTGGTAAGCCTGCAACCATGTCTCTGTAAAAACAACTTCATATCTATCTTTTAAATATATTAGATAAATTGCCATTAAGATCTATTTGTCCTGCTAAATCAACTAACCTTAATACAAATGCTCCAGGCATTGAGATACAAAGCCTTTAGATTTGTCTTTTCAATTTATTAGTTGTCTTAGCATTTTTCTTTGCATTGTGGCACCACTTGTTTTACAATCTTGATTTTTCTGCCTTCAGCTGGTTCTCTTTGTATTTAATTTCAGCTGCCACTTGTTCACACGTTTCACCAGCCTGTTCCGCAAGCCTGTCTCTGTTGGACGTAGTCTTTGCATATCTCCTTGATGTTACCATGTCCTGCAGACTCGATATAACTCCCTCCCATGTTTCAACCTAATAAATTCTAAGCCACTAAGCTCCACTTATTGCATTGTATGCTCCATCAAATACCCTTTTACTATTCTTCTGTCTCTCCACTGACTTTGACTGACTTCTGAACCCAAAAAGCATTAACTTCATAATTCCAATTTACAACTCCTCTGTGGCTTTGCCCAACCCCATTCCACTTCTACACTTCCTCCAATTGATTGTCCCAGGCAATATGTTTGCGCCTCTGGTCTCCAGTGTTGCTCCTCTTTGCTTCTGTCTGCTGCAGTTGAGTAAGTAGTGCTTTTGTCAGTGGCAGAGGGTTGTGTGTTGAAGCCCTATGCTGAAACTTGAGCACAAAATTGAGACTAACACTCCCAGTGCAGTGCTGATGGAACACTGCATTGCCATGGGTGCAGTCATTTAAATGAGACATTAACTTAGGCCCACCTCCCCTTTCAGGTTTGTGCAAAAAATCCTGCAGCATATGCAACAAAAAGAGTGAGAGGTTTTCCTGGTGTTCTCTTTAGCATCATTCCTTTAAACAGAATCACTTTTTAGTGAAAGATTATCTGGTGTTTTTCATGTTCAGAATTGCCTTTATTGTCACGTGAACTCAAATGAAGCCTCTCTGCGCCATCTTAGGTACAGAGTACCGAGGTACAGATATTTTATGTGTTGTTACAGAGTTAAAAGAAAAGGTTAACACGGGAAAGGAGTTTTAAAATGTCCAGAATGATAATAAAGTAACCGAAAGTGCTTAAGTTCCACTCCCTCTCCAACATGAGACTGTGCCTGCTGGCCCCAGAACATGAAGTCACTCTGCCTCACCGTGCCGGCCTCTGTGCAGGACTTGCTGGGCCGCCGCTCTGACTCTGGCCTGCTCCACTGCCGCTGTGGGACTCAGCACATGAATCAGCCTACTTGCTCTTCTGAGGGACTCGGCCCACGCACTCAGCTCCTCTCGGGCTCTGGCCATAATCTGTCTCCTTCGACTCCACTCTCTGGGTAGGGCAGGGCAGTCAAAAATAGCAAAGAAAGCTACAAAGAGGAGAAATAAAGAAAGAAAAAGAAAATGAACTGGTGAGCAGAGGCGCTCTGACTAGAGCATTCTACTGTGCCGCCATCTTGGATACATATTCAGGGATTAGCTGTTGTATTTTCTATATTGGATCAGCAAATTTCAAAATTTTAATGGGCTGGACGCACTTAGGATTATCCTGAGGTAAGGCAGAATTCTATAAAAATACAAAGTTTTTTCTTTATTTCTGACACGCGTATGTGAAGTTTGGGTTCTGTTGTCCAGACTGCCATCTTTTTTAGCGCCTGGAGTAGATGCACAGGTAAACATCGGTGGTATAATCTACCTGTTGAACCCCATCATTTACAGTGAAGTAATAACAGGTTTGTCTCACTCTGTCACCAGGCAACAGAGTGTTGTGTAAACGTGTTTTCTCAATAACAGCTATTTCAGGCAATAGTTTTGAGACTTGAATTTGACTCAAGGTTTCAGTTGATTGCCATAAGCAGGTTGAACTTCATTCCTGTTATGGCCACAGGATTGTTCTTTAATGAGATCATGCAGTCAAACTTACACACTTCTTTTCGTGGTGTTTGACTTGATCTGTGCCTTAGTACAAGGGCTCTTGGATGCAACACGGTTGGCTTGGAAACAGTAGTTCAGCTGTTCCTTTTGAATTTGAAACCGAAGCAATGATGATCTGAAATAAAAACAGAAAATGCTGAAAGCAGTCAGCAGGTCAGGCAGCATCTGTGCAGAGTGAAACAAAGTTAACATTTCAGATTGATGGACTTCGGTTGGAACCGATTTTTCTCCCACAAAAGTGAATGATGTGTTTAACGTAACATGTTTCGGAACTCCTATCTGCACAATCACTATGACCACCTATTACTACCTCCGTTTGATTACCAAACTCTGTTCATTTCTTAATAAAAACCAAAAGAACTGTGGATACTGTAGATCAGGAACAAAAACAAAGTTGCTGGGATAGCTCAGCAGGTTTAACAGCATCTGTGGAGGAGAAAACAGAGTTAACGTTTCGAGTACGGTTCTGAGGAAGGGTCACCAGTCCCGAAACGTTTACTCTGTTTTCTTTGTTCATTTCTTAGGTCATTTGTTAGTGAAACCCTCATTCATTGCTGCCTTTCGATTTGATTTTTGCAATGCATTCCTGGCCAGCTTGCCACTATACTTTTTGTATACCAGGGGTAAATTAAGACTCTGCTTTCCCTTTCTGAACTCTCTCAAAATCTTGTTCCCTTATCACCCCTGTCCTCACTGATCTACGTTGACTTCAGTTAGTGTGCCTTGATTTTAAATTTCCTGACTTGTCTCCAAATTCCTCTGTGACCTCAGTTCCCCTATCTCTGTGAGCTGTTCTATAGTCTACTAAAATATCCAAGCTGCTCCGCTTCCAGCCTCCTGAGAATCCATGGTTTAAATCGCTCCACCATTGATGAGCTCACTTGCAATAACCTGAGCCCTGAGCTCTGAAATTTGTTTTCTAAACCTCATTTAATATTGCTCTATGTAGCGCAGTGTCAAAATTTCCTTAATGATGTTCCTTTGAAGCACTTAGGGGCAGTTTATATTTAAAAAAAGAAGGTGTCATTAGTGTCTGTGATAAGTTTGAGCACACCGTATATGAATATCAAACATATTTGCATAATTATGAGCACAGCTTAGATACAGAGGAGCTCAGGCAGTGGGCAAAGAGTAGGGGAGTTGGGAATTGAACAGCTTTTTTAAAGAGCCAACAAGTGCTTAATTGGCCATATTGCTTTTGGTGGTTGTCCTCTTTGGGGAAGAGAAGGCTATGAGGAGACTTAATTAAGTTATTTAAATCATGAAGATTTTGGACAAAGCCGTTAGGGGGCAGCTATTCATGTAGGTGAAAAGATCAGCTATGAGAGGACACAAATTTAAGGTGATTGACAAAAGAAGAAAAACAAACAGTGACATGAGGGAGCTTTTACACCGCAGAATGCTGGAGTGCTGTGCCTGAGAGGGTGATGGAAGCAGATTCATTCATGGACTTCAAATGGAAATTACTTGAGAAAAAAACAGTTCCTCTATCAGAGAGTCAGCACTGACATGAGGGACTGTATGCCCGCTTTCTGCACTGTAACTGTTCTAGGATTCACAGTACACAGACATTAAATACAGTGTGCAGCTCCTTCTGGTCTTCTCTATAATATGCTCAATCCAGCTGTAGCAACCAAGGTTATAGGAGTGCACCACTGCTGAAGTCCCAAAACTCCACTGGCCAGAATATTTTTTAAAAAAATTTTCTCCCACGCAGCAAGATGACCAATTAAATACCTTGTCAGTCTCCGGTTTTAAACCAAAAAAGCTATCAACCTGGTTTAATAAACACAATTATGAAAACAAAACTTATTGCATTAATAAGATGCAATAGTTAGTTAACATACGCAGTCAATAACATAGATGTGTAAATGCCTATCCCTCTAAATATACATGGAACCTGTCAATCACATTTGTGCTCATTTACTCTGTCTCTCATCTGTGATCTTGCACATGGTCCTCTCGTTCTCTCTCTGTCTCGCACGTGTGTGCTCTCTCCCATGCACTTTCCTCTCGTACGTTCTCTCCTTCACTTCATGGGCGCTGTCTCTCTCACACATGCCCTCTCGCAAGCTTATGCTCACTTGCTTCAGAGCACTTGCACATGCCCTCTCTCTCACCTGCTTACCAGTGGTCTCTGTATCTCTTGGACGCTCTCTCTTTCTGTATCTCCTGTACATGCTTACTCTTTTGCATACACTCATGCTCTCAATCTCTCTCACTTGCACTCAGTCTCCCACATGCTCTCCGTCTTGCTTACGCCCCCTCTCTTGCATGCTCTCATGCTATTGCATATGCACTCTATCTCTTGAACACTGTCATTAGGTCTCGCTCTAGCTCTCATGAACGCACTTTCTCTCATGCTGTCTCTTTCACCGACTCTTTCACACACTGTTTCTGACACTGTCATTCCCTCTCCTGCACACTCACTGACACTCTCTTCAGCATGCACTCTCCTGCCTGCTCACACTGTCTCACTCTCGCATGCTGTCACACTGTATCTCTCACACTCTCTATCTGTCGCAAATTCTGACACTGTTTTTATCTTGCCCGTATGATCTCACTCTCTCCCGTATGCTCTCTTTGGGAGCAGAGATTGACTTTCTAAGGGGAAAGTAGGTAAAAAGCACTTTGGTCAATACATTCAGAAAATAAATTTCAGAAAGAATGGTCTATAAAAGTAGGGAGGTTTTTCTAAAACAATATATTGCACTAGTCAGATCACAGCTGGAATGCTGTGAGCAGTTTTGGGCCCCTTATCTAAGCAAAGATTTGCTGGCATTAGGGACAATCCAGAGAAGTTATGGAAGAACTGTCTTATGAGAAGAGGTTGAGGACGTTGGACCTGCACAAATTGGAATTGAGAAGATTGAGAGATGACCTCATTGAAACCTACAAGATCCTGCAGGATAGATAGATGCAGAAAGGTTATTTCCATTGTGATAGAGTCTAGGATGCCATGGCATCATCTCAGAATAAGGAGTTGGCCATTTAAAGCAGATGAGGGATTTCTTTTCGGAGGGTTCTCCGAATCTACAGAATTCTTTACCACAGAGAGCTGTCGAGACTGGGTCATTAAATATATTCAAGGCTGAGATAGCCAGACTTTTAATCAGTGAAAGAATAAAGGGTCATGGAGAAAAGGCAAAAAAATGGAGTTGAGGATTTTCAGATCAGCCATGATCTCATTGAATGGCAGAGCAGACTCGAGGGGGTGAATGGCCCAGTTCTGCTCCTGTGTCCTGTGCTCTTCTGAATGAAGTGTAGAGTGGTCTAGAGTCTGTTCCTCAAATGTTCTGGCAAGTGTGGTCAAATCGTTAATCTTGCACATTGCCTCTAATTCATGCTGACAGCTTGCTCAGGATGTGCAGTCTTGTTGGAAGGTTCTGATTGTCCTTCCTTTCTCTCCCATGCAGCAGGAGGTCAATGAGTATTTCGGATCCAAGCCTCGGGATGGATCAGAACAACCGACAGGGAAATCTGAAAGACCCATAAGGTATGTCTTATTGTAGTACCTTTCTGCCCTGTAGTCAAACATGCCAAAAATGTTGCAAAAGGACTTTTGCGGTTTCCTGATTTTGAGGAGCTTTTTGGTACCAGTGTGTACATCTGTAAAATGAACTTCAGCAGGCATCTCAGCTTTTTATTCAAAAAGTATCATATTCCAGCACAATCCAGCTGCAGGATTTCTATCATGTTGTTCCCTACCTGAAGACTCATTTTTGTTGCTTTCCACTTATTCCAGAACAGGAATCTGTTTCACTCCATACAGAGCTGGGATGGGAGTTTGGTTTTTGCTGGTTTTTATGACTCAGCATTTTATGCCCTTGATCCATCAGCGAAGCCTTTGTACGACATTTGTATTTGTAAACACTCATTAATCTATCGCAAGTTTTTTTTTTTAGTTCCCTGGGCTAGTCCAGCTTCCCATTCGCCAGCTATGTTGGAAAGCATCTTAGTCATTTATTTATTTATTCATTTCTAGGGCATGGGAATCGCTCCTTGTTCTTACTTGCCCTTGACAAGGTGGTGGTGAATTGCGTTCTTGAATCACTGCACTCCATGTGATGTAGGTAGAACTAGGATGTTGTTATGGAGGGAGTCCCACGATTTTGACCCCGCGACACTGTAGGAACATCCAAGTCAGGATGGTGAGTGATTTGGAGGGGGATTTTGAAGGTGGTGGTGTTCCCATGTATCTGCTGCCCCTGTCCTTCTCGATGCAAGTGGTCTTGGTTTTTGGAACTGCTGTCGAAGGATCTTTGGTGAATTTCTGCAGTGCTTCTTATGGATAGTATACATTAGTGCTTCTAAGTTTGTGGTGGAGCGAGTGGATGCACGTGGATACGGTTCCAATCAAGCAGCTGCTTTGTCCTGGATGGTGTCAAGCTTCTTGAGTCTTGTTGAAGCTGCATCTACCCAGGCAAATTGGGGTATTCTATCACAGTCCTGACCTGTGCCTTAAGAGTGGTGGACCAACCCTGGGGTGTCAAGAGGTGAGGTAATCATTGCAGTATTCCTAGCCTCTGATCTGCTGTCATGGCCATTGTAATTCTACGGCAAATCCAGTTGAGTTTCTGGTCCATAGTAACCCTACAGGCTGTTGATAATGGGGGAATTCAGTGATGGTAATACCAATGAATGTCAAGGGGCAATGGTTAGATTGTCTCTTATTGGAGATGGTCATTACGCTGCATTTATCTAGCGTAAATGTCAGTTGCCTCTTGTCAGCCTAAGCCTGGATATTGCCCAGGTCTTATTGCATTTGAACATGGACTGCTTCAGTATTTGAGGAATCATGTGTAGTGCTGAACACTGTAGAATTATTGGTGAGCATTTCCACTTCTGTCCTTGTGATGGAGGGAAGGTAATTGATGAAGCAGCTGAAGGTGGTTTGGTTTGAGACACTAACCTGAGGAACTCCTATAGATATGTCCTGGAGCTGAGATGACTGATCTTTGATAACTGCGACCATCTCCTATGTGCCAGGTATAACTCCAACCATCGAAGAGTGTTTCCCCGCTTCCCATTAATTTTGCTGGGCGACCTTGATGCCACACTCTGTCAAATGTGACCTTGATGTTGAGAGATGTCATTCTTAGCTCATCTCTGGAATTCACTTGTTTTATCCATATTTGAACCAAAGCTGAATGAGGTCAGGAGCTGAAGGGCCTTGGCAGAACCCAAATGGGCATCATCTGGGGCTTATTGTTGTGCAAGCAATGCTTGACAACACTGGTGAAGACCTCTTCTATCACTTTGCTGATGATCAAGATTCGCCTGATGAGGCAATAATTGGCCGGTTTGCATTTGTTCTGCTGTTTGTGAATGAAACATCCCAGGGCAATTTTCCATATTGTCAGGTAGATGCCAGTGTGTAACAATACTGGAACAATTTGGCTATGTGTGTGACACATTTGAGAGAACAAGTCTTCGCTGCTACTGCCAGAAAATTGTCAGGCCCCATAACCAATGCAGTATCCAGTGCCTCCAACGAATTCTTGATATCAAGTGAAGTAAATTGAATTGGCTGAAGACTGAAGTTCTGAGGAAGTGTCATTGGACCCGAAAGTTAACTCTGATTTCTCTTCACAGACCTGTTGAGCTTTTCCAGCAACTTATGTTTTGTGGCTGAACTAGCATCTGTGATGCCAGGGACCGCTGGAGCAGGCTGAGATGGACCATTTGCTTGGCATTTCTGGCTGAAGATTGTTGGACTTATTTTAGCCTTATTTTTTGCATTGGTGTGGGAAGGCAAAGGCCAAGTGGTATTATCGCTGGACTGTTAATCCAGAGACCCAGATAACATTCTGGGAACCGGGGTTCGAATCCCGCCATGGCAGATGGTGGAATTTGAGTTCAATAAATATCTGGAATTAAGAATCTAATGTTAACCATGAATCCATTGTCGATTGTCAGAGGAAAAACCCATCTGGTTCACTAATGTCCTTTAGGGAAAGAAACTGCCATCCTTACCTGGTCTGGCCTACATGTGACTCCAGGCCACACAGCTATGTGGTTGACTCTTAACTGCCCTCTGGGCAAGTAGGGATGGGAAATGAATGCTGCTTTGCCAGTGATGTCCTCATCTCATGAATGAATTTTTAAAAAAAGTGCTGCCTCCCCCATCATTGAGAAAGTGATTTTTGTGAAATTAGCTCTTCCATTGAGTTGTTTGACTGCCCACCACCATTTACATCTGGATGTGGCAGGACTGCAGAGCTTTGATCCAACCCGTTGGTTGGGTTCACTTATCTTGGTCTGTCACTTGCTGCTTTTGCTGTTCTGATGCTTTGCCAGATAGACACCTCATTTTTGGTGTGCCTGGTACTGCCCCTAGCATGCCCTCCTGCACTTATCAGGGTTGATCTCCAGGTTTTATGGTAATGGTAGATAGGGGGATATGCTAGACCCTGAGGTTGAAGGTTGCATTGGAGCATGATTCTGCTGCTGTTAGTGGCCCACAGTGCCCAGTTTTGATTTGCTGATTTTGTTTGAAGTTTGTTCTATAAAGCACAACGATAGGACCACACAGCACAAAGGAAGGTATTATCAATGTGGAGGTGGACTTCTTTCCACAAGGTCTGTGCAGTGGTCACTCTCACTGATAATGTCATGAACAGATGTGTCTGCAGCTGGCACATCAATAAGGATGAGGTCAACCATGTTCTTCCCTCTTGTTCGTTCCCTCACCACATGCCACAAACTCAGTTTTGCAGCTATGGCCTTTAGAACCTGACCAGCTCGAGTGGTAGTGCTGTCACCAAGCCACTGTTGGTGATGGGCATTGAAATCCCCCATCCAGAATACGTTCTGCACCCTTGCCACCCTCAGTATTTTCTCCGAGCACAGAGTGATCGGCTGAAGGAGGACAGTTCGTCATAATCATAGAATTAGTGCCCTTAGCCCAGGGAATCTGCACTGAAAAAACCTACTGTAAAACTATCCTACAGGGGAGGCGATGGCCTCATGGTATTATCACTGGACTGTCAATCTGAGACCCAGATAATAATCTAGGCACCCAGGTTTGAATGCTGCCACAACAGATGGTGGAATTTGAATTCAATGAAAAAGAAATCTGGAATTAAGAGTATAGCGCTGACCATGAATCCATGGTTGATTGTTGGAAAAGCCTGTCCTGTTCACTAATGTATTTTAGGGAAGGCAATTACCACCCTTGCCTGGTCTGGATTACGTGTACAGGTACAGGTACATGTACATGTACGTGTGACTCCACACCAATAGCAATGTGGTTGTTTCTAAACTGCTGTCTGGGATGGACAATAAATGCTATCTTAGCCAGTGACACCCTCATCCCATGAATGAATAAAAAAAACTACACTAATCCCTCTTTTCAGCACTTGGCCCATAGCTTTGAAAGTTTTAAGGGTCCCACCTCATTTGGCCTCCCAGGCTTTACATTCCAGATTCCCACTACCCTTTGGGTGAAAATAATTTACTTAAATTAGTGGAAGGTTTCCTTATACATTTAATCTGAAGCCATGAGACTTCATGGGATCCAGAATTAATGTTAGGGACTCCCAGGGCAACTTCCTCCTGACTGTATACCATTGTGCTGCCATCTATGCTGGTGGGACAGGATGCATCCAGAGATGGTGATGGTGATGGTGGTGTCTGGAACATTGTAAGGTATGATTCTCTGAATGTGGCTATGTCAGGCTATTGCTTAGCTAGTCTCTGAGGCAACTCTCCCAATTTTGGGACTAGCCGCAAAGTGTTAGTAAGGAGGACTTTGCAAGGCCAGTAGGGCTAATTTTGCATGTGTCATTTCCATTGACTGTTGGTTGATGTCAGGTGCTCTGATACAACTGAATGGCTTGCTAGGCTATTTCAGAGGGCATTTGAGACCAACCACATTGCTGTGGGTCTGGAGTGGGTCTGCAGGCCAGACCCGGTAAGGATGGTGGATTCCCTTCACTGAAATACATTAACGAACCCAATAGGTTTTTCTGACAATCGACAGTTGTTTCATGGTCATCATTAGACTCTTAATTCTAGACATTTATTGAATTAAGATTCTACCATCTGCCATGAAGAGATTCAAACCTGGTTCCTTAGAACATTACCTGAGTTTCTGGATCAATAATCTAGCAAAAATACCACTGACTTAACACCTCCCCCAGTGTCATTTTCTTTTTCTGTGTGCTTTTGGTCACTGACATCATCCAGTTTCATTCCCACATCATCTATGTTATCCCAATCGCTTGAACAAGGTTCCCATCACTTGAGGGAGTCAGAAAGAAATTTTCCAAAATACTTCTCTCACATGTACTGACTTTCATTTCTTTTGTCCCTTTTTTGTTTTGGAAGATGTGTTCCCATTGCAGGAGATGAACGTTGCCATTAAAGAGGACCACCATGATCCATCTGTGCTAGTACAGTTGCACCCATGACATCATATCAGCTCTTGCTAGAAATCAAAACCATTCAAAGTCTGTTCAAAATATTTATGATGTAAAGAAAGAAATATTGCAATTGCAGGCTCTGTCAATTTAAACATGCAGTAGTTTTCACTTGTCCGCTGTGACTAAAGTGGTTTTGTCTGTTAATTGTAAGCAAAATATATTGTGACTCCCAAGCTGGTTTGTATTTTAAAAATATGCTGAACAGTCAGATTATAAATATTTGAAGAGAGTTTTTGATCTAACATTTCTTTCACACAACATGGGTCACAAGCCCTTTCCATTCTTCCTAGAACCATCCCTCCAGTAGTTACCCGCATTTCTTTTGACCGTGGTAACTTTATTTACATTACCTTATGGTACCCAGCATGTTAATGTCGGATGCTCAAAAGTAACATTCTGACTCTGTGCATGTGTGCACAGTATTCCATCTAGCAAAGGCTTCTTTTTGCAAACAGTTTTTCAGCTTTTCCTAGGAGATTACGCAGCTTGGAGCAGGCAGAATGTTATAATTCGTGCATCTGTAATGTTCCCCTCTCTTTCCTTTAAAATCTGGGATGGAAACTATCTGGCCAAAGGATCTGACACTCTTCGGTGCCATTCTTTTGTTCACTGTTATTTTGGTGATAATTCAATTTCCTTGGTTGAATACTACTTCTCTTTATACTCCCAATATGCAATTGCTGTCATAAATGTTGACACAAAGTGCAAATTCAACATGTCCTTATTTCCTTATTTTAATTAACAATATTACTGTTATCAATTTTCAAAGGGCCCGTACTATTCCTTATCTCTCTCTCCTTTTTTCCTAATATACTTGTTCAAAATATATGTTGTTTTTGACATCCCTTGCAAGTTTCTTTTTCATATTTTGCAGCTCTTACTATAGTTGCGTAGTTGCCTTTTTCTGTTATTTTGCATCACTTCCACTTGCTAGAATCAGTGCTACATGTTGAAGTTTCATGAGTTATCTTTTTGTTTTATGTTGTCACATACCTCTTTAGTCATCCATGGCTGCTTTTTTGGCAAGTAGAGCTTTGTCCCTTAGGCATATGAACTGGTTTTGTATTGCATTAAATTCTTTGAGAGATTCTTGGCACCAAACCTGTGTAGCAGCCATTGGGTTGAATTTGAATGGTAGACCAAACCAACAAAAGCCTTTTCTCTCAGTCATTTTGTCTCTCCCTTCTGTCCCTATCCACCACCTATTCTGACGACCCACCACACCTTTAATTTGCAAGAGCACAAGAATCGTTTTGTAAAAAGGAAAATCACCTAAAGCTCATCTATCCCAGAACCCATTGAATTCCCAATCTACCTGTCAATTCAAACATCCACAATTAAAGCAATCATTATATTGTCTGTAAAGCAATAACCATTCATTATTTACAAAATTGTCGATTTCACATTGCATGTTGTAAGAGTTCTCTTTATTTCTGGCTGAAAGCATTGTGTCTAGTCTCTCATCATGCTTGATGAAGGTGCACTGAACATAATGTAAAATAACCAAAAATGCCTGTTAATGCTCAATTATCTTCTACACATTGAATTTGTTCTAAATGAAGTTTGGGTTGCAGTTTGGAAACTGACTTCAGTTAAAATAAAGCAGTTGCTGAGAGGTGAAGCTTGACTTCAGTTAAAACACAGCTATATGAGAAGGGTCAATAATGACTGAAATAGTATTCTCAGTTTCCGTGGTATAGCAAAGAAAGAGGAATGTGCCCTTTTTAAATAATGGGAAGTGTAATGTTGTTTGCTACAGTGGCGTAACAAGGTCCTGTCATTACCTTTTTGAGCAAAATAGTTTTGCTGCTTTGCTCACAGACTCCCAATGCCTCCCTTTCTCAGACCCATGAAGGTTTCACAGCATGGAAAAGACACCCATCCTGTCCACACCAGTTACCAAGCACCTATCTCCTCAAAAGCCATTTTCTGGCGTTGTATGCTACGGTATTTAAAGTGTTTGTTTGAACACTGCTTACATGATGTGAGGAATCCTGCTGCTATCAGGCTTTTATGAAGTGAGTTCCAGATATCCCCACTTCCTCAGATTCCCTGTCAAATTCCTCCCTATACCTTAAACATATGACCCTAGTAATCGATCCTTTGGCTAAGTGGAAAGATTTCTTACTATCTGCACTCCTCACAATTTTGTGTACCTGAGTCAGGTGCTCTAAGGAAAATAACCCCAGCGTGCCTAGCCTCGTCATAGCTGAAATGCTCCCGGCCCAGGAAACATCCTGATGAATCTCCGATGCACTGTGTATCATAACAATCACATCCTTCCTATAGTCAGATGAGCAGAACTTCAGACAGTAGTCCAGCTGTGGCCTAACTAACACTTTATATAACTGCATTGTATCCTCATTGCTTTTATATTCAATGCCTTGACTAAACTAAAGACAAGTATCCCACATGCCACCTTAATCACTTCAGGTAGCTGCCTTCAGGAATCCATAGACATTACACCAAGCTCCCACATTCCTCTGACTTCCTCAGATTCTGCCATTCATCTTGCATTCCCCTGTCTGTTGGTCCTTCCAAAATGCATCACCTCTCACTTTTCAGATTAACTTCTTTTTGCTACTGATTAGCCCATCTGACCAGGCTTGTCCATATTGTCCTGTAGTCTAATGCTTTCCTTCTCCCTGTTTGCCAAGCCACCAATTTTCATGTCATCTGCAAACTTGCTGATCACACATTTTACATTCAAGTGTAGATCATTAAACGTATACAACAAACAGCAAGGGAACAGCACTGAATCTTGTAGTAGCCACTCAACACGGGCTTTCAACCACAAAGACTCTTCAACCATCGTCCTCTGCTATCTGCCACTAAACCTGTTTTGGATCCAATTCACAAATTTGCCCTGGATCCCATGGACTGTTCCCTTCTTGGCCTGTCTCCTATGTTGTAACCTTGTCAAAAGCCTTATTGAATTCCATGTAGACTCAGCGGCTGCATTACCCTCAGCTGCACACCTTATTACCTCCTTGGAAAATTCAATCAAATTATTTGACATCATCTTCTCTCTGACAAAGCCAGGCAGACTATCCTTGATTAATTCTTGTCTTTCAAAGAGGAATCTGTCCCTCAAAGTTTTTATTCAAGTATTTCCCTACCACTGATGTTACTCATTGGCCTGAAGTTTCCTTATTTATCATTACCATGATTCTTGATCAATAGTACCACATTGGCTGTCCTCCAGTTCTCTGGCACCCTTCCTGTGGCTGGAGACAATTTTTAAAATAATATCAGAACCCCTCTATAACCTGCTCCTTTGCCTCCCACTGCAACCTGGTACACATCTCACCTGAGCCTGGGGGTTTATCTACTTTCAAGCCCACTACACACTCATTGCTACTTTGATCTTTAGTGGGCCCTAATCTTTCCCTGTTTATCTCCTTGTCCCTTAAATACTTTTAATGGTTAAGTTTTCCTTTATTCTGCCTGTCAGTGTTTGTTTTTCATGCCCCCTCTTCTTCATCCTCATTTCTTTAAGTAATCCTCCTGCACCTTCTGTATTCCTCCTAGGGCTTCTGATCTGAGTTATGATTCTTTTAGATCTCAGCTGGATGAAGATGCATTGAAGCAAGAAGTACTGGATGACAAGGAAGGGAGATTGACATTTGGCATAATTTCATACAACTTTTGCATAATTTTTCATTCCTGCAGGCCTCCTACATACCAAGAGGAGTCGACCCCACAGCGCCCTCCTCGGTCTGCCTCCAGGCCTTCGGAATCATCACAGAAAGGTACAGAGCATACAAAGTGCCAAGTCTTGAGCCTAGTGGACAGCAAGTGCTGACTTTGGGTGGGATTGTTAAAGGAAGATATTTCACTCTCAGACATCCAGTTTATTAAATCTGCAGTCCATGATTTAGCACTGAAGTTGCTGTATGCATAGGCATAGCTGTAGTGATCTACCAAGGAGTAGGTCCTCTGTTCATTTTCTCCATGCTTCATGGTCTTGCACTTTCCTCTTCACCTTTTTGCAGGAGCCTCCCATTTTCAATTTGAAGTTGACTAACATCATTATTTCTTTCTCCCTCTTGGTTTACGTTGTCATGTTTGCTGCTATCCAAATCTTCTAAGTGTGTGGGTTCTTTAGGGCCCGGTGTAGTCTAGAACACGTGAGGCTAACCAGCTTTTGGTTTAATGAAGAGTCTTGTATAGTAAACAAGATGTTTTGTACATCTCAGTATATATTTACAAATTATAAGAATAGGCACTACATTACTACAAGGACTGTTGGGAGCACCTACCCATTGTCTCCCATGAGATCCTACTTTATTCTCCCACCAAGGTCTCATTACATCATTATTGAGGTGGTGTTTATTGAAATCAAATGTTGACTCTTTCAGATTCATGTACAACGTGCATCCGTTGAATCATCCTGCACTCGACTCAATCAAAGTCTTAAAAATATCAGTCATTCACAGCATGTCAGATCCAGATTTCCACAAAACGTGAAAGGAAAGCAGTTCCGACTTTCACATCTGAATGGCTTAAGTCTAATTTTAAGATTATGCCCCCTTTTTTCTGGACTGTGCCACCAGACGGAATAGCTTCCATGTGTTGACCCAATTGAATCATTCAGTCATCTTCAGCACATTAATTAGATCACCCAATAATAATCTTCTAAACTTGAGGGAATACAAATCTAGTCTTCGCAAGACGTAACCATATTTTACCTTTGGTTACCCCAGCATCGTACTGGTGAAGGCTACTCTGTATCCCCTTCATGGTAAATTTATCTTTCCTGAGATGAATGCCATAGCTCGAACTGGACTCTGACCAAGGTGCAATGCCATAATTCTCGTTATTAATTGGAGTTTGTGTGTTCAGTTTCTTATTACAGACAGTGACTGGAAGAATGGAGCAGACCTGAAATGAAGAAGATCAAAGTTTCACCTGTTTCTATTCTGTGTGGATTAGGCTGAAGGTTACTGAAAGAGTTTCACCCAGTGCTTCCCTCAGACCTGGTTATGTGGGGTAAAGAACTACTAGACGTTTTCATGTTTGATGGCGGATTTAGTGTGAGTTACATATCAGTACCAACCTGGTCTTGTTTGAGGTGTAAAATCTTTATTGTTGATCCTGTTGCACAGATAACCCAAGGGATGGTAATTTTTAATTTTTCTTAACAAGAATTAACAAGAATGTTAAGTTGTATTAACTTTTTATTATAAATATATTTGTTTTTAACTCAGGCTTTCACTGTATTCTAAACAGCCATGCTCATCAAATTGAATTGCTTGCAGTTGCAGCAAAACTTTAATTGTATGGTGGAATTTAGTGATTTCTCTCTTCTTCTCTCTTCTTTATGACGTTTCCTGGTTATGGTCAAGTTTATTTGATTTACTGTGGCCACAATGTTTATTGGACAAATACAATTTGTGTTATAGTGCTATTAATAACTTGTTATTGGTGGAACCCAGAGATGCCCCTTGTGTGGCTGGTGAGAATTATTTGTGGTTAGGGAAGGATGAGTAATGTTGAAACAAACTAGGTTCCACCAAGCACACTGCCCAGCACAAGAACTTGCAGGTGTTTGGAAAGATTGCTGCATCCGTGTTCTTTCCATTTTGATAGATCTTGAACCTACTTTCAAGCTAATTTGCCATTGTGTCTCTCTGTTCCTCTCTTAAGAAATGCATATAATAGTCCTGAAACCTATATGTATTTTCAGTTTCACATATCTATATATTAAAATTCTGTCTCTGCGGGCACTTTCTGTTAACAGTTTTCCATATGAATTCTTATGACCACGTTTTATAATAAAAATTGCCCATGTCAACTTGTCATTACTTGAATTACACCCTCTCACCATAGGACACTTTACAGCACCATATAGGAGTTTATTCTGACAATGTAAAAATAGGAACTGAATTATATTGACTAAATACGGAACTGAATCACACCTTTGTGCCATGTTATTGCCCTGCTTTACCTGAAAACTGTTCTTGATCTCAACTTCTTCCATTCACTGACTGCTGAATCTGCAAAAATGAAGCATTTTTCAAAACAAACTTTGTTTGTGGATTTGCAGCTCTTTCTAGAAGTGTGGTTCTATTGATCATTCTAATGTGCAACATCTTGGCTGATTGGAAGAATTCTATTTTTCGTTTGAATTTTCAAGTATTTGAAGAACCATTTTTTGTAAGTTGCAATTTTAAATCTTTGTTAGAAGGTGTTTGTTTTCAGCAGGTCTGGTTGCTGCAGGATCATAGGAATCAGCTTGAGATCAACAGTGTGCATGAAAAACACCAGTGAGTGATTCACCACTGGCTGTTCTGTTGTTGCCTGCGTATCTAAAATTGTTCACAAAGCTGTAATGTTTTGAGATAAAGAACACTTAATCCTAGTTGTTCTCCAAATCCAGCCGTCCCAACCACTTCCACAACCCCACCAAATATTCCCAAATCCCCTCTTTACACAATCTTCCTTTTAAACACTGCCTTAATTTATCAATTAACTGTGTTTGTTTAGATGTGTAGGAAATAGTTGAACAGCTTTCTTTTGTGACATGTTTGTAGATCATGCTTGTAAGTTGATCGAATTTCACAGGATCCACTATCGTGTCCCTCAGAATGAAGGTGCTTCTCTCCCCAGCCAGTGCTGCATGCTGTATATGTGGGTCAAGCTGATGTAATTCACTGCTGCATGTCTGTGTTTATGCTGCTTGTTCTTCATTTATGTTGAGCAACAGGGGTGAGCAGAAGTTTGAAACTGCCAACCTGTGAGGCCAAAAATTTTTTTGAGCTAATGAAGCAGAATGCCATATTTTTAACCCAAAATGTTTTAATTTATTAACTGGTAAAAGAGAAAAATCCTGTTAAATAATGAGAGATGATAAATATAGTGAAGGCTGGCAGTCTGTGAAGAAAATAAATCAGTGTCTGCCAGTTACTGAGACAATTTGTATAACGACATTCCGTGCTCTATTCTTCACTGTCTTTCTGATGTCAAACCCCCAAAGTGCATTGGTTCTTATGAACACAATGTATTTGCCAGACCAATAGTAATTTCTTTGTTTACTCTTCCCCAAGTTAGTGGCAGTACATCTCCCAAATACTCCACGAGTGCAAATTTCTTCCGCTTTGGGGAAGATGCAGTGAGCAGAAGTGACTTGTGCTAGAACTGCACCTATGAGGGAATGCATCAAGTCTATGAAGTACTTCAGGAATGCAGAATGATACCATTGCACATGCATTCATTCATTGATGTAGGACATTTATTTGCCAGGTTTTAATCCACCTTGAAAAGTAAGTTACTCTGTGTTCTTAACTGTCCACAGTACACTGACGTAGTGCAACAGAAGGCCATGAGGGAGTCATCACTTGATTCCTTTTCCTCTATATTCCCAAAAGGCATTTGGGAATGTTCCCAAGGTTTCTGTACTTTGTGGACCAATCTTCAGTAGGCCTTAGCCCCCATGTCTGGTCCTAGAAGTTTAAACACCAGGGTCGTAAGAGTGGGCTGCAATAGACAATTTGTCACAAGTGGCCACCTTCTGCTATATAAGGAAACCTTGACTCAAATTTGCTGCGAACGCAGTCTGTGACCAAATCCATCATGCAGATTTGAACTGAACATGAGGGAGGCTCTCCTTCATGATCCTTTCCTCCACTGGTACTGTGCTCTGTAACTCTACCTGCCATTGTATTGCCTTGTTGGGATCTGTGTCCACATCTCCGTGTGTTCCCTACTGCTGTCCTGAGTTCTATATCTGTACCTTTCTGTACCCCTCTTACGGTCCTCCCATGAGCCTGTGTTTCCCTAGCACCATCCTTTCTGGGGTGCATATGTCACTGCCATACTCTTGTGCCACCATAGGACCTATTCACAGACTGTTCCTTCCACCCTATTGGAATCTGCCCACTTCATCCCTGTTCTGTGTCGACTTCTACATCACTGTCCCCCTTATCTTGAATTGTCAGATTTCTGTATCTGATGTTTATCTGAACCTTGAATCCACAATGTCTAGCGAGCCCCTTGCATTTTTTTAAATTACAATTTTTCTCCTATTCTTGTTTTTGTTTTAGGTGGCACTGTGTTACACGTATGTCCTTGTGTTCAATAACAAATTTATTAACCATGCCAGATTTCTGCCCAGCACCAGCCTCCTTGCCATCTCATTCCGTACAGTCAATGTTCAATAGATAAGTGCTTCCATTATCAGACACTGATTCACTGTTCAAAGTGTGACTGTTTATAGAAAAATACACAGATCATTGTGTCAGCAATAATTCTCCGAGCAATACAAATCTGCCTTATCTCATAGAAAGAAACATCAAAGTAGCCAAATTTAAAATGCTTCACAAAATTAAGTGAAATGTTAAACTTTTTGCACTGACACATTCTGGGGTTTCCAGTGACAGTTAATCTTGACTTCCTCTGTTTAATGATTTTTAAACCTAAAGTGTTGGTACTTCAAGGAGGTTCACCAGGATGTTGCCTAGTATGAAGGGCGCTAGCTATGAAGAGAGGTTGAGTAGATTAGGATTATTTGCATTAGAAAAACGGAGGTTGAGGGGGGACCTGATTGAGGTGTACAAGATCATGAGAGGTATGGACAGGATGGATAGCAAGAAATTTTTTCCCAGAGTGGGAGACTCAATTACTAGGGGTCACGATTTCAAGGTGAGAGGGGGAAAGTTTAAGGGAGATATGCGTGGAAAGTTCTTTAGGCAGAGGGTGGTGGGTGCCTGGAACCCGTTGCCAGTGGAGGTGGTAGAGGTGGGCACGACAGCGTCATTTAAGATGTATCTAGACAGATACATGAATGGGCAGGGAGCAGAGGGATGCAGATCCTTGGAAAGTGGGTGATAGGTTTAGATAGAGGATCTGGATCGGCGCAGGCTTGGAGGGCCGAAGGGCCTGTTCCTGTGCTGTAATTTTCTTTGTTGTTTGTTCTTTGCTTTAGCACCCCACTGTCAATTAATTCGTGAAGATGAAGGGGCGGCATGGTAGCTCAGTGGTTAGCACTGCTGCCTCACAATGCCGGGGATCCAGGTTCAATTCCACCCTCGGGCAACTGCCTGTGTGGAGTTTGCACATTCTCCCTGTGTCTGTGTGGGTTTCCTCTGGGTGCTCTGGTTTCCTTCCATAGTCCAAAGATGTGCAGGTTAGGTAGATTGTCCATGCTAAATTGCCCGTAGTGTTCAGGGATGTGCAGCTTAGGTGGATTGTAGGGGGATGGGTTTGGGTGGATTGCTGCAAGGGTCAGTATGGACTTGTTGGGCCAAAAGGCCTGTTTCCACGCTGTAGGGATTCTATATTTTCTATTTTCTGTGTTCTATATTCTATATATAAGACTGGCTGAACAAATTCCAAAGATTTCTTGATTTCTTGCTGTAAAGAACACTAGCAGGTTCTTGTTATGATCCTGAAATTTCCTGGTCACTTATTTTTACTCACCAGTATTTTTAATTTGAAATGTTCAAACTGCTGGGATGGAATTTAAATGTATACTCTGAATTACTCATACAGGATGTGAAGTACCAGTTGCATCCCACAGCTAGTACGCCAGCATATCCAATGCTGGACTGCTCTTTGAGGCATCGCCTCCTGCACATGCATCATGAATAGCAGGTAGTCTTTCAGGCTGGATAATCTTGCATTATAAGGCTCCTCAATCCCTCAAAGTTTCTTGTTCTTTCCATCATTCTTGCCATCCACCCTGTTTCCTCGCCCTTGCCCTGTCATATTTAAGATTGCATCATGAAGATGAAAAGGAAATTAGGTTGTGTAGAGGGAATGAGGCTACAAAGGGATAGTGAGAGTTCAGTGAATGGGCACATGAATTATAATGTTGGAAAGTGTGAAATTGTCCATTTTTGGCAAGAGGAATAAGAAAAAGCATGTTATCCAAACGGTGGGAATTTGCAGAATTCTAAGGTGCAGAAAGATTTGAGTGTCATCATATATGAATTCCTGTCAGAAGGCAAATATACAGAGAGTTCCAAATTTCCAAATAACCTACTTATGAACATGATCCCATATGGTTTTAATTTTAAAGACCCAACATATGAACATTTCCTGTGCTATGAATGGCTGCTTTATATTGTCCTACGTTGTGTTCCAACTTGTGCATGGATTCTAGAATGGAATATGTCCACAACCCAGAGATTTCCTGTATAGTAAATAATTCGGAAAGTTAATAGAATGTTGTTTAGTGTAAGGAGGTTGAATACAAAAATAGAGAGGTTATGCTTCATTTATACAGGGCACTGATAGAAAAGTAGAAATATAGAAACTCGGAGCAGAAGCAGGCCATTCAGCCCCTCCGGCCTGCTCCACCATTCAGCATGATCACGGCTAATTCTCTGTCTGAATATAAATTCCCATTTTCTCCCCAAACCCCTTGATACTTTTAATCTCGATCGATGAGACCATGTCTTGACTGCTTTGTACAGTACTTCTGTCCTTGTATAAGGAAGGATGTTATATGTTGACAGTTCAGCGTGGATTTACTAAACTAACACTGGCTTAAGTGGTTAGCTCTGCTTGCCTCACAGCGCCGGGGACCCAGGTTCAATTCCAACCTTGGGTGACAGTCGTGTGAAGTTTGAATGTTCTCCTCATTTCTGCGTGCGTTTCCGCCAGGTGCTCTGATTTCATCCCACAGTCCAAAGATGTGGATTAGGATGACTGGCCGTGCCATATTGTCAATAGTGTCCAGGGATGTGCAGATTAGTTGTATTAGCCATGGTAAATGCAGGGTTATGGCATCTGGGTCGGGATCTGGGTCTGAGTGGGATATGCTTTGGAAGGTCAGTGCCGACTTAATGGGCTGAATGGCCTCTTTCCACACTGTAGGGATGCTGTGATATTACCAGGAATGGGTGGGTTGTCTTATGAGTAAAATTTGACAGGCTAGACTCGTATTTGCTGAAACTTAGAAGAGTAGGAAATGACTTTATTGAAACATACAAGATTCTGGATGGAGTTGACAGAGTGGGTGTGGAGAGAATGTTTCCATGTGTTGGAGAATCTAGAATGAGGGTCACTGTTTAAAAGTAAGGGGTTCCCCATTTAAAATGGTGCCAGGGAAATTTTGTTTCTCAGTCATGAATTCTTGGAACTGTCTTGCTCAAAAAGCAGTGGGTGAGGAGTCTTTGAATATTTTATAAAGTAAAGGTAAATTCTTAGCAAACAAAGGGGTGAGAGGTTTTCTTGGGTAGGCAGAAGCATTAAGAGCAGCAATGATCTTATCAAATAATGATACGGTCTTGAGGATCTGAGGGTCTTACCCCTATTCCTACTTCACGTGTTTGTATCTCTGGCCCATAAAGTGCTCTGAGACATTAGGACATCTTTGTGTAATTGAGGAGTGCTGTAGAAAGGTGTGTTTTTTAATTGTGGCCTTGATTCAAAACTGTTGTAATCTTGAGTATTTCTGCCTGATCTATTCCATGATAAGGGGTTTGTCTGTGCGTGGATTTCAAAGCAACTTCATTTGGACTTTAGGATTTCAGAGTCTATGCATTTTACAGAGAATATGGTCCACAATTGTTCTCACACTTCCATTTATCCATGAAGTGATATGATGTAAATTTTTCTGCAAAATACATTCATCAGTGAAGAAGTAATTTAATCTGTTCTTCCAGGGATGATAAATGTCCTTTGTATTTGGGTATAGGATTACGTTTACAATGTGTTTCAGTAACAATTAGTGAAAGGACTTTTAACCATCTTAGATTTACAAATTGTACATATTAGCTGCATTTGAGTCTGTCACGATGTTACTTCAGAGTGTCCACAATTTGGAAGGTAACCTAATGTGAGACAGATCAACATTCCCTGCAGGCAAAACTTTTCTGACACATGAATCTGCAAACGCAAACCATGTTTTGCCAGGATAAAACAAAGAACTGCAGATGCTGGAGATCTGAAACAAAAACAGAAATTGCTAGAGAAATTCGGCCGGTCTGGCAGCATCTGTGGGAAGAAAGCAGAGGTAACATTTTGAGTCCAGTGACTTTTTAATCCGATGCCAGTAATTTCTGTTCTTGTTACATTTTGCCAAGGTTAGATTTAAATTCACTGTTAAGCCCGTTCGTCAGAAGTTATTGTTTTTGGGGGTTTCTTTCCAAGTGAGGAATACTGGGTGCAGGCCACTATTGAGTTGAAACTCAAAGACACAATAAACTGAATGCTTTGTTGATGCCACTTGAAGGTTCAGAAGATGCATAGATTGTAGGAGGCAGGGAAGACTGAGGGAAGTAAGGGAATCTCCAGGGCACAGAGTAAAATTAACTAGTTGATGTAAATTAGGGTTTTTTCCTCATCCAGTGTTAACACCAGATCAGTATTTGGACAATTGAGTCCTTCTCACTGTAATAAATAGTGTTATTTGTCTTTTCTCTGCTCACCCCACCTAGGTAAATATATTCCAGATACAACCAAATATTGAATAGATAGCAGCATTTATTTGCCAGATTTTAATTTTATACTATTATTCTGCACACACTACTCAAGTTAAGTCTGATATTATTGCCGTGCACTGTACTCTTGTGTATTTCCATGTTATCAACTTAAGGAGCTGCTTTTGTTCATGTCATCCAGATTATTTTTGTAAATTTTTTAAAATTATGTTTATAATTATTGCTTCTGACAATAAACTGATAAGATGCTGCTTAAAGATCTACTATTGACTGATGGTCTTCATTCTTCAGCATCTCTTTCGAAGTGTTCTCCACCGTAATCTTTTAAGTTTCAGTCAGCCGCAACATTGAGGAGGGGATGTGGGCTCGTGACCTTGATTATACGATGGTAGAAAAGAAAATTTTTACGGTGTTGAACCATCCCTAGGCATTTCACAGCAAGTAAGTTTGTTTGAAATACAGTCACTGTCACAAGGTAGAAAGCTCATTAATCAATTTACTCATAGCAAGCCCCCACAGACAGTAATTGGATGATAACCAGATCAGTTTTAGTGATACTGGTTAAGCAGTAAATTTTGGTCAAGACAAGGAAAACTCGAAGATTTTCTGTTCTATCAAGCCTGCCCCCGTAGTCATGATGCCTTGAGAACAATAAATAAGTCTCACTGTCCCCTGCTGCCATTTTGGAATCTCATGGGAGAGAGAAAAACTGTTGGAAAACCCCAAATCACTCACTCTACTGAAACTCAAAACTGCCTTCCAATAAGGAAATAACTTTTCCAAGTTTTTATCTTAACTGTGGTTCCCATGCTTGAAATTATCCAAAGTGAATTTTCACTCTCATTACCAGCCCTTCTGTAACAACAGCTTTATATGCTCACTAACCAATACTTTGTGCAAAGTTACTATTTTTCCATTACTCTTGCCCTTTGCATTTTAAAAAAAAACATTATTGGTAATGTAAACATTGTGAATTACACTGGCTTTTATACCCATGCTCAAATGTAGCATTTCTCAGCCTCTACCTGCAATTCAGTTCTCCATTCCTGATCTTTGACCTCCAGGAACAAAGAATAGGGAGGATGGCCAAGTCGTGGGTTTGCCCCTGGGCTTGACCCAGATAAATAGACTTGCAGCAGAGTGCATGCAGTCTGAGGAAGCATGGAAATGGAGGTCACTCTGGCTCATTGTCTTCTTTCCTTGATGTTATCCATATTTAGGTGTCCCTGGAGAGGAACAGTCATGTGGACTGGCCATGCTAAATTGCCTCATAGTGTCCAGGGATGTGCAGGCTACGTGGATTAGCCAAGATAAATGCAGTGTTATGGGGATAAGGTGGAGGGGGTGGGTCTGGGTGGGATACTCTTAGAGGGTCAGTGCAGATCCGAAGGGCCGAAAGGGCTCTATCTGCACTGTAGGGTCTCTATCATTCACTGTGACCACAAGTGCACATGGAACAGTTTAAACTGGAATTGATGCTGGAACTAATTAACTTACGGTGGCTCAGTGGTTAGCACTGCAGCCTCACAGCACCAGGGACCCGGGTTCGATTCCAGCCTCAAGTGACTGTCCGTGTGGAGTTTGCACATTCTCCCCCTGTCTGCGTGGGTTTCCTCCGAGTGTTCTGGTTTCCTCCCACGGTCCAAAGATGTGCAGGCTAGGTGGATTGGTCATGCTAAATTGCCCAGTGTTCAGGGGTGTGTGGGTTATAGGGGGATGGGTCTGGGTGGAATGCTCCAAGGGTCAGTGTGGACTTGTTGGGCCGAAGGGCCTGTTTCCACACTTTAGGGATTTTAATAAATTCTAACTTGTTTACTTTTTCTAATGTTATTAAATAACCAGTGCTAAAAAATAAATCTGAGCAAAAGGAGATCTTAAATCACCAACTGGTACTTTAAAGTGACCACACACTTTTAGGGAGCAGGTCAGTGCTCACTGCATTTGGTGTGGAACTGGAGTCACAACTCAGCCCAGACTATGTGAGGACAGCAGCTGTCCTTTTCTAAAGGGTGTTAGTTAGCCAGTTGTTTTTTTAATCACAGTTTCATTGGTCACTTTTACTGTTCCCAGTTTTCTTAAAAATTAGTTTAAGAATTTGAATGGACGTACTCTGGATTGCAATCACTACATTACAATACCCATTCATAAAGTCCAAATCTTACTTGTGCTTGATTTGTGTCTTTATCCATTTTTATCTTTCAGGATTTGTTTGAATCTCTGGATCACCTTCAAGCTTGGAGCTCATTCTGTCACCTGTGCCTTCGAAATCCTTGTTTTTCCTCTCCAAATAATATTGCCTTCATGTTAAATTGTATCTGATTCTGAATTGCCCATTCTTTTCTTCATTTAAGTCCTTAACTTCCTTTGGAGACTCACCCATAGAGAGAGAGAGATGCTCAATAGCCTCAGCTTCCTGATAGATGAACACTGTCTCTGGCATCATTATATGGAAGGCTGGGATGCATTGGCTGTGAAAAGAATGCAGTGTTCTCTTGGTGCCGAGCCTCAGTAGAGTCAGGATGTGTTCACTCCACCCAAAACAATGACTGAAATCCCTGAATATCACCTCAGGCACTGATTCAGGTGAGGCAGACAATCCAGACAGAAATTTCTGGAAATAACGACCTCGATCCTCTCTGCAATTTTATCTGACCAATTTCCCTTCAATTACTGTAAACAATTTCTGTGAAATCTGTTACATTTCAAGTGAGATATTTTGCTTATTGAATAATTCATTGTGTTGCAGCTTTTACTGAAATGTCCTTTTATTTCTACTTGTTAGATTTCATAAATGCAAGAGTAGTGTGGTTAGAAATAAAAAGTCTTTCAAGTGTAGTTAAAAGACAGTCACATCCACCTCATCCGTGTTTCATTAGATGAGGACAGTTGATTGGCTGGTGTAATTGTGAACCTAAGGGATGCTCTAACTTACCTCTGTTCCACATCTGATTACTGACTAATGACATTGATCAGGTGAGTTGCACATGTAACAGGATCAGGCTTGCGTTCACTTAGCTTATTTAATTGTCATTCAAGATGTCACAGCATGATTTACAACCATAGGACCTTTGAGAGAGAGAATGTGGCAAGATCAGTTCATCCATTTCATGGAGAAATTGAATGTTTCTCTTGTGCCCTTTAAGGGAGAAACTGGGAGGGGTAACTGACAAAAGTGAAAGCTTCTAGGGGGTTTTGTTGATTATCCCATGGTAATAGGTAAGTTACAATTACCAGGAATAACTTAAGTGGATTAACTATCATGTTTCTTTCAATATGGATGACATTGCCCTTCTAGACCAGAGAGAATATAAAATCACTGTCTTGCTCCTCCTTGTAGTTACACTGAATTCAACTGACATCCCAAGTTTTTGTGGTTTCTACTTCCTTTCAAGTTGCCTTTGTAATAATTTACAGCAACACCTACAGCAACTTAACAGTAAAATATTCTGAGGAATTCCACAAGAATGTTTATGAAAATCTGCTTCAATTTTAAAAAAGAAGACCAAAGGAATTGTCAAAGTGAAAACCCTTAAAGAATGTCTTGAAAGAGGATGAGGAGGCAGAAATAGTTAGAGAGGAATTTCAGAGCTTTGGACCCTGACAGCTAAAAGCACAACAATTATAGTCAGATGTGCAAGAGGCCAGATTAGAGATAGAGACAGTAAAGGCCATGGAGGGGCTTAAAAATAAGGAATTGCTTTTAAAAATTCATTCATGGGGTGAGGGCATCGTTGGCTAAGCCAACATTTATTGCCCATTCCTAATTGCCCACAGTGCAGTTAAGAGTCAACCACGTTGCTGAGAGTCTGGAGTCAAATGTCGGCCAAACCAGTGAGGATGGCAGCTTCCTTCCATAAAAGACGTTAATGAACCAATGGGTCTTTCTGACAGTTGACAATGGTTTCATGGCCACCATAATTCCAGATTTTTTTTATTGAATTTGCATTCCACCATCTACCATGGCAGGATTCAAACCTGTGAGCCCAGATCATTACCTGGGTCGCTGGATAATTGGCTAGCGATCATCCCATTATTGCGACATTGTGAGAGCTCTGGATGTGAATGCTTGATGAATACAGCACTGCTTCTGCAAGTTTTACTCTTGTTGCAGACAGGCTACTGACAAAGCTGGATTTTCCACACTGTCATTAATGAAAACAAATCACTAAGCAAGGATAACAGGCACCATTAGTCTCTTCGTATCATTTAGTTCAGTCATAGCCTTCCTATAGTGTGGAGATCAGAACTGCACACAGTAGCAGCTCCATTATAATTTTCCTGCTCTTGTATTCCATGCTTTGACTAATAAATACAAGTAACTCATATGCCCCTTAACCACCTTCAAGGATCTATGGATGTGCACACTTAATGTGTCCCTGATCCTCTGTACTTCCCAGGGTCCTATAATTCAATATGTACTCCATTGTCTTATTAATTGTCCGAAAGTGCATTACCTCACGCTTTTAAATTCTATTTGCCACTGTTCAGCCATCTATATTGTCCTGTCGTCTCAATCTTCCTTCTCTCTATTTACCATACCACCAGTTTTCATGTCATCTGTGAACTTGCTGATCATATCAACTACGTACAACAACACCCCTCAACCAACACCCCCTGCCCTGCCAGTATGCCGGTTTTGGTGATACAGTTTGCCAAATTGGCCTGGATTCAGTGGGCTGTTAGCTTCTTGACCAGTCTGCTGTACCATAACCTTGTCAGAAGCCTTACTGAAAAACCACGTAGACTGCATCAACTGCACTGACCACACCTAGTTACCTCCTTGAAAAATTTAATCAAATTTGTTAGACACGATCCTCAGTTATTTCAGAGTGACCCATATTGCTGCAGATCTGGAATCCTATGTAGGCCAGTCTAGGTAAGGACAGCAGAATTCATTTGCTGACGGTGCTATGAGCCAGATGTTTTATTTTTAAATTAACAACAATCCTTTATCATTATTAATGAGAGTAGCTTTTTATACCACCCCAGCAGCTGTTTTGGTGGTCTGTGAATTTGTCTGGCTGGAGCTCTTGTCTACTAGCATTAACATTGTGGTGCCACCCAGCAAGTGAGCAAATCTGAAATAATGAATAAAGACAATACGTGCTCAATGGCTCAACTTTGAGGGGAGTACAAGAGCAGAGGGGTCTCAGGGTTCACATGCATGATTCTCTGAAGTGGCCAAGAAGGCTTATAGGATCTGTGGGTTTATAAATAGAGGCTTGGAGCATAAAAACAAGGAAGTGATGTTGCAACTCCACAAATCATTGGTCAAACCACATTCTGGGCACCCTATTTAAGGAAGGATGTTAAAGTCCTGAGCATATTTAAATAAATTTACTAGAATTATATCAGGAATGAGAGATTTTAAATACAAGGAAAGATTAGACAATTTGGACTTAATCTTCTCTGCTCCAAGGACACTAAGAGGTGACTCTAATGGGGTGTTCAAAATAATGAGCAATTTTAACAGGGTAAAGAAGGATATTCTTTTTCCATTTGGTTGATACGTTAGTAGCTAAAGTCACAATTTCAACATTGTCGGTAAGAGAGTCAGGAGTGAGATGACGAGAAACTACTTGGGGAGCTGTTGGGATTTGGAATTAGCTGCCTGGGAGAGTGGTGCAGCCATATTCCATAGGAGGTTTCAAAAGAGAGCTGGATGTATATTTAAAAGTGATGAATTTTATGAGCGATAGAGATAGGGCTGGAGAATGGGACTAACTGGGTAGATCTTTCAGGAGCTGGTACAGACATGATGAATCAAATGGCCTTCTGTCCTGTAAAATTCCATGATTCTAATTACAACAAGTTTTTATGCAGAAATCACTGGTGCTGGGGTCCATGGAATTTTTGCATCAGTGCCAAGAGGTTTTAAAAAAGATGAGAAGCCCTGAGTTTGAGAGAGGGAAATAAAGATGAGTTGATGTGGAGGCAGAGGTGGGGTTGGTGACTATTCAGCATAATTAATTGAGGCATCTATTCAGATATTAATTGCTCCATTCATCCAAGTGGATTATACATCTTGGCCACCTTCAGTGGGCCCCAGTATCACAGATTTCAGTTTTCAAAATTTCAATTCACACCGTGCAATATCTAGAAGTAGTTGGAGGCACTGGATTCTGCCAATGATATGGATCCTGACAACATTCCTGCAATAGAACTGAAGACTTCTGCTCAGAGATAAAAGGTACTGCAGATGCTGGAGAATCCAAGATAACAAGGTGTGGGGCTGGATGAACACAGCAGGCCAAGCAACATCAGAGGAGCAGGAAAGCTTGACGTTTCGGGCCTAGACCCTTCATCAGAAATGGGGGAGGGTAAGAGGGTTCTGAAATAAATAGGGAGAGAGGGGGAGGCGGATAGGAGAGGATAGGTGGAGAGGAGGCAGACAGGTCAAAGAGGCGGCGATGGAGCCAGTAAAGGTGAGTGTAGGTGGGAGGGTAGGGAGGAGATAGGTCAGTCCAGGGAGGACGGACATGTCAAGGGGGTGGGATGAGGTTAGTAGATTGGGGGTGGGGCTTGAGGTCGGAGGAGGGGATAGGTGAGAGGAAGGACAGGTTAGGGAGGCGGAGATGAGCTGGGCTGGTTTTGGGATGCGGTTGGGGGAGGGGAGATTTTGAAGCTTGTGAAATCCACATTGATACCATTGGGCTGCAAGGTTCCTAGGCTGAATATGATTTGCTGTTCCTGCAGCCTTCGGGTGGCATCACTGTGGCATTGCAGGAGGCCCAGGATGGACATGTCGTCTGAGGAATGGGAGGGGGAGTTGAAATGGTTCGCAACTGGAAGGTGCAGTTGTTTGTTGCGAACTGAGCGCAGGTGTTCTGCAAAGCAGTCCCCAAGCCTCCGCTTGGTTTCCCCGTTGTAGAGGAAGCCACAACGGGTACAATGGATGCAGTATACCACATTGGCAGATGTGCAGGTGAACATCTGCCTGATGTGGAAAGTCTTCTTGGGGCCTGGGATTGGGGTGAGGGAGGAGGTGTGGGGGTAGGTGTAACACTTCCTGCGGTTGCAGGGAAAAGTGCCGGGTGTGGTGGGGCTGGAGGGGAGTGTGGAGCGGACACGGGAGTCGCGGAGGGAGTGGTCCCTCCAGAAAGCAGATAATCCCCCTCGTCCTCACGTACTACCCCACCAACCTCCAGATCCAACGCATCATCCTCCGACACTTCCGCCATCTGCAATCTGACCCCACCACCAAAGACATTTTTCCCTCCCCACCCTTATCTGCCAAACTTGATTTGGCACCGCATCTAATCCCTTGCTCACTTGCAGTAATGTGTACTATCTACAAGGTACACTGTAAAAATTCACCGAAGATCCTTACACAAGACCTTCCAAGCCACTCACCATCCTGACTTGGAAATATATTGCCATTCCTTCAGTGTCAATGGGCCCAAATCCTGGACTTCCCTCTCTCACAGTATTGTGCATCACCCTACAGCACATGGACTGCATCAGTTCAAGAAGGCTGCTCACCGACACGTTTCAGGGGCAGCTAGGAATAAGCAATAAATGTCAGCCATTCAGCGATGCCCGTGTCCGGTGACTGATTTAGAAACAAAATTAATGTCTTATTTTTAATTGTTTCCTGGCTTTTTCTGTCCTTTCCATTCTCTACAAGTTTAGTTCCCAGCCTGATCACTTTGAAGGAGACTGTCATGATGCTTTGGTAAAAGTTCCCTTATTTTGTTAAAGTGATGTATTGTGATAAATATTTTCATACCCTTAACCATTAAAAGGAATCATTATTCCCGTTCTCTGTACGGGAGATGGTGGCATAGTACTGGATCACAAGCCAAACTAAAACTCAGGAGTCATTGGGTTCAAATTGCATCGTGGCACCTGGTGGAATTTAAATTCAATTAACAAAGTTGCATTGAAGGCTGGTCTTCATGATGGTGACTATGAAACAATCATTGATTTTTTAAAAAATCAATCTGGTTCATCGGTGTCCTTTCGAAAAAGGAAACCTGTCGTTCTTGTTAAGTTTACATGTCGCTCTTCACTGCACTCTGGCCACTTTGATCAAGGAGAATTGGGGAGGGGCGCTGGTTTGCCAATGGCACCAATATCCTAGAAAAGAATAAATCCTGTCTACCGTAATTATTAGGTCATACGCGCAGAGGAATACCTTTCCAGCCTCCGAGCCACAGACACGTATCCTCTCAGGCACTCACCTACACTGAGAATGATTCTTAGATACAGTAACATACTCGATTACATAGAAATACACAACACTGATACGCACACAGTAACACCAAAAATGATACACACATAGTTATACACAACGCTAGCTATACACATACTGTCAGACCGATACAAACTTGCAGACAGCTGCACCAACAGTGATACAGTCACCTTGATGTGTACGCAGATACCAGCGGCTCGTGGAATCGGACTGTTAAAAACTCGGATCCACTCATTTTCTGTGCCCATTAAGTGATCTGGTCAAATTCCGACAGATTAATTTTAGATTTTCCAATCTTGAATTGGTGAGAGATCGAGACACAACTGAACTTTCGGAACAATGTGAAATTCAGGGTATATTCTGGGGAAAGGTTACATTTACTCAGAACAGATGGTCAGCTGAAATGCTAAACACACAGTTAATCCCTCTGTGGTCTCGGGATTACAGAGTCAGAATTGCCCCGGTTTTTATCCCATTGTTTTATGTCTAACCCTGGCAGCACTTGTCCGGTCCGTACCTGCAGCGCGGGCACTTACCTGTGCAGGTGAGGCAGTGGCGCAGCCGGTGAGGAAGGACGGCTGGAGCTCCTTCTCTGTCACTGTCTCCCCATTCGTAGTGCGTCTCACCTCTCCTCTCCTTCACCTCCTCCTGGCATCGGCGCTGAGATGTGACAGAGACTCTGGGCGGAAACCTGTTTAAGAGAGATACTCAAAACCAATTTCATTTTCATTTTAATTCCAATTCTGAAAACCATAACTCGAGTGAGTCAACAGGTCAAACTGGTTAGCGATGGAGAGGGAGTTGTGAAACTGATACCTGATGCGGGGAACGCTCCGCAGACGTTCGGGGAGAGACTGAAGTTCCCCATAAACTTTTCCGAAACACCCACGTGAATGGGAACCCGTGTACTCCTGAGCATCTTCAAAATTACAACCCTATCAACAAATAACCAAGAAAACAGATCCTAATATATTTCCCAAAGGGCGGATAAAAACAGGGAGTCCTATTGCCGCCGCCAACAACCAGCTGGAACAGTGCCCAAATGCTGGTAAAAGAATTGCGTTCATGTAGCGCCCTTTATCACCTCGCGACGTACTTGCTTAGCAATGGAATATTTTCATTTAAAAAAACAAGCTCAAGAGTTGCTGGAGGAGCGTAGCAGGTCTGGCAGCATCTGTGGAGTCAAACAAAGTTAGCGTTTCGCGTCTGATTTGGCTCTTGTTATGCAGAAAAGTCATGCCGCACTCGAGAAGTTAACTTTCTTTCTCCAGACGTGCTAAGCTGTTTTCTCCAGCATTCTCCGCGTTTCAGGTTTCCAGCATCAGCTCTTATTTGAGCATTTTCTAAATGTTGCCATGGGTTAAGGAAGGAAACAGATAAGGACATAAGAGATAGGAGCAGGAGTAGGCCAGAAACAAAAACAGAAGTAAAAACCAAAAGAACTGCGGATGCTGTAAGTCATGAACAAAAACGTAAGTTGCTGGAAAAGCTCAGCAGGTCTGGCAGCATCTGTGAAGCGAAATCGGAGTTAAGTTTCGGGTCCAGTGACCCTTCCTCAGTCCATGTGGGCCATGGACCCTGCTTGGCCATTCAATAAGATCATGGATAATCTTTTGGTGGACTCAGCTCCACTTACACACCTGCTCACCACAACCTTTAATTCCCTCACTTTTCAAAAATTTATCTGTCTTTGCCTTAAAGATATTCAATGAGGTAGGCAGGGAATTCCACAGATTCACAATGCTTTGGGTGAAGAAGTTCCTCCACATCTCTTTGTGTACTGCAAGCTCCTAGGCAGAGCAATGGAGGGCAGAATATTTCCAGTACAGAAAGAGGCTGCTCGGCCAGTCTTGTCCATGTCTGTTTGGTGCTAGAGATTATTTTTCTACATAATGATCAGATTCTGTTTTGAAGGCTTCTACTGAACCTGCCTCCGCACCCTTTGTGACAATGGATTCCTGCTGCTCTGATGCTGCTTGGCCTGCTGTGTTCATCCAGCTCTACACCTTGTTATCTCAGATTCTCCAGCATCTGCAGTTCCTACTATCTCCTCATGTCACTGCTTTGTTTTAAATGAGATAAGGGCATGATGGTGTGTTTTTTTAATGGTTATTAAGGGATAAATATTTATCAGACACTCCCTGGTCTGCAGAATGATGTAATAGTATATTTTAAGTTTAAACATGGTTTAGTTCTAAAGCTGTTGTCACCTGTAGCTTTCAGTACTCCCTCACCCTTCACTGCCTTCCTAACTTTTCCTTCCATAAACTGTTGTCTTTTTCCTGTCTCACTCCCACTCTTGCTCAGCTGGCTCCTTATTGCTCAGCTCATTCAGTTCCAATACCTTGTCCAAAAACTCTTTTCCCAAAAAGCTGTGGATGTTGGGAGTCAATTCAAATTGCTGAGCTGAAGTTGGATAGATTCCTATTCAGAAAGCATTGAGAACTATATTGGGAACAAACCCTCGAAAGAGCATTCCACTCCAAACCATCCTATCCCCATAATGCTCAGCAAAGAGTTGGAAGGGTTCGAAAGGAGACAATTCAACAATGTCCATGATCCAGACTGGTACTAAAATTGTGCTGTTCTGATTTTTATCCCTTCCAGACTCACAGTGTTGTGTCTCATGACATGTCTGTTTGTATGTCTGGTTGTATGTGCATGGAAACTTTATGAAAGGGGTAGAATATAAGTTATAAAGTTATAGATTAGCTTCTGAAGAAGGGTCAGTGGACTCTAAACATTTACTCTGTTTTATCTCCACCAATGCTGCTGTATCTACTGAGTTTCTCCAACAATTTCTGCTGTTATAGATTAGCTCTTTGACTTGTCTCTTTTTTAACATTGGTTGGACAGCTAGTTGAAGACAATAAATAATTACTCCCTTGTTAATGGAAAAAGAAACAGTCTTTATTCTTTGAACCTGATTTGGATAGTAAAATTGTGCAATTTGGTGGTTTAATTAAATGTTCACATTTGTGATGGCTCAAGGAATGGTGAGATTTGATTTCCAGAACATTACCCTGATGAGTCATGACAACATTTTGGGGGCACAGTGACTCAGTGGTTAGCACTGCAGCCTCACAGTGCCAGGGATTCGGGTTTAATTCCAACCTTAGGCAAATGTCTGTGTGGAGTTTGCACATTCTCTTCTTCTCTGCATGGATTTCCTCTCACAGTCAAAAGGTGAGGTGGATCGGCCATACCAAATTGCCCATAGTGTAGGTTAGGTAGACTGGCAATGGAGTTTGCGGGGATAGTGTGCGTCTGGGGGAGACGCTCTTCAGAGGGTCAGTGTGAACTTTTTGGGCCAAATGGCCTGTTTCAACACTGTAGGGATTCTAACTGCCAGAGCGAAGACGGCAGAGCTAGTAATACAGGAGAGACCAGATACTCAAAGCAAAGTGACATCAGAATCCATTCATATTGAGTTGCAGTTAAAGCAGTCTGAGCATGAGGAAAGGATGAAAAAAGGTGGAGATGGTAGAGAAAGAGGAGGAAAGACTAAAGAAAGACAAGGAAAAGAAATTAATTTTTTTTAAAATGGAAATGAGAAGGTTGGAATTAGAATTCAAGAGGGAGAAACAGAAAGAATATCAGCTTAGGATAATGCAGATATTAGAGGAGAAAAAGAAAAGAAAAGAAAGTTACAGTACAGGAACAGGCCCTTCAGCCCTCCAAGCCTGCGCCGATCCAGATCCTCTATCTAAACCTGTCACCTATTTTCCAAGGATCTGTATCCCTCTGCTCCCTGCCCATTCACGTATCTGCCGAGATACATCTTAAATGACGCTATCGTGCCCATCTCTACCACCTCCACTGGCAATGCGTTCCAGGCACCCACTCCACCCTCTGTGTAAAGAACTTTTCATGCATATCTCCCTTAAACTTTTCCCCTCTCACCTTGAAATCGTGACCCCTAGTAATTGAGTCCCCACTCTGGGAAAAAGCTTCTTGCAATCCACCCTGTCTATAACTCTCATGATTTTGTAAACCTCAATCAGGTCCCCCCTCAACCTCCATCTTTCTAATGTAAATAATCCTAATCTACTCAACCTCTCTTCATAGCTAGTGCCCTCCAAACCAGGCAACATCCTGGCGAACCTCCTCTGCACCGTCTCCAAAGCATCCACATCCTTTGGTAATGTGGAGACCAGAACTGTAAGCAGTATTCTAAATGGGGTCGAAACAAAGTCTGATACAACTGTAACATGGCCTGCCAACTCTCGTACTCTATACCCCGTCCGATGAATGGAAGCATGCTATATGCCTTCTTGACCACTCTATCGACCTGCGTTGCCACCTTCAGGGTACAATGGACCTGAACTCCCAGATCTCTCTGTGCATCAATTTTCCCCAGGGCTTTTCCATTTACCGTATAGTTCGCTCTTGAATTGGATCTTCCAAAATGCATCACCTCGCGTTTGCCTGGATTGAACGCCATTTGCCATTTCTCCGCCCACCACTCCAATCTATCTATATTCTGCTGCATTCTCCGACAGTCCCCTTCACTATCTGCTACTCCACCAATCTTAGTGTCATCTGCAAACTTGCTAATCCGACCATCTATACCTTCCTCCGGATCATTTATGTATATCACAAACAGCAGTGGTCCCAACACAGATCCCTGTTGAACACCACTGGTCACAGTTCTCCATTTTGAGAAACTCCCTTCCACAATTCTCTGTCTCCTGTTGCCCAGCCAGTTCTCTGTCCATCTAGCCAATACGCCCTGGACTCCATGCATCTTCACTTTCTCCATCAGCCTACCATGGGGAACCTTATCAAATACCTTAATGAAGTCCATGTATATGACATCTACAGCCCTTTCCTCATCTATCAACTTTGTCACTTCCTCAAAGAATTCTATCAAGTTGGTAAGACATGACCTTCCCTGCGCAAAACCACGCTGCCTATCACTAATAAGCCCATTTTCTTCCAAATGTAAATAGATCCTATCCCTCAGTATCTTCTCCAGCAGCTTCCCCACCACTGACGTCAGGCTCACCGGTCTGTAATTACCTGGATTATCCTTGCTACCCTTCTTAAACAAGGGTACAACATTAGCAATTCTCCAGTCCTCCGGGACCTCACCCGTGCTGAAGGATGCTGCAAAGATATCTGTTAAGGCCCCGGCTATTTCCTCTCTCGCTTCCCTCAGTAACCTGGGATAGATCCCATCCGGACCTGGGGACTTGTCCACCCTAATGCCTTTTAGAATACCCAACACTTCCCCCTCCTTATGCCGACTTGACCTAGAGTAATCAAACATCTATCCCTAACATCAACATCCGTCATGTCCCTCTCCTCAGTGAATACCGACGCAAAGTACTCATTAGGAATCTCATTCATTTTCTCTGACTCCTTGCATAACTTCCCTCTTTTGTCCTTGAGTTGGCCTACCCTTTCTCTAGTTACCCTCTTGCTCCTTATGTAGGAATAAAAGGCTTTGGGATTTTCCTTAACCCTGTTTGCTAAAGATATTTAATGACCCCTTTTATCCCTCTTAATTACTCATTTCAGATTGGTCCCACTTTCCCGATATTCTTCCAAAGCTTCGTCTGTTTTCAGTCGCCTAGACCTTATGTATGCTTCCTTTTTCCTCTTTGCTAGTCTCATAATTTCACCTGTTATCCATGGCTCCCTAAGCTTGCCCTTTTTATCCCTCATTTTCACAGGGACATGTCTGTCCTGCACTCTAATCAACCTCTCTTTAAAAGCCTCCCACATATCAAATGTGGATTTACCCTCAAACAGCTGCTCCCAATCCACATTCCCCAGCTCCTGTCGAATCTTGCTGTAGTTGGCCTTCCCCCAATTTAGCACTCTTCCTTTAGGACCACTCTCGTCTTTGTCCATGAGTATTCTGAAACTTACAGAATTGTGATCACTATTCCCAAAGTAATCCCCTACTGAAACTTTAACCACCTGGCCAGGCTCATTCCCCAACACCAGGTCCAGTATGGCCCCTCCCCGCATTGGACTATTTACATACTGCTCTATAAAACCCTTCTGGATGTTCCTTACAAATTCTGATCTATCTAAACCTCTAACACTAAGTGAATCCCAGTCAATGTTGGGAAAATTAAAATCTCCCATCACCACCACCCTGTTGCTCCCACACCTTTCCATAATCTGTCTACATACTTGTACCTTTATCTCACGCTCGCTGTTGGGAGGCCTGTAGTACAGCCCCAACATTGTTACCGCACCCTTCCTATTTCTGAGTTCTGCCCATATTGCCTCACTGCTCGAGTCCTCCATAGTGCCCTCCTTCAGCACAGCTGTGATATCCTCTTTGACCAGTAATGCAACTCTACCCCTTTTACCTCCATCTCTATCCGCCTGAAGCATCGATATTCTGGGATATTTAGTTGCCAATCTTGCCCTTCCCTCAACCAAGTCTCAGTAATAGCAATAACATCATACTCCCAGATACTAATCCAAGCCCTAAATTCATCTGCCTTACCCACTACACTTCTCGCATTAAAACAAATGCATCTCAGACCACCTGTCCCTTTGCATTCATCATCTGCTCTCTGCCTACTCTTCCCCTTAGTCATACTGACTTCATTATCTAGTTCCTTACAGGCTTTAGTTACTACCTCCTTACTGTCTACTAACCTCCTCATTTGGTTCCCATCCCCCTGCCACATTAGTGTAAACCCTCCCCAACAGCATTAGCAAAAGCATCCCCTAGGACATTGGTTCCAGTCCCGCCCAGGTGTAGACCATCCGATTTGTAATAGTTCCACCTCCTCCAGAACCGGTCCCAATGTCCCAAAAATCTGAACTCCTCCCTCCTGCACCATCTCTCAAGCCACTCATTTATTCTGCCTATTCTTTCATTTCTACTCTGACTAGCACGTGGCACTGGTAGGAATCCTGAGATTACTACCTCTGAGGTCCTACTTTTTAACTTGGCTCCTAACTCCCTAAATTCTGCTTGTAGGACCTCATCCCATTTTTTTACCTATAATCATTGGTGCCTATATGCACCACGTTCACCTTCCCCCTTCAGAATGTCCTGCATTCGATCTGAGACACCCCTGACTCGTGCACCTGGGAGGCAACATACCATTCGGAAGTCTCATTTTCGACCACAGAACCACCTATCTACTCCCCTTACAATCAAATCCCCTATGACTGCAGCCCTTCCACTCTTTTTCCTGCCCTTCTGTACTGCAGAGCCAGCCACAGTGCCATGAACCTGGCTACTGCTGCCTTCCCCTGGTGAGCCATCTTCCCCAACGGTATCCAAAACAGTATACCTGTTTTGGAGGGAGATGACCGCAGGGGACACCTGCACTGCCTTCCTGCTTTTCTTCTGCCTTTTGGTCACCCGTTCCCTTTCTCCCTCAGCAATCCTAATCTGCGGTGTGACCAATTTGCTAAACGTGCTATCCATGATTTCCTAAGCCTCGTGGATGCTCCAAAGTGAGTCCATCCGCAGCTCCAGAGCCGTCTAACAAGAGCTGCAGCTGGATACACTTCCTGCACATGTAGGAGTCAGGGACATCAGCCGCGTCCCTGAGCTCCCACATTGAGCAAGAGGAACATAACACAGGCCTGGGATCTCCTGCCATTTTTACTCTTAAGCTTAACTTAGCCCTACTATAATATCAAATAATAGATAAATGAAATGAAAAATTTATTACCAATCACTCTACTTACCAGCACACAATAAAAAAAGAAAAAGAAAAACCTTACCTTCTCAACACACCACAGAGTCTTTTTTTTCAGTTAGAGGAGGAGGCTGGGTGGGAGACACTACACGTGTAGTGCCTCGGGTGTAGCCACTGCCCAAATATATCAGTTCACCCACCTTCCCAGAGCGCAATTCGACCGCTCCCACTCAGCTCTGCTAAATTCAGAAGCTTAAGGAGGAGGGGGAGAATTGGAGTCATAAAGTTCCAATAAGGAAATGCTTATGTTTGTCCAGGCCTTACCAAAACTTGAGGAAAAAGATGTATACGCAATCTTTGATAACAAGCATGGGGCTGGATGAACACAGCAGGTCAAGCAGCATCATAGGAGCAGGAATCTTTGTTTCGTTTGAGAAAAAAGCTAATCAGATGCAATGGGTGAAGGAGAACCGGACGATGTCCGTATAAGGTAAATTGGCAGATAGAGCTCTTGAATTTTATGCTATTCTGTCAGAGGAGGCTTCTAAAGATTATAATGCTGTAAATTAGGCTATTCTAGGTGCATATGAGTTATAGAAAGACCAAATAGGTAAATGTCTTGAAATTTAAAGGACAGAAAACATTGAATTTCAATGGGTTCGGCAAAGTTATTTTGGTGGATAAGAGTATGAAGAGTTGAAACCACATATAAAGCTCACCGAGAGATTCTTTGGAAGAATTTAAAGAAGAATAAGAGGAGACCTTTCTGAATCACATCAGATTCTTCAGGGATTTTGACAGTGTTATTGAATAAAGGTTGTTTCCACTTGTGGGAGAGTCTAAGACCAGAGGGCATCATCTCAAAATATGGGGTCGGCCATTTAAGATAGAGGTAAGGAGGAATTTCTGTGTGAATCTGTGGAATTCTGTACCGCAGAGGACTGTCAATGCTGCTTTCAAGAAGGAGTTAGGTTTGGTTCTTGGGGCCAAAGGGCTCAAAAGTTATGGGGGGATAGAGGGAACAAGTTACTGAGTTGGGTAATCAGCCATGATTATACTGATTAGGGAGCAAGCTTGACAGGCTGAATGGCCTATTCCTGCCCCTGTTTTTTATTTTTCTATAGGTTGGGTTAAACAGCTAATTCAAGGCTGAGATAGGCAGATTTATAATCAGTAAGGGAAGCAAGCGTTATAGGGAAAAGGCAGGAAAATGGATTTGAGTGTTACCTGATCAGCCATGGTCTCCTTAAATAAGGGAGTAGACTTAAAAGCATTGAATGGTCTACTTCTACTCTGATGTCTTATGCTCTGACAGTCCAAACATGTAAAACCAAGTGGGCTGACCTATTTCAATATAGACTTTTAGATTGGCAGGCAGACTTAGATTTCTTATTTCACAATATAATGCATAAAATATGCTGAATGTCACAGTTACTTTCACAATTCTTACAATTGATGTGTCTCATCATCAATATGCTAGGGCATCAACAATTAGATTATGCTGAGAGATTAAGTGAACTGGGGCACATTCCCTGGCATATCCCAAGACTATATGGTAATATTATTGAGGGTTTTAGGATTTTGAATGACAGTAAGAAATTTATTTATATTTCATGGGCCGTGGTCTCAGCATATGCAGTAGGCCATTTCAGACTGAGATGAGGAAAAATGTCTTCACTCAGAGGGTGGTGAACCTGTGAAATACACTTCAACAGAAGGCTGTGGAGGCCAAGTCAGTGAGTATAGTTAAGAAAGAAATAGATTTCTAGAAGAGAAAGGAGTTGAGATATGTGGAAAGAGCTGGAATATGTCGTTGAGGTAGAGGATCAACCATGATCATGCTGAATTGTGGGGCAGGCTTGGTGGGTAGAAGGACCTACACCTGCTGCTATTTCCTTGTTTCTATGCACATTTAATTTATTAAAATGTTGCAAAGCTCTTCATTTAAGGATAGAAGAAATTGGAGCGAAGCTTCATTATTTGGTTGACTTTCTTGACTACTCTGCCATTCACCAAGACCATGCTGAATCTTTTACCTTAACACTATCTTCATGTGCCATCCCATCTCACTTGATCGGCTCAGTGTCTAACAATGTTATCCACGTCAGGAACATTATCAATACAATCTGGCACCAAGCCTCAAAAGGAGACATTAGGGCAGAAGACAAAAAGCTTGGTGAAAGGTGTTGGGTTTAAGGAGGATTCCAAAGGAAGACAGTGAGATTTGACTTGATTTATTATGTGACATGTATCGAGATACAGTGAAAAGTATTGTATTGCATGTTATCCAGACAAATCATACCTTACATAAGTACTTTAGGGTAACAGAACAGAATGCAGAAAATAGTGTTACAGCTACTGAGAAGGTGCAAAGAAAGATCAGCTCTAATTTATGAGAGGTCTTTTCATAAATCAGATAACAGCAGGGAAGAAGCTGTTCTTGAATCTGTTGGCACGTGTTTTCAAACTTTTGGATCTTCTACCCAATGGAAGAGGGTTGAAAAGAGTATAATCAGGCCCCGAAGCAGCGGGAAGTATGGATGAAGTCAGTGGATGGAAGGCTGTTTTTCGTGATGGACTAGACTTCATTCACAACACTGTGTAATTTATTGCAGTTTTGGGCAGTGAAGTTGCCATACTAAGCTGTGATGCATCCAGATAGGATGTTCTCTGTGGTGCATCTATAAAAATTGGTAAGAATTGTCGTGGAAATGCCGAATTTTCTTAGCCTTCTGCGGAAGTTGAGGTGTTAGTCTGTTTTCTTGACTGTAGTATTGATGTGAATGGACCAGGACAGATTGTTGGAGATCTTTACTTCTAGAAACTTGAAAGCTCTCAACCACCTCCGTCTCAACACCACTGGTACAGACAAGGCTGTCCACTCCGCTTCCTGAAGTCAATGACCAGCTCCTTCGTTTTGCTGTCATTGAGGGAGAGATTGTTATTTTAATACCATGCCACTAAGCTCTGTATCTCTTCTCTGTACTCTGTCTCATTGTTGTTTGAGATCCAATCTACTACTGTGGTATCATTAGCACATTTGTAAATGGAATTGTACCTGAATTTGGCCACACAGTTGTGAATGTATAAGGTGTAGAGTGAGAACTGAGCACGCAACCTTGCAGGGCGCTAGTGTTGAGGATTATCATGGAGGAGGTGTTGTTGCCTGCCCTAACTGATTTTGCTCTGTGGATCAGGAAGTCAAGAATCCAATTGCTGAGGGGGGAGCAGAGCCCAAAGTCTCAGAGTTTGGAGATGAGTTTGTTTGGAATTATGGCACTGAAGGTGGAGCTAAAGTCAATAAATAGGAACCTGACATAGGTGTCCTTGCTATGCAGATGTTCCAGGGATGAGTGTAGAGCCAGGGAGATGGCCTGTGATAAATGAGCACAGAGATCTCAGAGGGTTGTGAATTTAATGGAAATTATAGAGGCAGGGAGGGGCAAGGCCATGGTGTTAGTTGGAAACAAGAATAAGAATAATTAAATCAACTTGTTCCTCATTGAGTTTAAATAGACAGCTCAAGAGATGATGGTCTTGAGTTGGGGCACAACAGAGATTTGAAATGACTTCAAGTTTATGGGGGTAGAACATGGGAAGGCTGCCAACACTGCGGATGCGCCAACACTGTGGGTGCACGAACACCAAACATGTCTCAAAATGATAATTCACCACCTTTGACAATAAATGCTGGCCTAACCATCACTGTCTCACTCTGTGGTTATGACCCAGCTAATAGCCAATGTCTTTTTCCTGGGGTAGGGAGTCCAAAACTAGAAGGCATAGAGTCATAAAGGTTTACAAGATGGAAACGGGTCCTCAGCCCAACTTGTCCAATGCTACCCAGTTTTCACGATTAGATTTAAGGTAAGTGGGGAAAGATATAAAAGGGACCTAAGGGGCAACTTTTTCATGCAGAGGGTAGTGCAAGTGTGGAATGAGCTGCCAGAGGAGTGGTGGAGGCTGGTACAATTACAGCATTTAAAAAGCATTCGGATGGGTACATGAATAGGAAGGGTTTAGAGCAACATGAGGCAAATGCTGGCAAATGAAACTAGATTAATTTAGGATATCTGGTCAGCATGGACCAATTGGACTGAAACATCTGTTTCTGTGCTGTACAACTCTATGACTCTGAGTCAGATCCCAGAGTGAGACCTAGCTTTATAGGTCATAAGTTTTAATTTTGAAATTTGCTTACAATGGAGGTCAGTCATTATTGACAAAAGGCTATCAGTGTACCTTTAGCAAAAGAAAATAAAATGTTTACTGCACAAATGGAAAAAAAAATTACACTGTAAAAACCAAAGGTCTTAATACAAATATCAGAAAAAATGTTATAACCCATTTGCTCACAACAACCATACAGACACTAACCTTCAATTAAAGATCACCCTGTCTCCACTGTCTTGATAGGTGGTCATGGATATAACTGGCTTCTTTTTCGCATACTTCTGCATTCACTGTAAGTGAACTGGCGGATAGGTATTGCAGGGACATGTACGTAGAGGGCTAGGCCTGCAGTGTGGAAGCAGATTTGAGTGATCAGTGATACAAGAATTGCACATTGCCTTATATGTGAGGTGATTAAAAAGACCACACGAGATGACAAGACTGAGGGGTGGCCATGAATAACAATTAGGGGGTTTTCTTTCGGGTGGAGAGTTTTAGGGTGGATAAGAGGGCTGTGAACTCAAAGGGAGAAAGCATAGTGGATTTTGATGGAGGTTTAAAATCATCAAGGATGAGAAGTTGTTCGGTGCAATGGCTAAGAAACCAGTGGGGAGATAAACAATGAGAATATATCGGGGAAAGGAATTGTTAGGGTAGACCTGGAGAAATATTTCTCACTGGTGGGGTGCCTGGGACAAGGGGACAAAATGCTAAAATCAGAGCCAGACCATGCAGAAGAGAAGAAAGGAAACTTTCCTTCACTGAAAAGCTGGTAGGAGTCTGGAATCCTCTCCCGTTAAAAAGCCATAAGCTCTTGCACAGATCAATATACATCGGAGATCAATAGATTGTTGCCATACAATGATGAAATGGAGTCAAAGCAGATCAATGGAGTTCAGATGCATATCTGCAATGATTGGACTGACGAATGGAACACACTCAAGTGACTGAATGGTCTCCTTTGGTTCCCCTGTGGGTTTTGACCTTGTGCCTGCAGATAATGAAATGTGGTAGGGAAGAAAGGGGAGAGGGTCTCAGAAAGGGAAATCCTCAGGTTGTTGATTCAGAGAAGGCAGTTCGTCCAATAATGGAAATGCAATAGTTCTACTCATTTTTGGTATGAATGGAATCACCATTAGTGAAATGCTGGGGCAGCACTGGAGGAAAAATGATGGAGAATGATTATATTGAGGAGTGAGGCAGAGGGATTAGGCTGTGAGGGAAATTAAATGGGGCTAGGATTGAAGAAAGTCAGTGGAATTAGACTGGGTGAGATAGCAGTGCTGGGAATGAGTGGGTGGTAGGATTAGACTGGATGGGATGTTAAAAGGTGCTGGGAGTAAGGGGAAAGTAAGATTAGACTTGATGGGCTATTAAAGGGTGTGGGAAGTGAGAGGGAGAATGGGATTTGAAAATGAATAAACTTTCAACCTGGAAGAAATCAAGAGATGAACAAGGACGAAGAACTTAAAACAGGGCACCTTAAGGCGCTGGGGAAAGAAAAGATCAGATCCAAAGGCTGACACATGCCCAGGATTAGATGATTTGCATTCTAGGGTCCTTATGAAAGTGACTGCTGATATACTCAAGGCATTGATTATAATTTTCCAAAATTGCTTTGAGTCTGGAAGGGTCGCTATGAGTTGAAATATAGCAAATGGCAACATCTTTAGTCAAAAATGGTGAGTGGGAGGCAGAAAGCAGGAAACTATAGGCCAGGTAACTGAGCATCTATCACAGGGAATTATTTAAAGCAAACATTAAAGAGGTTATAGCAGGATACTTAAAAACTGACAATTTGATAAGGCTCAGTCAAGGTGATTTTCTAAAAATGCAAACTCTGTTTACTAATCCAATTGAGGCTTTTGAAGAAGTAACTAGCAACTTGGATGTAGGGGAGTTTGCAGTTGTGGTGAGTTTAGAGGTATTTGATATGACATTACGTCTAAGGTCACTACACAAGGTAGGGCACATGGAACAGCAGGTAACATATTAGAAGGATTGCTTAGCTCACAAGAAGCAGAAGTTGGGATGAATAGGTCTTTTTAGGTTTGTCAAGCTGTAACTATGAAGTGCAGCAGAGGTCATTGTGGGGGCCTCAATTACATACATTGATATTGTTACATCTCATTGGAGCAGAGCATTAGAAATCAGCTCCAACAGTTTCCGGAGTCATCCCAAAAGTTAAAGATTTTCTCAAAGAATGTAAAGTTCCCCAATTTATTAGACCCAGGTTAATAGAACCAGGTTTCTGTATCTTATGAGAATTACTGCATTTTTTTATTCACTCATAGGACATGGGCATCACTAGCTGGCCAACATTTATTGCCCGTCCTTAGTCGCCCTTCAGAAAATGGTGGTGAACAGCCTTCTTGAATTGCTGCAGTCCATGTGCTGTAAGTTGACCCACAATGCCCTTGTGGAGGGAATTCCAAAATTGTGACCCAGTGACACTAAAAGAACAACAATACATTTCCAAGTCATGACAATGAGTGTCTTCAAAGCAAACTTGAAGGTGGTGGTGCACCTGTGTATCTACTGCCCTTGCCCTTCTAGATGGAAGTGTTTGTGGGTTTGGAAGATGCTGCCTAAGCATTTCTGGTGAATTATTATAAATAAGTAGATTCTAGCTACAGGTTAGCAACTATGATCTGTCAATATACTGCTTTAGTCATTAAAACTCTATAACTAAAACTCTATATGGTGGCCCAGTGGTTAGCACTGCTGCCTCACAGCGCTAAGAACCTGGGTTTGATTCCACCCTCGGGTAACTGTCTGTGTGGAGTTTGCACATTCTCCCTGTGTCTGTGTGGGTTTCCTCTGGGTACTCCGGTTACCTCCCACAGTCCAAAGATGTGCAGGTTAGGTGGATTAATCATGCTAAATTGCCTGTAGTGTCCAGAGATATGTAGATTAAGTGGGTTATAGGGGGATGAGTCTGGGTGGGATGCTCTGAGGTTCAGTGTGGACTTGTTGGGCCAAAGGGCCTGTTTCCACACTGTAGGGATTCTATGAAATAACCCATTTATAAAACTGCTTCTACACACATATAAACAAGAAAAAATGTATAATGGGCAGAGGAAAAAACTGGAAATGTAGTTCAACAGCCTCAGTCCACAAGGTTTACTGATTTGATTGTTTTGCTTTCCAGGACTTGCTATTCATCAATCTCTCTTCTCCAAGTATCTTTCCACTTCTTTCCAGAAGGCACAGAGTGACTGGTTGACAAATTGCAAAATTTCTTTCTTACTTGTTAAAAGCCACAACTGACAGAAATTGGTGAAGGAAAATAAAGTGGCTTTCTTTGGAGTTTAAGTTTTTTTTGCTGCAGGGAGACAGGCACCACCTTCCTTTTGGAGGTCTGAAAATTTCATATCCACAATCTGATCAGCTACCTAGGAGCCAATCACATAGTTGTTGGCAGTTGTTATTGACATTTGGTCACAACTGCAAAATCAAATCAGCTACTTGTTGCTGGCTAAATTTCACTCGGCACACTCCCTCTGGGGTCAGTCAATCTGTAACTAATTGCATCCACTGGTTGACAATCATAAACTCAGGCAGGGATTCTCCAGAAAACAATTAGTTATAAGAAGACATGTGACTACCAAGAAATGTCATGTCAAAAAAAATCCTAATGTCCGTTAAACAAAATCCATGGAAAGAAGAATCCAGTTGTGCACAGTCCTTCGAACTCAGGTCAACAAAACATTAAATATGAAGCTATCATAACAATCGGGCCTTGCAAGTGAAAGGCCGTATATAACAGAATTTCAATCACCAGAAGGCAATGGAGTCTGAGTCATTGAATATATTAAAGGTTGGTTTTGGTGGAGGTTCGATAGTCAGGGGAATCAAGGATTATTAGGGCAGGCAAGAAAATGGGAAAGGACTAAACCCGGAGCAGTTATGAACTTATTGAGGGAAAGACGAGTTTGAGGGGCTGAATAGTCTACTCCAAATTTGTAAATTATTATGAAATGTCTCACTGGGTGCTCAAAGAAGAGATGGCAGAGACTCTGACCCTCATTTTTCAGTCTTGTCTATATACAGGCTTGGTAACAGGGTAGAGTCACACATAGACTTAATCCTTCATTGGTCAGAATATTCAGACTTGCAGTTGGGTCGTCATGTTGTGGCTTTAGAGGACATTGGTGAGGCCAGTGTCCTAGAACACTGTGTACAATTCAGGTTGCCCTTTGATAGAAAGGATGTTATTAAATTTGAGAGGATACAGAAAAAATTTGCAAGAATGTTGCTGGCTCTGAAGGGTTTGAATGATAGGGAGAGGCTGAATAGGCTGGGGCTTTATTCCCTGGAATGTCGGAGGCTGAGCTTTAGAAAGGTTTATAAAATCAGGAGGGGCACAGATGAGGAGAATAGCCAAGGTCTTTTTTCTAGGATGGGGGAGTCCAAAACTAGAGGACATAGGTTAAAGGTGAGAGGGGAAAGATTTTAAAAGGACCTGAAGGGTAACTTTTTCATGCAGAGCATGGTGCATGTACGAGCTGCTGGGGGAAATGATGAAAGCGGGTACGATTAAAAGGCATTTGGATGGGCATATGAATAAGAAAGGTTTAGAGGGATATGAGCCAAATGTTGGCAAATGGGACTAGGTCAGATTAAGGTGCCTGGTCAGAATGAATGAGTTGAACCGAAGGGTCGGTGTCCGTGCTATGACTGGAAGAGTTCTAATATTATTGCTTTGTTTAATTAAAGGAGGGAATAGATAGAAAGATTAGTAGTTGCTGCTGGAATTTGCTGCTCAGAAGGAGCAACAAAGGGTTTGAGACATCTTGTATGCACAACATTGATTGTCTTTTCAAACACACCTGAAAATGATGTGAGGGGAGATGCGCAAGAGATAGAGAAAACCACATTCAGTGATTGCAGGAAAATGTAAAGAAGGAAAAGTTGTTTTGCTGAAGGCAAGTTCCTGTCTGATTAGAACATTGATAAAACAAAACTAGCTACAAACCAGTTCTTCCTGCTTTTGTGAACATTAAACTACACCGAATTATTACCAAACTACAGAACATCAGATCACTAAGCTGCTTGTGGAGATTAACAAACTTTACACAAATAATTGTGTTCCATGTCCCCTTCATTTATCTGACTCACCTCCTGTTGCTGCATGATCAAAATTTCCCAGTAAACAAATCACAGGCAATGATGGTGTGTCTGTGGCAAAGATCTCATTCTGGAATCAGATCTAACCAGTTCCACCCCTGTTTTGAATGTTTTTGAAAGGTGCAGGAGGGTGGGACGCTCTATCCTTATTTTGACATGTCTCTGTTCTGCAGTACAGGCTATGTTCACAGAGGATACTTGGGCTGCATACCCCATACTTTTCAAGTTCCCCACAGGAAGCTAAAGGGCATCCCTGAGAGTCAGAACACTCTATTGTCAGTGATTTATTTCCAGCTCCTTCCTCTTCTTCTCTCTCTTTCCTGCTTGGATCTACTAATGGTCAAAGTCTGGTATCCAACTTCAATCAGGACCCAAAGAAGATTAATCATTTTGACATAATTTCCTTGTTAAAAATGCATTTGTCTTTTAACATCTAACTTTCTCCAGTACCCTACACCACACCATATTAACCTCCTATCTGCTGTCATTTTGTACACTCAGATAATTTCTGCAGCGTGTCCTGTTTTCCCCTTGGGTTCTTTCTCAGGATATGGGTATCACTGAGTAATGTCACCATTTATCTATCTCCCACCCTGATGACCTGAGGAGTGCCGTTTTACCTCCGAATTTGCTGGTTCTGGGTTTGATTCAAATCAAGTGTCTTGCTTACGGCATGTTGGCGTTGGCCTGAAGTCACTTTCACCCCCCGGACTGGGTAAGGATGGTAGATTTCCTTCCCTAAAAAGACACTCATGAACCCAGTTGTATTTTTTTTACGACAACCCTCTCCAAAATTGGTGATCTCAGATTGTTTTCTTCAGAGCAAACAAAATTCAAATTTGAAACAAAAGCAGAAACTGCTGGAGAAACTGAGCATGTCTGGCAGTATCTGCAGAGAGAAAGCAGAGTTAATGTTTCAGGTCCAGTGACCCTTCTTCAAACGGATGGACTGCTAACTCCTGTTTTCAGGATTATTAATCCAGAATTATAACCATTACACTCTGCCATCATACCCATCAAGATTTCCTGAACAGTCCAATCATTGGTTCACACAAAAGGAGACCATTTGGCCCAGTGAGCCTAGCCCAGAGCTTTGAAAGTGTGATTCGATTAGCGCCCCCTTCCTGCTATTTTCTCAGTGATGACAAAATGGGTTTTTGTACAACTAAAATCCTTCTCCGTGAATGCTCAAAGCGCAACACCTTCCTTGTGGATCAAGAGCAACAACAAAATCTGAGGAACTGTGGGTCATTTCTATAGTGTGGGAACCTCCTTTCTGTTATCTCATGGGTTTTGTACATATTACACAAGAGAGCTAGTTTGCCAGCGAACCAATCCAAATCTTGGTGCAACCTAATGGGTCTTTGAGAATTGTGTCAACCGTACCAAGTTGTTTAATGCAGTGAAATGGTAATTCATTGCTTAGCATCTGTCAATGGCAGACTGGCAGAGCTCTTGAAGAGCTCAGTGTTTGTGATATTTAATGCCAACAGTGAATTCAGGTAGGTCCCATTCAACTCAGGAAGGCTAATTAAATGATGGCCCTTATTTCCAGAGAATCGAAGTATAAGCATATGGAAATCTTAGTGCAACTGTACACGGTCCTGGTGAGGCCATATTTGGAGTACTGTGAAAAATTTCTGTCCGCTTATTTAAGAAAAGGTATCATTTCATTGGAGGGAGTGCAGAGAATGTTCACTAGGATGATCCCTGACATGTAGGGTTTGTCTTATGAGCAAATATTAAACAGGTTGAGACTATTCATTGGAATTGAGAGGAATGAAAGGTGAAACATTTCAGATTCTTAAGGAGCTTGACAAGATAAATGCTAAGAGGATGTTCTCCCTCATAAGAGATTCTAGGACCGGGGGCATGGTGTCAGAAAAAGGGGCTCAAATTTACGACTGACATGAGGAGGAATTTCTGCTCTCAGGGAGTTGTGAGTCTTTGAAACTCTTTGCCACAGATAGTTGTGGAGGCAATATATTTCAGGCTGAGTAGATTCTTGATCAGTCAGGGAAACAAGGGTAAAGGGAAAAGGCAGGAAAGTGGATATGTAGCGTGTTGGATCAGCCATCATTCGACTAGATGGCAGAGCAGGCTCTAGGGACCAAATGGCCTATTCCTGTTCCTGTTTCTTATGTCTCATGGTCTTACCAACAAAGATTCCAAACCTTTAACCATTGTTATCAGTCCCTTATTCTGGGTTTGTTTAAACTACCTGCTGTTTCACAGCACCTCTACACCAGAAATCTTTCAGTACATCATGTAAACCAAAAGAATGGTGGATGCCGTAAATCAGGAACAAAAACAAAGTTGCTGGAAAAGCTCAGTGGATCTGGCAGCATCTGTGAAGAGTAAATCAGATTTAACGTTTTGGGTCCAGTGACCCTTCCTCACAACTGTTCTGAGGAAGGGTTACCAGGCCTGTAATGTTAACTGTGATTTTTTCTTCATAGATGCTGCCAGACCTGCTGAGTTTCTCCTGCAACTTCTGTTTTTATTTCTGTGCATGATAATTGGCATCCCAGAGGGACATTTGTGAGTCATTTGGCATATGGCAGACTTTCTCATCCATGGCTGCACCATAATAAAGCATGATCATAGAGTGAGGGGCCATAGTCTCAGGCCTTTCCTGAATCAGGTTAAGAATTTTCTAAGTTTTCCATCAACTTCCCTGGGCCACATGGTGGATGCATCTGAGACTAAAGTGTATCACCACAGGATGATGGCTATTTGGAGTTTTCCATTGTCCTGAATGTCACTGACCCCTGATTATTTCATGGGCATTGTTAACCTGTTGGGCAAGCTCCTGCCCTATCTAACACACATCAGTGAGACTGTTCCTGGAATAAAATCAGATGTGCTTTTGGGATGCACACCAGCAATGGGTCTTTGATTTGATAAAAGACATGCTGATATCACTCAGATTCTAGCTTATATTGACCAATATCTTCCTTCCATTGCTGCAGCCCAACATCCCCTCTATGGGTTTAGGGGCTGTTATTCGAGGTTTAAGTGGATCACTTAAGTGGATTAAGGAGAAAATATGTCTCCAAAATGCTAATGGATACTGAACAATGGTACAGACTGTTTGAGAAAGAGGCCTTGGCAGTCACATGGGAAGTTCTCTGACTACGTTCTTGGCCTTCTATTCATTACCTAGACAGATTATAAACTGCTGGTGATCCTCCCATTAAGGAGCTGATGAAGATGTCATCCCGGATCCAATGACTTCAGTTCTGATTCATGTATTTTGATGCTATAGCTAAGTTAATCTAGGGCAAGCTACAGACCATGGCAAATTTTTTGTCCCACATCCTAGGGAGCAAACACATGCTTCTGCTTAAGTCTTCTGCTTCTCTTCATTTGAGCAGAAAGAGTCTGCCAGTGACCACACTAAAATTTGACAAAATCCAAAAGTGTTAGAAAGTTGATACTGAGTACACCCAAATCCGAGAATATTGCCCCATTGGCTAGTCTCCATACACGACAACCGAATGTGTTTCCAGCAATGCTTTGAGCATGCTTGTCCAGAATTACAAGATTATCATTCCCTAAGCCTCAGGCTGATCATTCTCTAATGTTTTATATGAAGGACACACGGACAGCATCAAGGGAAAAGCAAGAACTCATAACTCTGTCTTGTGGCTGGGTATTCCTGACACTATTTAGGACGTGGTCTCTCATTTCCCAATATATGCTATTCACAAGCAGAACCAAAAGGAAAATTTACTGTCCCTGTCCTTCCCACCTACCCGTGCCAATATCTTGGGCATGGACCTTACAGTTTTTAACGAACAATGACCTTCCTCAGGGTAGTCAACCAATTCTCAAGCTGGATTTAGATCAGATATGGCCCATTAAGTGGTCACTGCTGTGCTCCAACAAAATTTTTCCATTCATGGTAACGCTGACATGATTATTTCTGATAATGACTCACAGTTCACCAGTGCCTGCTTTACACATTTCCTGGGTTGTGTCGATTTAAGCAAAGCATCAATTAGATAACTGAAGGCTGATGTGACGGCTGAATGCAGTGCCCACACTGTGAAGATCATGTTTAAGGTGAATGCTGACAGTGATCTGAACTTTACCAGTCTGCCTGTCTACATAGTGAATTGGTCCTTCAGCACTCCTAAAGGGAATGAAGTTATATGCTCCCAGTCCTGTCAGTCATATGTCACTGAGCTTCTGTGTCTAGCCCAGTGCTGTAGCTGTCCTGCGAGTGTTTGGTGAAGACAGTTTAGAGGGAGCTTTAAGTTGTTTCTGACCATGTCCTGTCCTGAGTGTTCAATATCACTCAAAATGCCTCGGTGTTTTTTATTTCAGACACTGTGGCATATTTGATAAACAAAAGAATGATTGAAATGAAGCTTGTTCTTGATAATGTCACAACAGACTAGCACACTTCCATAAGTTGTTGCTGAGCATTGTATTGAAACCAAAGGAAAGACTTATCTTTGTAAAACATCTTTCAGGACTTCAACAAATCTCAAAGTGCTTTGCAGCCAAATAAGTACTTTTGAAGTAAAATCACAGTTGAAATGTTGGAAATCCTACTGCATTTCAGAAAGATTGAACAAAGGCAAGGCTTGTGGGGTCTATGGCAGACCCTTTACATCCCAGGAAATATTAACAGACTGCTAGCTGTGGTTGAGTTTCCATCAAGATGGCCTGAACTCCTCATTCAAAATTAAAGCAGAGATTGCTGTGTAAAATGGACCAGAATAGATTTGCAAATGAGATAAAATGAATGGACAGGAGAGGGCGATAAAAGACTGATCAGCATTTGAGAAATAGTAAGAACTGGCGATGCTGGAGTCAGTGATAACACAGTGTGGAGCTGGAGGAGCACAGCAGGCCAGGCAGCATCAGAGGAGCAGGAAAGCTGACGTTTCGGATCGGGACCCTTCTTCACTTATTTATGATCAACATTTGATGTCTCTTTAGGTTGCAGGCAGTCATTGAAACTCTAAGAAAATAAATAATAAGCATAATCTCTATAGAAACTCAACCACAGCTAGCAGTCTGATGATATTTCCTGGGATGTAAATGGTCTGCCATAGACCTTACAAGCTTTGCCTTTGTTCAATCTGTCTGAAATGCAGTAGGATTTCCAACATTCCAACTGTGATTTTACTTCAAAAGTACTTATTTGGCTGCAAAGCACTTTGAGATTTGCTGAGGTCCTGAAAGATGTTTTACAAAGATAAGTCTTTCCTTTGGTTTCAATCCAGAGCTCAGCAACAACTTGTGGATATGGGTTGGAAACTTTTGCTCTTGTTCAGAGGTAGGTGCAATGTGTATTTCCCCATCTCATGGAGGATTTGCTTCTCCATTTGTGTTTCACCTCACTGTTTGCAAGCTATCAACTCCCAGTCAGAATACAGAGATAGATTGGCACCCCAGCAGCATGTTGATGAACATTACTGTGCTTGAGTGACTGGTGATCTGTCCTAAATACTATTACAACTTGACCACTTTCATACTGTGCGCTGACATTTACTCATGGCTTGTGGTTAGAATAGTTCGCCGTCACAAATCCTCCTTTCTACTCCTTTAAACTAAACATCATACAAGCTAGACAGCCTTTGGTGAGCTTAGCTCTTTATCTAACCCTATGGTTTACCTGTCCCAGAATTATTTGATGGGGACAGTGCAGAGACAACTTTACTCTGTACATAACCCTGTGCTGTGCCTCACCTGGGAGTGTTTAATGAAGACAGCTTAGAGGGAGCATTACTCTGTATCTAAACCCAGTGCTATACCTGACCTGGAAGTGTTCAACAAAGACGGTTTAGACAGAGCTATTCCAATCCTAGGAGCGTTTGATATCGTACTGACTGCTCAGAAGTTATTATTCGAGATACTGTGAATACAAGGTGATATAAAAATGGGCCTAGACCACCGCAGCTCCAACAACACTGGAATGATTGAGGAGAAGTAGGGCTAAAATCAAGTCAGTCTAATAGGAAAAACAGACAGGACCAGGTTAATGCACATGGTGGCACCTGCAATCTGAGGTGTATTTATTTTAATTCAAGGTGTATGACAGATAAGACAGATGAGCGTAGTGCCTGGATTAGTACGTGGAACTACGATGTTTTAGCCATTACAGAAACTTGGTTGGGGGAAAGGTATGACTGGCAGCTCAACATTTCAGAAGTAGGTGTTCAATGCGAGACAGAGAGGGAGGTAAAAAGGTTGGGGGGAGTTGCGTTACCGAATAAGGAGAATGTCACAGCTGCAATAAGAGAGGACAGCTTGGACAGCTCATCCAGCAAGGCAATATGGATAGAACTCAGGGATAAGAAAGCTGCAATCACCATGATGGGATTATATGATAGGCCTCCCAAAAATCAGTGAGAGATAGAGAAACAAACATATAAGCACATCATGGAAAGATGTAACAACAACAGGGTTGGTGTAACGGGTGACTTTAACTTCCCCAACATTGATTGAGACTCCCTTAGTGCCTGGGTTTAGATGAGACAGAATTTGTTGGATGCATCCAGGAGGGGTTTTTGTAACAACATGTAGATAGTCCAACTAGGGAAGCGGCCATATTAGGCCTTGTATTGGGGAATAAGCCTGGCCAGGTGATTGAATTTTCAGTGGAAAACCATTTTGAGAACAGTGATCATAATTTGGTATGTTTTAAGATAGTTATGGATAAGGTTAAGACTGGTCCTCAGGTGTAAGTGCTAAATTGGAGGAAGACTAATTACAACAGAATTAAGTAGGAACCAGAGAAATCAGATTGGGGATGGCTAAGGATAAATCCACAGCTGACATGTTTTAAAGGCCAGTTGATCAGATTTTGGGACCAGCATATTCTTGTGAGGATTAAAGATAAGGATGGCAAGATTTGGGAACCCTGGATAGGAGACACTGAAAGTTTAGTCAAAAAGAAAAAGGGTTCATATGTAAGGTTTAGGAAACTGAAATCAGACACGGCCCTTGAGGAACAAAAAGGAAAGCAGGAATGAGCTTAAGCAAGGCATTAGGAGAGCTAAGAAGGGCCATGATATATCTTTTGCAAGTATGATTAATGAGAATCTCAAGGAATTTTATACACATATTAGCAGCTAGAGGGTAGCTAGGGAAAGGGTAAGTGCACTCAAGGATAAAGAAGTGCATTTATATGTGGAGGCGGAGGAAGTGGGTGAGGTCCTTAATAAGTATTTTGCATCGGTATTCACCAAGAAGAAGGACATGTATGATAGTAAGATTAGGGAGGGGTATGTTGATATTCTAAGGATGTCAAAATTAAGAAGGAGGAGGTCTTGGGTGTCTTGAAAAGCATTAAGGTAGTCAAGACTCAGGGGCTGATGGGATCAAACCCAGGATACTGAGGGAGGCAAAGGACTGGAGCCTTGTCAGAGATCTTTGTATCCTCTTTAGCCACAAGCAAGGTACCAGAAGACTGTAGAATAGCCAAAGTTTTTCCTTTGTTTAACAAGGGCACCTGGGATAATCCAGGAAATTATAGGCCAGTGTGTTTGCACCGGTTGTAGGGAAGTTATTGAAGAAGATTCTTAGGGATAGTATTTACTCACATTTGGAAAAGGATTAATTTTTAGGAAGACTCAGCATAGCTTTGTGTGAGGGAGGTCTTGTCTCACAAATCTTATTGAGTTTTTTGATAAAGTTACAAAGATAATAGATGAGGGTAGGGCCATGCATATTGCTCACATGGACTTTACTAAAGCATTTGGCAAGGTTCCTCATGGTAGGCTAGTCCAGGAGATTAAGCCACATCAGATCCACAGTGAGTTTGTAAATTGGATACTAAATTGATTTAGTCATAGAAGACAGAGGTTAGTTGTGGAGGCATGTTTTTCAAACTAGACATCTATCAGCAGTGGTATTCCACAAGGATCAGTGCTGGGATCTCTGTTGTTTGTAACATATATAAATTATGTGGATGAAAATATAGGTGGTCTGATTAGTAAGTTTTCAGATGACAGGAAAATCGGTGGTTATATGAATAATGAGGAAGGTTGTCAAAGGATCAGTTGGAAAGTCAGAAGGAGAAATGGCAGATGGAGATTAATCCAAACAAGTGTGAGGTGATGCATTTTGGGAGGTCAAATGCAAGAGGAAAGTATACAGTAAATGGTAGCACTTTTAGGAGCATTGATATATGAAGGGATCTTGATGTGCAAATCCAAAGCTTCCTGAAAGTGGCAACACAGGTGGATAAGGTGGTAAAGAAAGCTTATGGCAAGCTTGCTTTCATCAGTGGGGCATTGAGTAGAAAAGTGGGAAGTCAAGTTGCAGCTGTGTGAGACTTTAGTGAGGCCACATTTGGACTATTGTGTGCAGTTCTAGTTGCCAAAATGTAGGAAAGACGTGAACGCTTTGAAGAGGATGCAAAAGAGATTTACCAGGATGTTGCCTGGATTAGAGTATATTAGCTATAAGGATCTGTTGAATAAACTTAGATTGTTTCACTACAGCATTGGAGGTTGAGGGGTGACCTGATAGAAGTATGTAAAATTATGAGAGGCATGGATAGGGTGGATAGTCAGAATCTTTTTCCCGGGTTGGAAATGTCAAGGGGCTACAGGGTTAAAGTGAGAGGGATAAAGTTTAAAACAGATTTGAGAGGTAAATTTTTATGCAGAGAATGGTAGGTTCCTGGAATGTGCTGCCAGGAGAGGTGGTAGAAGCAGATATGATAGCAATGTTTAAGAGGCATTTAGATAGACACATCAACAGGCAGGGAATAGAGGGATATGGACCACAAGCAGGCAGATGGAACTTGTTTAAAATAGCATCATGGCAGCGTAGACATGGTGGGATGAAGGGTCTGTTCCTGCACTGTACTGTTCTGCACTCTATGTAATACTTAAGAAGCTTGACATCATCCAGGACAAAGCAGCCTGCTTGAATGGCACCACATCCACAATCATCCACGTCCTCCATCCCCAACGCTCAGTAGCAACAGTACGTATCATCTACAAGGTGCACTGCAGAAATTCACTAAGTCTTCTTCAACAGCACCTTCCAAACCCATTACCACGATCATCTTGAAGATCAAGGACAGCAGATACAAAGGAACATCATCTCCAAGCTGCTCACCATCTTGACTTGGAAATATAACTCTGTTCCTTCAGTGATGTTGGGTCAAAATCCTGGAATTCCCTCTCTAACAGCTTTGGGAGTCTACCGCAGGCACATGGACCACTGTACTTCAAGAACGCTGCTCACTACCACCTTCTCATGGAAACAAAGGGATGGGCAATAAATGCTAACCCTTCCAGTGAGACTTACATCCCAAAAAGAATAAAAAAATCTTGGTAAGTAGAAGAATGATTGCAGTGATGAGATTGATGATGGATCATCCCTGATAATATCTCAACAGAAATAGAAAAGACTGGTATGATCATTTGAAACCAAAATGTGTGAAATAGACCGGGTTGGAATTGCAGTCGAAACAGTGAGTGAACAAGAGAGAAGGTGATGAAAGACTAATCAACATTTGAAGTCTCCACAGTTTGCAGGCAGTCACTGGAACTCACTGAGAAAACAAATTTTAAAGTTAATCTGGATGGAAACTAAGCCACAGCTGTGGATGTAATAACATTTCTTGTGACATAGAACGTCTGTTTTGGACCCCAGAAACTTTGCAGTATACCTTGTATTCATTCTTTCTGAGACTCAGATGGGTTTCAGCAGTACAGCCAACAGTGTAAAATGAGCTTTACTCTGTGTCTAACTCCATGCTCCACCTGGCCTGAGATTGTTTCATGAGGACAGTGTAGAGGAAGCTTTACTGTGAATTTAACCCTGTGCTGTACTTGTCCTGTGAGTATTTGATAGGTAGAGTGTAGAGGAAGCTTTACTTTCAGTTCAAGAGAGTAGAAGGAGCTTTACTCTGTATTTCACCCTGTGATGTACCTGTTTGGGGAGTATTTGATGGGGACAGTGCAGAGAGAACATTAATTTTTATCTAAGCCTGTGCTGTAGCTGCTCTTGGAGTGTTTGGTATCACACTTGGTGTCTAAAGATTTTGTTCTAGGCAATCTGATATACTTGGTAAGCAGAAAAGTGACTGAAACGAAGATAATCATGAATAATCTTACTGCTGATCACTCAACAGAAATGGAAAGTGATAATCTGACCCCAAATCATTCAAAATAAAAACAGGGATTGCCATGTAAACTGGACCAGGATAGAATCACAAATGAGATAAAGTGAATGGACGAGAGAGAGATGAAAGACTGATCAAATATTTGGTCACCCTTCTATAGAAAAGATATAGTTAAACTTGAGAAGTTGCAGAAGAGGTTTTCAAAATGCTGCTGGCACTGGAGGTTTGAGTAACAGGGTGAGGCTAAATAGGCTGGGGATTTTTTTCCCTGGAATGTCGGAGGCTGAGGGGTGACCTTATAGACATTTATAAAATCATGAGGGGCATGGATACAGAGAATAGCCAAGGTCTCTCTTCTTGGGTGGGGAAGTCCAAAACTACAGGGCATAGGTTTAAAATGAGAGTGGAAAGATTTAAAAGAGACCTGAAGGGTAACTTTTTCACGCAGAGGTTAGTGCGTGTATGGAACAAGCTGCCAGAGGAAGTGGTGGAGATGGATACAATTACAACATTTAAAAGGCACCTGGATGGGTACATGAATAGGAAGGGGTTAGATGGATATGGGCCAAATGCTGCCAAATGGAACTAGGTCAGATTGGGATGCCTGGTTGGTGCAGATGAGTTGGACCGAAGGGTTTGTTACTGTGCTCTATGACTCCATGACTCTATAGCATTTGATGTCTCCATAGGCCACAGGCGATCCCTGGGACTCACAAAAAAGATAAACGAAAAATTTGATCTGGCTGGAAACAGCTATGAATTTGATCATATTTCTTGGGACACAAAGGATCTGCCTTAGCCCCACAAGCCTCGTCACATTCCCTAACTTCATTCTGTCTGAGACTCAGACGTTTCTAACATTGACGTACATAGTGTAAAAAGAGCTTTATTCTGTATCTAATTCCATGCTGTACCTGCCCAGGGACTGTTTGATGGTGAGGGGATAGAAGGAGTGTTTATTGCTGACACATCATACCACTGTGTTCAGTAATCAATTAAAAAGCATTGTGAAATTTCTTGCTGACTTTTGCTTTATTTGAGATGGAATTTGCTTGGGGGGGGACAGCTCATGTGGAGAATAAGAATTGGCACAGATCTCTGAGGCTGAATGGCCTCTTCTTGAGCTTCAATTCGTATCAAGCGTATAATGTTCCACTGGAATGTAAAATCTCACAGCAGTTGTTTGGAAAGTGTGACAACGAGTCCTGTAGCTGCTGGGGAGCTGTCCAACTTCTTGGTTCTCTACACCCGTGAATCAATGGCATACATCTTTCCAATGGCACTCCTGCCAGGCTGATAGAGGGAGTGATTCCTCCTGGAACCAGTGTCTGTAGAGATAAAGAGGGCAATTCTGTGAAAATGTGAAGGCATCAAGTTTGCAGACGGTACAAAGCTGAGTGGGATGGTGAGCTGTGGTTATTCACATTGGGAGCAAAAGCAGGAAGGCAGAATACTCTGCCATAGAAAGTGGTTGAGGCAAAAACATTGAATGTATTCAAGAAGGAACTAGACATAGTTATTATAGCTAAAGGGATGATAGGGCAAGGGGGAGAAAGCTGGAACAGGGCACTGAATAGTGATAGGTTGGGAAAGGAAGGTGTGTTTTGAGATCTGGGTGTCCAGGCATACCAGTTGCTGAATATAAGTATGCAGGTGCAGTACGAGGTGAAGAACGGTAGGTCAACTTTCATTGTGAGACGATTTAAGGACAGGAGAAGGAACGTTTTGCTGCAATTGTACAGGACCTTGGTGAGACCACTCCTGGAGTATTGTGTCCTGCTTTGGTCTGCCTTTCTGTGGCCGGATGGTCTGGCTATGATTGGTGTTGCAACCAAGGTTTACAAGACTGATTCCTGGGATGATAGAAATTATGAAGAGATGGAATTAGGACTATATTTACCGGAGTTTCCAAGAATGAAGGGGACAGGATTAGACAGGGTAAACACAGGAAAGTTATTCCTGGCAAATAGGAAGTCCAGAGTCAGGAATCACTATTTAAGGATACGGGTTAGGCCATTACGTTTAAGATGAGGAGAAGTTTCTTCCCAGAGAGATTGTTGAGCCTATGGATTTCTCCGCCACAGAAAGTGGTTGAAGCCAAAACATTGCATGTTTTTTAGAACGAATTAGATACAGTTCTTCAGGATAAAGGGATGAAGTGTATGGGGAGAAAGCAGGACAGGGTACTGAATTGGACAATCAGCCACCTGTGTTCACCTGTAGGCCAGACCAGGTAAGGATGACAAGATAACACAGCGTGGAGCTGGAGGAACACAGCAGTCCAGGCAGCATCAG
>JAHRHZ010000017.1:32633163-32644122 GCA_024137785.1 Ginglymostoma cirratum | reverse complement strand
TGCTGGTGTCAGAGATAACACAGCGTGGAGCTGGAGGAACACAGCAGCCCAGGCAGCATCAGAAGAGCAGGAAAGCTGACGTTTTGGGTCGGGACCCTTGTTTAGAAATGGGGCCCATTTCTGAAGAAGGATCCCGACCCAAAGCGTCAGCTTTCCTGCTCCTCTGATGCTGCCTGGCCTGCTGTGTTCCTCCAGCTCTAAGCTGTGTTATCTCCGAATCCAGCATCGGCAGTTCTTACTATCTCTAGGTAAGGATGACAGATTTCTTTCCCTAAAGGATACTGGTGAACCAGTCAGGGCTTTATAACAATTGACAGCGGTTACATATCTGTGTTGGGCTAGTCGTATTTATTCCAGAATCTGTTGGATTCAAATTTAACCACCATCCATGGTGGGATTCAAACCCATGTCACCAGAATGTTGACTCGGGGCTTTGGGTTGCTGATGAGGTGACATTATCACTATACTGCCTCCCATAGATGAACTACTTTATGATCAGCTGGTGAGAAATCATTGAAAACACTTCTCTCTCTTTCTCCCTCTTCCTGTCCCAGATTTCCCCTCTCTCTTCCTTCTACCCCCGTCTTTCTTCCTTAAGCTATCTTGAACTCTTCCATGTAACAATGCTAGAGCACCACGAGGGTCTACCTTTACTGCTTCATTTGTTTCACTGACTGCTAATGATGTTGTGGTGCTATAGAGGTTCTCCTGATGGCTTGGCCAATATTTGTTCCTCAATTAACGTCATCAAAACTGATTAAACAGGTAGTTATCTCATTGTTTTGACAGTGTCCTATGAATAAGTTGGTTGTTTCTCAGTGACTGCACTTCAGCAATAATCCAAGAAAGGAATACTTCAAGACAATTTCACTGAACAATTCTGTACTGGTCCCTGTATTTCATTAATTTTATTTCCCTTTCTGGACATCAATAGCTTCTGTTCTATTCAAACAGACAAACAAGAAACAGAAATAGGCCATGCCACCCATCGAGCCTGCTGTGTCATTCAATAAAGATCATGGTCAATTTGAGTGTAACCTCAAATCCACATTCCTGCCTACTTCTGGTTTCCTTCTACGCCCTTATTTAACAAGAACTTATCTGCATCTGGTATAAAAATATTTAAAGACCCTGTCTTTTCATGATATGGAGGAGCCGGTGTTGGACTGGGGTGGACAAAGGCAGAAGTCACATGACACCAAATTATAGTCCAACAGGTTTATTTGAAATCACAAGCTTTTGAAGCACTGCTGCTTCATCAGGTGAAGTGTCCGTCTTCACCCAACAAAGGAGCTACGCTCCAAAAGCTTGTGATTTCAAATAAACCTGTTGGTCTATAACCCGGTATAACCAGGTGTACAGCTGGATGAACACAGCAGGCCAGGCAGCATCAGAGGAGCAGGAAAGCTGACGTTTTGGGTCGGGATCCTTCTTCAGAAATGGGCCCCAAACGTCAGCTTTCCTGCTCCTCTGATGCTGCTTGGCCTGCTGTGTTCATCCAGCTCTACACCTGGTTATCTCAGATTCTCCAGCATCTGCAGTTCCTACTATCTCAGGTCTATAACCTGGTGTCGTGTGACTCCTGTCTTTTCGGAACGAGTGCTTCAAAGGCTGGATGAGAAATAATTTCATCTTTTTTCTGTTTTAAACAATGATTCTTTATTTTGAAAACAGAGTTCCTTAGTTCGAGATTCTCCCATGAAATGAAACTTCCTTTTCACATCTACCCTGACTAGACCCCTCAAGATCTTATATATTTCAATCAAGTCACCTCATACTCTTCTAAACTCCAGTGGATACAAGGCAATCCAGATATTACTAAACCTTCCCTGAACTCCTTCCAACAGATTTACATTCTTTTACTAAAAGCAAAATATTGTGGATGCTGGAAATGTGAAATAAAAACTGAAATTACTGGAGAAACACAACAAATCTGGTAGTATTTATGGAGAGAAAAACACAGAGTTAACATTTCAAGTCTGATATGACTGTTCTTCAGAGCTGAAAGTGTTTGGAAAATGTTGCAAAATTTTTATGCTTTGATGGGGCGGGGAAGAAAGTTGAACAATTTGTAAAGATATTCAGGGCGAAAGACAAAAGAGTTGCTAATAATGGTGTAGGACCTCAAAAACACCACCAACTCAAAGATGATGTAACTTGTCATCATCACCTTGACCATTCTCACAACTGGTCTCAACTCTGAATTCCCCGGGCTAAATAACTCACAGAGAATGGACAGAGCGGAGGCGCTTTCACATGAGGGCGGAATAACATTACATTGATAAAGACAATGGAGAGCTTCTTACCTTTAAAAGGGTAGATGCAGCAGGCAAGGACAGACCCTGAGAGGAAGCAGCCCATTGACCCAGCCATGCCCAGCCAGCAAGACCAGCCCCACTGATACTGGATGCCCAGGAAGATGTTCTGAATGACCAAGGTGGTTCGCTCCACATACACGTCAACAGCGTACCAAACCGAACCAATCATCCCTGGAATCCCTGTTGGATTTAGAGAAACAGTAATGTGTTAGCATTGCTCATGTCACAACATACAACCTGACATGAAGGACTCAAGTGATGCAGTAGCAGTGTCTATGCCTTAGAGTGAGGAAAATCTAGGCTCAAATCCCATCTAGTCCAGAGGTACACAACAAGAGACCTTGACAGATTGGTTGAAGGTATCTACAAACTGACACCTTGACCACTCTTATATTTTCCTGGAAATAGGTGGCATTGGTAAGGTTGCCATTTATAGACTGTTATTTCAATCACTGCACTGTTGGTGTCTGCACTTTTAACTGCCTGGGCCAAAATCTCTGAAATATTCTCCTTAAACCCGCCTCTCACCTTTACAGCTAACCTTTGACCAAACTTTTTGGTCATTTATCCCAATGTTTTGGTGTCACCTTTCGGAGTACCTTGGAATGTTTTACCATGTTAAAAGTGTTATATGAACTCCTGTTGTATCCCTCATTGCCCTGGGAATGTGGTATTGGGCATCCTTCATTAATCATTAGCAGTGGGTTTGGTACGAATGGGTGGCTTCCTTGGACAGTTCAGAGGCAGTCAATTCTTAATCATGTTGTAAGTGTCTGGAGTCACATATGCATACCAACAAGTGAAAGAAAAGGCCATGCAGCCCTTTGAGCTTGTTCTGCCATGACTGGTCTGATTGTGCCCCATTCTCACCTACCCCAATAACTTCAAGTCAGAAGATCGAAGTCTTAGTATAGAATACAATAGAAATTTTTTGTCACGTATACTTTTACATGAAAAATACAGTGAAAAGTTTTATAAGTCACCCCACCACAGCACCTACACCAATGACTCAAATCATACATTATAATTAAAAAACTAAAAACTAAGACAAAGTTCATCACAGTTCAGTTAACGACTCCTGGGCTCGGGGAAAGCCAATTAAGGAACAATGGAATACCCTGAAGATGCAGCTAGCTGAGACCACCATCCTGGGACAAGACCACCAAACCAGCCAACTGGAATACTGGGCTGGATGGCTCCACTGAAGAAGGCCTCCATGCCAGGCCAAGGTGCCACTCCTGGATGAGAGTGCCTGCCTGGCTGCTGGAATACCTGGAGGCCAAAGACGAAGAGGACCTCCACACAGGGAAGAGACCCCCATGCTGGGACGGGATGGCCATGCTGGAACAAGACTACCACACCGAAAGACTGCCATGCTGTTCGAAGACCACCACATCTCCTCTTTCAGATGCCTGCAGACCAGGTGCCTTGGCCTAGCCTGCAAGTCCGGGCCTGGGGAGTCAGCCTAGGACCTGCTGCTTACTTACAGGGAGACCCTGGGCTGGAGTGGAGCTGTGTCTGGCTGGTCCTAGTGTTGCTGCTCGAGGCATCCCTCCTTCAGCCACTGTCTAGAACAATGTTCTTATCTATTGAAAATTCTCTTATACGTTAACGACAAGCTAACTCCATCCACCCCTTCTTCAATCCCATGTTCTAGATTGTCCTGGTGTAATCCCATGAACAGAAGCAGGTGCTGATCTTCCCACTTGGTAAAGAACTCATTGAATGTGAAATTTAGATCAACCTGGAGCCTTTCTCACTTCCTGAAATGTTGAGGCTGGCAGAAGCTGCTCTGTAGATTCCCTCGGTGTTTCTGTTTTAGTTCAGAAACTTTAGCATATCATCAATGATGTGTAGAATAGTGATCAGTTAGGATCCTATTGAGTGGTGGAGCAGGCTGAATAGGTGGTATGATCTACTCTTGCCCCTATTTCTTCTGTTCCTGTGTTCTGCCACAGCAGTACGGTACTTGATTATTAGTGTCATTGTCATTAGAGATTTTATCATACATCTTCCCCCTCAGGTGGATATAAAGAGGTTTTTGTGAAAAGTTATTATTTCATTGAATGTTGGGGGTGAAGCACTTTGTTGCCCATCCTTAATTGCTCTTGAACTGAGTGACTGGCTGGGCCATTTCAGAGAACACTTAACATCCCATGACACTATCTTGGAGAAGAGTAGGGAGCTCTGTCTGGAGCCCTGGCTAATATTTCTTCCTTAATCAACTTAACAAAAACAGATTATCCAGTTATTATCACATTCCTGATTTGTAAGACCTGCTTACAGCAATTCCAAAACTCAGAAGAAGTGATGGCATAGTTGCTTTGTTGGTTGACTAGTAATTCACAAACTTAAAGGGGATCTGGGGCAAACCACACTATGGTGGAATCAATCAAATCTGATGCTATGAAACAATTACTGTGACAACCCACCTAGTTCACTGTGAATGCGACAAAAATAGGTGAGAAGTCAAGTAGTAAGGGGTATAAATAGGCTATGCAAATGAGCAAAAGCTTTGTATGTGGAATACAATGTGACAAAATGTAAGGTTATGCCAATTTGGCAGGAAGAATAGAGCTGAATATTATTTAAATACTGCAGAATGTTGCAGTACAGAGGGATTTAGAGTTGTGCATGAATCATAAAAAGCTAGCATTGAAGTTCAGCAGGTAATAGGGAAAGCTAACAGAATGTTGGCCCTTATTTCAAAGAGAATGGAGTATAAGTATAGGGAGGTCTTGTTAAAAATATGCAAGACACTAGTTGGACCATACCTGGAATCCTGTGAATAGTTTTCGTCACTTTATCTAATGGAAGATATACTGGCATTGGAGGCACTCCGGAAAAGGTTCATCAGGTTGATCCCGGATATGGAGGTATTAGCTTGTGAGGAGAGTTTGAGTAAGTTGAGGTTGCTATAATTGAAGTTTAGGAGAAAAACAGAAAACCTTATCGAAACATAAGATTCAAAGGGCACTTGACTGGGTAGATGCAGAAATGTTGTGAGAGAGTTTAGTACCAGAGGGCATAATCTCAGAATAAAGAGTCGCACATTTAAGGCAGATACGAAGGAATTTCTTCTCTTAGCGTAGTGAATCTACAGCATTCTTACTGTACAGGACTGTTGAGGCCAAGTTATTAAGTATTTTCAAGGGTAGGTGACACAGATTTTTAATCAGTAAGGAAATCAAGGGTTACAGGGAAAAGGCAGTAATGTGGAGTTGAGGATTACCAGATCAACCATGACCTCATTGAATGGTGGAGTGATTCAAAGGGCCGATTGACCTGCTTCTGATCCTACTTGTTATGGAAGGAAATCTGCCATCTTTACATGGTCTGGCCTCCAGCAATGTGCATGACTCTAGACTGCACTCTGAAATGGTCTGACAAGCCATTCAGTTTTATCAACCTTCTATGACGTCGCATAAGAAGAATGAAACTGGGCTCACTTAAGCACCACAAATGACAGCAGCAATTACAGCCGTATCAACCCTGCAAATTTCTTCTTACATCTATAGTCTAGTGCTAAAATTAGGAGGACTGTCTCACAGACTTGTTAAGCAACAACCTGACATATTCATACTCACTGCATCATACTTTTCATACAATGTCTTCGACAACACCATCATCTTCCCTGGGTATATCCTGCCCCATTGGCAGACCCAGCAGATGTGTGGCACAGTGGCATACAATGAGAAGGGAATTATTCTGGGAAATCTCAACATTCACTCCAGATCCCATGAAGTCTCATGATACCAGATGAAACATGGCAATGAAATCTCCTGATTACTACAAACCATGCCCCTTTGGCTGACAAATCAGTTCTCCTCCATGTCTAATAATACTTGGAGACTCATTTCCTAAATGGCTTGTTTGATTAGTGCCATATCAACAAAAATGAACCGTCAATGTTCTGTAGCAGCAGTGTGTGCCATCTCCAAAATGGACTGCAGAAATTCAACAAGTATCCTTCCAAATCTATGACTACTACTGTCTAGAAGGACAAGGACAGCAAGTACATGGGAACTTGACTGCCACATGTTCCTCTCCAAACCACTCTCCATCCTGATCTGGAAAGAAATTGTCATTCTTTCAGTGTCACTGGGTCAAAATCCTGGCACTGCCTCCCTAAGGGCATAGAGGATATCTACATGCAGTTGGTCAAGAAGACAGCTCACCACTATCTTCTCAAGGGCAACTAGGGATGGAAAATAAATGCTGGTCTAGTTAGTCTGCACCAAAAGTCCATTAACAGCTAATAAATTCCCCATCATGATCTGATTTTAATGCTTGGAATTTGGTGAGACCACAGATATTAGAGAGTGGTGGTTAGACTGAGACATGGGATCCAGATGATGGTTTGGGAGATCTGTGAAATCTGGAGGGGAGGACAATGGTAGAAGTTGGGGTAGTGCTAGGGTTGGGGGTGTTGGAAGACCTGTGAGTGTGGCAAAAGTGAAAGCTTTTTAACTCATCACTGGAAGCATCCATCCTTCCTTCAGTTGTTTTGGATATCACTGAGACAGACAGAATTGGCCATGCCCACTATTAAAAATTCCGAAAAACTTAAAGGAGGTACAAGATGTGAGCACTCGTTTGGAACTCCACAGCAAGGCAGTGTTCTCTTGAACTCACACACGCTAAATGTTTAGCTGCTGGCCCCAAAAGGGTGCATGACCTACAGTTTGGGAAGCACTTTCTTATGAAAGCAATTTGGATTTTTATATTTTAACCATGCCTACACTTTAGGTATACACTATTGCTTGTAATTCTGGACATTCTGAAGCTGTACACCTTAGAAATATGAGATTTTCTTCTGGTCCTAGAATGTAATTAGGCTTCTGGTCTGTAACAGATCAAGCAATTACCTCCTATCAATAAGGTAATTCCTGCCATAAAACAAATTCTCAGTTTAATGGCTGGATTATCCTTGAGGAATTTGGTGCAGTCCAGCCCAAGGATGAGGATGATGAAGGCGAATCCAGCCAAGATATCCGCAGTGATCATCAGAGCCCGTGTCATCACCAACTTCACTATGAGAAGAAAACGAGGGGTTATAGAAGCAAAGCAATACCCTTGAAAAAGACTCAATCCTTAATGAAGAGTTTAATTCCTCTAACATTTCTTGAGCATCTAATGATTTTGAGTTAATTGGAGCCATTCAAAGTTTTTTATTGTAATTCAGAGTTGGAAACATTTTAAGAGAATTTCAGACACTGGGTACTTGCTCAGCCCAAGTTTCAATCTGGTCCTGACAGGCAACTCCTATCTACACTGCTTTAATGACAATCTTCCTATGAAAAATTCTGGGGTAGGGTTTTAATATAAACAAAGATATGAAGCTATGGGGTGGGGGTAGGCAAGGATGGGATGGGGTGAGAGAAAATTGACAATTAGATTGGAAAACAGTGTTAAAACGTATGACAATAAAGAACCAATGGTTAACATTTAAAGAACCAATATGTAATTTTGACGAACATAAATTGAGCATGTTTTCTGGCTGTGGCTAATATAAGTAATCAAGAATTGCATTTGATCATAATAAGAGATCTATGATGTTGCCAAAAATAGATAAATTTGAGGATTGGGAGCATTTTAGAATTTTGCAAAGGAGAACCAAGTGAAGGATTCAGAAACAGAAAACTGGATATGAGAGTAATCTGGTGAGGAACTTATTCTATAAAAACTTCTGCAGATGTTTTTAAAGGAAAAGATTGGCCAAAAGAAAAATGGGTCCATTACAAGCAGTCAGAAGAACTTATAAACAACAGATAAAGAAATGATGTTAAACTAAAATAAACTGTATCTCCTCACATAGTAAAATACTAAAAACCTGTGAGAAATAATGGATAATTTATCAACTAGAGTAAACAGGAATTGGAATTGTTGTTAAAAATTGTTGGAAAAATTAATGTAACTTAAAATAAATAAATCTCCTTGACATGATGACCTACATCCCAGAGTGTTCAAAGAGGTGACTATAGAGGTAGTCAATGCATGGGAGTGTCTTCCGAACCTTTATTGATTCTGAAAGGTTCCTGCAGATTGGAATGCAGCAAATGTAACCCATCCTTCTCTTTTATAAAAGAGAAAGACAAAAGAGGGAACTGCAGACCTGTTAGTATGACATCAGTTGTAAGGAAAATTTCCACCACCTCTTCTGGCAGTGTATTCAGGCTCCTACCACTCTCTGCATGAAAAACTTTCCTTGCACATTGTGCTGAAGAAGGGTAATACCCAAAATGTTGACTTCTCCTCCACCAGATGCTGCCTGGCTTGCTGTGTTCATCCAGCCTCCTGTTTGTCTCCCGTAAACTTTCCTCCTCTCACCTTGAACCTGTGCCCCCTTGTAATTGAAATTTCAACCCTAGGAAAAAGCCTCTGACGATCCACCCTATCTATACCACTCATAATTTTGTAGACCTCTGTCAGGTCTCCTCTCAGTCCTGTCATTCCAGTGAAAACAATCGTCATCTTTTTAAACTTTCCTCATAGCCAGTGCCCTCAAGACCAGGCAACATCCTGGTGAACCTTCTCTGCACTCCCTCCACTTCTGGTAGCGTCACAACCAAAACTGCAACGAATACTCCGAATGCGGCCTAACAAGGTTTTAAAAAAGCTGTAACATGGTTTGCTAACTCTTGTACTCCATGCCCCGGCCGATGAAGGCAAGCATGCCACATGCCTTCTTAATCACCTTGGCCACCTATGTTGCCACTTTTAGGGAACTGTGGACCTGCATGCCCAGATACGTCTGTATGTTAATTTTCATAAGGGTTCTGCCATTTACAGTATAATTCACATTAAACTGATCCTCCAAAACACTCCCATTAAATGGGATTTAACTCTGGATTGAACTCCATCTGCCATTTTTGTGCCCAAGTCACCAATCTATCTATATCCTGTTTTATCCTTTCATAATGGTCGGCCCTATCATCAACTTCACCAATCTTTGTGTCATCTGCAAACTTACTAATCAGACCACCCACATTTTCCTCCAGATCATTTATATATACTACAAACAACAGAGGGCCTAGGACTGATCCCCGTGGAACACCACTAGTTACCGGTCTCCATTCTGAGAAACAGCCTTCCACCATACCTACTGTCTTCTATGACTAAGCCAGTTTTGTATACATCTAGCCAGCCCACCCATAATCCCATGTTTTTGTTTTTGATTTACAGCATCCGCAGTTCTTTTGGTTTTTTAATAGATTGGACCTCTATTATGGAATTTCGAAGAATAAGAGGTGATCATAGTGAAACATACAGAATTCTTGCATTGCTCAACAGGGTGGAAGCAGGAAGATAGTTAGCCCATGATTGAGACGTCAAAAACCAGGGAAGACAATCTCAGAATAAGGAGTGGGCTTTAAGATGCTTAACACTGCTGTTGGCATGTTTTAAAATGATTCTTGATCTCCAACATCTAACCGTCATCTGGTCTCAGAACTAAAAATTACTATTTCTGCTTCTCTGTAACTGATTCAAAAATTGGAAGTTTTGAATTAAAAATATTGATTTTGAAAAATTAAGTGTTGCTGAAAAGGGATGTTCGGTGAAGTATATCTGAACAATTCACAAGAACACCAATTTAAGGGGAAAACTAGCATGTACTTTATGAGGCCAAAGTCCCATCTCTTGACTTGTTGGAGTTTGGGTGTTTATGCACCCATACTTACACTTCAAAGCTGGTCCATTTCTATCTAATTATTTGAACATTTCATTCAAAATGAAGAAAGTTGGGGAGCACACTTCATGGACTGGGAGGCTGAGAAGGAAGCCCTTCATTTTACAAGGACTGCAACCCCTGTCCTAACCTATAGAAGGAGATAGTGCATCAAACATGGCTTCTCCCTGCCCCAGACATGCATCTAAAATAACTTCACAGGGGCCGGTATCAGTCACCAAGTCACCCTTTATTTACACATAGAGAGTCCTTGACACTGATCCAGCTCCCTTACATCCAGCTCTCAGAGTGAGCAAAACCCCTTATACTCTTGTCCCTATCTGTCAGCCAGGGCTTCCTGATTGGACCAGATTAACAGCCCCAATCAGAGAACTCATATTCTGTGAGGTCCGCCGGCTGCCCTTGTTACAATCACAACACATCTCTATCCAAGTTCTCCAAAGAATATCACTCTGAATCTCTAGGCCATCAGGTTCCTCCTGTCAGCAGTGAGGAATGAACTTCACCCCTACTTCTGTCTCCACACTCTGCATCTGACTTGGAGTGTCTACATTGCACTAAGTGCAGCGAGAGGACAAGGCAGTGCTGTGGATAGCAAGGACCCGTTGACTACACTCACATCATCAGTTATATACTTGCAGCATTCAACCTACTCATGATCACGTGTCAACAATATTCAGACAGTAGAAACAGAAATTGCTGGAGAAACTTAGCTGGTCTGCTTTCAGAACTAAAGATTACTGGATTGTAAACATTAATTTTGCTTTCTCTTCACAGATGCTGCCACACCTGCTGAGTTTTTCCAGTAATTTCTACTTCATTTCAGATTTCCAGCACCCACAGTTTATTGTATTATTTTAATATTCATGTAATGTTGAATCCCCAGAGATAAACACATGTATACACACACACACACACACACACACACACACACACACACACACACACACA
>JAHRHZ010000017.1:32601128-32627970 GCA_024137785.1 Ginglymostoma cirratum | reverse complement strand
CAGAAATTTCTGATGAAGGGTCTAGGCCCGAAACATCAAGCTTTCCTTCTCCTATGATGCTGTTTGGCCTGCTGTGTTCATCCTGCAGTACCTATTATCTCTCCCTACAGTATTAGTCTGGTTCTCTGGATTACTATCCCAGTAACAATACCATTATGCCACCATCTCCACAGAATGGAATAGCATCCCCGCCCTGCCCAATTACCTGGATGGGTGCAGCTCCCACAACACTCAAGAAGCTCAACTCCATTTGCAATGAAGTAGGTTGCTGATGGTGTTGACATCCTATCCGTTACCTCCAGCATTCTTTCTGGATGTACAATACATATTATAATCAAGCTAGAACTCAGTTCTTAGCAGCAATGTTGATATATCTTTTCACTGATGGACTGCACAGTTCAAGAAGGTAGATCATCACTTTCTTTTGGAGGACAGTTATAGATGACTAATAAATACTAGCCTTGCCAGTGATGGCTACATGACATTAAGGAAGTGAAGGAAACTTGTCTTTGTAGTATTAATGATATTGCTGCCGGACTCCAAGATGGTTTTTACTTTCATAAAGAATGATGAAAACATTTGGACAGGTGCATAAATAGGAAAGATTTAGAGGGATATGGGCCAAATGCAGGCAAATGGAACTAGTTTAGTTTGGGTAACCTGGTTGGCATGGATGAGTTGGTCTGTTTCCCTGCTGTATGACACTATGACTCTATAACTCAGATTGCACTGATGGTTGAAAAATATTGAGGGGAACAGTCTTATTGGAAATGTTCTGATCACGTCCAGAGGAGTTTGAGGGGTAACTCCTCATTCCACATGGTGAATGGGTTCAAGCAGAATATCGTTTGGAGAAATTGATTCAATTTCCAACTATGCTCCTTTTCAGTATCAAGCCACTCTGGCACTGTGGAATCCCCCTTGAAAGACATTGGAAAATGGTATTGGACTGAAACAGATAGAGGAGTAAATTTGTTATCAGTAAAGCAGATGATATCCACAAAGGTAAAGCAGAAAACTGATCAGCAAGTACTCACAGGGAAGGTCAGACAGAATTGAATCGTAGTCATCGCATGTTCGAATCCCATCCACTGTACTCGTGACACATTCCCACCAAAGCCCTCGGCATTTCTGGCTCACCTGAGCAAACAAAATGCAAAAACTAAGAATAAAAGCTGAACATTAAATGAATCCAAAATGAACTAACCTATCTGAAATGGGATAAGGATGGTTATCAACTGAGGATATGTCATGCATCCCCTGCAGGAGTTCCTTAAGGTAGTGACCTGGGCTCAACCATCTTCAACTGCTTCAACAATTACTTTCACAATGTCGGTGTGAGAGGATCACTGATGATTGCCTGAAGTTCAGTATCATTCGCAATTTCTGAGATTCTAAAGCAGTCCGATTCCAAATGTGACCCAGACAACATTCAATCTTGAGCTGATAAGTGGAAAGTAGTTTTCATGCTACACTCATCTCAAGCAACAAGCATCTCTAACAGCAGCAAATCTAACCATCTCCCTTTGGCATTTAATGCTATTAGCATCATTGAATTCCTGGTGGTTACCATTGACCAGAAACTGAACTGGACTAGACATTTAAATATTTTAGCTATGAAAGCAGGTCAGAGGGTAGGATATCAGCTCCTGACTCCACAAACCTTGTCCGCTATCTAGAGTGCAAAGGTAGAAGGTGTGTGGAATGCTTTCCACTTTCCTGGGTGAGTGCCACTCTAACAACACTCAAAAACTTAACAGCATCGGGGAAAAAACAGTTTGCTTGATTGGCACCCCATCCATCAGCTTAAACACTTGCCTCCTTCACAGTGTCAAGATGCACTGCAGAAATCCACCAAGTCTACTTCAGCACCACCTTCCAAACCCACAATCATTTCTGTCTAGAAGGACAAGGGCAGCAGATACATGAGAACACCACAACCCAGAAGTTCCCCTCCAAGCCACTTTGCATCATGACTAAGAAATATTTTGACATTCCTTCAGTGTTACTGGGTCAAAGTCATACAGTTCCCTGGCTGACAACATTGTGAGTGCTCCTGCACCACATTGACTGCATCAGTTCATTAAGGCAGCTTCCCACCATCTTCTCCAGGGCAATTAGGGGTCAGCAGCAAACTTTGGCCCCGGCAATAAAGACCACATCTCATGAAAGAATATCTTCTTTTCAAAAAGAACAACGATTTGTTTTTAGGTTATAGAATCAATATTGACTAGGTCACTGGGGACCACTCAGCCTCTTTGCTCAGTGTCATGGGATGCTTAATGTCCACCTGAAAGGACCGGCGGCCATACTTTGCTAATTCATCCTAAAGATGGCACCTCCAATAAGGTGGCACTCCCTCAATACTGCTCTGGGAGTGGTGCATTAAATCATATGCTCAGTATCTCACGTGGAGCTTGAATTCACATTTTTTGATTCTAAGACAAAAGGGGACCTTGACTGACACATGGAATGAATTGGTTTGAAAAATAGTCATACATCTGTGGGAGTTGTAGGCATTCCTGGATTAGAGGTGACAGACTGCATGGGAAGGGTCATATATCAAATGACTATCTAGGAACCAAGGGGTAAATTACATTCTGTTATGTTGAGAACAGTTTAAAATTTGAGAAATAAATGAACTTCCACTGGTAAAAGTGACTATGAAGCTGAAAGGTTTCCACAAAATACCAACTGCTTAATTCTTCTCCTTTATCATAGGATCTGTTGTCCTGACCTTGTCCATGCTGATGTGTGAAACCAGGTGATGTGCGGTGGCTGCAGAATGTGTGAGCTCATGGACATGTGTTCCAAGGTAAACACATCTGCATTATGTGACTGTGGCCGACTTCAGCTCAGAGTCATTGAAACAATGGCTAATCTGCAGCCATGGTGACACATCAAAGAGGGAGCAAGTTGCCAAGATGCTTTTTTCCTCAGAGGGGATAAAGTGGTCTGATTTTGTCCCTATTCGAGGACAGGAAGACGTGACTATGAGTGTGGTAGGTATGGCATTTGAGAAACTACATGTGGAGGAACCTCAGCTTTTGTTATTATTCAACAGGCTCAGGGTACTTGCAGCCTGTATGCATAAAAGCTAGAACATCATGAGCATTTTTGCTCCTCTTAACTAAGGAAAGTATACCGGCGTTGGAGGCAGCCCAGAGAATGTTCACCAAACTGAACCTGGGTAAAGAGAGAATTTCTTATTTTCGTTTCTTATCAATGGAGCAATGAGAGGTCAGCAGATCAAGATGTAGAATCAGTTTGGGTGAAACTTAAAAAATTCAAAGGGCAGGGAACATTGCTAGGAGTTGATAATAGGCCACCAGACAGCGGTGACAATGTAGGACATAGTATAAATCTGGAAATTCAAGGTGAATGGAACAGTTGTCACACAGAACCATGGTGGACGTCATTCTGTACATAGCTTGACTAGATTTAACTGGCACAAAGCTATGGAGGAATGAATTCCTTGACTATTTTCTAGAACGGTATGTTGAGGAACCAAATAGAGAATGGGCTATCTTGGATTTACAATTAGGCAATGAGAAAGGGTTAATTAATAATCTCAACGTAAGTGAACCTCTAGGAAAGAGCAACCATAATATGACAAAATTTTATAATAAGTTTTAATGTGTAGAACTAGAAAACTAGAATTTCAAATCTAAACAGACGTAATTATGAAAGTAATAAGGTGTGGTAAATTGTAAAACTACAATAAAAGACATTATGGTAGACAGCCAATGGCTAGCATTTAAAATATTAATACATGATTCATAATAAATTTACACTCCCTTGAGGCACCAAAAGCCAACAGGGAAGGTGATCCAACTGCGCCTACTAAGAGAAGATAAAAATTGTATTTGCTTAAAGGAAAAACCTTACAAAGTGACCAAAATAAATGTAAACCTGACAATTGAGTGCATTTTAGAATTCAGCATAGGAGGACCAAGAAACTGATGAAGAAAGAGATAAAAGAATTACTGACCTGCTATTGTAGCCACAGTATTTATATGGCTAGACCAGTTCAGTTTCTGGGTAATGGTGACCCCCATAATGTTGATAGTAGGGGATTCAGTGATAGTAATGCAATTAAATGTAAATGGGTGACAGTTGGATTCTGACTTGTTGGATATGATCATTCCCTGGCACTTGTATGAATGTTACTTGCCACTTGTCAGACCAAAACTGATATCGTCCAAGTCTCCCTACTTCTTGCACTGTGGCCGTGTCATAAAATGTCAGAACAGGTTGATTTTTTTAAAAATGAGGCAGTTGAAGCATTACATCTACTCTATCTCCAACGCATTATTCTTTTCCCTCAGCTAAAGGCTCAGTTTTTCTGTTTTTATTATTATTGAAAATTGTTGCACCGACAACACTACTCTGAGCAATTTCTGCTGTAATGTCCTGCGGCTGAGATGACTGTCCTCCAACATCCGCAACCATTTTCCTTTGTGCTGAGTACGCCAGCGACCAGTTCTCCCCCTTGATTCCAACAGTTTTGCTGGGTCTCTTGTGCCACACTCAGTCAAATGCAGTCTTGATGTCAAAAGCTGTCACTGTCCCCTGACCTGTGAAATTCAGCTCTTTTGTTAATTTTTGAACAAAGGCTGTGATGCAGTTGGGAGCTGAGTTGCCCTGGCCAAACCCAAACTGAGCTTCAGTGAACAGATTACTGCTGAGCAACTGCAGCTTGACGGCACTGTTGATGATACCTTGAATCACTTTACTGATTATCAAAAGTAAATTGAAGAGGGAGTAATTAATCGGGTTGGATCTGTCTTGCTTTTTGTGGATACCACATACCGTTATGAGCCTAGTTGATGTTACTACTGGATAAGTCAGACCCCAGAATGACATCTGGTGTGATGGATCCTTTTCCTTAATTTAATGTGGTGGTCATTCACTGAAACATATTAACACAAAGCTACAGATTTTCTTTAACAATAAAACAGAAGTTTATTACACACAAGGAGCAAAATAAAATAGAGTAAGTGAAGCTAGTTAAATGCAGAACATTAATTGAAAAGTCTTAAATACACAGCAAAACAAAATCGTATCTATTCCCCAAAATCACTTTGTAGTGATCAAAATCCAGAGAAATTATCCTGCTATATTAAATAATTAGGTTCAATTCAACTGCTTCTCCTCAGTTCTGTCCACTGATTGTGAAGTGTTCTTACATGAATACTCATGACATGGAAAGTGTAGACTTTCTCATTGTTTTAGTAATCTGCTGATTTCTAACCATGCACTCCTGATCTGGAAATCTCACAAGCTTAATGGTTACGCCAAGGTGCCTAAGCTTCCTCTGAACTGTCCCAGATACCCTTCTAGGAAATAAAGTTCTGATACTAGTCAGGTCACCTTCAAAACTGCCCTAAAAGCTTTCAATTGTTGGGTTTTGTAAGGTAAAATCTATCTGTGATTATTTTCAGCAAAAAGCAAGCCAATAGCTTTCGATGGTTATATTCCCTATCATAAACCTAGGTGGAGAAGGGCTTCTGAGCCTGGGGCTTATCCACTCCATCTGCTTTACTTTTTCTTTCTTCGCTGTTTATTTCTCTCTTTTCTCTTTTTTTCTCTTTTATCTCATTTTACTTAGCTTTTGTTGAAGGGTGTGATTGAGGTGGCGGTGAGTGGCCCAGTGTGGCCTCAAGGAGGTCAATAGATTCTGCATTGACAAGGTGGTTCTAGTGCCGACTGATAGTGGTTCAGTGGTTAGCACTGTGACCTCACAGTGCCAGGGTCCCAGGTTCAATTCCACCCAAAGGTAACTGTCTGTGTGGAGTTTCCACATTCTCCCTGTATCTGTACCGGTTACCTTTGGGTGCTCTGGGTTTCCTCCCACAGTCCAAAGATGTGCAGAAGTTAGGTGGATTGGCTGAGCCAAAGTGTCCGGGAATGTGCAGCCTATGTGGTTTAGCTATGGGAAATGCAGGGTTACAGGGATGGGCCTGGATGGAATGCTCTTTGGAATGTTGGTGTGGACTCAATGGGCTGAATGGCCTGCTTCCACTCTGTAGGAATTCTATGATTGTATGATTCACACCACATGCAACTTTGAGTACCTGTCAGCATCTGCATTCAGCACAGATTCATGGAGGCAGAGGTGAGTTTGAGCCCAGTTTAAGACCCTGTGGCATTGGCAATGGCTGCATTGGTGATGTTCAGCAAGGACTTACATTGGTGGAGGCAAGGTGGCACTGAAGAGTGGTGACATTCACTGCAGAGGCAGTGGCGCAGCAAAGGGGACTCATGCCTGGCCAATAGGCCCATGGCAAGAGCTTAACAAGAAGGGCTGTGAAGTTGAACACTTTTCTTTATTTCTTTATCCTTCTGCCTTTATATTCTATGTTTTGGTTTAGTTTCCTGTATTGCAAGATGGCGCTGGAGTGTGGTGACACAATACAATAATTTTCACTATATTTTGTAACAAAATGCATATATAAATCATGTGACAAAATACATGTGACAATATATAACTGGGGAGGTGATGGCCTACTGGTATTATCGCTGGACTGTTAATCCAAAGACCCAGATAACTTTCTGGGGACGTGGGTTCAAATCCAGTCACGGCAGATGGTGGAACTTGAATTCAATATTAAAATATCTGGAATTAAGAATCTAATGACGACCATGAATCCATTGTCGATTGTCAGGGGAAACCCATCTGGTTCACTAATGTCCTTTAGGGAAGGAAACTGCCATCCTTACCTGGTCTGGCCTACATGTGACTCCAGACCCACAGCAATGTGGTTAACTCTGAACTGCCCTCTGTGCAATTAGGGATGGGCAATAAATGCTGCCTCGCCAATAACCCCCTCATCCCATAAATGAATAAAGGAATCAAATAAATAAATCAAATACTCAAACCCAGTATAAACAATCTTCTATTAACACACTAGAGATTTACAGTCAAACTGCTGTCTGATAAGATGCTGTATTAGGTCACTGTTGTCGAAGGACTTTCTGACCATTTTTTTAAACCCTTCTCCAAAGTAAACAAACCTATATGCCAATTGCCTAAAATCTAAACTCTAAAATATATAAACCACACACAATGCATCACTATACTTGGACAATTTTCCACATTTTCTGGCAGGTGACAGTATTTTCGCTGTACTGGAACAGTTTGGACACAGCTGCAGCTAGTTCTGGACAAGTCTTCAGTACTACTGTACAATGTTGCGAGGGCCCATAGCCTTTTAGTATCCAATGCCTTCTAACGTATTCACGTGGAGTGAATTGAATTGATTGCAGACTGGCAACTGTGATGCTGAGTGCCTATGTCAGGGGCCAAGATGGATTATTTATTTGATACTTTTGGACGAAAATACTTTCAAATGCTTCAGTTTTATCCAATGGTGTGCTGGGCTCCCCATGATTTAGGAGGAGACATTTGTGGAGCTGCTTCCTCCAATGAGCGGTTTAATTGTCCACCATCATTTCCAACTGGATATAACGGGTTTGCAGAGCTCAGACCTGATCAGTCGATTGTGGAATTAACTCTATGATAAAACTGTTTGAAATTATGAAAAATGAGAGCCGGTTGATTGAAGCAGGTGGTTTCCCATTGACATGTCAAAAATGGAACCACGGAATTGAAGATTATGTTAAAGAAATGTTGACCAGCGAGCAGGAGCAAATAGTTTACAAATAAGAGGTCGCCTATGAAGATAGTTGAGGAAATGTTTTCCTCTCCATGGGTGGAATGACTTTAGAATTCCCCTTCCTCAAAAGAAAGTAATGCAGAATTTTTAAACATTTTTAAGACAGAGGTAGACAGATTGTAGATTGCCAACAGGATGAAAAATTATCAGGGGTATGCAGGAATGTAGGGTTGAGGTTAAATTCAGATCAGTCATGAACTTATTGAATGGTAGAGAAGGTTTAAAGGGCCAAGTCTCTAATTTTGTTCCTTGTTCCTATGTTTGTAACCTGTTCAAACAGGCAGTAATGATTATTCACTCCCAAGATTATTGATTAATGCAGAAACTGTGTTGATTATTGGATTGAGAGGGCAGAAGTTAGGATGAAGGAAAAGGAGTCAAAGAGATAGAGGAACAGAGGGATGTAAATATGATCAAGACTATTTGCTAACATTCGAGGGTAAAGAGCAGCACAAAGTGGTTGGGCTGAATGGCCTGCTTCTGTGTAGTGCCTTGGATGTAATGTCCCACCATGATCCCGGTCCAGTTACAGGATACCATCAAGCATGGAAGATACAGTGAACTTGGCATAACTGGATTGGGAAGACTCTTGCATGACTGAATCGTTGAGAGTCGTAATATCCCCACATCACGTTAAAATGACTGAAGTTAATGTGTATTAAATGAAGTTAATCATTACCTTGAATCGTGTGCATCTTTCAGAGTGAGTGAGCAGTTTATTACATTGTGGGTTTCACACACAACCTCTGCTGATTATTACGATCTGAATATTACCAGACCCTGTGAGGCTTGAAGTTCATCTGCATTACACATGCAATTAACCACGTAATATGAACACAAAATTAAATATTATGTAGAATCTGAGCACTGAGCCAGGCCATTCAGCCCAACTTGTCCAAACTAGCATTGGTTAGATTGACAATTGAACTCTGTCTAGTGACTGACACTCCACATCCAACCAATGGAAAAACTTGCCAAATTGTGATCCAGTCAGCTGGCAGCTTCTGGTATGGGAGGATTCCACTGGGAAGGTCCTTGATAGGGCAAGAAGCTCGACAGTCAGCTTTTAACAAGCTGACTGGAGGCCAGCAAATCAGTGTCCTAAAGACTGTCAGTTGAGGTCAAGTCATTAGGGAATCCAACTGTGAGAAGGTAAATGATTTTCTCTTGTTTCTTACTGGATTGGGTGGGGAGAAGAGGTTCAGGGCTTTGGAGGACAAGGGCATAGAGAGTGATTATTACCCTCTAGATTCCACCAGTGACTCTAATTGCCCCAATATTTTCACCCATTGGGAAGGTAAGTTATTGGCCAGTGGCGAGTTGAGGAACTGTGGGAAGAGAATTGTTGGTGGTTAAACTCCCACCCTTAAACTTGTGAAACACTGACCTTACACTTAAATGACCACACTCTGAATTATGAATTCAGGTTGTTTTGTAATTCATGTTTATACAGAATTTCCAGGCACTTTTCCTCTTCACAGATATTGGAATTTTATTCAGATTGGAAGTGAGCCTAATGGCAGGTTCAGGAGCCGATTCAGATTCTCAACTGTGATGATTTGGTTTTATGAAAAGTAGCTGTTTTTGCTGATAGACATTTCTCCACAAGATCGCAAAGGAAGAAAGATTTGTGTTTGCAGGCCTTTCACACATATTCACAAATTTAGTACATTGTGAAGCATTTTACAGCAAATGAAGTAGCCCTGTTTTAAGGTGGAAATGCAGCAAAAAATTTGCACTCAGCAAGCTCTCACAAGCAGAACTAAGACTTGTTTTGTGACATTTGTTAGAATCCTAGAATATTCACAGTATGGAAGCAGGCCATTTGGCCCACTGACTCTGCACCAACCCTCCAAACAGCATTCAACCCAGACCACTCCCGCACCCCCCTCTCCCCACCATCCTTGTAATCTTGCATTTCCCTTGGCCAATCCATCTAACCTGCACATCTTTGGACTGTGGGAGGAAACCGGACCGCCCAGGCAAAACCCACGTAGACACAGGTAGAATGTGCAAATTCCGCACAGATAGTCGCCCAAGGGTGGAATCAAACCCAGGTCCCTGGTGCTGGGAGGACGCAGTGCTAACAAATTATTGAGCCACCATGTTAAGGAATAAATATTGGAACTGCCCTGCTTTTTTTAGAATAGCAGAATCTTTTATGTCCATCTGTCAGAGAAGACAAGTTCCCTGTCTGTTCATAAAACAGCACCTTCAACAGTGCAGCACTCCCCGCGCTGGATATGTCAGCTTAGATTGTGTTTCAAGTCTCCAAGTGGGTGACCCTCAGGTAAATGAAGAAATTGAGGCCCATTTTTAAGTTCAGCTGAGGGAGAATCACTAACCAGTTCATTCTTCTCCTTTCAGAATCTAAACACATCTGTCTCCCGTAACAGCATTCCATTATTCATCAAATGAATTCAATGTCCCAACCATGTACACCCTTCCAGACAATTTGCTTCAGCTACTGATCACACTCTGTGAAGAAATACTGCCATTTTACTTCAGACCTGCCCTGAGAAAGCTGCAGCTATCCCTTGTGAGAACCTAGAAAAGGCACAAGACCATTCAGTGCCTCAAGCCTCCTGTCTTGGAACTGGAGGGGGCCATTCAGCCCTATTTGAGCCTGTTGCCCAGGAATAGGTGAAGGCCATTCAGCATCTTTGTACCTGTAGCACAGGGACAGGAGGAGGACATTCTTCCGCACTGAGCCTGGTTTAGGGGAATAGGAAGCCATTCAGCTTTCCCAGGCTTTTTCAATGTTCAACAAGATTATAGCTGATCTGCTTCTTATCTGCACCTATCAATATTGGTCTTGTAATGTTTCATCCCCTTACCTCATCAACTCTACCATCTGAGTTAAAATTAATGTTCAGAAAATTCAAGGGCCCCACAGGGGCTTGTGACCCTCCTTCCTCAACTAATTGCTAATTCACAAAGCATTGGCCAGATTCAGAAGAAGTTGTTTCAGTCAGTTTATTGGAATCTAAAACAGTAATTTCATGTCAAAATTTTTAAAAGAAGTAATTCAGCACATCAGCTAAAGATTTAACAGTGAATACTGAACTTCACATCAAAATTTAAAAAGTAATTTAGTACAGCATCTAAAGATTTTGGAAACAGTTCTCAGAAAGAAGATCTGCATTTCAGGTTGCAAAAATCTCAACTCTGATTTTCTTACCCCTTCCCTCACTATCCTGCAGACTCACCTCCAAACTATCATCTGCGTTCACCATCCAGCAGTCTGTCCATGTGGCCACTATAAGAAAGCAGGCAGAAACCAGGGAGATGAAGAAAGCCACAAACTGCAACACCTGCCTCATCCTAGCCCGTCTCAGCCTGGACTACCAAGGTAAAGTCAACACTCGGGAGGTCAACAAACAGCTCACAGTCCCAGATCTCAGTCCTTCGCTCGCAGATTCCTGCACTGACTGACTTTGGTCAAATTTCCCTGAATACCAGGTGACTGATTGGAGATTCCAACCAATCAGGTCGCCACATTAGTACAAATCACTGGAGATTTTTTATTTCAGAGTTGAGGAAGTTACCTGTGTAAACTCAAGGACATTGTAAAGGACAACAGGAAAGCAATGAGGAGCTGGAACAAAGCTGGGATGAAGGAAGAGGTCATAGTTAGTGAATTATTATACACATCAAGAGAAAAGTTGATGAATTAAAAGATACAAGCAACAGAAATAAGTTGGCTGACAGGAATACGGGTCAGAACAAAAGAAGTCTCAGGAATGGTACAATATAACCAAAGAAGCAACAGCAAGGGCCAGGTAGGCAAGTGAAATGGTTTATGATTCAAAAATGGAACTGTCAAGGTTGCTTTTTATTTGGAAGAGATGTTTTGAAAGGATGAAATATTTAGTTGGAGTAAAGAAGGATAATTTGTTTCTAGTGGTGGAATGCTCAATAACCAAAGGACACAGGTATAAAGTGATTGAAAAAAAAAAGCGGAGAGGAGGAAAAATGTTTTTAATGAACTGCATAAAATTAAGCCTTTAAAAGGAGATTCGTTAAATATTTGATGGAAAATGATTGTTGGGAATATCGGAGAAGAAGCAGGAGGAGTGGCAGTAACGAGATCGATCTTCAAAAGTGTCTGCAGAGATTTGATGGGCAGATTGGCCTTACTCAGTGAGGTATTCTCTGCTTGACCATTTCTGGATGTATGCGTGGAGTAATGTCGAGGTGAAGGAACATCAAGGATATGCTGGAATGATGGTCTCAAGAGCAGCTAGCCATAGAAAGGGATGTGGATGACTGAAGCAGTCAGACTACTTCAGAAAGTGCAGTAAGTGGACACTTTAGCTCCAACACTGCAATTGACCTGTCTTACTGGATTTTAGTTAGCTTAGAGGATATTGCATTCCGGTTTGATAGGGTGACAACAGGACTGCACCAATTCCTGCGACCTATTGAAATTTGGGGAATCAAAATGAATTCATCCTTTTACCACCAATTCTCAAGTTCCAAAGTGACCTGAAGTAATAATCCTTACCGATGATACATGGGTGTATTTTATTCAGTAAGAATCAGCACAGTGGCTCAGTGGTTAGCACTGCTGCCTCACAGCACCAGGAACCTGGGTTTGATTCTACCCTGTGTGACTGTCTGTGTGGAGTTTGCACATTCTCCCCGTGTCTGTGTGGGTTTCCTCCAGGTGCTCTGGTTTCCTCCCACAGTCCAAAGATGTGCAGGTTAGATGGATTGGCCATGCTAAATTGCCTGTAGTGTTCAGGGATGTGCAGATTAGGTGGGTTACAGGGGCATGGGTCTGGGTGGGATTCTCTGAGGTCGGTGTGGACTTGTTGGGCTGAAGGGCCTGTTTCCACACTTGTAGGAATTCTATGAAGACCTCAAGCATACTAATGTTAAAGTAGTTGTATCACAGGGCAATTCCCCTTCAGTCTGTCTCTATCACCTAAAACATTTCACAAACAATATTAAAATATTTTTCACTTTGGATTCAATGGATTTATAGAAGAGCACAGGTAATTGTAATACGTCGATGAGTCTTCATGAAGCGATTCTCTGGATTTTGCAAACTCTAAGTTCCTATTGAGTCTGCAGGGGGCATGGGATTGCTTAATTTGCCTTCTGTTGTAGTTACAAGGGAGGCTGTTAAATACAGAAACAGAAAATGTTATTGGCTCCATTGACAGAGGATTTCTTCAGAACTAATTCAAGGTTTAACCATATTATTTCCAATGCAGTCACTGCCATGATCTGGATATCTGCCATATCTGAATCCTGACTGATCCATTCTCAATACAGAATGTCAATGGGAATTACAACACTCTTATCCCAGCAGTGAAAAATCATTCACAAAAATTAGAAACAGGAGCCAGAGAGCTAATTGTTATCTCAGACTATCTCTCCCAAAAAAATATATTCCTGAGTTACTTAGGCTCCAGTGAGTGGCTGATCCATAAAATGAGGAAATTTGCCTGAAGTGTGAAGGGGTCAACATAATGGGAGTGACAGTATGAAGCTGCACACTGTCTCAGGATCTGATTCGAGAAAGGCAGAGAAAATAATCAGATAAAAGATCCTGGTCCAGACGAACAATATTTCAGATGCAGCAAATCTGAATTTAAAAAAAGACAGAAAATTCTGGAAATACTTAGCAGGTCTGGCAGTAACTATGGTGTGAGAAACAGAGATGATGTCGTGGAAATGTCACTGGACTTGTAATTCATGGGTTTGAATCCCACCAAGGCAGATGGTGAAATTTAGATGCAATTTAAATGTCTGGAATGAAAAGCTGGCGTAATGATATAGACTGTGTAGGCAATGTAGATTGTTTTAAAACCCCATCTGGTTCATTGTGCCCTTTAGGGGAGGAAATCAGCTGTCCTGACCCAGTCTTCAAACTCACTGCAGTGTGGTTGGTTTCAACTGACTCCAGACAAATAGAATTGGGCAAAATACACTAGCTGAGCCGACAACACCCACAACTCATGAACAAATACAAAAATAAATTCCCCAAGGTAGAGTCAGCACCTTCAGGAACTGTATCCCTGTGAGAGTCAGCACCTTCAGGAACTGTATCCTTGTAAGAGTCAGCACTTTCAGGGACTGTATCCCAGAGACAGTCGGCACCTTCAGTCGAAACAAAGAAGGCTGCAAAATACCTGAACTTGGGAGGATTTCCAGAATAAAAGTATTTCCATAGTTGTTCTAGGAAGCATGATAAAACTTCACCACAAAGGGAATAAGTTACCATCACATGTGACACCTGCAGAAGGAATTGAAACTCACCAACAAAAACTAAAAGCCTCACATCACTTATCCATCAATTGTCTGAGAATATGTCTCGTTCACAGAATGGATATACGCTAGATTTGCTCATTTGAAAGTTTTGTTTTCTTGCTCAGAGTTGAGGCTTTGTGTTTGATTTTAATGCCAGGCACGACAGCACAAATTGTGGCTGACATTAAAATGTAGTACTGAAGGAGTGCTGCACTGTCAGGGGGTCAGCACTGTAGAAACTTTGCACAACCAGAGGGACCATAGTAAGGGAATGCTGCAGTGTCAGAGGGTCAACATTGAGTGAATGGTGCATTGCCAGAGGGTTGGTACTGAGGTGTGCTGCACTGTCAGAAGGTCAGTGTTGAGGCAGTTCTACATTGTCAGAGGGTCAGGAAGGAGGGTGATTGTTCAGGAATAATGGATGCTGCACTGGCGGAGTCAGTGCAGAGTAGGCACTGTGCTATGGAAGGTCAGTACAGAGGGAAAGCTGCATGGTCTCAGCCGCATCCTTGCCTTTCGTGTACACACACTCTTAGTCAATAGTCTGGCACAAAAGTTGCAGATGTTTGCAGACTAGCTCTTAGAATTTTTATTTGAACTCCCTCTGAATCCCAGGCAGTAATTCAGGCCTCCTACTCCCAGATCTGAGCTGAAGCCCCCCACCGTAAAGTCCTGTAGCCATGTTACTGGGCTCTGATATATTTCCAGTATCCCCTTTCTGTATTACTGTCCTAAGGAAGCCAATGCAGAAGGTTCATAATATGTTATTGTTGCTGGGGTATGTGGTTCTAACGTGGAGGAGGATTCAATTTTAAGTTCTCAGTTTTATGACAGTATAGCTAGCTTTAACTGTTTCAAAGTCAGAAAGTCATTTTGAAAGGTAAATTAAAATGACTGTTCCAACAAATCACATGACTTTAGATAAGTGTACAGCAAGCCAGTTTGGGACATAATTGTGACAACGTTTCCTGCCTTAGATTTTTTTTGAGCAGGTAGACCTACAATACCAGAATTTTGAATTAGCCACACTGAAAGAACGGCAATATATTTCCAAGTCAGGATGGAGAGTGGTTTGGAGGGTAAATTGCAGGTGGTGATGTCTCTGTTGCAGTCAGAGCTGGGGAGAAGTCATTAGTTCATTTGAAGAAAACCAGAAACAGTTGGCTGAGGAGGTAGCAGCAAGCAAGACATCCTACCAAATTGCTGAAGACATGAGATTAAGCAATCCATGTTAAGGAATATGTGAGCTCAGTTAGCAGCTGATTGAAATGAGTCCAGAAGAGACACCAACTGAAGAAAATAGCATCAAATAATTACATAAATTTGCTGTAAAGCAATAGATTACAAATGTGCAAACTAAACACGATGTGTGGAACTGGGGGTGACCCTTCACTAAAGTTTCAGAATTCTGTGAGGTTGTCGTTGGGATTACCTGACTTCTTTCTGATATTTGTAATGAGACTGTTTCAAGTAGTCTTGTATTATTTAACACAGTTCATGTTTTATTTTGTTGGAAATACAGTGGCAGTCTCTTGTGAATCAGTTCAGTGACTGACCACAAAATAGCGAAGGTAAAACTTCTGATCTATCAAGCCAGCTTTCAGTCTGGGATCTGACTTGTCCAGTCCAGTCAGCTAGAGTCATAATGAAATTTCACACTAAAGGTACTGGAGATGTGAGAGTGCTATCTGAAAGCTACAGCTAACACTTAAACTGTAGCTCAACACATTAATGTAATGTTTAAAGTTTTGAGGCAAGGATGTTTTTCTAGTGTACAAGATCAAGATTGAAAATTGCATTTATTTAGTGCCTTACATCATAAAACATCCCAAGGACATTTAACAGGAACGTTACCTAACAACAGTTGGTTTTGTAAAAGTGTTTAATTTCACAACAAAGGAAAAGACAGGTAGAGAGGCAAGAGGACTTTGGGGAGGGAACTACAGAGCTTAGGGACCAAGCAACTGATGGCACAACTACCACTAGCAGAATGCATAAACTTGGAGATCCTCAAGAGGTTAGAATTGGAGAATGCAAAGACTTCAGAGGTGTGTTGGGAATAGAGGGGGATACAGAGATAAGAGTGGTAGAGGCTGGAGTATGTGACAGACATGGAGACAGTTGGAGGAGATTTCAAAGATAGGGAAGGTTTGTCAGGGCTGTAGCAGGTTACAGAAATTAGGAGAGCTGTAAGGATTGCTTACAAAGATAGTGAGAGTGGTAAGGTTTGGTGGAGGTTGCAGAGAAAGGGATGATTGTACAGGCTGGTGGGGAGAGGGTGACAGAGTTGCACAGGCTGGAAGACGTTACAGAAATTGGGTAGAGTGTAGAATCTGGGGGAGGTGACAGTGATAGGGAGGGGAATGCAGGCTGGAGGAGATGATAGAGATGGGGAGAATTGTACAAGCTGGAGGAGGTTACTGAAATAGGAAGAGGTGTAGGTGCTGGCGGAGATGACAGAGATGGGGAGGGGTGTATGGGCTGCAGGCAATGACAGAGATAAGGAGGGCTGTACAGGCTGGAGGAGGTTACTGAAATAAGGAGGGGTATGGAAGGTGACAGAGAGGGTGAGGCCATGGACAGAACTGAACACAAGGGAAAAACAACTTTAAAATAAAGATGATTCTGGATGGGTAGCCAATCTGCAACGAGCACTGGAGTGTGTGTTCCTCCCTTCCCCTGTTGATGGGGAGGTTTGACATGTGTGTGTTGACTTTTCATTGTGGAACATATTCTGCTCCTTAACTTTCATTCTTGTATCTTTGTCACTTTAAGTCTGCACAGTAATGATTTTGATTTCCTGTTGCACGCCACTGTCCATCATGTCAACATTCTCCAGCTTTCGCATACTTTCCCTGTAATGCAAACAGCAGAGCCTGGGCTGCAGTAATAGTGATCCAGTTACACAGCATGGTACTGCTCATGTTGCCAAAGTTTCTGCTGTCAGCCTAAATTCCACAATTTGAATGGATTCCATAGCTCCCTCCATCCACAGACAAAACAACAGCTGTTCAAAAAACAGTTTTTCTTTTTAATTTAATCTCTAGGCATAGGCTTCACTTTAGAAGGCTGAAACTTGATCATCCCATTCCTGGTTGCCCCTGAACACCTAGTGTTAACAGGTCTGTTTAGTTGTGTTTTGAAGTCCCTCCATATCTCTGTAATCTTTCCCAAGCCCCACAACCTATTTTAGCCTGCTGATCCATTTGCTTGCTTGCTCCAAAGATCTGGAAAAATTTTTCTACACCTCCTCCAAGCAAACTCCCTTTAAGCCATTAAGATGCTTCTTAAAACTTATCTCTCTCTGACCAAACTATTGGTCACCTGACAGAATATTTGCTGATGTTGCCAGGTATCAGACTTTTATTCAACAATGTCATGTGAAACAGTTCAAGATATTTAATTCTGCTAACTGTGCTTGATAAATGTTATTATTAAGGTGCTGTTATTTATCCCATTTCTGGATTCCACTCCAGAAATGATGAAGAAATTATATTGTACAAAACCAAAAGACTGCAGGTGCTGAAATCTGAAATAAAAACAGAAATGCTGGAACTACTCAATAGCCTAGGCAGCATCTGCAAGGAGAAAGAGAGTTAATGTTTCAGCTGTTAGCCTTTCATTAGAACCAAAGAGAATTGCAAATGTGAGAGTTTCCAAGCCTGTGGAAGGGGAGAACAGGCAGGAAGAACAAAGGAGAAAATCTGTGATAGGGTGAAATCGAGGGGAGATTAAAGATTTAATGATACAACTGCCAATAAAATTATAAGGTGAAGAAACAAAGATTGTGTCCAAATAATGTCCGCATCACTACATATAAACAATCTGTGATAACACAGTGATAATAGGTACTGCAGATGCTGGAGAATCCGAGATAACAAGGTGTGGAGCTGGATGAACACAGCAGGCCAAGCAGCATCATAGGAGCAGGGAAGCTTTACGTTTCGGGCTTAGACCCTTCATCAGAAATGGGGGAGGGGAAGAGGGTTCTGAAATAAATAGGGAGAGAGGGGGAGGTGGATAGAAGAGATCCCCTGAGGTTTGTCCGGAGGGAGGAGGGTAACTTCTTCAGGGTAGGCATCCTTAGAAGAGGCTTCGCAGTGGGGTTAAAATTGTATCAGAGATAAAAGGTACTGCAGCTGCTGGAGAATCCGAGATAACAAGGTGTGGAGCTGGATGAACACAGCAGGCCAAGCAGCATCAGACGAGCAGGAAGGCTGACGTTTCGGGACTAGACCCTTCTTCAGAAATGGGGGAGGGGAAGGGGTTTCTGAAATAAATAGGGAGAGAGGGGGAGGTGGATAGAAGATGGATAGAGGAGAGGATAGGTGGAGAGGAGACAGACAGGCGGGGTTGGAGCCAGTAAAGGTGAGTGTAGGTGGGGAGTTAGGGAGTTAGGCTGGATGAACACAGCAGGCCTTGGCCTGCTGTGTTCATCCAGCTCCACACCTTGTTATCTTGGGTTCTCCAGCATCTGCAGTACCTATTATCTCTGATACAATTTTAACCCCACTGCGAAGCCTCTTCTAAAGATGCCTACCATGAAGAAGTTACCCTCCTCCCTCCGGACAAACCTCAGGGGATCTCTTCTATCCGCCTCCCCCTCTCTCCCTATTTATTTCAGAACCCTCTTCCCCTCCCCCATTTCTGATGAAGGGTCTAGGCCCGAAACGTCAAGCTGCCCTGCTCCTATGATGCTGCTTGGCCTGCTGTGTTCATCCAGCTCCACACCATGATAAGACAGTGTTTGGGGTTGGGACGCTTCTTCAGATTTTTTCTGAAGAAGGGTCCCGATCCAAAATGTCAACTTTCCTGATCCTCTGATGCTGCCTGGCCTGCTGTGTTCCTCCAGCTCCACACTGTGTTATCTCTGACTCCAGCATCAGCAGTTCTTGCTATCTCTGAGTGACCCATAAACGATCTGTGTTGTGTTATATCTCCCAGTCAATATGTCAGCATGCATTTAAGACACATCCTCATGATATCACCACTACATCACAGCATATGGCCTAAGGGTGTAAAGGTCTAATGCTCCATCTTACGCAAGCATCACTTGAAGCATGACACGCTACTGACAATATGTAACCTCATATGTAACAATATGTTATACTTTAACCTAGACCTATAAGTGCCTGTGAATATATTTGTTATATAATTGTTAACTGTAATAAACATCCATTGGATTCTTCAATACTGCAATATCCACACTCAGCTTCTTTTCTTACAAGGTATGATATAAGTTGCATTGGGTAAAATAACTGCTGGAGAGAAACACACAAAACTCGGGCACGGTGCCAATCTAAGAAAAGATTCCAAGATCTTGGTGGAAAATTCTTAGAAAACTAATTGAAGGGCAACAACTCTAGACATCAGAGAATTTGGATAATCAGCAGCATCAGGTTTTTATGAGTGTAGTAGCCACATCAATTTCTCAATAGGGCAATGGTCAATAAGAAGACAGAGCTAACTTCTCTTTGATTAAAATCTAACTTCTTTCAAATAATTCTAAGTTTTGCCTTAGTTAGCAATAAACAGGCTAAAATTATAAATGCAAACAAAACTAAAGGCTACACAGTGAGCACTCTATCCTGTCCTCTCTTTCTTTTTTTCAACAGAAAAACCAAGCGCCTACTTGTTTTTTAGTTGTTTTTCAAAAACAGCTAAATGGACCTGAGAACACAGCTCCAATGAGGAAAATGCAACTTAAATCTATCTACAAACATACTTTTATATAGGAAGATGGCTTACCTGTATCCAGATCTTGGTTGATTTCAGTGTTTTTCTTCTCAAAATTAGAATGGAAATAGAGGGAAGCTTGTATGATGTCATCACTTCTTGTTTGGCATGAAAACCATCTACCGGCTGAAGCTTATAACCACAAACCTCCAATTCTTAAACACAATCTTAAAGTTGTTTGGTAATATTGAACTTGAGTATTTGGCTTGAGTCAAAAATAAATTTTGCCTATAACACAAATGAGTAATGTGATTTGTGAAATTTAGTATTTACGTAATGCCAGATCTGTAGGCCAGACATTCCAAATACAGGCATCATTCACCACATCTTTTCAGCTATTCACAAGAATCAATATACAGTACTAACTGTAGCCAACAAGCTCAGACTTATAAAATTTCACAACAGTGTCTAGCATTAAATGTGAGTTTTTGGTTGAACGCGTACTGGATAATTCTGAATCTGTGAGGCATTACTCTCACAACTAATTTAGGACTGTCAGTAAGACTTGCAGGGTGATGCATTTGTTTGTACTTGAAGCTTCATACACTACTTAATGGAGGCCCGTGCATTGAAGACAAGAAGAACATGTACATTCACTGTAACAAAAATAGAAATTGATGAGAAACTCAGCAGGAAATTTGATGATTCAAAAATAGAGGGAGGGTTTGTTGTGAGGTCATAAGGAATCTGCAAAGGAATGTAGATAGGTTGAGTAAATGGGCAAAAAATTGGCAGATGAAGTTTAACAAGGGAAACTGTGAGATCATGCGCTTTATCAGAAAGCAAATTATTATTTAAATCAAGGTAGAACTCAAAGACAAAGGGATCTAGGTATTCTTGTGAACACAAAAAGTTAGGAAGAAGGTGTAACAAATAATTAAGATGACAGATGAAAGTTTGGTCTTTATTCTAGAGAGCTGGAGTTTTAAAACCAGGGAAGTAATGTTACACCTGTCCAGGGTTTTGATGGCCTACAGTACTGTGTACAATTTTTGCCCTGTGTTTAACAAAGGATGGACTGGCACTAGATTCAGTACAAAAAAGATTCATTAGGTTGATTCCTGTGTTGAAAGTGATGTGTTATTGAGAGTGGCCGAACAGGTTAGGCCTTTATCCATTGGAGTTTAAAAATAAAAGGGGTGACTTTATTGAAACATACAAAATTCTGAGGGGGCTTAACAGGGTTGAGGTTGAGAAGATGTTTCCACTACAGACTAATTTATTTATTTATTTATTTATTTATTGTCACATGTACCAGAGTACAGTGAAAAGCTTTGTTTACGAGCAGTACAGGCAGATCATAGTAAGCAAGGATGTAAAGAACAAAGATTGTTAAAAAAAACTTAGACAGAGGTATACAGGTTACATTGCACAGGGCGAGCGCTAGGGGAGATCAATGTTAGCAAGATCAGCATTTTTCGAGGCTAAATTGTCCATTCATCAGTCTAATAATGGCCGAGGAGAAGCTGTTACTGATCCTGCTGGTGTGTGTGTTAAAGCTTCTGTATCTTCTGCCTGACAGAAGAGGTTGCAGGAGATCATTACTGGGGCATAATTGGCCTTTAATGATGTTGACCGTCTTTCAACGGCAATGAACTGTGTAAATGGAGTCCATGGAAGGTTGGCTTCTGTGATGGTGTGGGCTGTGCACACTACCTTCTGTAGTTTCATATGGTCCTGGTCAGAGCAGTTGCCATACCAGAACGATATGCATCCGGACAGTATGCTTTCAACGGTGCATCTGTAGAAGTTGTTGAGGGTCCCTATGGACATGCCAAATTTCCTGAGCCACCTGAGGAAGAAGTGCTGTTGTGCCTTCTTGACTGTCACATCTACATGGGAAGTCTGATGACAGAATGTCGGTTATCATCACTCCAAGGAATTTGACATGCTCCACCCTCTCAAACTCAGTCCTGTTGATGTTGATGCTTGTAAATAATGGCCCGTTGCCTGTGACCAACACATTCAGGAACCCAATTATTGCAAAAGATGCATGCAGCTTTTATATTATCAAGCCTATGTTTGACGAATGAACTCTATGCATGTCCAACCACTTTGAGTGAGCAAACACAATAAGTAAGAACATTGAGCTCATGAAAGGACCGACATAGTTGACGCATAGCATAATCCAGGGTTTACCCAGTCATTCCCATGGGTGTGGGGGAGCAGCTGGCAGTAATTTTGTCCTTGTTGATGTCTGGGCATTGCTCCACTGAGGCAGCTATGTCTGCATCCAATCCTGGCCATCAAACATAACTTCTCACCAACATCTTCGTTTTTGATACCCCTGGATGGCCCTGGTGAAGTTCAGCCAGCATCTGGCAGTGATCTTTGCTCCAGACAATCACTCTTGCTCCCCATAATAATATGCCATCCTCTACGGTGATCTGGTCTCACAGGGTTCAGAAAGGTTTCAATTCTGGTTGTGACAGCCCTTTGGTTTCTTCCATCACCACCAGCTTTTTTAGTTTTGCCAGGACTGGATCTTTTTATGTCCACAGTCTGATATTATCAGTGGTGACCAGAGGATGTCCAGAAAGTTTAAAACCAGCATGGACTCTTCCAGTGGCTGCACCACCAGTGGTGTACATGCCAGTGGGAGGTGGTTAAGGCATTTGCTACTTGGTCTTCTGGACAGTGTTCCAACTTGTAATTGTACACACTTAGAATGAGAGCCTACCGCTGAATTCAACCTGAAGCTATGGGCAGCATGGCCTTTTGAGTAGTCCTAGCAGGGGATTGTCGTCTGTTACTGTTACAAATTTATAGTCACATGGTATTGGGGTGAGCTGGCAAGGTGGATACAGAACTAGCTTAGTCATAGGAAACAGAGGATATAGGTGCAAAGATGCTTTTCGGAATGGAGGGTTGTGACTAGTGGCGTTTCACAGGGATTAGTGCTCAGACCTCTGCTGTTTGTGGTCTACATAAATGATCTGAAGGAAAATGTGGCTGGTCTAATTAGTAAGTTTGCAGACCATGCAAAGACTAGTGGAATTGTGGATAGTGAGGAGGATTGTCAGAGGATACATCAGGATACAGATAGTTGGAGGCATGGGCAGAAAAATGGCAGATGGAGCTTAGTCCAGACAAATGTAAGGTGATGCATTTTGGAAGGTCATGTACAGGATGAAATTATACAGTGAATGAGAGAACCCTTAGAAGCATTGATATGCAGAAGGATCTGGGTGTACAGGTCTACAGATCACTGAAGATGGCAGCGCAGATAGGTAAGGTAGTAAAAAGGCCAAAGGCATGCTTGCCTTCATTGGAAGGTGCACCGAGTATAAGAATAGATAAGTTACGCTGCAGCTTTATAGAACTTTAATTAGGCCACAATTGGAATATTGCATATAGTTTTGGTCACTGCACTACCAGAAGGATGTGGATGCTTGGGAGAGGATACAGACAAAGTTTACCAGGTTGTTGCCTGGTATGGAAATTTTTAACTATGAAGAAAGGTTGGATAGATTGAGTTTGTTTTCACTGAAATGCAGGAGGTTGAGGGGTGATTTGATAGGAGTTTACAAGATTGTCAAAGGCACGGATAGAATGGAAAGTATGAGGCTTTTTTCTCAGAGTGGAGAGGTCAATTACGAGGGGACACAGGTTCAAGGTGGAGAGGGGGAAGTTTAAAAGAGACGTATGAGGCAAGTTTTTCATACAAAGGGTGGTGAGTGCCTTGAACGTGCTGCCAGAAGAGGTGGTGAAAGGAGGCACAATAACAGCATTCAAGAAGCAACTGCACAAATACATGAACTGGAAGGGAATAGAAGGATACGGATCCAGTACGTGAAGGCAGTTTTATTACAGAAGGGCAAAATGTGTCAGCACAGGCTTGGAGGGCTGAAGGGCCTATTCCTGTGCTGTATTGTTCTTTGTTCTTTGTATCTATAAAGTATTGTTGGAACTTTCTTGCACCAAAGATGACCACCAAACCTTCTTTCGCTCTCTGGGTGTTTTTCGGCTCTGCGTCAACCAAAGCCTGGGAAGCATACAGTAGTTGGCATTCCTCTCCACTGGGCCATCTGTGAGCCAACACTACCCCGGTACCATCTGAGGAGGCATCTCATGTCACCACCAGATCTCACTTGGGATCATAATGTGTCAACACCTTAGACAATGATAGCTGCTTCTCTAAAGGGTATGTCTTGGCTACGAGACCATTTGCAAGGCCTTTTCAATAGCAGATGTAAGGGTACCAGGATGCAGGCGAAGTTACACTTGAACTTTCTGTAATAATTCAACAATCCAAGGAAAGTTCCAGTACAGACATGGGAGCTGGGATAACTTTGATCGTCCTCACTTTATCTTCCAACAAATATAACCCAGTCCTGTCAACTCTGTAAGCCAAGTAGGTCACTTGGGGTGCCTGGACCATACAGTTTTCCCTTCTAAGACGTATGCTCACCTGGGGGAAACATCTAAGAGTTAGCAAGCAGACATGGATCATGTCCAGCTTCGTGAAGGACAGCCACCAGACCGTACCCCGCCCCACCCCCCATCACCCCTCAGCCCTCACCTGCTTTGTGTATAGGTTCTCTTTGCAAGGGATTGGGTATCTATCCAACTGCGAAAAGTGGTTTACTATTCGTTTAAAATCCCCACAAAAGTGGACCGACCCATTAGGTTTCACAATCACTATGAGCGGTGCTGCCTGTTTAGGAAATTGAACTGGTTTGAAGATTCTGAGATAACAAGCATGGGGCTGGATGAACACAGCAGGCCAAGCAGCATCACAGGAGCAGGAAAGCTTGACGTTTCGGGCCTAGACCGTTCATCAGAAATGGGGGAGGGGAAGAGGGTTCTGAAATAAATAGGGAGAGAAGGGGAGGCGGATAGAAGATGGATAGAGGAGAGGATAGGTGGAGAGGAGGCAGACAAGTCAAAGAGGTGAAGATGGAGCCAGTAAAGGTGAGTGTAGGTGGGGGGGTAGGGAGGAGATAGGTCAGTCCAGGGTGGACGGACAGGTCAAGGGGGCGGGATGATGTTAGTAGATAGGAGATGGGGGTGGGGCTTGAGGCGGGAGGAGGGGATAGGTGAGAGGGAAAACAGGTTAGGGAGGTGGAGATGAGCTGGGCTGGTTTTGGGATGCGGTTGGGGGAGGGGAGATTTTGAAGCTTGTGAAATCCACATTGATACCATTGGGCTGCAGGGTTCCCAGGCTGAATATGATTTGCTGTTCCTGCAGCCTTTGGGTGGCATCACTGTGGCATTGCAGGAGGCCCGGGATGGACATGTCGTCTGAGGAATGGGAGGGGGAGTTGAAATGGTTCGCAACTGGGAGGTGCAGTTGTTTGTTGCGAATTGAGCGCAGGTGTTCTGCAAAGTGGTCCCCAAGCCTCTGCTTGGTTTCCCCGATGTAGAGGAAGCCACAACGGGTACAGCGGATGCAGTATACCACATTGGCAGATGTGCAGGTGAACACCTGCCTGATGTGGAAAGTCTTCTTGGGGCCTGGGATTGGGGTGAGGGAGGAGGTGTGGGGGCAGGTGTAGCACTTCCTGCGGTTGCAGGGAAAAGTGCCGGGTGTGGTGGGGCTGGAGGGGAGTGTGGAGTGGACAAGGGAGTCACGGAGGGAGTGGTCCCTCCGGAAGGCAGATAAGGGTGGGGAGGGAAAAATGTCTTTGGTGGTGGGGTCTGATTGCAGATGGCGGAAATGTCAGAGGATGATGCGTTGGATCCAGAGGTTGGTGGGGTGGTATGTGAGGACGAGGGGGATTCTTTTTTGGTTATTATTGCGGGGATGGGGAGTGAGGGATGAGTTACGGGAAATGCGGGAGACACAGTCGAGGGTGTTCTCGACCACTGTGGGGGGGAAGTTGCGGTTCTTGAAGAATGACGACATCTGAGATGTACGGGAGTGGAATGTCTCATCCTGGGAGCAGATGCGGCGGAGGCAAAGGAATTGGGAGTAGGGGATGGCATTTTTGCAGGAAGGTGGGTGGGAGGAGGTGTATTCCAGGTAGCTGTGGGAGTCAGTGGGCTTGAAATGGACATCGGTTTCTCGGTGGTTACCTGAGATGGAGACAGAGAGGTCCAGGAAGGAGAGAGAAGTGTTGGAGATGGTCCAGGTGAGCTTCAGGTTGGGGTGGAAGGTGTTGGTGAAGTGGATGAACTGTTCGAGCTCCTCGTGGGAGCACGAGGCGGCGCCGATGCAGTCATCAATGTAACGGAGGAAGAGGTGGGGTTTAGGGCCAGTGTAGGTACGGAAGAGGGATTGTTCCACGTAACCTACAAAGAGGCAGGCATATCTCGGGCCCATGATTCCTTGGGTTTCCAGCCTCCTAATTTCTGCTTCTACTTTTGCCCATTAGGCAAATAGCACTGAGCAGGCCTTTCGGAATCATGGAACTGCTTCCTGGTCAACAAGCAAGCTGGCCTTTGCTCCTTTGATAGTCTCTGGACCTTCCTAAAAAATGTGTGGTCTTTAATTAGGATATCACTTAGGCAGCCATTTTCTAATCAAAAAATGTTGAGCCAGTCAAACTGAATCTTTTCAACCAACTTCACCCCATCAGGCTTGGGCAAGAGCCTTTTACTACAATCAGTGGTAAATTAACCAGATGCTTCTCATAGGAAACCCGAACCGAAGTTGTACCCTTAAATCCATAAAGGTTCCCCGGTATAGGTTTTCAGTCTAGCTGAGGTCTTGCACAAACTTAAGGATTGGAGTCCAGAGCAAATTTTGTTAAAGACTGGTTCAGCAAACACTGAAACGGCCGCACTACAATCAACTTCCATTAGAACCAGATGACCATTTAACCAGACATTTACTTTGGTTCTGATTTGCACATTGCTAAGCAATTTAACTGTTTCCATCTAAATGTAGGTGGACTTTCCAGGGTGTGCACTCTCCTGGATACTGGCCTATGAGTTCTCTTACTCAGTTTAGGTCTAGTGGGACTCTTTTGCTGTCTCGTGTCTGCATACCAACAGCAACTACAATGGCTCGCTGGCTCGGATCCTGCAGAAGTGTTAACCATTTGGCCAAAGCTTGGTTTTGGTTTTGGGGTTTTGCTGTGGGCTGACCTAGGGTCCCTCTGTTCAGGATATGTCTGAGTGAGGCTATCCAATTGCCTTCATTCAAGTGGTGTTCCCCAAGCTCAGTCAGACTGGTGAGAATACAAGGTGTAGAGCTGGATGAACACAGCAGGCCAAGCAGC
>JAHRHZ010000017.1:32549097-32600728 GCA_024137785.1 Ginglymostoma cirratum | reverse complement strand
TGCTGCTTGGCCTGCTGTGTTCATCCAGCTCTACACCTCGTTATCTCAGATTCTCCAGCATCTGCAGTTCCTGCTATGTCTGAGACTGGTGAGAAGGTCCACTTCAATCGGAATACATTGTAACTCATATGCTCCACTTGCTGCATTTTCTAATGACAAAGACAGCTTTCGTGCCTGTCTAAAGTCAAGTTGGGCTTCAGTTAGTAGGTGTTTTTGCATGGTTCTCTCATTAATCCCACTGTCATCACCACTGAAATAACTTCACAGAGGCTGGTACCCAGTCACCCAGTCACCCTTTATTTACACGTGCATAGTACTTGACACTGGTCCAGCTTCCTCTGAGAGAGCTCTTAGAGCGAGTAGGATGTCTGATGCTCCTATTTATATCTGTCAGCCAGGGCTCCATGATGGGATCAGGTTAACAGTCCCAATCAGGGAACTGAGATTCTATGAAGTCCATTTGGCTGACCTAGTTACAATCACTACACTTTCATTCTATGTCTATCAGGCTGTAGGAACCTGTCAGCCTGCAGCTCGAACAATTTACTCAGTACAACATCTGTGTCTTCACCAGAGAGCATGAAAAACATTACCAAAACTTGTATTTTATAAAATATGACCTCTCCTATCCTATGTTCCTTAATTCCTGAGTGCTTGTGTGTGTAGTAGCAGAAACAAGCAGTTCCCACATTTTGAGCACTTTGTTAATAAAGCCTGCCTTTGATTTCAACTTAAGGTGTATACGACCTACTTGGGAAGATACACTGATACTTAAGTCCACTATTTCAGGGGTAATCACAGACATTAAAGATTTAATCATGGTACTTGAACTCCCCAATTTACCCGTCTGGTGGACTCAGGTTAATAGAAACCAGTGAGCAACTTCCTGTACTTAACAAGAACTAGTATTTATAACAAACAAAAGCATAATAACCACAGATAAAACAGACCTATGATTTATCAACATATAACACTACTATGTTTGTTTTTATTTGTTTTTGGGATGTGGGCGTCGCTGGCTGACCGGCATTTCTTGCCCATTCCTAGCTGCCCTTGAGAAGGTGGTGGTGAGCTGCCTTCTTGAACCGCTGCAGTCCACCTGCTGTGGGTTGACCAAAATGCTATTAGGGAGGGAATTCGAGGATTTTGACACAGCAACAGTGAAGGAATAGTAATACATTTCCAGGTCAGGATGATGAGTGGTTTGAAGGGGAACTTGAAGGTGGTGGTGTTCCCATATATCTGCTGCCTCTGTGCTTCTAGATGGAAGTGGTTTTGGGTTTATTCAGCTCCATTTACAACTACTCAGATACTGAAGCAATTAAATGCAACAAGCTCTGGACAAACCCAAGCTTGGGCTGAAAAATGCCAAGTAACATTCATGCCATACAAATGCCAGGCAATGACTATCTCCATTAAGAGACAGCTAACTACCATCCTTGACAGTCAAAGATGTTACCATTACTGAATGCTCCATTATCAATACCTTGGGCATGACTATTAACCAGAAACTCAACTGGGCTCTGCAGGTCAGAGGATAGGAAGGAGAAGCAATTGCCTCGTGCCCTATCACTGGACTATTAATCCAGAGACCTAAGTAATATCCTGCGGACCTGTGTTCAAATCATGCCATTGGCAGATGGTGAAATTCGAATTCAATGAAAAAGAAATATGGAAATAAGAGTGTAATGATTACCATGAACCCATTGTCAATTTTGGAAAAAAAAGCCCATTTGGTTCACTAATGCTGTTTAAGGAAGGAAACTGTCATCCTTGCATGGTCTGGTCTATATGTGACTCCAGTCTCACAACAGTGTGGTTGACTCTTAAACTGCCCTGTGGACAATTAATTGGCAATAAACTGGAGTGATTGACTCACCTCTTGACTCCCCAAAGCCTGCCAACCATTTACAAATTACAAGTCAGCAGTATGATGGAATTCTCCCCATTCACTGGCACAAGTTCAACTCCAACATCACTCAAGAAGCTTGAAACAATCATGGACAAAGCAGCCTGCAAACACATCCACAACCAATCAGTCACTCCATCACTGATGATAAGTAGCAGCAGTGAGTACTATCTACAAGGTGCACAGCAGAAATTCACCAAAGGTCCTTAGACTGTTCCTTCCAAACCCGCGAACACTTAAATCCAGAAGAACAAGTGCAGCAATTACGTGGGGCCACAACAACCTGCATGTTACTCTTTAAGCTACTCACCATCCTTACTTGGAAGTATGTTGCCATTCTTTCAGCATTGCTGGGTCAAAATTCTGGAATTCCCTCCCTAACAGCAGTGTCTACCTACAGGTCAGGTCTACCCACAACATTTGAACCAGCGGTTCAAGGAGGCAGCTCACCACCACCTTCTGAAGGGTAACAAGGAATGGGCAATAAATGCTGACCAGCTAGCAATGCCCACATCCCAAGAATGAATTATAAAAAAGCATACTCAAGTGATTAAGAAGGCAAATAAGGGTGAGGCAATGGCCAAGGTAATATCACTGGTCTGTTATACCAGAGACCCAAGTATTGACCACAAATCCATTGTTGATTGTTGGAAAAACCCATCTGGTTTACTAATGTCCTGTAGGGAAGGAAGCTGCAGTCCTTACCTAGTTGGGCCTACCTGTGACTCCAGATCCACTGCAATATTGTTGACTCTAATTGTTGACTCTGGGCAATTAGGAATGGGCAACAAATGCTGGCCTAGCCAGAGATACACTAATCCAATGAATGAATTTAGAGCATTGTGTACAGTCCTCATCTTCTTTCTGATGAAGGGACATATTTGCGCTGGTGGCAGTTAAGAGAAGATTGACTAGGTTGATTCCTGAGGTGAAAGGGTTTTCTTTTGATGAAGCGTTATGGAGATTGGGATTGGAATGTGGGTGCTAGGTCCTCCAGCAGTGGAGGGAGGAGGTGGTAGACATTACAGATCAGATCCTGAGGCGGTGTCTGGGGGAGAAGAAGTCAGAGGTCAAGGTTCAGATCAGTGTCGGGGGAGCAGTCTGCTGTTGAGTCCCCTGGCAGCCGATTTGGGAGTCAGACATGGTAGTAGTGCCACCAGTGGAGGGGGCAGTCGGGAATCAGGACCAGTGATAGCAGAGGGGGCTCAGGTGTGGAGCTTGGTGCGATCGTCAGATTCTGGGAAGGTGTTGGGTCCTGGGGAAGTAGTATTTAATAGTTTAACTTTCCCTGAGAAGCTATGTTGCTTAATTTCATTGAAACCTCTACGTTCTCCCATTCAAATGCAGACTATTGAAGGTTTCCAGGTGCAGAGGATTTGCCCAGCAGAATCTTCAATTTCCCGAGCAATTCCTTCAGATTATGCTGTGATGGGAATTCCACAGGGTCCCCACATGCAATTCCCAGCAATGCTGGACTAACAACTGTCTGACATCAGAAAACCTGGGCCAAGTTTTGCCTATTCAGAAGTGTAGAATAGGCAGACAGTTTCAAAATAAGGCATCGCCCATTAACAACAGAGATGAGGAGGAAATTGTTCTTCATTCTGGGCAAATAATTTTTTGGAACTCTCTTCGCCAGAGCAGTGGAGGCTGGGTCATCAGACAATTTCATTGCTGATTTTTTTTAAGAGTTTATTTATCCACATGATTTGATTGAGGCCATAGCTCCATTTTCCTTCACTTAAGTGATCAACCATTGTCTTATTGCAGATAGCAAAGCAGCCTTGAGGGGAATTCTCCTGCTCCTACTTCTTTCAGTCTTATAAATCTCAACTTGCTCACAGGTCTCTTCTATTCAAATCTACCTCCGGGGCCAAGCTTTTTGCCAATTCCCCTTAGAACACCTTATTGTGGCTCAGTAACTAATTCAGTTTGTGAAACTTTAGCGAAGTACCTTGGGTTGTTTTAACAGATTTACGATGCTAAGTAAGTCCATGTTGTAGTTGTTGCTCCCTTATACAAGCCTCTGAAGCAATCTCATTAAATTTAACCAGATTGAATTATTGTGCAAGTGAATGGGAGTGATATTCCAAAACGTTGCTTCAATCATCAAATCATTTGCACTCCGTGTTCTCCTTAGCTTTGCATCTGCCAAGTTTATAAAACAAATCACCTTTGCTGCTCATGTTTTCCACTACCCTGCTCCATTACTTATCACCAAATGCTCCATGAGATTTTGGGCTTGGTGATCTCATGCTGTACAGTCAGTGGGAGCCAGGAACATCATCAAACTGAGTCACTCCCTAATTATATCTTGGCAGCTTTCTCAAAGACTTTGATAGGTGAAAAACTCCGAAGTCACAAATACAAAGGAGTTAATTAATTATGCTGAGCTTTCCAGCTCTTTGCTGAGCATGTTGAATCACAGATATTGCAGCAAACAGAGAGACAAGTTTTGGTTGAGCTATTCAACAGGAACTAACCTAATGCCCTTTACAATGTACTTTCAATTGAGTAACATTCTCTGGCCTAATAGGCTCTTGTGGTAAAACATTTCTCTGAGTGAAAACATTTTTATTATACTCCTTCAAGACCTTTCTCATTTTGTGTTTGCTGATTTAGACAAAAATAATCTTTTGCTGCTCACCCATTCTTACTGTTTGATTTTTTAAAAAATCACTCTCAGGGTGTGGACATCAGATCACAGGCTGACAATTATTGTCCATCCCAACAAAATGGAGAAGAGGTTGGTGAGCTGCCTTCTTGAGCCGCTTTTGTCTTTGGGGTGTAGGGACACCCACAATGTGGATTCATAGATCCACAGTGTCACACAGTGCAGAAAAAGCCCTTCGGCCCATTGAGTCTGCACTGACATAACTACCACTAAAAGTGCATTCATCCCAATTTCCTGCACTTGTTCTGTATCCCTGAATGTTGTGATATCTCAAGTGCTCATCCAAATATTTTTTAAAGGCTGTAAGATTTCTGGCCACCACTACCTTCCCAGGCAGTGCATTCCAGATTCCCACCAACCGCTGAATGAAAATGTTTTTTCCTAAATCTCCTCTGAAACTCCTGCTGCTTACCTTAAAACTATGCCCTCTCATGATTGAACCCTCAACCAAGGGGAACTGTTGTTCTCTATTCACCTCATCCAAGCCCCTCATAATCTTATATATCTCAATCATGTCCCCCCTCAGTCTTCTCTGCTCTAAGGAAAACAAACCAAGCCTATCTAGTCTCCCCTTATAGCTCAATTTCTCCATCCCAGGCGACATTCTGGTGAACCTCCTCTGTACCCTGTAGTGAGGTGACCAGAACTTCATGCAGTACTCTAGTTGTGGCATGACCCAAATTCTGCACAACGCCAACATTACCCCCTTGCTCTTATACTGTATGCCATGACTGATGAAAACAGGAGTCACATGTGCTTTCTTAACTATCCTATTCCATGCTCTGCTGATTTCAGGGATCTTTGAATAATTACCCCAAGATCCTTCTGTTCCTCTAAGTTACCCAGTGTCCTGCTTCATCTTGTTTCCCTCAACAAATAATCCCTTACTTTATTTCTTCTTCCACAGTGCATTATCAAGGTTGAATACCATCTGCCACTGGTGTGCCCATCTGACCAATCCATTTATATCTTCCTGTAACCCCAAAGTCTTCACTATTAGCCACTCTACCAATTTTGGCATCATCTGCAAATTTGCTTGAAATTTATCTACATCACTTATGCATATAACAATTAGGGTCCCAGTACTGATCTTATTGGACGCCGGCTCCAGTCACTCATACAGCCTTCTACCCTTTCTCTCCTATTACTAAGCCAGTTTCTGATCCATCTTGCCAATTTTCCCTCAATTCCATGTGCTTTAACCTTCTCAATCAGTCTCCCACGTGAGACCTTAAAGCTTTGCTAAAATCCATATAAACTCCATCAACTGAACTTCCTTCATCCACACACTTGATCACATTTTCAAAACATTCTACCAAATTTGTTAGGTATGACCTCCCTCTGACAACGCCATGCTGACTATCCCTAATTAACCTAAGCTTTTCCAAGTGAATATTAATTCACTCCTTTAGAATTTTCTCCAGTTGTTTCCCTACCACTGATATGAGACTCACCGGTTTATAATTTCCTGGTTCATTTCTACTATCCCTCTTAAAAAGTGGAACCACATTAGCCAGTCTCCAATCCTCCGGCTCTTCCCCTGTGGCTAGAAAGGAATTAAAAATTTGTGTCAGAGTCCCTGCAACTTCCTGCCTCGCCTTCCACAGCTGCCTGGGATGCAATTCATCCAGGCCAGGGATTTGTCTGTTTCTGAGGCGAGTACAGCCTTCAATACCACCCCGTTTCCTATGTCAAAATGTGCAAGTTCCTCCCAGTCTCTTTTCCTGAAATTCATACCTATGTTCTTCTTTTCCAGAGCAAAGACTGAAGAGAAATGTTCATTCAACACCCTTCCAATATCCTGCAGCTTTACACAGAGGTCGCCCCGTTGTCCCTAATGGGCCCTAATCTTTCCTTGGTTAACCTCTCTTCCCATTTAATGCATTTATAAAATATCTTAGAATTCTCCCTAATCCTGTTCGCAATTCCTTTTTCATGCCCCCCTTTTGGTCTTCTAAATGCTTTATTGAGTTCCCTCCTGCACTTCCTGTATTCCGCTGGGGCCACAGCTGAACTGCTCCCTGAACTTCTCTTACACACCTCTGTGAACTGTCTACATAATTGCTCCTCTATTTCCGGTTGACTCTTTGGGGGCTTTTAATACAGTAAAGTAGCTGCTCCCTTAACATTTCTAAGTTCTACCCACAAAGCCTCATTTGAGAACCCTTCCAACATATCATCTTTCCTTAGTGCAGTACTTGACACCTTAATTAACCACCACCCTTTTTACACCCTCATCTGTCTCACACAAAGATCCTATACCCAGAATGCTGAGTTGCCAGTCTAGCCCTTCCCTCAACCATGTTTCTGTGATGGCAACAGTATCATACTTCCCTGTGTCAATCCATACCATTAACTCACCAGTCTTATCAATTACACTCCTGGCATTAAAGTAAAGGCCATCAACCTTGCCTTACTCTCTTCACACTCAACATAGCTGAACTCACTATAACGTGCTTCCTTTGTTTGATCGGAAAGCCCTTTCAACATTTGACTGATGCTGAAGGATCTGTGATATATGTCCAATGCAAAATGCTCTGCAGCTTGGCTGCTTTCAAATGCACAGAATACCCTTGTTCTTGTACAGAACATGTGTCTGGGAAGTGCTGTCAAAGTAAACCTGATAAATTGCAGCAGTGCCTGTAGACAATCTGGCAATGCATGAAAACCTAGTATAGTGAGAGTTTTACTTTGTGTATCCTGTCCTGATGGGGAAAGTGTAGTGGAAGCTTTATTCTGTATTTAACCCCATGCTGTACCTGTCCTGGATGTGTTTCATGGGACACCGTAGAGGGAGATTCACTCATTACCTAATGTTACTTTGCTCTTGAGCTCCTCTGTCTAACACTGAAATTCCTCTCTGCCAAAAACCTTGGGCAGGAAGTGACAATAAGGATGTATAAATACTGACTGATCAGAACTGGGGAGATCAAACAATAAAGCTAGAGCCATCTGGCAAATAAAAGCTAAGAACAATCTTATATTGTTTGGAGGATTTGTTATTAATGATTTCATTGACAATCTTGGCCTCTGAGAGTTCCTGTGATCCACTTTGTTCTGCCCTCATTCCGTGACTGACCCTCAATAACAAATGCATCAGATGTTTCTCCTGGGGCATTGTTGTGGCGTTAAATCTACAATCACAGCCTCTGCAAAGGTTCCTCTCAATCAGGGTAAGATTTTAAAGATGCAGCAGGTACAGCAGCACCTCTCAATTCATTAGAAAGATTGGGAGACTCAATGGCCAAATACTCTGCTGGCTATGCTAATGAGACACCTGGGTTAGATGGCCATCCTTTCCACATCCACCTTGTCAAGACCATTCAGGATCTTATATACTTCAACCAAATCACCCCTCACTTTTCGGAAGTCTTGTGGAAATAAACGACATGACATCTAGCAAATCTTCTTTGAACCATCTCCAAGGCATTTACGTCTTTCCTTAAATAAGGAGACCAAGACCACACACCATATTCAAGATGTATTCTCACCAATGCCCTGTATGACTAATGCATAACCTCCTCACTCTTATATTCAATTCCTCTTGAAATAAAGGATAGAATACCATTATCCTTGTTATGCAACCATAGCTGCATACTAACATTTTGTGACTTGTGCACTAGAACTCCTAAATTCCTCTGGCATCTCAGAATTCCACAGTTTTTGTTCTCGGTTTAATTTGTTTCTCAGTCCAGAGTGCACTGATCTCCTAGCATGGAAAAAAATGGAAAAGCTTTCCCCAAGGAAGGAAATGTACAAGTCTGGCCTGTATTCCAAACCCATGACCACTATGATAGAAAAAGATAAGGGCAATAGATATATGGGAACACCATTAGCTGCAAGCTCGCCTCCAAGCCACACACCTTCCTGACTTCGAACTGTATTCTTCATTGGGTCCACATCTGGAACTCCCTTACTAACAACACAGTGAATGTATCCATATGTGATGGACTGCAGTGGTTCAGTAAAGTGGCTCACCAACACCTTCTCAAGGACAACTAGGGTTTGGCAACCAGTGGTGGCGCAGCCAATGATACCAACATCCAATGAAATAAATGCGGTTCACTCATAAGGGCTAGCTACTTTGCATCAAAATTGAGCAACTAGGGATGGTCAATAAATGTTAACCTTACTAGTAATACTCACATATTAAGAATTCGTGGTTTAAAAATCATTTCTAGAGCAGTACATCAGATACAAGAGTCATATATGGGATGAGAAGCTAGAAGCAAGCATTGATCCTGCCACTGAGCACCACAAATATTCTAAATATATCTCAGAAGGGCTTCAATAATTCCCAACACTCAACCCATTCAAAACAAAAGCAAAGTACTGCAGAATAAGAACTGAAAGAACTGCAGATGCTGGAAATCAGAAACAAAAACAGGAATTGTTGGAAAAACTCAGTGGGTCTGGCAGCATCTGTGGCAGAAATCAGAGTTAACGTTTCTGACCCTTCCTCAGAACTGCAGTTAGGAAGGATATTATTAAGCTAGGAAGGGTTCAGAATAGATTTACCAGGGTGTTGCCAGGAATGGAGGATTTGAATTACAAGGACAGGCTGGATAGGCTAGGACATTTTTCACTGGAGGTTGAGGGGTGACTTTATAGAGGTTCATAAAATCATGAGGGGCATAGATAAGGTGAATGGCAAATGCTCATTCCCTAGTGTTGGACATTTCAAGACTAAGCGGCATGTTTTTAGTGTGAGAAGAGAAAAATTTAAAAAAGACTTGAGGGGCAATTGTTTTAAAGAGTGGTTCATTTGAGGAATTAACTTCCAGAGGAAGTGATGGATACAGGTACAGTTGCAACATTTAGAAGACATCCACAAAAGTACATGAACAAGAAATGTTTGGAATGATATAGATCAAGCGCAGGCAAGTAGGACGAGTTTAGTTTGCGACTGTTGAGGACACGGACTGGTTGGACCAAAGGGTCTGATTCTGTGCTGAATGACTCTGTGACTCTATGCTGGCGATCTGAAATAGAAACAGAAAGTGCTTGAGAAACTCAGCAGTTTTGGCAGCATCTGTGGAGAGAGAAACAGAGATAATGGTTTGAGGTGAAAATGACTGCTTTTCAAAATCAGAAGTCATTTTCTGAAGTTCTGAAGAAGACTTAAACAATTAACTCATTTTCTGTCTCCACAGATGTTACTGTACCTGCTGAGTTTCTCCATCACTTTCTGATTTTGCTTTACTCAAACAATACAAATGCCAGTATAACTGACACTGGTGTTTGAGAATCACATGATATTCCAACTGAATTATGGTGATCCAGCTCACTTTTGGCACCTCATGGAGAGTTTTGTTTAACAAATGAACACATTCAAAATTTTCAGTCTGAATGTCAGGTAACAAAAAATTCTGTGCCTCCAACAATTGTTTAGTGTGCGGGGTGATTTTGATCTGCTGTGTGTTGGGTCAGCTCACCCCTGTGCCCTGGTAAACAAAATAATTTTGATCCACAACTGGAGAAGAATGTTTAGCTCCATAAGACTGATATGCCATTCAGCCATTGTCCATGCTCAATCTGCACCCAGCTCCATTTACCCAGCTTCACCTACAGTCCAACTATAGCAAGCAATCCCCCATCCACCTATCATACCCTCAATTTATAAATCCGGGGATTTTGCGCTCTGTTTCAAGCCCAAGCCCAAGCCCCTGCCTTTTGCTGCTCTGTTGGGATCAGTTGACTCAACACGCAGGAGATCAATATCAACTCGCACACTAGACAGTCGTTGGAGGCACAGAAATTTTTGTTACCTGACATTCAGACTGAAGATTTTCTGCGGCCTCTAAACAAATGATTCTGAGAAGAAACTAATGCAGAAAGAAGTCTTATTGGACAATTTTTTAAAATTAAATCGAGGTGTCGCAAATTGACCTGGAACTTGGGGTGGGGGTGGTGAATTCCTGTCTAAGTTGGGTTGCCTGGAAATCTGTCCAAAGCTGGGAGACTGGGCACCGAACGGAAGTGTCTTTGAGAGGCTGCGAGAAACAGGCACAGAGTTTAGTGAGAAATGCAGAGACACTAGGGGTGACACAGAGACAAGCATATAGACATAGAATTGTTTAGTACACTGACAGATTTTAAGATACTGAGAGTGACAGAGTGATGGAAAGATATAGGAACTCAGGAACAGGAGTAGGCCATTCGGCCCCTAAAGCATGTTCAGCCATTCAATGAGATTATTTATGGCTGATCTGTGACCGAACCACCTTTGGCTCATATCCGTTAATACCTTGGCTGAACAGAAATTTATCTACCTCAGTTATCTAAAATGAACAACTGATGTAGCATCAACTGCCATTTGTAGTAGACTCTGAGATGCCGGGGAGTCACTGAGAGATATCGAGATTTAGAGTAACACGGATTCGGCCGATGGAACCTGAATCCGCCCCTTTAAGGTGTGGCTCACAGATCAGGTATATTCCCCAGAACTCGGCAGCAGAGCAACAAGTCCTCCAGCAGAGTCAGGTACATCCTGGGGAAGGATGGGGGTGGTTTTGAGTGAGGGGTGTCGCCTGTATGATTTGGGGGACACGGTTTATTCGCTGTGAGGTTGAACTCATCTCCTTTTCCCTGCAGGCAGAGGTTTTGGTCAGAACGCGAATGGCCAACTCGGGTCTCCAGATCCTGGGCTTTGCCCTGGCTTTTTTCGGCTGGATCGGAATCATTACCAGCACCGCTCTGCCCCAGTGGAAAACCTCGTCTTACGCCGGGGAGAACATCGTGACGGCGCAGGCCATCTATGAGGGGCTCTGGATGTCCTGTGTGTCTCAGAGTACCGGGCAGGTCCAGTGTAAAGTCTACGACTCGATGCTGAAACTGCACAGTAAGTGGATGTGGGGGATGGAGAGCAGGTTCCTTCTTTCTCTGTCTAACAGAAGGAAGGTTTCATTGGTCAATAGGAGGCTTTAATATTCCCTTCTACAAGATAATGGTCCGTCTCCTGAAACCCCGGACACTTTCTGAGTTACTGCAGTGATGGAAAACCCGCACTCTTTCTGCTCTCAGGTCTCTATGCCTTGTCCTGAGCGCTCTCTCTCTCTCTTTTTAGCTAACGGGGCGGATTTACCGGGTTTCCCCACGTGAGGAATTTGCCAGGTCCCGGTACGTGCTCCGTTGCCCGTTTGTTTAGAAGTTACTCAATTGTTAATTCCAGTGAAAGCGCTCGAGGCTACACTGTCTCTGTGCGTCTGGATGTGAGGGCAAGTTGCAACTGGTCTACCTGGGGTAGGCGGCCTCTGAAATGTTCCCTTTCTTTCTAAAAGGGTGCGCCAAAAAACAGCACCTGTTTCAGTCCCTTCTCTCGCCCGCTGAGTGAAAGAGAGAGAGTTGCCCAATAAAAGGAGAACTGTGACAGAGGTGCTGGGAAAGCTCAGCAGGCCTGGCAGCATCTGTGAAGGGAAAAAACAGAGCTAACGTTTCGGGTCTGGTGACCCTTCCATAGAGGGGAGGCCCTGAGGAAGGGTCACCGGACCTGAAATGTCAACTCTGCTTTTATCTTCACAGATGCTGCCAGACCTGCTGAGCTTTTCCAGCAACTTTGTTTTTGTTCCTGATTTACAGCATCGGTAGTTCTTTCGGTTCTTAAAAAGGGAACTGTGAACTGCTGGTGCTGTTAGCTATCCATTCTGGGCCCCAGATCAGCGGTAATGGCTTCCTCTCACCTCTGCTGTTACCCCTTCACCCCTTTTTACATCTCATTGACACATTTCCCCCATGTCTCCCCATCTGTAATGCTGTCAGTTACCAATGCAGACTGACCACACCCAGCTGGACCTGCCAACATCTGTTTTGACCCCTTTCCTGCCTCATGTTTATCAAACTGTTGTTCAGCTCCCAGTACATGATAGACAGAAACTTTCCACCAACTGTGTCTTGGGAAAACAGAAGCTAGAGTCTTTAATCCCTGTTGCAAAGTCTACTCCTTTGCCCATGAACCCTGTCCCCAGCAATTGCCTGAGGCTGAACCAGACACAGAAATCTCAAGGTCCATAAAAAGACCTTTTCGCTCATTGTGCTAACCTCTTCAAATGATCATCCATGTCTAGTGTGTGTTCACAGCACTTTGCTTTCTTTTTAGTCTGATATGGGCTTCCATTGACATTGCTGCTAACCGTAAGGCTGCCAGACTCCGGCCTCCTCATCTCCTGATCCTCAAACAATCAGCCACACTCTCAGAGTTCACTATTCATGCATTCTCCTGGCTGAGTTTGCACATTCTGGAGCTTTGCTGCCCTTATCTTAACTTGAGCTACCTCCTGTTCACCCATCACTGCTCACTTCGCTGGCCTCTGTTCACTCTTGGTCTTGATTTTTAATTTTCTCAGCTTCCATCCCAAATGCCTCCATCACCTTGCTATTCCCTATTTCTGCAAAGTTAAGCCATTCTACAACCTCTGGTGTTACTTGTGCCCCTACAATTTTGGATTTTTGTCCATCTCCAACTTTAGTTGCTCCACCATAGTTTGTTTTATTCATTCATAGGATGTGGGTATTGGTGGTTGGGCCTGAGTTTATTGCCATCAAGAAGGTGGTTGTGGACTGCCTTCTTAAATTGCTGCTGTGCTTGGGGAGGAGGTTTCAGAGTTTTGATCCAGAGACTGAAGGAACAGATGTGGCCAAGTCAGGATGGTGAGGGGCTTGCAGGTAGTGGTGTTCCCATGTCTTTGCTGCCCTTGTCTGTCTAGATGGAACTGGTCGTGGGTTTGGAAGGTTCAGTCGAAGGAACTTTGATAAATTTCTCCAATGTGTTTTGTAGATAGTACACACTGCTGCGACTGAACTTTGGTGGAGGGGGAGTGAATGTTTGTGGATGTGGTGCCAATCCAGCAGGCTGCTGGATGTGTCAAGCTTCTTGACTTGTGTTGCAGCTGCACTTATCCAGGCAAGTGGATCCCACTTCTGATCTGTGGATTGAGGGTAGCGGACAGGCTTTGCAGAGTCAGGAGGTGAGTTAATCACTGCAGGATTCCTTGCCTCTGGTTTGCCCTTAGGTACTAAGTTTTGAAGTCCTGGCTTTTTAATGAACCTGTTCAGAGATGTTATTACACACCACTAGAGCAGGTGAGACTTGAACCAGGGCCTCTGGCCCAGACGTAGGGACACTACAACTGTGCCACAAAAGCCAGTTTTGAAGCTCTGAAATTCCCACCGTAAACCTCTTCACCTGTCTTTCCAATGTCTGGATGCTGATTAAAACCTAGCCCTCTGATCAAACATTTGGTCACTTGATTTCTACAGATGTGATTCAGTGTCAGGTTCTGTTTGATACTGTATCTGTGAATCACTCGCTTTCATTCTACAGAAGGACAGTCAGAGTTGGAGTGTGGGTGATGCTTGGTGTTTTAAGTTGTGGGAGAGAAAAAGTAGTTGAGAATGGAGTTCAAGTCAAGGCAGTGAGGGTAGTTGGAGGAGTTGTTGGGTGGGAAAGGAGTGTTTTGGAAGAGGGTATGGTTGGACTGAGTTGGTGAAAGGGGGGATGGTTGGGAGTGTTGGACTTAAGGCAGACTATGGGTGATTAGAGAGTGTTAAAGTTGGAGGAAGTAAGGTTAATTCTAATTGGGTCAAATTGTTGAGGGGAGGGGGTTGTCTGGAGGGTAGTTGCTGTTAGGGAGAGTGGGTTTGGTGGGCGCGAGTTGGAGTTGGTGAATGTAAGGGTGGTTGGATAGTTGGAGTTGAGGAGAAGTTATTTGGGTCATATGCTATGGAAGGAACTGGTTGGGGGAGTTGTTTAGGGTGAGGGGGCTGTATAGAGGTGTTGGAGTTGGGGGCATAGTGGCTGGTTGGCTGAGTTGTTCAGAGGGATGGGATTGGTTGAGGGTGTTGTTGGGGGGGAGGGGACTGTTTGCAGGGAGTTGGAGTTGGGTTGAGGACTGGTTGGGAGGACTTTGGAGTTGGGAGGAGTAGGGGTTGTTGGTGGGTGTTGACCTTGGGAGTAAAGGGGTGTTGGGAGTATTGGTTGTGTGTTAAAGCATAGCTGCGCTCGTCATGATTTGAGACTAGTGAAAACTGTGAACATGACAACATCCGCCAGCTTACTGATTTGTTTGAGGTTTACAATGATGCTGACGGATGTGGTGTGCTCCTCAGTAAAGGTCACCTGTAACTAGAGGCAGAGGACAGCAGATTCTAAATGTAGTCCCCTCCTGTGGACTGTTAAATGTAGCAGTACCGATATTTGAACTTGTCCTAATTTTTGCTCTGTTTAATTTGGAGCCTGAAAGAACTCCATCAGCCCTAGTTCAGTCTTGAATGGGATTGTCCAAGTTTACATGTGAGCGCATTTACATACCTACTGAGTCCAAATCCAGAAAGTGAGTGAGTACCTGACAGAATGCATGTAAGTAGCTGGAATGGGACTAGCATGCATGTTCTGTAACTAACCCGCCCAATTGGACATTCACTGTTAAATCTATGAATTACAAGGCTTTAGATTTTGAATAAATAATTCTCATTAACAATATGCTCAAAATACCTTCACTTATTGTTTTGCCATGCTACATTACAGCCCTTTGAAGTACAAGCTTTGCACTCTTTCATGAATAATATCTCCTTTTCATCTCCTTAAGGTTGTGGTTCTATCTCACCCTTTGCTATCTCAGCTCGAGTGATAATTCTTTTGGGTACCTTTAGGTTGAAGCTCTGGCAAGCCATTGAACCATTGGGACTTTACAGTGAAATCCAGTTTTAACTTTGTGCAGGATTCTTGATGAGAATCACAGCTACCCACAGTAAAATTTCACTGCAATTAATTAACTCATGGAAAATGTCCCCACCCCTACATTCCCTGTCTGACCAAGATATTGATCAAGACTCTAAAATAATGAAAGCAACTGTATAAATTGTTGGGAATACAGGAATTGCTAGAAGATGAAAGATGAAGGTCCTTCCAGTTTGTCTTCTGCCATCTTGGTTAGGAACATGATGCAACAAATGTGGAGTTGTTAGCTAATCACAGAGATTAACCTCTGTCAATTCATCTACTCCAGATGCAGACACGAAGTGAGAGTGATGCGGTTGAGAGCTTAGAGATCCATAGCCCAAAATCACTTATTCCTCCTAAGTGGTGCACATTTTCCATATACTATGCATAATGTTGCATAAATATCCAAGCAAAACATTATCTTATGAAAACTATATTTATTTCAGTTCTGTTCCCGTCACCTCCCCAAGGAACCTGTTCCATTAATTGACCACATGCTAGCTGTTTTGGCAGACTAGGTTTGAATTTATGCCATTTCAAACACAGCTGTGTCTTCTGGTTCCACTGGGTCATGTGAGAATGGTAGTAACTGAGAATAATCTTTCAAGAATCTTTAGGTTCTGGAAAATTTTCCCTGGATTTGAAAACTGCCAATGTAACACCATTATTCAAAAAGGTAAGGGGATAAATGAAAAACAGATGGCTTAACATCTGTTATTGGGAGTATGTTAAAGTTTGTTATAAAGGAAGTAATAACAAAGCATATAGAAATAAATAGCACAATTAAGCAGAATCAGTATGGCTTCATAAAGTAGATATCATGCTGGACAAATGTATTCAAATTCTTTGTGGGGGTGACAAGAAGGATAGATAGAGGAAGCAGTAGTGATAATATATTTGGATTTCAGTAAGGCATTTGATAAGGTACTGCGTACAAAAGGCTACATAAAACTATTTAATAAGATAAAACATCATGGTGCTGGGAGTAGTATATTAGTTTACATAGAGGATTGGCTAACCAATAGAAGACTGGAAGTTGGGATAATGTGGCCCTCTTAGAATGGAAACCTGTAAATAGTGGAGTGCCACAGGAATTAGTTATGCGAACAAAATTATTGACGAGATAGCTTAATAACTTGGATGAGGGAAATAAATCTACGGTCACCAAGTTTGCAGATGATGCAAAATATAAGGGAAGACAGGCAATGAGGTTGACACAAAAAGCCCACAGAGGGATATAAACAGGTTAAGGTTTTTTGAATTTATTCATAGGATGTTGACATCACTGGCTAGGCCAACATTTATTGCCCATCCCTAATTGCCCTTGAGAAGATGGTGCTCAACTGCCTTCTTGAATTGTTGTAGCCCATGTGCTATAGGTAGAGCCACAACGTCATTAGGGAGTGAGTTCCAGAATTTTGACCCAGTGATCCTATAGGAATGGCAATATCTGTCCAAGTCAGGATGGTTGTGGCTTTGAGGGGTCCTTGCAGGTGGTGGTCTCATGTATCTGCTGCCCTTGTCCACTTGGTTGTGGTTTTGGGAGGTGCTATTTAAGGAGGTTTAATAAATTTCTGCAGTGTGTCTTATAGAAGGTTCACAGTGCTGTAACTGAGAGTCAGCGGTGGAGGGAGTGAATTTGGTGCCAGTTAACTGGTCTGTTTTGTCTTGGATGGTATCAAGCTTCTTTACTGTTGTTAGAGCTGCACTAATCCAGACAAATGGTGATTTTCCATCGTACTCCAGATTTATGCTTTTTAGATGGTGGGCAGGCTTTAGGGAGTCAAGAAGTGAGTTACTCACTGCAGGATTCCTAACCTCTGACCTGGTCTTATAGCCGTTTTTTTAATATGGCTATTCCTGTTCAGTTCCTGGTCAATGATAACCCTCATGATATTAATAGTGGAGGATTCAGTGATGGTAACACAATTGAATGTCAAGTGGCGATGATTAGATACTGTCTTATTGGACATGGTCATTGCCTGGCACTTGTGTGGCGCAAATGTTGGTAGCCAAATCTGAATATTGTCCAGGTCTTGGCTGTATTTGGACAGGGACTGCTTCAGAGTCCTAGGAGTAACAAATGGTGCTGGACAATGTTCAATCAACAGTGAACATCTCACTTCCGACCTTGTTAGGAAGGAAAGGTCATTATGACACAGCTGAATGTAGTTGGACGAGGGATGTTACTCTTAGAAACTCCTGCACAGATGGCCTGGAGGTGAAACACCATACCTCCAATGACTACAATCATCTTCCTTTGATACAAGTATGGTTTTAATGAGCGGAAGCTTTCCCTTGATTTACACTGGAGTCAGTTTTACTAGCACTCCTTAATGCCAAACTCAGTCAGTTGTATCCTTGATGTCAATGCTTTGGGGAGTTAGGATGTGAGTCACTTGCTGCAGGATCCCTAGCCTCTATCCTTCTCTTGTAGCTATTGTTGTTTATGGTTAGTCCAGTCAGGTTTCTAGTCAGTGGTAACCCCTGAAAGATGTTAATTCTGTGGCGGATTTTGTGATAGTAATGCTATTGAATGTCAAGGGACAATGGTTAGATTGTCTGTCTGTTTTTGGAGATAGCCATTTGCGTGGCACAAATATTCCTTGCCACTTTTCAACCCAAAGCCTGGTCTTGCTGCATTCATGATGTGGAGGATCTGGTGTTGGACTGGGGTGAACAAAGTCAAAAGTCACACGACACCAGGTTTATTTGAAATCACAAGGTATCGGAGTATAGTCTTTTCATCAGGTGAAGTGAGAGAGAAGCATACAGGCACTGAATTTATAGGCAGAGAGATCAAGGGCAAAGAGACCAAAAGATCATACATATGGCCATTCTACCCATTGAATCTGCACTGACCCTCCGAAGAACATCCTACTCAGATCTTCCTCTGTAGCCCTGCATTTACCATGGCTAATCCATCTGGTCTGCACATCCCTGAATACTACAGGGCAATTTAGCATAGTCAGTCCACCTAACTTGCATATCTTTTGTCCCCTTGTCTAAGGCAAGATATATTGGCATTGGCAGTTCAGTGAATGCTCACTGGATAGATCCTGGGTATGAAGGGAAGTTCTTTTATTCAGGATGTGGGTATTATTGACCAGGTCCACGTTTATTGCAAATCCGTATTTGCTGTGTGTTTGGAGTCACATGAGGACCATGCTAGGTATGGATGGCAGATTTCCTTCCCTGGTGGATATGAACCTCAGATGGGCTTTTATGACAATCTGTAATAATTACATGGGTGCCATTAGACCATTTTTTAAATCAAGATAAAACTCCCAGATTTTTTTAAAAATTGAATTCAGATTTCATCATCAACCATGGTGGGATTCAAACTTATGTCCCCAGAGCATTAGCCTTCAGTTTTGGGCTAGTAGCGGATATATGGCTACACCACCACCTCTATTCTTATGAAGAGAGGTTGAGTAGCCTGGGCATGTCCTCACTGGAGTTTAGGCGAATGAGAGGTGATCTTATTGATCAGTCATGATTCTACAGAATGATGGAGCTGGCTCAAGGGGCCTAGTGACCTACTTCTGCCCCTCGTTCACATGTATGTTCATCCCGTGTGGCACATTGAGGCTTGGAAGGGTCCTTAGAAATGCAAGTCTTTCTTTCAGTGAACCATCTCTGGAATGACCCAAAACTCTCTGGCTGACCTTTTGAATATGGGGAGGGGCTGTCAGCTGTATGTTTCTTTCTGTGTCAGAATCAATCCTTCATTTGTTTTCTGGGTTGTTGGTAACTTTGGTGACAAAGTAACTTTGAATTAATGTGGTACAAGGGTCAATTGTTGGTTTCAAGCTGTATATTTTATAATTGAAAGTTAACTAAGAGTGGGTTGTTGGAGCAAGTGCAAAAATTATAGTATTGAGGGAGTGCTGCACTGTTGGAAGATCAGTACTGAGGGAGCAAGGCCTCTTCCTTAGGTCCCCAGCATTGCAGATGGTACTTTTTGACTAATTCAATTGACTCCACATGGTATCAAGAAATATTTGAAGGCATCAGATACTGCAAATGCTATGGACCCTGACAACATTCTGGCAATAAATAAACTGTTCCAGTACAGTATAAAGGAAGATGGTTGAGGTTGTTGGAGGTCAGTCTGCAGGACATCTCTGCAGGATTTCCTCAGGGCGGTATCCAACCATCTTCAGCTGCGTTATCAATATAAGGTCAGCTCCATCGTAAGATCAGAAGTGGGGATGTTCATGGATTATGCAATGATCAGCTGCATTTCAGATTCCTCAGATACTCAAGTAACAAGACCTGGACAGTATGCAGGTATGGACTGGTAATGGTAATAGTCAGGTGTGCCAGGCAATGACTATCTCCAACAAAAGAGAATCAAATCATCACCCCTTGAAATTTAATTACATTACCATCTCTGAAATCTGTCACTATCAACATCCTGGGGACTACCATTGACAGAAACTGAATTGACTAGCCATATAAATATGGTGGTTGTAAGAGCAGGTCAGACGCTAGGAATTCTGCACTAACCAATTCACGTCCTTATTCCTCAAATCCGATCTACCATTAATAAATTACAAGTCAGGAGAGTGATGAAATACTCCCCATTTGGCTGAATGAGTGCCATTCCGACAACACTCAAGAAGCTCAAGAGGACAAAGTAGCCTGCTAGACTGGCATCACATTGGAATTAGAATTATGTTTTATTCTCAAGTGTACTCGAGTACAGGGGTATTGGAGTACAGTGAGAAGCGTACAAAATTGCCAGGCCCGGCGCCAGCTTGTGTACAAAGTTATCCAGGTACAAAATCTTATGTATAAAGTAGAGAAAAAGAGAAATAAAGTTAGGAGTTCAAAATTACTGTCCTTCTTAAGTGCTAAGTCAAGGGCCTGGTCGAGTCCAACACCAGCAGGAAGCAGTTGCTCCAGGCTTACTTTCTCCTGCCCCGGGCCAGCTCTCCTGCCCCCGTGTGGGTCCCACTGTCTCCCGCTGCATGGATCACACTGTCTCACCCCTGTGTGGGCCCTGCTGTCTCCCCCTACGTGAGCCCTGCTGTCTCCCCTGCACAGGTCCCACTCTCCTCCGCCACAATAAAGTACAAGGTAAGTAAAAGAGAAAGAAAAAGAAAAGAGACAAAAATGAGACGAAATGAGAAGTGGCCAAAGCAGACATGGCCCGAGATCAGGAGCCCTATTCCACCGTCAATACCCAACATTTGCTCCCTACACCACTGTGGACCATTTATAAGATGCACTGAAGATATTCACTAAGGCTCCTTATACAGCACTTTCCAAACCCACATCTGCCACCATCTAGAAAGACAAGGGCAGCAGATATATGGCAACACCAGCACTTGCCAGCTCCCCTCAAGCCATTCTGGCTTTGAAATATAGCATTCATTCTTCAGTGGCCTGAGGATAAAATCCAGAAGTCCCTTCCTAATGGGATTGTGCTATCCACATACATCATGATTGCAGTGATTTCAGAAGGCAGGTCACTGCCACCTTTTCCAAGACAATTAGAGATGGGCAATAAATGGTTTAAGCCAGCATTGTCCACATCACATGAATGAATTTTGGAAGGAATGGGTTGAAGGTGAGTTACACTTGTTTGGATGAGACAAGGTTCTCTCTGTCCTCTTGGTCTGATATTAAAGATAATGTTATGCTAATCTGAAGAGGGACAGGGGAGCTCTGCCTAGTGACCTGGCTGATATTTATCTCTCCACTGTCATCATCACTAAAAAATATACAGCTCATAATCCTGATGTTCTAAGTGGGAATTTGCAAAGTAGGAATTTTGCTGCCACACTCCTTAAAGCAGTAGCTGTACTTTGTGAGAGCTTTATTACTTCTAAAACCTTTGTGGTGTTGTAAATGGCACTCCAAAGACCATTTTTTTGTGTTGTTTCGCTCTGCAATTTGCGAAATCAGTTCTTGTCCTTGCCTGTCCAGCACCGTGGTTCATAACTTCATAAATGAGAGCTGCCTTTACCCAGTTTCTGGCAATCACATTCAAAACAACCAATCATTAGAACAGAGCTTCCTATGCGCTTGCTGTTCTGTTCAGTCACTTTGGCTGTCAATGCTAACTTCTCCCAATGCATGCAGCAAACCTTTTCCATTTGCTGCATGCACTGGTTCCATGATCATTTGCATTGCAGACGTGTCCTCTCGCAGACTCTCGACTTGCATTAGTCAGATTAGTTTCTGGTGCTGACAGATACTGGCAGTTTCTGAAGTTTGTTGAGTTCAGTCTTCCCTGAGTCACTTGTCAGCCTTGGCCCAGTACATGACTCTGAAGGTCACAGAAATGATCTCCATCCACTTGAGCGTAAACTCCAGATGAACTTGCTTTGCTGCCCAAACTGCCATTCTCAGAGTCCTATCTCTCACGATATAAAAGATGTCATGAAATGGTGTGAGCAGGCGAGTTCTCCATAGTGTCCTGATCAACACTCATCCCTTCATCTTCATCTAAACAACGTTGTTATTTCATTCTGCAAGATCCCACAAACAGCAATTTTCTGACACATCTCCCACATTCCGACAGTGAGTAAACAACAGTGACTACACTTCAAAAGTACTTCACTGACTGTGAAACATTTGGGATGATCTGAAAGTTGATGACTAAAATGCAAGTTTGTTCTTGCCCATACACCCAGCAACAAGTTGCTTTCGTACTGTGTGTAGATCAGTTCATCGTTCTTGTTTCAAAAGAGGCTGCATGGTTTAAGGAGCCAATTCCTGAGAGCAGCACTGCAGTATGTGAAGGCTCAGTCCCAGCGGTCTGTTGAAGGAAATGACGGGTGGAGAGAACAGTGCAAGAGAATTTAGCTGCAGCGTTGTTACAGAGCTCAAAAGAATAGATGTAGGAAGTCTGTTATCCATAGCTGGGGGTCTAGAATTGGGGGACAAAGTCTACAAATAATGGGGAGGTTATTTAGGACTGAGATGAAGTGGAATTTCTTCACTGAGGATGGTGAATCTTTGTAAATCTCTACCCCAGTGACCTATTGACGCCCAGTTAATGATCAGAAACAAAACAGTAATCAATACGTTTCTTAACAGCAAAAATATCAATATAATTAGGGGTAGAGTGGGGAAAATGGCTTTGAGATCAATAATCAGCCGTGATCCAATTAAATTGCAGAGCATGTTTGATGGGCTGAGTGGCTTACTTCAGCTCCTATTTCTTATGGTCCTGGAAGCCAGACTTGGAAATGGCAATTTTGGATGGAAATAAAGCGCAAGGATTTTCGTACAGACCAAATAAAGGGAGGCCGTCAGGGTGGTTTTGTTGATAGGAGTGAAGATTGGAAACCAGGGATCAGGAGGCCTGAATTCATCAATAACAAATCATAGTAACATAGGACAGAGGACCTGGAGTAGGCCAATTGAGCTTTTGAATCTGCTCCAATTTGGTAGATCCTCTCTGATTTGGGTATGGTCTCAGCTTCACTTTCCTGTCTGCCTCACACATAACCCTTAACTCCCTTGTCTATCAAAAATCTATCTAAATCTGCCTTGAATAAATTAAAGAACAAAGCTTCCATTGCCTGTTAGGAAAGAGACTTGCACACTGAGAATAATTTGTTCTCATCTCTGTCTAAAAAAGGATACTGCTTTTCCTTAAACTAAGCCCCTTAGGTTTTGTCTCGCCCACATTCCTTAGGAATCCCTTCTGTCCAGTTTCATAAGATCACCTCATTTTTCTAAAGTCCAATGAGTATGGACCAAACCTGTTCAACCTTTCATCATAAAATATCTTCATCCCAAATGAGTTGAGTGAACTTCCTCTAAACCATTTCTAAAGCAATTAAATTTCCTCTGAAATAAGAAGACCAAAACTGTGCTCAGTACTCCAGTGTGGTCTCGCCAACATCCGACGCAGCTGCAGTAAAACTTTGCTATATTTCTATTCCATTCCCACATCAAATAAACACTAAAATCAAGTAAAGAATTCAGGTAGAATTTCTTTACATGGTAGTGAGAATGTGGAGCCCAGAGCTTGTTACATGAGGCAAGACTTGATGTATAACAGAGACGGGAGAAAAGGGATAGAGAAACTGAAGAAAGAAGGAATTAGAGTGGGTGGGAATTTGTGTGGAATATGAATACCAGATGGCCCTTTGCAGCGTTGTTGTAATTCCAAGATAGATGAGTACAACTTTGGGCTAAGTTTATGAAATAGAGCTTTGGGAAGAAGGACATGTTCCCACAAGTACAGTATTGTACAGAGATGATAGTGGATTTTGGCTGCAAAATAGATGGAAGGTGAAGGCAACTATATTACAGAAGTGGAAGGTGGCAGTTTTTTTCTGATAAACAGGACAAGGAATCTGCATGGCTGGATAGGAGCAGGGAGCTGTGGCACGGCTGGGAGGGAGTCGCAGTTGAGAAAATGGCCAGTAAGAGGAAATTAAACCAGGAGCAAAGGAGCAAATTTGCATTCACCAGCTGGTTGAGCATTAATCTGTATTGGCTCAATGGAGGAAATCCCAGCAGCCATTTTATGCACAGCAAGCTCTCACAAATTGGAATATGCTAAGTGGCCAGATCATATGTTTTAATGGCATTGAGTGGGCGATCACTGTTAATCAGGGTGCAGAGGGTGTGTTCCATTGCTGTTCTTTGAATAAGTGCCATGGGATCTTTAACATCCAACTTGGTGGATCTATTGGGTCTTAGTTTAACATTTCGACAGAAATACAGTCCCTCCAACAATGTCCTCATTGCCAACCAAAATTGTTCGCATATATTGTGGGCTCAAATGTGCTTAAACCCTGATCTGGGTGTACAAGGATTGAGCTGAAAGTCAGGACAAGCTAACTTTTTAAAATATGTCTTTACAACCTGAGTACAAAGCTCTTTGCAGCAAGGAATTAATATTTATTTTCAAAAAGGACGGGGAGGAACTGACAAGGAATTAAATGTGAACAATTGAATTCTGTGAAGGGACTGCACAAACTAACTCTCGCTTCCAGCTCCTATTCAATTATGCCAAACATCAAAGTTTCTTGGTGGAGATAATTTGAATTATTTGGCCTTTTCTAAAACTGTTCATATTGAAGACCTATCCCCATCCAGTAGTTTATTTTGGTTCAGTGTTGTCACTGAACTAAGTTTAGCACATGTTGGTGAAGTTATTAACTGTTCTGCAGCATGGTTCCTAAGTTGTGTACTGGTTCAAAGTGCAACAGTTGAGCCGAATCTAATTCAGTCGTTTCGGGTGAGGTGTTTCAGGTGGAGTTACAAGGTCACGTGACACTTTTGAGGACTAGGACATTCTTTAAGCAACACCCAAATCAGATCACAAGGTGTAGAGCTGGATGAACACAGCAGGCCAAGCAGCATCAGAGGAGCAGGAAGGCTGACGTTTCGGGCCTAGATTCTTCAGGTTAATATTTGTGGGAGCATACTGTGTGCAAATTGGCTGCAGCATTTCCTGCATATGTCACTACTGAATATTCAAGGGACAAATAAAGTTTCTTTATTGGTTTTGGGATGTCCCAACATTGTGAAAGGTGCTATATAAATACAAGTTCTTCTTTATAGAGACAGAAATTGATTTAATGTATTACTTTGCTTTTAAGGTGGTGCTTGTCCTATTGTTGACCTTTCATTCTGTTGTTTTTACTGGGCCTCCTGTGTATACCAGCTGAAAGGCATGAATTTGGAGAAAACTAGTTTTTATTGCTTTAGTTATTCGTCTCACATGATTCATCTTACTTCGCGTTTTGTGAAGACCAGATCAATTATACCATCTGCAAGGCAAGTTAGAACAGAACACCTTTTAGCATTATTGATGAATGGTTAGTGAGTGCTTGGTTGGTAAAATATGTGTGATGCTACACAATGATTTCATTGCTGGCAAGCAACATCTCCTGATCCAGGAACAATGTGCAGGCAACTGAGAAAAGATTCTGGACTCTAGGAACAGATTAATAACTTCAGATTGCAAACGTTGTTGAACGTTCCATATCTTAAACACATGTTTCAATATAGTTTTGAGTTTTTAATAATTTCTCTTCTCATACACTTAGCTTTCTTGTGCTTTGCAGGTCAACAGAACTCAGTAATCTCGTAACTCCCTGAAAGCAAAACATCATCGTGTGAACTTGGAAACGGTCCCATTTTGTGTTATCTTTATGACACATTACCTAGTTAACTTGAATATAATTCACATCCTCTGTAAACTCCTCCAGTTGCACTAGAACCCCATGTTCTTCTAGTCTCTTGCATGAAATTACATTTTGAAAATACTCAGCATTTCTGAAGAAAGATCATCAGCCTGAGATATTTACATTTTGTTCCTCTTCACTTGGATGCTTCCGGACCAGCTGAATATCTCCAGCTCTTCCTATTTTTGTTTAAGATTTCCAGCATTTTGTTATGGCCTCTAGCGTGTCATTTATTTTACTCCACCATTGCTGTCATGCCCCCTAGAACCTAAGCTCTAGCATTCCCTGTCTAAACCTCTTCCCTCTTGACCTTAAATCTTGCTCAACCTTTTAGTCACGAATCTTAATGGCATTTCCTTTGGATCAGTATCAATTTTTATCTGAAGCCTCTTGGGAAAAGAACATAGTAGGAATAGAGTTAGACCGTTCAGCCCTTTAGATTATGGTTGAGCTTCTGCCTCAACCTTCTAATATTATTCCCATAAAGCATCCCTTAATAGCTAAAAATCTGTTCATCTCAGCTTTCAACATACCTAATGCCTGAGCATCCAATGAACCCCTGCAACTCCACTTCCACACTGCAGAGGATTCCAAAGATTGTCAACATGTGAAGACATTTTTGCTCATTTCAGTCTGAAGTGGCCAGCCCCTTATTCTGAGACTGTGATCTATCGTTTTTGACAACACAGATAGGGGAAATATCTTCCTGAATCTACCTATCAAGCCTGTTGCGTATTCTTTGCATTTTGATACCTCAGGAGAGGAGGCGTGTCAGAGTTTCAGATTAATATTCTTGGGGATATGAAATAACATCTCACTATGGCAAATGGTGCAATTTGAATTCCATAAACCTCAGGAATAAAGTGTTAGCCTAATGGCGACCGCATAACTATTGCCAATTGTTGTAAAAGCTGATCAGGTTCACTAACATCCATTAGGGAAGGAAATCAGTGATCCTTAGCCAACCTGAATGCAGTCCCACAGCGCTAGTACTCTTAACTGACCTCTGAAATGGCCTTTTCAAGCCACCATCAAGATGCAATTAGGGATAAGCAATAACTGCTGGCCTAGCCAGCGATGCTCACATCCCATGAATGAATTTTAAAAGAACACTCATTTTCCTAAATCCTAGAGAATGCAGACGTAACCTGTTCCATCTCTTCTCAATCCTCTTAACATAGGAACCAGTCTTGTGTATCTTCTTTACACTGCCCATGCAAGCATGCCCTTCTCTGGGTAAGGAGACCAAAGCTACATATCTGCAGTACTGTGCGACTGCACAAGGTTCCATATTGTTATTGTTAGACTTATTTATTTACATACTCCAATCCTGTTGTAATAAAGATTCAGTAACTATTTGCTCTCCTATTTGCTTGCTTTTAAAAAAAAATTCATGAGATTTGGGCATCACTGGCTGATCTGGAATTTATTACCCATCCCTAATTGCCTCTTGAACTGAATGGTTTGCTCGGGCCATTTATGAAGGCAATTTACAGTCAATCACGTTGCCGTGGGTCTGGGGTCATGCATGAGCCAACCTGAACAAGGATAACAGATTTTATTTCCTAAAGGACTTTAGTGAACAAGATAGGTTTTTACAGCAATTGGCAGTCGTTTAACAGTAACCATTTCACAGCTTTTAAATTCAGAATTTTTATTGCATTAAAATTACCCCATCTGCCATGGCAGGGTTCAAACCCATTACCTGAGAATATTAGCCTGGATTCTGAATGACTAAATCCAGTGATGTAACCACTGCAGCACTACCTCCCTGATTGTGCTTAACCTTCGTATTCACTCTCACTGATTCATGTACCAGGACCATGCATCCCTCAGAGTGCTCACATTACCCATTCTGTCTCAATTTTGAAAATATTCTGTTTCTTTCTATTTTCCCTTCAAACTTTCACACTTCCACATGTTATAGTCCATCTACCTCATTATTATTCACTCATTGAAGCTGGGCATACAACTTTGCTGCCTCTTTGCATCTTCCTCACAGGTTACTTTCCTATCCAACTACATCATTAGCGAAAAGCTAAGGAATCTCTGTGTAAGATGTTTAAGTTCTTGATGTAGGTTACAAATAGCTGAGGCCCAAAAACTGATGGACCCCATCAGTTATAATCTGCCAAACTGAAAATGACCCATTTATTCCTACTGTTTTTGAATTAGCCAACCCTCTATTCATTTTGAAATCCATGCTAATTCCATTAGACCTAATTACATGTAATAACCTCCCACTTGGCACATGATTCAATATTTTTTGAAAGTCCAAATACATAGCACTCACCCATTCCCCCTTTATCCATCTCACTAGTAACATCCTCAAAAATCTCAAAGGATTGTTAAATGCAGCATTATTTGTAAATCTGTACGATCTCTGCTTGGTTATTTTATGCGCCCAGTTCCCATGTGTATAATGCCATTTTAATATTTTCCCTATTTCTCATGTCATGTTAACTGGCCTGTAGTTCCCTGTTTACTTCCTTCCTCCTTTCTTGAATAGACAAGGCTGCATTTGCTACCTTCCAATCTATGGGAGCTGCTTTGGAACATCAAAACCAACAGTTCCCCAGTGCTGAAAGCACTGTATGCAGGTAATCCCTGGCTTGTGAATGAGTTTCAGAGACCATTTGCAAATTGGATAATCGTTAATCAAGGACCCCTGTAACTGGAGGTTGTTGTCACAATTGGAGTTGAAATGAGAAATGATTGATATGGACAGTCTTGTATGCTTGATCCAACTCTTCAGAATCTTTGTATTCTTGAGTCAGTGTTGATTCTGAATAACACTGTTTTGGTCATGAAGGCTTTGCACTTATTTCATTGTTCAGCATCTTTTAAGTTGTTTAGTGCAGAGGAATTAATAAGAAAGGTTTGTCAGCTAGGTGACTCATATCATGCTGATTGTGATGCTGTGGATTGATTTTTGTTTTCTGGGTTTTATTTAAAAGAATGCCCTGTGCGAACAAGAACAATGTGTCCAGAAATTGCATCTGATTTAAATCAAAGAAAAGCATGGAGCCCTAAAGTTCCCTGATGTATTGTCTGTGGCAACTTCTTGACTAATCAGATCCAAATTGTCAATCAGTACCTTTATCTTATGCAATATAGATTGTTGCTCCCTCTGGCACTTGATATTTTTATACCCGCCCTGATGAGTGCAAGAAAACTTTCACAGTGGTCCTCTCTCTTTCAGTAATGCTGACATGCTGTGCAACCAAGTGACTGTGAGATTAAAGTGACACATTGAATTCCTCAGCTGAATAGTTCCTCAGAGCGTATCAGAAAACTTCCTTTTGTGTCTCTTCAGTGGTTTTGAGATAACGTAGCAAAGCATCTTGCATAACTTCAGAGCTTCGTAAACACTTTACAGGCAATAAAATACTTATGAAGTGTATTCACTGCTATAATATTGTGAAACAGAGCAGCCACTGTATGCACAGCAAGATCCCACAAACACAAATGAGGCAACGAACAGCTAATGTCCTTAATTCACCTGCTGTTTTCCAAATACTGCAAATTACCTCCACTGAGGGGACAGATGAGGCTGCTGCTTAATGTCTCCTCTAGAAAGCAACTTTTTTTAAAATCTCTATTCATTCATGGGATGAGGGCATCACAAGCCTGGCTGCATTTATTGTCTGTCCCTAATTGCCCAGAGGGCGGTTAAGAGTCAACTACATTGCTGTGGGTCTGGAGTCAAATGTAGGCCAGACCAGGTAAGGATGGCAGTTTCCTTCCCTAAGGGACATTAGTGAACCAGAGGGGTTTTTTCCCGACAATCGGCAATGGATTTGTGGTCATCATTAGACTCATAATTCCAGATATTTATTGAGTTCAAATTCCATCATCTGCTGTGGCAGGATTCGAACCAGAACATTATGTAGGTCTCTGGATTAACACTCCAGTGATAATACCACTAGATCATCGCCTCCCCGCTACTGCTCCCATAGCACAGGACAGAGGAAACCCTATTCTTGACTGTCAACCTGAATTAGGTGCTCAAGCCTCTGAACTTTGACTTGAATCTATAACCACCTTGTTCTGAGGCAAACAATGCTTCCCATTAGCACCAGTTGACACTGGGTTTGAATTATTTTAGAAATGTCTCAAGCAATGTGGCCTTGAGTGGGTGAGGCTTTGTTCTGAAGGTACATTTCATAACAATAAGATTAGCTTTCAAACTGTAACCTCACATCTCAATTAAATTTTGAAATAACTGCACAGAGGCCGGTATCCCATCACCAAATCACCCCTTATTTACTTGTGCACAGTACACTGGCTGTGGCCAGCCAGCTCAGAGTCAGTTCCCTGAATTGAGGAGATTCAAAATCCCCTGTTTATATTGGTCAGCCAGGGCTTCCTGATTGGCCCAGATTAACAAACCCCAGTCAAGGATCTCGTAGTCATTGGGGTTCACCTGCTTCCAATCACTACAAATTCCTTTTTTGTTATTGAGGGAAAATTGTGGGCAACCATTATCGTCTGTAAAATGAAAGCAGCAATTCTGAAAATACACAGTAGGTGAGTCAGTGGTTAAAAGACCACCTTGGCTTTTTTATGTTGGAGTGAGCTGTTCACCTATCTTTTGCAGAAGCTGCGTTTTTACATTTTTCCTGGTTTTGCTCATGCTGATTTTAGTATCTCAGTGCAATAACTCTTTATATTTGATAGATTAATGGCCTATCTGTGATTTGGAGAATGTCTTTTCTTATTCTCCTTTGAGGTTTGATACCAAAACTAGATTAGTGCAGCATTTTTGTACAGATTTGTACGCAAGTACCTTCAGGTTTCTTTCATTGTAGGCTTGCTTTTACATTGTGCCACTTGGCTTGTAATATCTCTACTCAGACTTATATCAAATTGTATCACCTCATTTTGTTGTGTTGAATTTCGTCAACCATGCGATTATTCCACCAGCCTGAGTATTCTTTTTAAAGACTCTCACTATTTTCCTCACTGCTGACTTGCTTTCAAATTTAATGTAATTGGCACATTTTGAAATTATGTCCTGTACTACCAAATCCATATATTATAAAGAGCAGTAGTCATGGTACTGAGTCCAGGAGAAATCCACTCTGCACCTTCCTTTAGTTGGTGAACTGCCTTCTAAATAGAAAGATAAGAAATAGGATTAGGAGTAAGTAATTTAACTGCTCGTACCCTGATATGCTATACCAGAGGTGGCATGGTAGCTCAGTGGTTAGCACTACTGCCTCACAGCGCTAGGGTCCCAGGTTTGGTTCCACTCTCAGGTGATTGTCTGTGTGGAGTTTGCAAGTTTTCCGCATATTTGCATGGGTTTCCCCTCAAAGATGTGCAGGTTAGGTGGATTGGCCGTACTAAATTGCCCATAGTATCCAGGGATGTGCAGGCTGGGTGGATTAGCTATGGGAAATGCAGGGATAGTTGGGGGCTGTGGTCTGGGTGGGTTGCTCTTTGGAGTGTAGGTATAGACTTGATGGCCTGTTTCCACACTGTAAGGAATCTGTGAATAGGCTATGGTTTATCTTCTGTCTCAATACAATAAATGGTACTATTCCCACATCCCTTGATATCTTTAATATCTATAAATCAATCAATCTCTGTCTTTGTCTGACTTAATAACTGAGTTTCCACAGCCCTCCAGATCAAGTATTTCCAAAGATTCAACACTCTCTGAGTGAAAAAAATCCTCCTTGTCTCAGTCCAAATAGCCTGCCCCTTATTGTGAGACTGTCTCCCTTTGATTCTAGATACCCCAGATGGTCTGACATCCTTTCTTAAGACCATAAGGCATAAGAGCAGAAGTAGGCCATTCTGCCCATCAGGTCTACTCCACCATTCAATAAGATCATGGCTGATCTGATAATCCTCGATTCAGTGAACCCCCTGTTGACTGCCTCCAGTCCAGTGTATCTTTTTTAGATGGAGGAATAATGTTCTTGGTGCACGCTGACTTGCGCCTTGTGTAGTTTTATTCCTATTTTTTACTTTCCTATTTTTGCACACTACTCCCTTTGAAACAAAGACCAATATACTACATGCCTTTCTGATTGTCTGCTGAACTTTATTGCCATCTTTTTGTGATCTATACGTAACAGCCCCCAAATCCCTCTGTACTGCAGCTTCATATAGTCTCTCTCTTTAAATACTATTCAGCTCTTCTATTCTTTCTGCCAAAGGGCAGACTCTTTTATCCTATCAACTATGGCATATTTGACTTCCCAATTATAACACCTGTTGTTCACTATTAACCGAAAGCCAACAATTTGCCTCTGTATTCATGAGGGCCCCGACATCCATTGTTGTGCTTCACTCAAAGGATCATCCAAAGTCCATGTAAACTGGACTCACCTGAAAAAATTCCACTCCAGCAAAATGAAGCAAGTTAGGAAACAATGATTTCTAATAGCCCAAACTGTCAGTATTGCCGAAGCTCCTTCTGCTGACTGCATCTCTGGAACTTTGCCAAATTCACTACATTGTTCAGATGGACAATCAAATTTACCATTCACCAGCTTCAGAACACACTAAGAGACCACCTACATAGGTATATGAATTGGAAGGGTATGGAGGGATATGGGCCTAATGCTGGCATTTTGGAACTAGATTTATTTAGGATATTTAGTTGGCATGGACAAATTGGACCGAAGGGTCTGTTTCCATGCTGTATATCTCTGACTCTATATACTCAGCCACACACAGCTAGTTTTCCTTCTTTTTTGTTTTCCATAGCATTCTAGACAACTGTAGAATTTCAAGGTAATTTCTTTTAATCATTCTCTGACTCTGCTCCAAATCTAATGTTGCATCCCACTAGGGTTTTTGCTTTTCTGGTGAATTGCTGGGTTTCAATGTTTCTTTCTTAACTCTATCTATTAATTTTGTTCCATCCAAAATTAAATTTGTTGGGCCTGAAAAGGTCAATAATTAAATCTATTCTGTCAAGCTCTTTAAAAACTTTGTGTTCCAATAAGATCATCCCTCATTCTCCTCAACTCCGGAAAATCTAGGACCTATCTCTCCTTTAAGATTTATCTTGCAATCCCATGGGTCAGTGGAATGTTTTAGATTCCTATGTGATACAGGAAGGAAGATAATTTTGTAACAAGATCTTCCCTTTGTAAATGTTTGTAATCTCTCGAGAGTTGGGTGACCAGCAATAAAGATGTGGTCAGCATTGAACATTCTTAGTAGTTTTGAACCATTCAGTTTGGAAACTGTGTTAAATGATAGGACAGACAAAAACTGAACTTAACTCGTTATAAGGATTTGTTACCGTCTGCTTATCTTTTTCAGGTACACTACAGGCTACTCGAGCACTGATGATCATCGCAATACTACTGGGAACCCTAGCAATCCTGATTGCTGCAACGGGAATGAAATGCACAACATGTTTTGCTGATGATAAAACGAAGAAGGGCCAAGTGGCTACTGCTGGGGGAGTCATGTTCATTATCTCAGGTACAAATGAGGAGAAAGAATATTTGGTTCACTTAGAAAAATGTCCAAAGGCACAAAAATGTAACTGTTCATTTGGGGGTGGGAAGAGTGGAGGAAATCATTGGTTTGTTTTGCATGTTGTGTCTATTTTTAGTTTTAAGGAAATAATTTGAGTATTATTAGCATGCTAACGGATTAGTGCCAAACCGCTCAATTCAAGAAGCATGCAATTATCTCAATTTGAAGACTGTGGAACTGTGAAATGAAAATGCATTCACTTTTTAGCCAAAGAGTTAAATGTAAGGTAAAGTCAGTATAATCTTAGCTAACCATAGGACGCTCTCTCATCAGAGTCATATGTATACATATAACCTGAGAGTTACCATACCTCAGGCAAGGGGAGAGGTTGAGAAGGAGAATCCTTCATGGCAACCTCAGCTGGTGCAGGAATTGAACCTGTGCTGCTAGTATCATACACCAGTACAAGCCAGCTAGTCATCCACTTGAACGAATCAACTCCCTCTGTGACTAGAGTGGATGAAATTGAATAGTTAAGTCCAGGTAGTTTCAAACTGGAAGAAAGAAAATCTTAGTGACTAGGGTTTAACTGAATCAAGAAAGGACATGAGAGATTCTGAGGGTGGTTTGAGATTTTGCAGTGACTACAGATGATCTGTGTGCAGTCAGTGCCACGGGATACTCAGTAAACCTGAGATGAAGTATGAGGAGTAGACTGAATCTTTACAGTTTAATCGTCAAGGCTGTCTCTGCTTTCTAGTCAGTGAATTATGTTGTAAACCCTGTGAAGTAGTGAAACTAGAGCCACAAGGACTGATTCGTAATGTCATAGTGAGGAAATAATAGACAACTGTCCCTTCAGAATTAGAATTAGAATTGTGTTATTATTACATGGTACTTACATGAGTGCAGTGAAAAGTTTAGAGAGTAGCCACTTAAGGTGCCATCTTAGGTACAAAGATACCCAGGTACAGATCTTAAGAATAAATTAGAAAAGTAAAGTACTAAAAGGTTCAGCATTATAGTCCTTCAAGCAGACAGCACCAGGCCTCGACTTCAGACCACACCAGGCCCTCGCTTCCAGACCGTGCAAAACTTCTCCTGTCCGCACAGGGGCCTCTCCTCCTGTCCGCGCGGGGGCCGCTTCTCCTGTCCACACAGGGGCTTCTCCTACAGTTTGCGCTGGACCTCTTCTCTAGACAATGCAGGGGCCCCACCCTCCAATCTGTGCTGTGCCTTCTCTCCAGTCTATACTGCACCCCACCTTTAGTCCACACCATTCCGCTGAGACCTCACTTCAAGTCTGCATCAACCTTAAACTGCACAAAGGATGCCCCCCCTCGCTGGGCACCAAGCTCCACCACAGCCAACGGCCCAACGACTTCCCAAGTCCAGGCTCCGGGCCTACCTCCTCGATCCAGGCACCTCCACCTCTGCAACCGACCACCCTCTGACACTGCTCTGGCTTCCCCACAATGTCAGAAGATGAAAGAACAGAGAAAGGAGAAGGTGGAAAATGAGAGAGAGAGAGAGAGAGGTGTGGCTAGCCTGTAGCATATGGGCTCAGGAGTCCTAACACTCCCTGCCATGCCGTTGCCACCATTTTTGGTGTGAACGAGGATGAATCTTTTCAAAGCGTGTGTATATTGTGGCAGAGAGAAAAGATATGTTGTTTATTCATTCAGACAGTGTGGATGCCAATGACAAGGCCATAATTTTTTGCCCATCCCTAGTGCCCTTGACCAGGTGGTGGTGAGCTGCCTTTTTGAACCACATCAGTCCATTTAATACAGACTCATAATACCATTAGGGAACAAGGTTCAGGGTTTTGACCCAGCAGCTCTCAAGGAATAGTGATGTATTTGTAAATCATGAGGGTACGTGTCTTAGAGGGGAACTTGCAGGTATGGTGTTCCCTTGTATCTGCTGCCCTTATCCTCCTAGTATTTCTGAGTTTGGAAGGTGCTGTCTAAGGAGCTTTGGTGAATTTCTGTAGTGCCATTCGTGGAAGGTATACGCTGCTGCTAATGACCATCAGTGGTGGAGGAAATGAATGTTTGCAAGTGGGCACAGATGGTGTTAAGTTTCTTGAGTATTGTTGGTATGGTACTCATCTAAGCAAATGGGGACTATTCCATCACACTCCTGTCTTGTGTATTATAAATAGTCAAAAAGCTTTGGGGAGACAGGAAGTGTGTTCCTCACTGGAGCATCCCCTGTCTCTGACTTGTTCTTGTAGCTACAGTGTTTAATGGCTAGTCCCATTTCAGTTTCTGATAAATAATACCCCCACATTATGTTGATAGTGGGGGAATCTGTGATGGTAACAGCATTGAATGTCAAATAGCAATTATCAAAGTTCTCTCCTTGGAGATGGTCATTGCCTGATATTTGTGTGGTGCAAATGTTACTTATCATTTGTCAGCCCAAATCTGAATACTGTCCAGGTCTTCCTGTATTGGAACATGGACTGCTTCAGTATCCAAGGAATCTTGAATGTATCTGAGCATTGTGCAATTATCAGTGAACATCCTCACTTGTGACCTTGTGATATAGGGAAGGTCATTGATAAACAGTTGAACATGGTTGGGTCAAAGACACTACTCCTGCACAGATGCCCTGGAGTTGAATCAACTGACCTCCAACAACCACAATCATTTTCCTTTATTACAGCAATGATTGCAACAAGCAGAGAGGCTTTCCTTGATTCCCATTGAAGCCAGTTTGGCTTGGACTCCTTGATGCCAAAATTAGCAAAATACATCCTTGATGTCAAGGGCACTCATTCTCACCTCACTTCTTGAATTCAACATTTTTTGACCCTCCAAGCTATCTTGATTTGGAAATATATCGTCATTCCTTCAATGTTGCTGGGTCAAAGTTCTGGAAGATTCATTGCAGAAATTCATCAAGGCTCCTTTGACAACAACGTCCAAACTGATGACTTAATATCTGGAAGGACAGGGCAGCAAGAACATGGGAAAACCAACATTTGCAAGATCCCTCCAAGGCCCTAAACTACTTAATCTGTCTTTATAGGGCACATCCTAACCTCTGGAATCAACCTAGTGAATCTTGTCTGAACTGTCTCCAATACAACTACATCCCTCCTCAAGTAAGGGAACTAAAACTGCACACAATACTCCAGGTATGGAGCAATTTTCTTAGGAGAAGAGGTTGTGTAGGTTAGGCTTATAGTCATTGGAGCTTAGAAAAATGACAGGTGACCTTGTGAAACACAAGATTCTTGAGAGGCTTGACAGGGTAAATGCTGAGATGTTGATTCTCCTTCTTGGAGAGGTTAGGATCAGATGGCATAATCTCAGAGTAAGGATTGTCCATTTAACACACACGAGGAGGAATTTCTTCTCTCAGAGGGCTGTGAATCTGACAAATTCTTTACCACAGAGGGTTGTAGAGCTGAGTCAAGGCATTCAAGATGAGCAATTTTTTAATTAGTAAGGGAATGAAGGGTTATTAGGAAAAGGCAAGAAACTGGATTTCAGGATTATCAGATCCGCTGTGATTGCATTAGATGGTGAACCAGACTCGATGGACCAAATAGCCTACTTCTGCCCAAATACAGCAGCAGGAGTGACATTGTCTTACCTACTGTTCATGAACAGTTCAGAGACTGATGCATATAACCTTTTTATTACTTTTATCTTTTTGAACTCATCTCTCATTTCTAATCTTCATGTATGTTTGTTACATTTCAAACTCTTCTTATATTTACTAATTCATACACTCACTCATTTTGTTAATTCAAAAAAGCATGGTTAAATTGTCTCACAGCTAAATTGGGGTGACATGGTGGTTCAGTGGTTAGCACTGCTGCCTCAGCAGTGCCAGGGACCCAGGTTCAGTTCCACCCTTGGACAACTTTCTGTGTGGAGTTTGTACATTCTCCCCGTGTCTGCATGGGTTTTCTCCTGGTGCTCTGGTTTCCTCCCACAGTCCAAAGATACACAGGCTAGGTGGATTGGCCATGCTAAATTGCCCATAGTGCTCAAGGATATGTGGGTTACAGGGGATAGGTCTGGGTGGGATGCTCTGAGGGTCAGTGTGGACTCATGGGGCCAAAGGGCCTGTTTCCACACTGTATGGATTCTATGATCTTTTAAAGCATGCATTCATTTGTAACTAAGAGGAAGGTATTATAAGGACTGTTTCTTTTTATCCTGTATTTTTGATTGTGGGCTGAAATGGGGAAAAAAGCTGACCTAAGAAAATGGTGTTTAAAGATAACTGCACTCTTTTAAAAGCCAGTTATCTGACAATCATTGTAAATGCTGTTTACATAGCAGTTAGTTCAACTGGGGAAGGCTTACATAAAGGCGGTCAGGAGCCAAGGGGCTATGTACAATGGCAGATTTAGCCAGCAACAAGTAGCTAATTGGTCTGTAAAATAGTGACCAGTTATTGATGACGAAGGTCTTGCTCACCAACATGTCATTGGCTCCCAATTGGCTGAATAGCTTGTGGGTGTGAATATTCAGGGCAGAAGCTGTTGGGGTTCCTAAAGGGAAGGAGCTATTTTTGCTCCACATTAAAAAGCATCTGAAGCTTGAATGTAACCAGTCTATTTCCCCTCATCAGTTGTTGCAAGCTGCGACCTTTTTAATTCATAAATTCAAGACCTTTTCTAAATGTGAACAAGTCACCCTGTGCCTCCTGCAAACAAAGGAAAGGATCTGAAGAAGGAAGATCGAGGAGGAGCATTCTAATCAATCTCAGCAAACCCTATGAACAGGGATCACTGAACTGCATTCTCAGTCTTCCCCTCCGTCAAACACCCATGCTTTTCGTGCCTGTCTGTGCACATTAGAGGGGCAGTTTATAAGTGGGTTAAGTTTTAACTAGTAGAGTTTTATGTCAACTGATCATAATTGTTTATTTGCAGTTAGAATCTATTTATTTGAAATAAATAGTAATTTTTCTTGAGTTCAGAAACCTGGTCTGTGCTTTGGGTTAACCAGGCTTTAAAAGACAGGTAAATTTGACAATTCTGCAAATTTTTAAATTTTAACTTATGTGACTTCTCTGGGGAAAAGTGGGGCTTGATTTCCAGTGTGCTAGCCCAGTGGGGTGGAACAGTATCTATAAAGGGAGGGATCCTTTTTAAAACAACGTTCGTGCAACTAACAGAGGGGCATGGGTGACTAAAGAAAGGGAGCCGGCTCATCCTGCTTCATCTGGAAGTTTTTGCTGGGATAAAATAAATGGTATAAGTATGAATCGTTTTGCTGTTGTTCATACTAAAATCATTCTAACCATTTTGGCCAAATCCTATTTATCTTGTTGTCCTAAAAGGAAGCTAACAGATTCTTATGAATGTGTTCGATAATTGATTCCCAGAGTTTTTAAAAATCAAAGTTAAGATCCATGAATCCGGTTTTCAGTCTGCATTATGACTTGACCTCTATTAACATTAGCTGGGATTATATCAATATTAGCACTTCCCAAGTCTCAAGTTTCTGAGCATCACGAACTTAAATTGCTGGATTATCGAAGGCTCTGCATTTAAGTCCCTAGGGCCAGTTCACCTGGATTCACTTCCTGAGTGGGTTTTGAAGCTTTAACTCCAGAATGTTACATAGGCTTCTGGATTATTCATGTAGTGACTTGGTGTAACATTGCATTTGTTTGATAATAGGCCTATGAAGCATTTTGGGACATTTTACTGTGTTAAAGGGGTAGGGGTTGGCCTAGTGGTATTATCGCTGGACTATTAATCCAGAAACCCAGCTGATGTTCTAGGGACCCGGCAGATGGTGGAATTTGAATTCAATAATGAAAAAAAAATTTCGGAATTAAGAATCCACTGATCATCATGAAATCATTGCTGATTGTTGGAAAAACTCATCTGCTTCACTAATGTCCTTCAGGGAAGGAAATCTGCCATCCTCACCTGGTCTAGCCTACATGTGACTCCAGACCCACAGCAATGTGGTTGACTCTCAATTGCCCTCTGAAATGCCCTAGCAAGCCACTCAGTTGTACCAATCGCTACAAAGTCTCAAAGAAATGAAACTGGACAGATCACCTGGCATGGATCTGGCACCGGAAAAGACAACGGCAGAAATAGCCCTGTCGACCCTGCAAAGTCCTCCTCACTAACATCTGGGGGTCAGTGCCAAAGTTGGGAGAGTTGTCTCACAGACTAGTTAAGCAACAGCCTGACAGTCAACCTCACAGAATCATACCTTATAGACAATGTCCCAGATACCACCATCATCATCCCTGGATATGTCCTGTCTCCCTGGTAGGACAGACCCAGCAGAGGTGGCAGCACAGTGGTATTCAGTCGGGAGGGTGTTGCTCTAGGAGTCCTCAACATTGACTCCGGACCCCATGAAGTCTCATGGCTTTAGGTTAAACGTGGGCAAAGAAACATCTTGCTGATTACCACATACCAACCAACCTCAGCTGATTTATCAGTACTGCTCAATGTTGAACAACACTTAGAGTAAGCACGGAGCATGGCAAGGGCATAAAATGTACTCTGATTTCAATGTCCACCACCAAGAGTGGCTCAGCAGCAGTAGTACAGATTGAGCTGGTCGGATTCTAAAGGACATAGCTGCTAGACTGGGTCTGCGGCAAGTGGTGAGGGAACCAACAAGAGGGAAAAACATACTTGACCTCATCCACATTAATCTGCCAGCTGCAGTTGCATCTGTCCATGACAGTATTGGTAAGAGTGACAATCGCACAGTCCTTGTGGAGACCATGTCCCGCCTTCACATTGAGAATAACTTCCATCGTGTTGTGTGGCATGATCACTTTGCTAAATGGGACAGACTTCGCACAGATCTAGCAACTCAAAACTGGGCATCCATGAGGTGCTGTGCACCATCAGTAGCAGCAGAGTTGTATTCCAGCACAATCTGTAACCTCATGGCCTGGCATATCCCCCACTCAACCATTACCATCGAGCCAGGGGATCAACCCTGGTTCAATGGAAAAGCAGGAAGGCATGCCAGGAGCAGCACCAGGCATACCTGAAGATGAGCTATCAACCTGGTGAAGCCACCAAACAGGACTACTTGCATGCCACACAGCGGAAGCAGCGAGAGATAGACAGAGCCAAGCAATCCCACAACCAACGGATCAGATCTAAGCTCTGCAGTCCTGCCACATCCAGTCATGAATGGTGGTGGACAATTAAACAACTCACTGGAGGAGGAGGCTCCACAAGTATCCCAATCCTCAATGATGGAAGAGCCCAGCACATCAGTGCAAAAGATAAGGCTGAAGCATTCAATGTGGAAGATTGCCAAAGTATGTCGTGTACACAGAAAGCAGGACAAATCCAAAGTGACCAATTACCACCCCATTTGTCTACACTCAATCATCAGTAAAATGATGGAAGGTGTCATCAACAGTGTTAACAAGCCACACCTGCTCAGACATAACCTGCTCAGCGACGCCCAGTTTTGGTTCTGCCGAGGCCACTCAGCTCCTGATCTCGTTACAGCCTTGGTTCAAACATGGACAAAAGAGCTGAATTACAGAGGTGAGGTGAGAGTGACAGCCCTTGATATCAAGGCTGCATTCGACCAAGTGTGGCATCAAGGAGCCCTGGCAAAACTGGAATCAATGGGTATCAGGGAGCAAACACTCTGGTGGTTGGAGTCATACCTGACACATAGGAAGATGGTTGTGGTTGTGGGAGGTCAATCATCTCAGCTCCAGGACATCTCTGCAGGAGTTCCTCAGGGTACTGTCCTAGGCCCAACCATCTTCAGCTGCTTCATCAATGACCTTCCCTCCATCATAAGGTCAGAAGTAGGGATGTTTGCCGATGATTGCACAATGTTCAGCACCATTTGTGACTCCTCAGATACTGAAACAGTCCATGTTCAAATGCAACAAGATCTGGACAATATCCAGGCTTGGGATGAAAAGTGGCAAGTGACATTTGCGCCATGCAAATGCCAGGCTATGACCCTCACCAATAAGAGACAATCTAACCACCATCCTTTGACATTCAATGATGTTACCATCACTGAATCCCCCACTTTCATCATTCTGGGGGTTACCATTGACCAGAAACTCAAATGGACTCACCACATTAACACTGGCTACAAGAGCAGGCCAGAAGCTGGGAATACTGTGGCGAGTAACTCACCCCCGACTCCTCAAAACTTGTCCGCCGTCTACAAGGCACAAGCCAAGAGTGTGATGGAATACTCCCCACTTGCCTGGATGAGTGCAGCTCCAACAACACTCAAGAAGCTTGACACCATCCAGAACAAAGCAGTCCGCTTGATTGGCACTACAGCCACATGCATTCACTCCCTCTACCACTGATACTCAGTAGCAGCAGTGTGTACTATCTACAAGATGCACTGCAAAAATTCACCAATGATCCTCAGACAGCACCTTCCAAACCCACGACCACTTCCATCTAGAAGGACAGGGGCAGCAGACGTATGGGAACACCACCACCTTCAAGTTCCTTTCCTGGTCACTCACCACCCTGACTTGGAAATATGTCATCGTTCCTTCACTGTCGCTGGGTCAAAATCCTGGAATTTCCTCCTTGATAGCAGTGTGGGTCAACCCACAGCAGGAGGACTGCAGCAGTTCAAGAAGGCAGCTCACCACCACCTTCTCAAGGGCAAGAAGTGCCGGCCAGCCAGAGATGCCCACATCCCACAAATGAATGGGAAAAAAAATGAAATATCTTTGTTGTAATATGTGAAATTATGGTATTTCATAATAATGATGAGGGCGTGGAGGTGAGTAATCATTTTTGTTGAGCAATGCCAAGTTCTTTTTGTCAGCCAAAATTAACACTGCATGGAATAAGCCAGATCTAAGACCTAGAGCAAGCCTGTAACAGGTCTATTCGATTTCCTTTGCATTTTGACACACATTCTTTTCTTTTAGCAGAAGATGACTGAGACTAACTTTCCTTCCTGGTCTCATTCTCAGGTCTTGCTACATTGGTTGCTACAGCCTGGTATGGAAACAACATTACTAGAGAGTTCTACAACCCCTTAACACCAACCAACAACAGGTAAGTGATCTACCTGGCTTCCAAAAAAGCAAGAAAGAATTCTTCACAATCAAGGTCCCTTTCAGAATGCTCCAAATTACTTTATCAACAATTAAGATAATTGTAGTGATTGTAACAAGGTCAACCAGATGGATGTCACAGAATATGAGTTCCCTGATTGGGGCTGTTAATCTGGTTTAATCAAGGATTCCTGGCTGACAGGAGTGTCAGAGGTTCTGCTCACTCTAAGACCTGGCTCTAAGAAAGCTGGATCAGTGTCAAGGAGTCTCCACATGCAAGTAAAGGGTGACTTGGTGCCATGATACCAGCCTTTGTGGAGTTACTTCAATAATCTTTTTGCAAGTTTTGATTTTTGGATGAATATTGGCCAGGAGAACCTGCCTGCTCTTCAAATGACGTAGGATCTTCTACTTTGAATGAGAGGGCAGACAGGGCCTTAGCTTATTATCTTACGTGAACAGTGGCAAATGTGATAGTGTTGCACCGTCTCAGAGCAGACATCACAGTCTAGATTACGTGCTTGATAATTTAAGCCCCCCATGTTCTGAGGTAAAGGCAAGATCTGTACTTCCTGAGCCATGGTCTGCCAGCCAAAAGTGGTTGATTTCATGGCAGTTCATTTGGTTCCACTTGAAGCGCAAAGTTGTGGGTTTAGTTGAGGAGCTTTCTCCTTTTTAGATCATTGGGAAGAAAATTGAGGCAAACAGAGGCTCTGGCTCTTGGCGAAAACACATCAGACACTACTTCCTTTCCAAATGACAATCCAGTGAGTGAGGACAGCATCTGGTTCCATGATGCAGCTCCAATTTGAATTGAATTCCAACAATCTATCAAATAAATCATCCTTGGTAGAGTTGTACCCCTGCGCTGATGAGGTCCTAGGGAAAACTGGTTGCTTAAAATGATTTTCTCATGGATTGCTAGAGCCGTTACTAAATGAGGTGAGGGTTTTGTGGTGCAGCGACAGTGTCCCTACTTCTCAACTAGGAGATCTGCGTTCAGGTTCCACTGCCTTAGAGGTATGTTATAACACATCTGAATAGTTTGATTAAAATAACAATAATTAATGAGGCTTGGTGTGTCTCTGGGATTAACATTGTAAGAATGGTCAATACTTAAAGCACCTTTAAATTGTGGTCTCACGTACAAAATAAGAGACTGGTCTGGAAGTACCCATTGATTGTGGTTGAAATGAGGAAGCTGAATTGGAATGAGTGGGTTGTGTTCAAATGTCATGTTTTGAGTACTTTTCCTACTTCCTTTTTCATCTTCCTCCTCAGCTGTGTTCTCCCCTTAAAAAGACCAGCTTGACTTGAGAGAACTGAAAGTTTCTCAGGGAAAAGAACCTGCCAGAACCAGCAATTAGTTCAGCTGTAGCCACTTGAGACTCCCTTTCAAGGGTGCAATGTGGCAACACCACTGTGTACAGGCTTTTAGCCATACTTCACTAAAGGGGTTAAAATGTTTGAAAATACCCCTCAGGTTATATGTTTGACATGCGATGAACATTGTAAATATTGACACAATTATAAATGTGGTAGTAACGTACAGTTTTGGAAGAAACTAATTTATTCCAAAGGTCATGTAACAATTACATTTTAGTCCAGAACTGAAGGATGTGAAAAAAAGACATATTGTTGAAGCTTTTCACCTTGCGGTCAGCAGGACAGAATTTACATAATACCAAAGGGAATAACAATTTAAACCTCATGAAATGAATTGGCAAGTCACCTCTGGGAGAAAAGTTGTCGTGGGAAATGCAGCAGGGTACAGTTAACAGTCAAACTTCTGTTTGAATTCAAACCAGGCAAGTTGACGGTGATTGTCCAAGACATTGACCCAAGATAGGGTTGTTAAGAAGGCATACGGTGTGTTAGGTTTTATTGGTAGAGGGATTGAGTTTCGGAGCCGTGAGGTCATGTTGTAGCTGTACAAAACTCTGGTGCAGCCACACTTGGAATATTGCGTACAGTTCTGGTCACTGCATTATAGGAAGGATGTGGAAGCATTGGAAAGGGTGCAGAGGAGATTTACCAGGATGTTGCCTGGTCTGGAGGGAAGGTCTTATGAGGAAAGGCTGAGGGACTTGAGGCTGTTTTCGTTAGAGAGAAGAAGGTTAAGAGGTGACTTAATAGAGACATAAAAGATGATCAGAGGATTAGATAGGGTGGACTGTGAGAGTCTTTTTCCTCGGATGGTGACGGCTAGCACGAGGGGACATAGCTTTAAATTGAGGGGTGATAGATATAGGACAGATGTCAGAGGTAGATTCTTTACTCAGAGAGTAGTAAGGGTATGGAATGCCTTGCCTGCAGCAGTTGTAGACTCACCAACTTTAAAGGCATTTAAATGGTCGTTGGATAAACATATGGATGATAATGGAATAGTGTAGGTTAGTTGGGCTTCAGATTGGTTTCACAGGTCGGCGCAACATCGAGGGCCAAAGGGCCTGTACTGCGCTGTAATGTTCTATGTTCTATGTTCTATTATCGTGTTCTGAGGAAGAGTCACTTGACCTGAAATGTTAACTCTGATTTCTCTCCACACATGCTGCCAGACTTGCTGGGCTTTTCCAGCAATCTCTATTTTTGTATCATAGTCATATGGAATGCACTAGATATCCACACATTGCACCTTTTTCAACTGAACAACAGCTTGGGAATAGTAAATATGTACTTTTTGCTTGTAAAGGACAAGACCCTATGTTATGAATATTTGTGTGATAACTACCTTATTATTGCAGAATGCCACTCCTGCCACTAACAGGATGCTTCCAGTAAGCCAAAAATCTGATGTGCCTATCACATAAATGAGTAATATGGTATATGGGTTTCATTGGCTATATGATGCCTGGTAAGTAGGACGTATGTCCCAAAGACTAACAGATCGTATCATACAAAAAGTTCCTTTGTGGGCTTTGTTTCTCTCTACAACTTCCCAAAGCATCATCTATTGAAATAGGACTGATGAAGGGTCCAGACCTGAAATGTCGACTCTCCTGCTCCTCTGATGCTGCCTGACCTCCTGTGTTCCTCCAGCTCTACCTTGTATTGACAGACCAATTTTCACCTTGGGTATCAAAATCAACACTATTGTAGTTGCATCATGTGACTTTGAATTTCTTCTTTTGGCATGAGCCCCTTCCTTTTTCTGTTTCCAATCTCAGAGACCTTCCTCCTTCTTTAGTGGGTGAGATGTTCTTTGTTTTGAATAACAAACATCTCAGTTACTCCACTGTTGAGGAATTTCTATGACCCATAAACAACAGTAAAACTGTACATTTAATGTTAATATCAAGCACTGGAAACCATCAGCAGTATTTGTGGAGAGAGAACAGAGTTAACATTTTTGGGCTAGAAAGAGTCATATTGGACTTGAAACGTTGACTGTTTCTCTGTCAACAAATGCTAATAGACCTGTTGAGTTTCTTTAGCATTTTCAGTATTTATTTCAGATTTCAGATTTCCAGCATCTGTAATATTTTCCTTTGGTCGTGATTTGTTAATGAATTGCTGTTTACTTCTCATTTGAAAGTCCTCAAAGGACAGTGGATTTAAGCTAGACATGGATACATTTATCTTACGTAATTCCTGCACATCAGCAAAAAATAGTTGATGATTTATGCAGTTCAGAATTATTGTGAACTTTGCTTGCTATAGTCATACAGTTTTGAACTACTGACGTGGCTTTAAGGAGGAGGTAGAGTTGTAAAATGTGTGCTAATGCCTATTCAGCTGTACTGTTTAGCCACAGCAGATACCATTCAGATTTAATGTTTGGAGAAAATAAACTTTTATGCTGAAAGTTTTAATTGTTCTTACAAACATCGAAAGGCTGATTTTTCAGTTGGGCTCACCTCCGCTTGCAGGTTAATGGTCTGTACAAGATAAAACAAAGCAGGGAACATTCTTTGAAAAAGTGAACATTGTTTCTGTGTGTATTCGCAAATATGCTTGGCGGGGGGGGAGAAGTGAAATATGTGGGCTCAAATTAACTGCGTACAGTTTATTTTAATTAATCCCATAAGCATCACAAGCTATAAGGGTATGATTCATATATGCTGTTATTATTTTCAATGTTGCAAAGAATTTCTGCCATTTTCTCTGCATTCTTTTCACTTCCTCCCTCTTGTTACAACTCTGGAGTGAGGACTGCACTAGAAATCAATCCCACTACTAAACAATTTTATTTTAATTACAATAACAGCCAATTTGTTTCTCTTAATTACTGTTCACAAAAAAAAACGAACCTTGCACCAAGTTTCTTCAGTAAAATATCTGGTTTATTAGAAACAAATCTTTGCTTTAAACCTGTGTCAAACTGGTTATCAACGAAGCTCCTATATAGAGTTAAACTTTATTCCCTTAATGCTGAATTCATGTACATTAATAAACAGACAGGATGAGATGACTCAGCTCTGAGCAGAGAAATAATGATTGGAAAATTAGGCAACTGGACCTGTCATGTAAACACAGTGGCTACAAGAGGAGGTCACTGTTGAATATCAGTAGCAGCAATCTGTACTATGTCCAAGATGTACTTCAGAAATTCACCAAAGATCCTTGGACAGTACCCTCCAAACCTACAGGCACCTCCATCTAGAAAGACAAGGGCAGCAGATATATGGGAGCACCTCTACCTGCAAGTTCCCCTCCAAGTCACTCACCATCCTGACTTGGAAATGTATCACCATTCCTTCACTTTCACTGAGTCAAAATCCTAACAGCATTATGGGTCAACCCACAGCAAGTTCAAGAAGGCAGTTCAGCTACACCTTCTCCAGGGCAAGTAGGAACAGGCAATAAATGCAGCAATGCCTACATCCCACAAATGAATTTTTTAAAAAATCCTTCCCTAAAGGACATTAGTGAGCCAGTTAATGGCTATGTGGTCACCATTAGGTTGGTTTGTAATTGCAGATTTTCATTGAAGTCAAATTTCACTGTGATGGGACTTGAAGCCATAAACCCATAACATTAGTTTGAAACTCTGGATTACTTCCGCAACTAAACAATTCTCAAGTCTAGAAAAATAGAAAGCATACCGCAGAGGCTGTTGCTAAGCCACACTAGGCCTCTTCAAAACCTCGGTCAGTTTGTCTAGTAATTATAGGCTATTAAGTATTCACTCGTCCCTCTTCTGAAACGGTTTTCTCGTAAAGCCGCTTAGCTTATCGTAAAAAAGCAGAAAATCTCCAGTTTTTCTGAACTCTTGACTTTTGCATTCCTAAAAGTTGCATGATAAATAATTTGCAATCCAGGAATAGACCAAATCTTCAATTTTCCCATTCTTGTAATCCACAGATATGTGATGCCAACTCTCAACCCTAATACTAATCCAAACCCGAACTGAACGCTGTATCACAGAAAGATTGATATCAGATGGAGATCATTCAGCCCACTGTTTATCTGAGTCTCTGCAAGAGTGGATTACTCAGTGCCATTTCCCACCTTTTACTCACAGGCTGTTCATTCCAGTTCCTAACCATTCACTGTGTAAAAATGTTATTCCTCTTGTTACTTCTTTGCTAATTATCTTAAATCTACAATTGGCTCTTGATCCTCCCACCTGTGAGAGCAGTTTCTCCCTATTCACTCTGTCTAGACTCGTCAAGATTTTGAATACCTTGATCAAATCTCCTGTCAAACCTCCCTTCAAAATAGTAGACAGTCCCAGCTCCTTCATGCTATCCAGGGAACTGGTGTTCCCCATTGCAGGAAGCATTCTCAAGTGCCTTTTTATGGATTTCATTCAGGTGAATCTTCTGTGAATCCAAAATTAACAGGGGTTCTCAATAAAAGATGACCAAAAAATAATGATTAGGAGAAAATTATCTTTGAGTCACCTTGCAATGAAGGCTGATATACCATTTGCTGCCTTAACTATTTGCTGTATCTGCAGATTATCTTTCTGTGATAAATATGTAAAGACACTCATATCCTTCTGTATGGCAACAACTGCCATTGTTTCTACACACTTGTTTAACCTGTCTATATCCGTGTGCAGACTCCCTTGTCATCTTTACAACTTAATCTCCTCCCTATCTTTATATTAGCAGCAGATTTAGCTAAAGTGTCTTATGTCCCATCATCCAATGATACTCAGTAGCAGCAGAATGTACCATCTATAAGATGCAATGCAGAAATTCATCAAGACTCCTTATACAGCACCTTCCAAATCCTGTAAGCACTATTATCCAGAAGAGCAAGGGCAGCAGATTAATGGGAACACCACCATGTGCAACCTCCCTTGTAAGCCACTCACAATCCTGACCTGGAAATATATCGCTGTTTCTTCAGTGTCAAACTCCTGAAACTCCCTCCCTAATGGCACAGAGACTGCAGCAGATAAATAAGGTAGCTCACCACAACCTTCTAAAGGGTAACTAGGGTTGGGAAATAAAATTCTGGACAAGCTAGGGATTTCTGCATTCTGAGAATGAACAAGAAGGACTGAATGCTGAATAAATGCAAGTTGTTGACTTCAACAATTCTTTTGTGTTAATTGGTCAAAGGTTGAAATTCTGGAATGGTTACACTTCTTTTTCGTTGGTGAGATGGTCACTGCCTGGCACTGTGTAGCATGAATGTTACTTGACATTTGTCAGCCCCAACCTGCATATTGCCCAGGTCTTCCTGAATTTGGACTGCTTCAGTATCTGAGGAGTCACGAATGATGAATATTGTGCAATCAACAGTAAACATCCCCAATTCTGATCTTATGATGGAGAGAGGGTCATAACAAAAGCAGCTGAAGGTGGTTAGCTCTGGGACACTATCCCAAGGATCTCCCGCAGCGATGTCCTGAAACTGTTCCTGATTGACCTCAAACAACCAAGATCACCTTCATTTATGCCAGTAGGACTCCAACCAGCCGACAGCTGTCTACCAATTTGTATTGACTCCAGTTTTGCCAGAGCTATTTGATGCTCCAGTCAGCAAAATGCTACCTTGATGTCAAGGCACTCTCGCCTCACTTCTGAAATTGAGCTTTTTGTCCATGTTTGAACCAAGGCTGTAATGATGTCAAGAGTTGAATGGCCTTGGCGGAACCCAAAACTAAACATCAGTGAGCAGGTCAATGTTGAGCGTGTTAGTGTTTGAAAACATTGTTGATGGCATCTTCCATTACTTTGCTAAAAATTGACAGTAGACTGACAGGGTGCTAATGACCTGGTTGCATTTGTCCTGCTTTTTATGTATAGGTCATACCTGGTCAACTTTCCACATCAGTGGGTAGATACCAGTGTTGAAGGTGCACTGGAATAGTTTATCTAGGGGTGCAGTTAGTTCTGGAGCACGTTTCTTCAGTGATATTGCCAGAATGTTGTCAGAGCCCATAAGGTTTGCAGTACCTAGTGCCTCCAGCAGTATATCAATTTCATGTGGAGTGAATTGAATTGACTAAAAGCCAGCAACTGTGATGTTGGGGTCATCCAGAGGAGACCAAGGTGGATTTTCCACTGACTATTTCTGCCTGAAGATTGCTGCAATGCTTTGGGCAGAAGCACTGAGTGGATGATAAATCTCTTCTATCTTGAAGGCTGTCACTCATTTGCTCACTCTCTCATGTCCAATCCTTTCTATCCCAATTTTCTACTATGTGTCTGAATTCCATGTGGATTGTTGGAGGATGATCTATTTTAATGTGAACTGCTGGAATTCAGACCTTTGTCTGAAGTGAATGCCAATGAAACCTACAAACGGAGGTCTCTGAATAAAACAATTGCTTGCAGCCTGGAATATTGAATTGAATTAGGTCCAGAGTTTTGGGAGAATCTATAAAATAAATTCAAAACCCCAACAAACATTGTAAAATTGAGCATTGGTAAACCACCTGTACAATAAACCAGTCCTCAAAGGAGAAATCCATTGTTCCATATAGACCTTAGAAAGAAAGACAAATATTGGTTAAGAATAGACATAGAAAGTTTTCAGGGACTTTTGGCCCTGGTCTGATCAAAGGCCAATGCATCAAAATATTGATCTTGTTTCTCTTTCCTTTGCAGGTATGAGTTTGGCCAAGCTCTGTTCATAGGATGGGCCGCTGCTGCCCTCTGTCTACTCGGTGGGGCCTTCCTGTGCTGCTCTTGCTCCAAAGGTACTGGGGGATCCTACCCAAGCAATGCCTACCCACGATCACAAGGTGCTCCTTCTACTGCAAGGAACTACGTGTGAGACCAGCAGAACTACTGAGAGGAACCTACTCAAGCTACTCACTTGCTGTGTGTCCCTTTAAGTGAGGAATACCTAGTATTACCCTTCATGACATTTCTTGAAAGACGAGTAGGAAATTAATGAATTTCTTACATTTACTTGCTTACATTTCAATTTCAGTTCGTCTTATGTAAACCAATTGTCAGTTTATTTGTTTTCAGTACAGAATATAGAATATCTTGCCTGCAAATGATCATATATTCCTATCACATATCAAATCTCATATGAGTATTTCAGAATGAGGGATTGTAAGGGACTTGTATATTTGCGATAGGGGCACCGGGTGTTCTTCCAGGATAGAGGACAGGAACTCAAATACAGTCAAGCTTTCAATTGCTGCATTACAATACACTTGGTTCACACACACAATCCTTCTGGTACAGTATCTGCCAGATGATTGTTCAGCATTAATTTTTCAGCATATGGATGATGATGGGATAGTGTAGGGGGATGGGCTTAGATTAGTTCACAGGGCGGCGCAACATCGAGGGCCGAAGGGCCTGTTCTGCGCTGTATCGTTCTATGTTCTATGTTCTATTAATGATCCCTTTTATTAAAGGAGAGGGGGAGAAAGTGGAATAGGTGCGGATATAGAATAATTACAGTAACAAAATTTGCCTCACTTTAGCAGACTTGAAGTAACAGCGAAAAGAGGATGTGTGTGAGGGTGAATGCCTGAAACGCCCCATTGAAACCTCTTGATTTCGATTAAAGAAGAAAAGACACATTGAAAAGTCACTTCACTCTAGATGGTTACACTTCCTCCACATTAATGAAAGAAAGACTTTGCTATTTCTCAATTTTGTGTAAGTCATGTTAAGGATTAGAGCTCAATTTCAAATTTAAACATTATCTTAATTATTGTGCTCCACAACAATACCTTTGAAATCCTCAAACATGTCTTTCTTACATTATTTACAAACCTGATAAAAGTAATAAGCTGAGATAACAAGGTGTGGAGCTGGATGAACATAGAAGGCCAAGCAGCATCAGACGAGCAGGAAAGCTTGACGTTTCGGGCCTAGACCCTTCATCAGAAATGGGGGAGGGGAAGAGGGTTCTGAAATAAATAGGGAGAGAGGGAGAGGCGGATACAAGATGGATAGAGGAGGGGATAGGTGGAGAGGAGACGGACAGGTCAAAGAGGCGGGGATGGAGCCAGTAAAAGTGAGTGTAGGTGGGGAGGTAGGGAGGAGATAGGTCAGTCCAGGGAGGACGGACAGGTCAAGGGGGCAGGATGAGGTTAGTAGATAAGAGATGGGGGTGCAGCTTGAGGTGGGAGGAGGGGATAGGTGAGAAGAAGAACAGGTTAGGGAGGTGGGGACGAGCTGGGCTGGGTTTGGAATGCGGTTGGGGAAGGGGAGATTTTGAAGCTTGTGAAATCCACATTGATACCATTGGGTAGGAGCGTTCCCAGGCTAAATATGAGTTGCTGTTCCTGCAAGCTTCGGGTGGCATCATTGTGGCACTGC
>JAHRHZ010000017.1:32495332-32548697 GCA_024137785.1 Ginglymostoma cirratum | reverse complement strand
CCCATTTCTGATGAAGGGTCTAGGCCCGAAACGTCAAGCTTTCCTGCTCCTATGATGCTGCTTGGCCTGCTGTGTTCATCCAGCTCCACACCTTGTTATCTCGGATTCTCCAGCATCTGCAGTTCCTATTATCTGTGATACAAATTTATATGCCAAAAGTAATAAGCTGCCTGTCTAAGAGTTGATGAATGCACTCGTCTCTGAAATGCTAGTGTTGACCTGTCTTCATGTACATATAAAGGTGGCTGGTTGATTTATTAGATATACTAATGCTCTGATACAATAACCCTGTGTATTTCTGTGTTGTAATTAAGATGCAGTGTACATTTGCTGGTTGCAATTGTTATATTCTATTTTATGCTTCAGCAACATCAACAGTATTCAGGGTAGGAAAGCGTCACTTTTATGTTCTGAACTTCTTGCCTTTTCCAGTCAGGGTGTAATTGTTAAATAATTGATATTCATCACTATCTCAAAGAAACTCAACTTGTCTAAACTAATGATAGATAACAAGCATGGGGCTGGATGAACACAGCAGGTCAAGCAGCATCATAGGAGCAGGAAAACCTGGACCTCTCTGTCTCCATCTAAAAAAAGCTTTCCTGCTCCTATGATGCTGCTTGACCTGCTGTGTTCATCCAGCCCCATGCTTGTTATCTCGGATTCTCCAGCATCTGCAGTACCTTTTATCTCTTGTCTAAACTAATGTTCGTTTTCACACCATGTACCAACAAATCCATTCTTCATTCAACGATTAGTGATTCAGTATCATCCAAAACCTTTCTTTTGTTGCAGTTAATTAATGTTCATCAGCCTGAGCCCCATCCTTTGATACAGGGCAAGACAAAAACTGATTTTTGTCTTGAGTGGGCAAGTGGGGAGAAGTTGAACTGTCTATCGTTAAACGTACATGATAAATATTTCCAGAATTGCTCGAGGGTCATATTTCACCAACTCTCCCTCCTGATTCTGGGGCAGAATTGTTGGACTGCCAACTCCTTAAATTCCAAGGTGGAATTGAAACTGATTCTGAGTAAATCCTGGAGTGGAAGTGAAATTGTTGCTTTGGCTGCACTTTATGGGTAACTGGATGATTTGGAGTCAGTTTGCTGACCTTTTCAATGAGGGATGTCAAGGTATGGGCTCATAAAACTAGTCTTCAACGTGACTGAAATCAAATATATTCTGTTGTAAATTTACAATGAACTGTTTCTTAACTGTGTGCAATTATTTGTTGAAATTTCCAGCAGTTAATCAACTTTTTATCCAAATAGGACTAGGCTGTGCCTGAAATTCCAACCCTGCAGTGTTTTTAGGTCCCTCAGTTTCATTTATGTGTAAAATAGAAGAACAAATATGTATTAATCTATTCTTTTACGTTTTTCTTCTTTCCAGACCATGCCTATGTGTGTTAACTTAAGTGATACAATTTCCACAGTAAGCAAATTATCCTCATCCAGCAGAGACTAAGTCGGTCTCCATCAACCTGCTGTTTCTGAAATGCTAAGCATTTGTTTTAAATGCTGGAAATCCAAAACAAAAACAGAAATTGCTGGAAATGCTCAACACGTCTGGCAGCATCTGTGGCGACAAATCAGAGTTAACATCCTCCATTTCTGAAGAAGGGTCTAGGCCTGAAACATTAGCCTTCCTGCTCCTCTGATGCTGCTTGGCCTGCTGTGTTCATCCAGCTCTACACCTTGTTATCTCAGAGTTACCATTTCTCGTCCAGTGGCCCTTCTTCAGAATTGACGGTGGCCTGGATAAAATTGGTTTTTACGTAGAATATCTGATGTGGGGTGGGAGATGGAGTGCAGTGGAGGAGGAGGTAAGGAGTAAATGATAGGTGGAGATAGAGCCCAACAAGAGAGAAGAACAGCTGGACAGACAAAGGAATGGATAACAATCAGCCTGGGAGAATGAATAGCTAATGGGGACTATTAGTGGCTAACAGTGGGTTGTGTATTATAGCAGAACATGTGATAACAAGGCCTGGTGTCTGGGGATGGGGAAAGCATGGGGAAGGTGGCTCAACCCTAAAATTGTTGAATTTGATATTGAGTCCAGAAGTCTGTCGAGTCCCCAAGTGCAGAATGAGATGCTGTTCTTCCAGCTTGCACTGCAGCAAGCCCGAGACAGAGATGTTGGCCGGGGAAGGTGGCGGTTTCGTTCCAATATACAAAGAAAGTGCCATGCTCCAGGGCAACTAAGTTGCAGCTTAGTCACTCAGTGCAACTCACACATATCCTCAACGCCTAGATAACCCATGTTCTCCCATGTGTGCTGGATTAAATGTGTGCTATGTTCAAAATAGCAATTAAAGACGAGCTCATCCCATTTGGTACAAATCTCAACAGTGTGTCCAACAACCTTGAGCAAGTCTTGGAGTCTTACAGCAGGGAAAGGCCCTTTGGCCCATCATAGCTCTTTCCTTTGTGCAATAATCTTAATCTATGACTTGCTAGATCATCAAGCACCTATCTACTCTATTTCCATTTTCCAGCACTTGTCCCAAGGCCTCTAATGTTATTGGCTTTTCAAGTGATCACCTAAAATGTTGTGATGGTTGCTGCCCGTACAGTCCTTTCAGGTAGTGAGTTCCAGATGTCCACCAATCTTTGGGTGAATTTTTTTCTCCTTAAACCCACTATAAACCTCCTGCCCTTTGCCTCAAATCTATACTTCTTCTTATTGATCTCTGCTAAGCATAAGTGATTGTTCCTATTTACCCTGTATATGCATCTCCTAATTTTGGACACCTCAATCAGGTCCCTCTTTAATCTTCTCTGTTTAAGGAAAGCAACACCAGCCTATCTAGTCTCTCTTCAGAGTTGTTCTATACACCTCGAAAGCCCAAACTCATTGAATATTCTTCTGTGCATTGCAATTAGAGTTTTGTTAATTGATCATCGTCTGAAATTTTAGAAAAGCCCTTTTAAAATAATCAGAAATCTAGATCTTTGTAGCTGGAACAAAAAAAAAAGTCATAACGAAATCTGAAATAGTAATTCCAGCTTTAATTTTTTTAAAGGAGATCCTGGTGACAGTGAACTGGTGTAGCTTGCTAAGGATCCAGATTTTCACAAGGCTATTATTGTGGTTTATTTTGCAATAACTCACACGTTACTTTGGACTTGTTGCTAGCTTAGATGTTTTGTATATTATCCAGTGTTGATTAATTGTGCCTTTCTAGCCTTTCTCAGATACCAGGTTTCTGGTTTTGGACCTGTCGTTTCATGCATTACATGTATCCGAAGATATGCGGTGAATTGATTTTTTTTGTACTGAGCGTATTCTATGAATTTTGCAATAAATGGGGTATTATTTATTTTAAGCAGAGAAACTGAAATGTTTGTGTCTTTGAATGATTAAAAAAAGGGTTGCTCTCTTAGGCCTCTCAATTTCTGCCAAGCAGCAATAGAATCTTAGAGTCATACTGCACGGAAACAGACCCTTTGGTCTAACCAGTCCATGCCAACCATAATCCCAAACTAAACTAGTCCCTCCTGCCTGCACTTGGCCCATATACTACCAAACATGTCTTATTCATGTACTTACCTAAAATGCCTTTTACGCATTGTAACTGTACCCGCATCCACTCCTTCCGGTGGAAGTTCATTCTACATATGAACCACTCTCTGTGCAAAAAAATTGCCCCTATTGTCTTTTTAAAATCTTTTTCTTTTCACCTTAAAAATATGCCCTGTAGTCTTGAAATCCCCAACCTCCAGGAAAAGACACCTGCCATTCACCTTATCTATACCCCTCATGATTTTATAAGCTTCTGTAGGGGCACCCGACAACCTCCTATGCTCCAGTGAACAAAGTCCCAGCCTCTCCTTATAACTCAAACCCTTCTTTCCTGGCAACATCCTGGTAAATCTCTACTGAACCCTCTCCAGCTTAATAATATCCTTCCCATAACAGGGTCACCAGAACTGGACACAGTACTCCAGAAGAGGCCTCACCGACATCCTGTACAACTTCAACAAAACATCCCATTTCCTTTACTCACAGATCTGAGCAATGAAGGCAAGTGCTAAATGCCTTTATAATCACCCTGTCTGCATGTGATGCACATCAAAGAATTACTTACAATGTTCTACAACACTACCCAAGGCCTGACTTTTAATTATGTAAGTCCTGCCCTTGTTTTTTTTTTACCAAAATGCAATATCTCGCATGTATCCAAATTAATCTCCATCTGCCACTCAGCCCGTTGACCCAACTGATCAAGGTCTCTTTGTATTCTTAGATAACCTACTTCACTGTTCACTATACCACCAATTTTGGTGTCATCCACAAACTTACCAAATTTGCCTTCTATATACTCACCTAAGTCATTTATATAAATGGCAAACAAAAGTAGACCCACACTGATCCCTGTGGAACACTGTTGGTAACAGGCCTCCAGACCGAAAAACAACACTCCACCATCTTTTGTGCCGTTAAGCCAATTTTGTATCCAATTGGCAAGCTCACCCTGAATCCCATCTGATCTAACTTTACTAAATAGTCTACGACACAGAATCTTGTCAAAGGTTTATGGGATAAATTTTTATGGGTTAATATAATTGTTGGCCTGGGTACTTCTTTCAGTCAGCCTTCTCTTCTCGGAAGCTTTGAACAATGCACAGCAGCCGCAGCTAAACCGAGTCTTTACTCTAATCCTCTTCCTTCTATCAACAATTAATGCCCAAAGAGGGACATACTTGCATTTCCATAGTGCCATTCACATCTCAAAGCACTTCACAGCTAATGGAGTCATTTTGAGTGTGATAGCTTTTGAAGGTTAGCAACTAATTTGTATATAGCATGTCCTACAAACAACAACGGAATGAATGATCAGCTGAATTGTTTGTAATGTGATTATTGGTTAAGCGATAAATGTTAGCCACAGCCCATGTTGACTCGCACACTCTCAAACGATGACCGTGAAAACACGCAGTCTACCTGAAGGAGTGAACTACTGCTTCATTCAACACCTCTGACAGCACAGCACTCCCTCAGCACAGCACTGGCTTAGAATTAGACTCTAGAGTTGGCCCTAAACTTACAATGTGGCTGCGAGGCATGATCACCACCATGGAGCTAAGACTGCTAACTCAAATCGTAGTATGTTGGCCCTTATCTCTTCACTGGGATAGTTTTTTGTTCAAACATTAATATAAAAAGGCAGACAGCTGTATTAGTGCATTGCAGAGGCCTGGAAAACCAGAAAAAAAGGTGTAAAAATATGTCCCTCTCATTTTTCACCTGCAACACACAGTGAAATTAAAAAGAAAGACATCTGCCATCTTCATGTAACATCTCCTTGAAAGATGAAGCCTCCTTATTAGACTTAAACCTACGAAATGTTTCTAAACATGGGATAAAACCTGTAACATAAAGCCATTTAATACAGACTCACTCACTGAGGAAGAATGGCATTTCTAGTGTGATCCGATGAAAATTCCAAAATATCTTTCTTCCCTTTTTAAAAACATATGTTGACAGTTAAATCTATTTGAAACCGTCACCCTCTCAATAATTATATTAAATATAAACCATAGCCTCAGATAAACAGTTGATGTTTTGTTTGCTGCTCTACCTGATTATCCTGAGTCCTGACCATCCAGCTCTTCATTAGTTGTATTGTCTCTCCTGGATCCATTCACAGAACATAGAAGAAGGCCATTTGAGTCTGCCTCGATTTAGGGTGGCACAGTGGCTCAGCAGTTAAGCATTACAGCCTCACAGTGCCAGTGACTCAGATTCAATTCCACCCTCGGGCGAATGTCTGTGTGGAGTTTGCACATTCTCCCCGTGTCTGTGTGGGTTTCCTTCGGGTGCTCCGGTTTCCTCCCACAGTCCAAAGATGTGCAGGTTAGGTGGATTGGCCATGCTAAATTGCCCGTAGTGTTCATAGATGTGTAGGTTAGGTACATTAACCATGGGAAATGCAGGGTTATAAGCTAAGGGAATGGGTCTGGGTGGGATGCTCTTTGGAGTGTGGATGTGACTTGTTGGGCTGAATGGCCTGTATGCGTATTGTAAGGATCCTAATGATTTAACTACAAATTCATTGTGGACTGAGTATTGAGCCCAAAGGGTGACCAATCCTGTATTGGAATGAAAAAAAATTACATTGAAGCTTTCACGTCTTCATTTTGTAGTTCAATAAATAGTTCTAAATTATAATAGTGAACTCAAATGTCAATTTACACACAGCAAGATTCCACAACTACCGGATGAGCATAATCCCAGATTATGACCTTGTATCTCTGGGCTGGGTTTTGAACCACAGCTCCAGCTGTTTTTATAATGTGAGGGACTTTAGCATTGAGGTTAATTTCTTTGTGAATTTCAGTAGGAAATCAAACCTTCAAACTGAAGCTGTGATTCCATCAAACCTTGAGTTCTGGGTCTCTTTAAAAGTGGCAGACCCATAGAAAGAGGCTGGGAGGTGAAATTTCAAACCTCCAATAAAGAAATTTTATTAACACACCCACGGTCTCAAGTGTATTTAAATGTGTGTTCTTTTTCTGACTCAATTATTGCAACCTGTTAGAACTTGCAGGCCAAGCCCTGTTGATTTGTATGTACAGATAACAGTCTGTCCCATCTGACTCTTCATATTAAAAAAAACCCCTAAGCATACATTATAAAACCACTGTTTCCTTCCTTAAAAAGACACCGAGCTGTATGAGACTTTCTGGGAATTAACTCTGCTGTTTGAGACTGGCATACAGAGTCTTGGGATGAATTCAGCCAGAGAATTGCATTGACATCACCACACTTCAGGAAGTGTATTTTGGTCTTGGAGAGAATGTGGCTATAAGTGGTAATCTGTCCATTTCCAGACTGTTGAGTTCAGTTACTAGCTCAAAGTTTCTGGAAAGTGAACTGATTCTAATGATAACCCTAACCCTAACCCTATCACAGGGATCCCCCCTAACAAGTAGTACAGATTTGTGCCTCACAAATCTCACATTTGTGGAGGAGATCTTGAGCAGTAAATAGATCCCTGCTTCTGAGCAGAAGGTGCAGGTTCAACACCTCCCATTCTAGGTCTTGACAGACAAGGAATGTGTTTTCATAACATGGACCAAGCAGGTTGGGGATCAACCTGGAAGTTTTTTCAATGCTCACAAATGGTAGGCTGTAAGAGTGGGAGAGATTGCTGGTCAGCCATGTTGGCCTCTCTACCATGTCTGTCTACACCTCTAGGCTAGAACATGCTAGTAAAAGAGCATCTTCACACAGCAACTTGGACTCCTTGGGGATATTGGGAGTGATGCTGTTGGCACAGGTAGCTGAGTCAGATCAATGTCTACAGAACAGGAATTGAACCCCATTTCAGTTCAGGTGATTCGGGGCTTGCCTCCATCCTTTCTCCAGTAGTGGAGTGTCATGATGTGGTTGGGTTAGAACCCCTCCCTCTGGGCAAAGAACTGAAGAAGGGATATATTGTTTTGAAATTTCTCAGTGGATTTTCATCAGCATTGAAACACAAATCTGCATTCAAACCATAATAGCATTCTAACCCAACACCCCACATCCCTTGTATCATTTCACATTGTGTCTGTTTTCAAACTTGACAAAGGATGTCAAAGGTAATTTGCAACATTGAAAAGGCTGAAATCCTGTCAATGTAGGTTATTCCAATGATTCACCAGAACATATTCCCAGAGACTGAGTAGGTAGCTGAGCATGTCAGGACTGGAATGAAACAGCAAGTTTGATAATTATAGAGCTTTTTCTTTAAGTATTTCCCTTGTTTCCACCCTCCTGAGACAACACAGCATTTAGGAGCCATGACCACCCAGCTAAATGCAGCGTTTTCACATACATCAGGAGCTTTTAAAAAAAAACTCTGATCTCATCTGAAAATTAAGAGTCAGCTTGGGGTGGGGGGAGCGCCAAATGTAATTGAAAAAATGTTGAAGACCCTACCAGAAGAGTCTCTACATTGCCACCTGGTGTTGGAAAATATATGCTTGCAATACATTTCTGTGTCCACCAGGGGGCTCTGCTTATCAGGAATCAAGATCGCGCTGTAGGGTGTAGGCCCAGTGAAGGGATCCAGAATGAGGGGTACAAGAAGAGGCAACAGCCATGTTAGTCCGCATGGATTTACACTTCAAACTACTTTTAACCATGTTGAATTCTAACATATTACATGCAGAGGAGACTTCCGTGATAGATTATAGAAAGTGGTCATTAATTGAGAGTCGTCATGTGTTTGCTTTGTAGATAAGGGAAAAGAATGAAATGAATCTGATACAGATAATGAGAGCAACATCAAACATCCGCATCTTATACACAGATTCAGCTGAGAATTTCCTGGGGTACTCACAGTGTGGGTTTCAGAATCAGGGTCAAGACCAAACACTCTCAATGTTAGGACTTTAACAGCTTTACATGAGATTCTAGCCTGAACTTTGTCTGAGATAACCAGAACTGTAGATGCTGGAGTCAGAGACAGCATAGTGTGGAGCTGGGGGAAGGTCAGGCAGCATCAGAGGAGCAGGAAAGTGTATGTTTCAGGTCAGGACCCTTCTTCAGATCCTTCAATGTTGCCTGACCTGCTGTGTTCCTCCAGCTTCACGCTGTGTTGTCTCTGAACTTTCTCTGTGCCTGGGGGCTGACCTTCTGCCAAAATGTGGGCTGAAAATTAGGCAGGAGCAGGGAATGTCATGTCTCTGTCTAGAAAGGCATCTCTGGGATTTGCCACCATACAAGACAGCTGATGCTGTCCCTTCCCCACAAATTGCTGGGCATTTAAAGGAGACAGAATTTCAGGGTGACATCACTTGCATCTCTTGCAACTTGGATCTCTTGCAGCTTCTGCATGCTGAAATGTTCTCAGTGTCCGGTGCGTAAAGGATGATCTTGGAGCCAGGAGATATGGAGCATGAAAGGGATTCAGGTGCCTATGTGCTTAAATCACTAAAAGCTAGAACATGGGTACAAAATGAAACAATCAGAAAGGCAAAAGGAAAATTGATTTTTAGTTCAATGTGGCTTCAGATTTTCAGAGTCCTGGGAAGACTCGAGCCAGATAACTGTGTTCAGTCATTGATGGCACCATATGTCAGAAGGCCTTGGAGAGAATGTGGTAGTTTCAGCGGATCGACGCATGGTCATAAAATGTTAAATGAGGGGGCTGAATTTTATCAACAAGGCTTGTACTCCCAGGATTGAAGTTTGAGGAATGGTGCGATGTGAGGTATTTCTGGACTCAGTATGATAGGGAATCTGAAATAAGGATGTGCAAGGTCACAATTGGAACTAAACCATTTAAGTGCGCAATCAGCAAACACTTCACTGTGCTAAGTGAACTGGAAATCTGGAACTCCCATCTGCAGGGACATATTAAAAGGTTCAGGATCAGGGATTGCTGGATTATTTGTGGCATAAAGGCATCATGGATATGGAGCATTTGAAGGAGGAATGAGCTGTGTTCTAACTGAATAGCACTCACTGGATAAGCTTCCCCTCTGATTCTACACCTCCAATCTGTACAATGCTCTCTGATCTCGATCATATACTGAAATTGAAAACAACTATTTTGGCTCTTAACCTTTTTCCTTGGATCCAGTAAATTAAGGCTCCGGTGACTATTGGGTATCAGTTTCCACTTAAACACTATTCCGCATTGGATGCTCAAACTTTCACCTTCGCCCTTTCTCCTCAATGACCAATCCCTCCCCACACCACTTCCCCTTTGTGGTAATCATGGTCCTGCACTGTTTCGGGATAATTTGGCAAGTTCTGGAGTTCTGCTTCCAGCCATGGTGGGGATTGGAGAAACCTCTGCTACCCACCTTTGGGGTCTGCAGCTCCCCGTTCTCCACAGTTCATTACAAGACAGTTGTGACAATTTCCACACTACTCTTTGTCCTGATTTACCTGCAACGTTCCCTTGCTTTTTCAGTTTCACACATATCGTTTCCACAGAAAACGTTGAAATCAGAAGTAGAAAGATGGACATTGTCTGTGGGGTGTACTGAGGGGTGGCGGGAGGGCAGGGTAGGGGTGAGGTGAATATGCCCAACTTGTTCTGACTATGGCTCAGAAAAGAGGAAGTATTTCTACGGTTACAGTCATAAGATGATTCAACTCCTCCTGCATGACACACACAGTTTACCGCATAAACAAATAATGCAGGATTCCGGAAATGGGTGAGATGGCAAGCCATTTCTTGGAAAAGTAATTTGAATATGCTACATGGTAAGCAGAGCACAGAAGTATGTAACCAAAAGGAGACCCCAAAACATGAATACACCCTCTCTAAAAACATAGTCAATAAAAACCGAAGAGTCATATCACACTTAAAATGGTAACTCTGTCTTTTCCTTCACAGTTGATACCATACCTGCTGAATTTCTCCAGCACTTCCTGCTTGTGTTTCAGTAAAAACTTATCTGGTGATGGGAGTTAGATCGCATGCTTCCTTTCACCTGCGTTTACGGATGTGCTTTGCTGTCCATGAATTGAATAAATTTCCCATGTCTTGGCATCTATTTGTATCTGAAATCGTGGCTGACAAGCATTGTAGGATACTAAAATAGGCATGGCTGAGGGTTTCAGGAGCAGGGCGGGATTTGGCTATGTTACAGAAGTGGAAATAGATGTTCCTAGTTATGGCACTGACACATGGACAGAAGGTCATCAGGGTCAAATGCAACCCCAAGGCTACTAAGTTTCAGCCTTAGCTGTCGGTAGATGAACAGAGTATATTGCTGGGAAATGGCATTTTATGGTGAATGTACGACTGGGATGTCAGGCCCTAAGTTGCAATAGTGCAGTCTGCTGTACATGTTACATCTTGCCAAAATCTGTTTGAAGAAAGATATAGATCCTGACATCTTCAGCAGTCAACACCCACATTGTTATTGGCACAAGTCTGGCTACAGGAAGATTATATTGCTGAGCTTCATGTCCAAAGAATATATTTGTTTCCTAGGAAAGCACATTAAAAACCTTTCTTTGATCTTTTCTAAATCTTTCTTCGTGTTTTGTCTATACTAACTGAATGCTTTTGTCATTTAGAACAAAACAACTCCACGAGTCAGTGAACAGGAATGGGATGGTGCTGGAGTTTGGGACAAGGGTAAGTCACAGAATGGAAAAAGGAGAGAGTGGGTTAGGTAGTGGAGCAAAGAAGGAACAGAGTAGGGATGAGAATGGACAGGTGCAAGGTGTTTAAGTCAAAGCTTGAAATCTCAGCTCTTTTTTACCCTAGTGTGGAAAGCTCCTCAATGATGGAGAGAATTGCGGTTCTCAAACTACCTTTTAATTTTATTTCTTCACAGGATGTAGGTGTCACTGGCTAAGTCAGCATTTATTGCCCATCCTCAATTGCCCACAGGACAGTTAAGAATTAATTATAGTGCTGTGAGTCTTTAATCACATGTAGATCAGACTAGGTAGGGGCAGCAAACTTTCTTCTGCCATGAACCATGTGGGGTTTTAATTACAATCAATAGTCACCATTAGACTTCGAATTTAATTCAAATTCCATAGCTGCAGTAGTGACGTTAGAACCCATGTTCCCAGAGCATTAGTTTGAGACTCTGGATCATTAGACCAGTGGCTTACCACAACACCACCGCTTCCCAAAGTATTCCAAAGAGATTTGCAGCACATTCAGTTCCACATGAAGCAAAAATAAAAACAAGCTGCAGATGATGGAAAACTGAAATAAGAATGAAAACACGAGAAATGCTCAGCACATCGGGGAGATGATGCCATAGTGGTAATGTGACTGAACTGATAATCCACACGTTCAGGCAGTGTTCTGGGGTCATGGGTTCGCATCCCAGCATTGCATCTGCAAAATTTATATTCAATTAACAAAAACTTGGAATTGAACGATAGTTATCATCGAGTGCCGTTACAACACCCATCTCGTTCACTAATGCCTTCTTAGTGAAAGAAATCTGCTGTCTTTACCTGGCCTGGCCTACATGTGACTTCAGACCCACGGCAATATGGTTAACTCTGAAATGTAAGCCTCATGATTCACGGACAATTTGGGATGGGCAACAACTTTTGGGCTTGCCATTGACACCCACTTTCTACTAGGACACAAAAATAACTGTGTGGGGGGAAAAACAGAACTAATGGCCTGCAACTTGCTGCCCATTAGCAACGAAATCTGTGAACTTCATTCAGATCTGCACCACATTCACTAATACTAACTTATGGTTGAATCCAGGAGTGTGGTTTGCCTGAAAGGGTTCCAGCGATCCCAGGGAAATGATCGGGGCCAGGAACTGTAAGTGAATATTTGTGTTTTGTGTATGAGTCCTCCCAGCAGTAGTAGACCAGAACCCTTTAAATCAGGAGCAGTGTCAAAACAGTGTATCACCACAGCTCTGGCGTTCATTCAGAATTTGGCAACTATGTTATCAGTTTTCAAGGAGTACAGTAGGGGGCTGAGGACGCATGCTTGGGGCCTCCAGTGTGGAGTGTTATTGTGGAGGAGGTGCAGTTATCTATCCTCACTGATGTATATGTCACTCAAATCCATTTGCATCTTAGTGTTCTGCATTGTCTCAAACTTAGATTCTTTCTGCCAAATTAGAAAATTTTATATCTTTCCACATCTTCCACATTCACTTAACTTATCTATATCTTTTTGCAGCCTCAAGATTCACTCTTTGCAGCTTACTTGTCTACCTATCTTTGTGTTGTCAGCAATTTTCACAGCCCCTTCACCAAGTAATGAGTATAAATTGTAAATAGTTGGTGTTCCAGTGTAGTTACTTGTTATATCTGGACAATGTGAGAAAGACCCATTTATGCCTACTCTCTGCTTCCTGAGTATCTGTCAATGTGCTACCCCCTACACTATTAGCTTTGATTTTTTGCAATAATCTTTTGATGTGGCATCTTATTTAATGCTTCTGGGAATCTAAGTATTGTATATCCACTTGTTTCCACTTTTAATCCATTGCACACAAAATCACAGAGTCACAGAACTGTCACAGTGCAGAACAAGGCCATTCAGTCCACCATGCCCGCACTGATTCCATTAAATATGTCAATCGCCTGCCCTTCCCCATATCCCTGAGAACCATTTCCATTCAAATAGTCAACCATTGCCCTCTTGAATGCCTCAATTGACCCTGTCTTCATCACATTTCTGGACAGTGCAATCCAGCCCCGAACGACTTGCTGCATGAAAACGCTTTGTCTCACAACAATCTTGCTTCATTTGCTCATAACTTTAAATCTATGCTCTCTTGTACTTTGTTTCTTATGAGTGGCAACTGTTTGTTCCTACCTACTGTGTCCAGTGTGCTCATGATACAAAAACGTCTATTAAATTGCCTCCCTTAAAGCCTCTGTTTAAATAGTTACATTCACTATCTTTCAATCTAATGGAACTGTTCTGGAAATCTATAGCTAATGCATAAACGATCTCACGAGCCACTTAAATCTTTTAAGCTCCTCAAATAAAGTCCATGGGCACTTGCCCCCTCAGCTCCAACAATTTACTCATTACCCCTCTGGTAATTGTGATTTTCCTAGCTTCCTCCCTTGTATTCCTTTTCCTGAATCTATAGCTGCTTCTGCAAGTATTTGTCTCATCTATAGTGATGAACAATGCAAAAGGCCTATTCAATTCATTGGTCAATTCATTATTCTCCACAGTTAAGTCTCACTCTCACTTCCTTTACGACCAACACTCACTTTCAACTTTTTTCTTTGAGCACTTATAGAAATTCTTCTTATCTGCTTTTATGTTTTTGACTAGTTTTCTCTTGTACTTTCATATTACCCTATCTATTAATTGTTCTTGTAATTCTTTTCAGTTTTATATTTCATCTAAACCTCTGACCTGCAAACTGTCTTTGCAGAATTGAATGCTTTCATTTTTATTTTGATACTACTAATACATCTGTGACAAATGGTAACAATGTGAAGGACCCTGCAGGTCAGCCATGATCAATACCAAGTGCTGATCCTCAAACTATAGGTTCCAGAACAGGGAAGCAGCCAGTTCCAGAACCAAACCGCAATGGAAACAGATGTAAACAAATGCTTTGTTTGCTACATTTGACTCTATCTTTCTCATTCATGGGAGGTTGGCATCACTAGTTGGGCTGGCATTTATTGCCCATCCCTAGATACCTATAAGAAGATGGTAGTGAGCTACCTTCTTGAAATACTGCAGTCCATCTGGTGTAGGTTGACCCACAATACCAACTGCGAGGGAGTTCCAGGATTTTGACCTAGTGAAACTGAAGCAAAGGCAATGTATTTCCAAGGATGGTGAGTGGCTTGGAGGGCAACCCATGCATCTGCTGCCCTTGTCCTTCTAGATAGAAGTGGTTGTGGGTTTGGAAGGTGCTATCTAAGGAACTTTGGTGAATTTCCGCAGTGCATCTTGCAGATGGCACACACTGCTTCTACTAAGCTTCAGTGTTGGAAAAAGCATACACATGTGGATGTGGTACCAGTCAAACAGGTTGCTTTGTTGGATGGTGTCAATTTTCTTGAGTCTTTTGGAGCTGCCCTCATTCAGGCAAGAGGGGAGTACTCTATCACATTCCTAACTTGTGCCTTGTAGATGATGGACAGGGTTTGGAGATTTAGAAGGTGAGCTACCCACTGCAGGATTCCTACCCACTGACCACAGAATTTATATACTCCACTTCAATTTATGGTCATTGGTCACCTCCAAGATATTAACGACGAGAAATACGATGATTCTACTCCAACCTGTAGAATAATTTTTCTAATTTCCATTGATTCCAGTTTTTCTAGGACTCCTCAATGCCAAGATCAGTCAAATGTGGCCTGGATATCAAGAGCGGTTACTCTCAGCTTATCTCTGAATTCAGCTCTTTGTCCAAAGGTTGTAATGAGGTCAGAAACTTAGTGATCTTGGTGGAACCCAAACTGAGTGCCAGTGAGCAGTTTATTGCTGAACAAGTGCTGCTTGGCAGCATTTTGGTGACACCTTTCATCATTTTACTAATAACCAAAAGTAGATTGATAGGTCGGTAATTGGACACAGAACACAATAGAGGGCATTCTCAATGTGAAGACAGAACTTCATTTGCATGAAGACTGTGTGGTGGTCACTCTTACTGATATGCATTTGCAGCCAGCAGATTGATGAGAATGAGGTCAAGTATGTTTTTCCCTCTTTTTAGTTCCCTCATGACCTGCTATTGACCCAGTCTAGCAAAAATGTCCTTTAGTTCTCAACCAGTCAACAAGTCATGTTGCTGTCAAGCACACTTGGTAATGAACATTGAGTGCCCCCACCCAGAGTATATTTTCCTGCTTCATACCTCAATGTTTTCTACAAGTGCTGTTCAACCTGGGGGTGTAAGTGATTCATCAGCTGAAGGAGGATGGTACATGGTAGTCAGCAGGAGGTTTCCTTGCTCATATTTGACCTGGTGCAATCAGATGTCATGAGATAAAAGGTACTGCAGATGCTGGAGAATCCGAGATAACAAGCATGGGGCTGGATGAACACAGCAGGTCAAGCAGCATCATAGGAGCAGGAAAACTTCAGATGTCATGATGTCTGGAGTCAATGTTGAGGACTCCCAGGGCATTCCCTCCAGACTATACACCATTGTGCTGTCACCTCGCTGGGTCTGTTCTGCCAGTGGGATTGGACCTACGCAGGAATGGTTATGGTTGTATCTGGGACCTTGTGCGTAGAATATGATTTCAGGTTTATGGATATGTCAGGCTGTTGCATGACTGTGAGAAAATTCTCCCAATTTTAGCCCCAGTCCCCAAATGCTAATTAGGAGGACTTTGAAGGGTCAACAGGACTGTGTTTGCCATTATCATTTCATTGAATCCCTACAGTGCGGAAAGAGGCCATTCGGCCCATTGAGTCTACAGCCACCCTCTTAATAGCATCCCATCCAGACCCAGCCCTGTATTTACCCATCACTAATCCACCTAGCCTGCACATCTTTGGACTGCAAGAGGAAACCAGAGCACCCAACAGAAACCCCACAGACACGGGGAGAATGTACAAACTCCACACAGACAGTCACCCAAGGCTGGAATCAACCTCAGATCCCTGGAACTGTGCTAGCAGTGCTAACCACTGAACCACAGTGCCTTTACAGTGCCTTATTCAATAGCAGGTAGTTCCTTCAATTTCATTCCCTTTTTAAAACTTTCTAGCAGCTTGATATAACGGATTGGCCTGTTAAGCCAATTAAATTGAGATGGCAATGTCAATACCGTGTGGAGCTGGAGGAACACAGCAGGTCAGGCAACATCAGAGGAGCAGGACAGTTGCATTTCGGGATTACACCCTTCACCAGGATGCTGCCTGACCTGCTGTATTTCTCCAGCTCCACACGGTATTGACTCTGACTCTCGCATGTGGAGTTCTTGTTTTCTCTTCTTCTTTGAGAAGGCAATTATGAGCCAACCATATTGCTGTGGTCTGGAGTCACATGTAGGTCAGACCAGGTTCGGCTGGCAGATTTTCTTCCACAAAGGACATTAGTGAATCATATTGGTTTTCGCAACAATTGACAATGGTTTCCCAGCCATTGTCATAGTTTTAGTCCCAGATGTCGGAAAGAAATCTCAGAGTCGTATCACCATATTGCTGTGTGTTTGATATTAAGCTCAGGGCACTCTCTAGTGGCTAGCATTCAGCACAACAGCAATGGTTTCCCAGTTAAAAGCTGGTGAAGCTGTTCACACTTTGCACCATATCGCAATCAGCCTAGTGAGAGATTTCAAACACCTTCCTGGGGAAAGCAGACACTGAACAAAAAGTCCTGCGTAAAAAAAAATCAGGTGAAAAGATGAAACATGTGAGATGACAACAGGAATGTGTTTCAGGGAGAGGTGAAGGTAGAGTGGGAGAGACCGTGGAGACTGAACAAACGGACAAAGATTAGGGATAGGCCATTCAGCCCGTCAAGACTTCTTTGCTGTTTACCTTCAATTGTAACCTCAAACCCACATTCTCCGCCTAATCTTTCAACCTCCTGCCGAACACAAAACTATCCACTTCTGGGGAAAGGTCACTTGACCTGAACCACTAACTCTGATTTCACTCCACAGATGGTACCAGACCTGCTGAGCTTTTCCAGCAATTTCTGTTGTTGTTTCTGATTTACAGCATCCACAGTTTCTTCAGTTTTTACAAAACTATCGACCCCTGATTTAAAAATATTCAAAGACTCTCGTTTCTACTGCCTTTTGAAGAAGAGACTTCCAAAGGTTCACAATCCTCTATGAGAAAGTAATTCTCTCCATATCTGTTTTAAATTGAGAGCAAACATGTGGGAATGGAACTTCTAGAGACTCAGAACTGAGGGAGTACTGCACTGTCAGAAACAAAAATTTCTGCGTCTGTGGAGAGAAAGCAGAGTTAATGTTTTGGGTCCCATGACCCTTGTTCGGAACTGGGATTCTTCAGTTGTGAAGGAATGTGATGCTATTACGTGAGAGAGTACTTCACTGTTAGAGAATGAGTACTGAGAGTGTGCTACACTGTCCGTATTGAGGTAGTGCCAAAATACCAAAGGATCAGTACTGAGAAATTGTTGCACAGTCAGAGGGTCAACACTAAGGGTATGCTGAACTCTTGGAGGGCCACTACAGGTGCAATGCCTTACTGTCAGAGAGTCAGTATTATAGAGTCATAGAGTCATACATCATGGATATAAACCCTTCGGCCTAATCAGTCCATGCTGACCATAATCCCAGACTAAAGTATTCCCACTTGCCTGTGCCTGGCCCATATCCCTCCAAACATTTCTTATTCATGTACTTATCCAAATGTCTCTTAAACGTTCTGACTGTAGCCACATCTACCACTTTCTCTGGAAGTTCAGTCCCCACATGAACCATTATCTGTGTAAAATAATTGCCCCTTGCATCTTTTTAGAAGCTTTCTGCTCTCACCCTAGAAACATGTCCCCTGGTCTTGAAATCTCTCAACCTAGGTAAAAGACACCTGCCATTCATCTTATCTATACCCCTCACGATTTTATAAACCTCTATGAGGTCACCTGTCAACCTCCTGCCCTCTGGTTGAAGAAGTCCCAGCCTGGCCAGCCTCTCCTTATAACTCAAACCCTCCATTCCAAGCAACATCCTGGTAAATCTCTTCTGAACCCTCTCCAGTCTAATAATATCCTACATACAACAGGGTTTCTGATGAAGGGTTTAGGCCCGAAACGTCAAGTTTTCCTGCTCCTATGATGCTGCTTGACCTGCTGTGTTCATCCAGCCCCATGCTTGTTATCTCGGATTCTCCAGCATCTGCAGTACCTTTTATCTCTGACCAGAACTGGACACAGTACTCCAGAAGAGGCCTCACCAATGTCCTGTACAACCTCAAAATCCCAACTCCTATACTCAAAAGATCTGAGCAACGAAGGCAAGCATGCTAAATGCTGCCTTAACTATCCTGTCTACATGTGATGCAAACTTCGAAAAATTATGTACCTGAACCTCTAGGTCTCTCTGTTCTACAACACTGCACAAGGCTGTACTTTTAATTGTACAAGTCTTGCCTTTGTTTGTTTTACCAAAATGCAATGCCTCACATTTATCCAAATTAATCTCTATCTGCTACTCCTCAGTATTGAGAAAGTGTTGCGCTGTTTGGGCTGCTGTCTTTCAGATGAGAGATCAATTCAATAATCTGGTCTCCCTCTTAAGTTTTTTTATTCATTCACAGGATGAAGATATCATTAGCAGCTCAGCATTTATTGTCCATCAAGTTGTCATAAATAAAGTGAGTATAGGCAGTGCCTGAAACCTGTCAACCTTAGGACTGAGTCTGTACCTGGCACCCAACACCAATAACTAGATCAACATGCCACCACATCATTGCAGCAGCAATAAGCTATTACGTTATTTTCCTCATTTAACAAGAATTAAAATTCATACACGACAATTTATGAAAATATCCTGTATTTAGATGTCTCCAGATTTTGGAAATCCAGATTTGCGTCACTCTATTTGTATCTGAAAAATAACATGGGAGTGCCTCGCCAGGTCCCTGTGCTGAGAGACATTTATGTCTCAACCAACATCAAGAAACGAATTACCTGGTGATTGACACATTGGTGACTGCGGGATTTTGCTGTGTATAAATTGCCTGTGTCATTCACCACATGATAATAGTGACTGCTCTTCAGAATTACCTTGTTTTGTGTAAAGTGCCTTAAAATGTGCTGCAAGTATGAAGGACTTAGCAGAAATACCAGTGGCTTTTTAATTGTGCCCACTCTGTCAGACCTAAGTCTACTGATTCTGCACTGTGTTGAATAAATCCACCTCAACACATTGACTCAATGAATTCTAGCCCTCAAGCACACAAGTGGTTTGTTTTGACAGAAAATCCACTGAAGGAGATGGATGTTAAACACTTACAAAGCTGAACTGCAGCTGACTAAGTGAGGCACAGGATGTTCAGTCAACCCCTGTGAATATCAAGTCTTACACAGAAAACATTCTCCTGCAGCTTACACATGGGTCCTCCATTATCATACTAATTCATGAGTAACTCCTGCCAAGTCAAAAGCAGCTCCGCACTTTGTGCTGTTGACTATTGAGAGTGCACTTCCCTGAGAGTAAAGAATAAAATCCACGAGAATTGCGAATTTGAAAATTCCTGGAGATTTCATCATGTGATCTCCTGCCTCACACACTATCCAACAGCATTTCTTCCCAGGTCCCATAGTTTTCTAACTGAAAAAACTAAGAAGGTGAAGAAAATACAAAGATAACAAAACCCTTCAGGTCTAGGCCCGAAACGTCAAGCTTTCCTGCTCCTATGATGCTGCTTGGCCTGCTGTGTTCATCCAGCCCCACACCTTGTTATCTCAGATTCTCCAGCATCTGCAGTTCCTACTATCTCTGAAGAAAATACAAACTTCGTTTTACCAATCCGTGGAAATGAGACTGACAAAAAGAGAGAATATGAATGGAATAAAGTCCACACAAGAAGGAAGTTTAAAATCTTCCACAGACGTGTTAAATAGTAAGTATGCAATAAGTGTATGGTGAGTAGGGTTTTTAAATGGTAATGGATGTTTCAAGATACAGAGGAGGCTTGATTAGTGAATGAGCCCTTTGTATTTGTGTAAGAGGATGCTGACAATTATCAGTAGAATCTGTGGCAGTAAAATGTATTGGAAAGTTTGGCAACACTCAGAGTGGATATTTCTCTTGAGCCAATGGTTTGAATCCCAGGTTGCTAAAGGAAGTGAGGGCTTGATATTGGAAGGCCAAACCATAATCATATAATCTTTCTCAGGAGCAGAGCAGGTACGAGAGGATTGGAGTAAAATTGCTGACGCCCTTACTGAAGAAAGGGTGTAAGTGCACAGCTAATAATATCAGGCCAGTTGGTTTAACATGACTGGCAAGGTTTCCTAAACAGTGGATAGAATCCTGTATCTGTGTCAGAGGGTTGTAGGTATAAGCCCAAAAGGCGACTGCACTGTCAGAGGGGCTGTCTTTTAGACGGAATATGACAGCGCCTGCCCTCACAGGGCAGATCCCACAACTGTTGTAGTCCCGGTATCTTGACCAATATTTATCTCTTAAACAACGGTACCGACTATTTATCTTGTTGGTGTTTGCTGAAGTTTACTATGCAGATTGACAGCTGTATTTTCTCATTATGACAGCGAAAATTCCTTACAAAGACTTTGCAATCGGTTAAACGCTTGTAGCAGGTATTATGTAACAGTGGGATTCTTAACTAGTGAATGATGTTTCATTGTCTCGTGGAGTCATGGAGTCATAGAGCTATAAAGATCTACAGCACGGAGACAGGCCCTTCTGCCCAAACTTGTCCAGGCCAACCACAATGTCCATCCACACTTACCCCACATCCCTGCACTTGGCCCATATCCTTCTAAAACTTTCTCCAAATGCCTTTTAAATGTTGTTAACCTACCTGCCTCAACCACTTCCACTGGCAGCTCATTCCATATGCCTACCACCCTCTGTATAAAAAAGTTGCCCCTCAGGTTTCCATGTATTCTTTCCCCTTTACCTTAAACTGATGCTCTCTAGTCCTCGATTCCCCAACCCGAGGAAGAAGACTGAGTGCATCTATCCTATCCATGTCCCATGTCTCATGAATCTGGCCTTATCCATCATTGCATCCTTATCACGCACTGTGTTCTTGTCATTCACTGTGCTGTCATCTGTCATTGGTCCCTTGCCTTCATTGTGACCTCATTATTCACCGGGTCCTTGATACACACTGTAGTCCTCATTTTTGTTTGTCTACCTCGCCTTTAAGATAATTTACCTTTAAGAATTCCAAGTGCTGCGTGTATATGTTGTTGCAAATCTACCTGACAGTGAAATTGCTTTGGTTAGCAAGCTACACCAATAGAAATGGTTGATTTGCTGTAATGTCAGCAGCATAACGTATTATGAGTTTTGCTGTTTTGAATAAACTATCTCATGGAGTTAATTGATCTTAGTCAAATGATTGATTATTAGACCATTATCATTAACACTGTGTCCTCATCACTTATTGCATCTTCACTCCTCACTATGTCCTCATCACACACTGCCCATCTTAAATATCTTGAGACATTTAGACCTGTAAAAATAAGAATATGATAGCATTTCCAATTCTGTATTGCCTTTTGATGGTATACTAATTTCAGTTATGAGAATCTTCAAGAGACAAAGAACAAACTGTAATGCAAATTCCTTAGACAAGAGAGAAAAATACAGGAACAAACAAAAACCTTAAAGCATTGATGATTTTTACAAATGTCTGATATTTGCACAGTTGCCAAGGGCCCCTTTGCTCATTTGTAAAAGCAACAGCAGTATGCAATAATGAACACCTTTAATGTAGTAAAGTCACCAACAAGTTCTTTGTGACAAATCCCATCTGATGATTGGCAGCTGAGAGTGCGAATGGTCCTTGATAAACAGTTTCAGAACAAGCCAGGGCCCCTGTGCAGCCAAATTCTGTCACTGGGACCTCAGTACAAACTCTTCACACATTTGTGAAGAGACACAAACTAATCAGCATCACTGAGGAGAGTCAATGGCAGGTTAATCACTCTAAACTCAGCAAATGAAGAGATGATCACTTGGCTCCAGAGATTTTTATTCACTAATTAAAAATAGATAAAATGTAGTAAACTGCCCCAATTTGCTTTGCAGGGCCATCTATCAGACCAAAATTGGCAACGGATTAAAAGAGATTTTACAACAGGTAGTGAGGAACTGGTCTGAAAGCTGTGTGTTTAGGAGCATCTTAAGTGAAGTGGAGATGGGAGGAGGGAATTGTAGGGCTTTGGGGCCAAGGTGAGGAAGGCACAGCAGCCAATGGTAGAATCAAGGATGTGAGGAGAAATACAAACTTTTCTATTTTTGACGAGTGCATGTTCCAAATTTAACAGTCAAAGTTTTGGCCACTAGGGGGCATATCAGTTGTGCGGTTGAATTTTGGTGCCAATCATTTTGACACTTCGTAGTGAGAGCTGGGATTGATTTTCTTCCCCTGAAGTTACTTTCACTGTCTCCCAACAGCATTGCTGGATTAGGGATAGGTTCCATCACTAGTCAGTGTTCTTGATGTACCTCAGCTTCCAAAGTAATATTTTTGCCTATGTTCTCTCAGGTAGAGAATGGCCACGTCACTGCAATGGGAGGAACAGGAGCAGGTGATAATTTGAGGAACAATTCAGCATCAAGCCACTGCTACTGTTACAGAGTGTGACGGGCATTGGCCTTCGCAACAGGAGATGCTGGTACAGGCAATGCTGGTACAGGCAATGCTGTTACAGGGGATGCTGATAGAGGTGGAGATAAAGATAGATTCATAGAGTCATACAGCTGTACAGCACAGAAGAAGACCCTTTGTTCTAACTCGTCCATGCTGACCAGATATCCTAAATAAATTGAATCCCATTTGCCAGCATTTGGCCCATATCCCTCTAAACCCTTCCTACTCATTTACCCAACCAGATGCCTTTTAAATGTTGCAATTGTACCAGGCACCACCACTTCCTCTGGCATCTCGTTCCATATATGCATCACCTTCTGCGTGAAAACATTGCCCCTTAGGTCCCTTTTAAATTTTTCTCCTCTCACATTAAATCTATGCCCTCTAGTTTTGGACACCCCCTCCCCCCACCCCACCCCAGGTAAAAGACCTTGTCTATTTACCCTATCCATGTTCCTCTTGATTTTATAAACCTCTATAAGGTCACCCCTCAGCCTCCGATGCTGCAGGGAAAATAGCCCCAACCTATTCAGCTTCTCCCTGTAGCTCAAACCCTCCAACACTGGCAACATCCCGGAAAAATTTTTCCAAACCGTTTCAAGTTTCACAGCATTCTTCCTATAGCAGGGAGACCAGAATTTCATGCAGTATTCCAATAGTGGCCAAACCATGTCCTGTACAGCCACAACATGACCTCCCAACTCCTATACTCATTGCACTGACCAATAAAGGCAAGCGTACCAAATGCCTTCTTCACTATCCCGTCCACCTGTGACTCCACTTTCAAAGAACTATGAACCTGCACTCCAAGGTCTCTTTGTTCAGCAACATTCCCCAGGACCTTACAATTACGTGTATAAGTCCTGGCCTGATTTGCCTTTCCAAAATGCAGCACATCTCATTTATCTAAATTAAACTCCGTCTGCCACTCCGTGGCCCATTGGCCTATTTGATCAATATCCTGTTGTACTCGGAGATAACCATCTTCGCTGTCCACTTCACCTCCAATTTTGCTGTCATCTGCAAACTTACTAACCATACCTCCAATGATCACATCCAAATCTTATATATAAGTGACAAAAAGTAGTGGACCCAGCACCAATCCTTGTAGCATATCACTGGTCACAGGCCTCCAGTCTGAAAAGCAACCTTCCACCACCACCTTCCGTCTTCTACCTTCAAGCTAGTTTTGTATCCAGCTGGTTAGTTCTCCCTGTATTCCATGTGATCTAACTTTGCTAACCAGTTTACCATGAGGAAAATTGTCGAATGGCTAATGGAAGTCCATATGGATCACACCCACCACACTGCCCTCATCAATCCTCTTTGTTACTTCTTCAAAGAACTCAGTCAAGTTTGTGAGACATGATTTCCAATGCACAAGGAAGGAGAGATGATCCATTTGAGAACAAGATACCAGTGTATTGTGGGATGCCACCCAGAGTGCCACTAAACCAGGTTTCTAATGTTTGGGGTAACAGGAAGCTTGATTACAATAAAAGTTTCTGGCCCATGCTGGAAAAATCAAAATAACAGCAAAAATTTCAGCAAGTCTGACAGAATATGTGGAGAGAGAAGCAGAGTTAACAGTCTGTGTCCAGTATGACTCTTCTTCAGAGCTGAAGGATGGTAGAATTGTGATGGGTTTATGCTGTTGAAAAAAGGGAAGGGAGGAAGAACAAAAGGGAAGGTGTGTGATAGGGTAGAAGACAGGACAGGGAAATTAAAAGGGTGTCATTTGACAAAAGGCAAAATGAGTGGAGGTTTCACCTGTTCTCTATACAGAACCCACCCACCAATGGTGATCCCAACTCCAGGAAGCTTCCCGAGATAATAGGAACTGTAGATGCTGCAAATGCTTTTCTGATGAAGGGTCTAGGCCCGAAACGTCAGCCTTCCTGCTCCTATGATGCTGCTTAGCCTGCTGTGTTCATCCAGGTCTACACCTTGTCATCCAGGAAGCTTCCCACCCACTCTGCCACCCAATTGCAGCTGCTTCTCACTAGGCTGCCAAGGGCATGACATTGACCTCAGCATCCTGTGTCCAATGACAAACCCTCTTGGGCATCAGTGGAGACACATCAGCCCACTGATTGGCTGTCAGCTCTTGGAGGTGGGATCTTTCTGTTGCAAAAGCTGGGACCTGAGCCAATTAAGAGCGAAAGTTCAGGTCAGCGCTCTCTGGTCAGGCAGAAGTGGACACTCACTGTGGGGCAGGGAGGGAGAACACATCAACTCCACATAAAATCTTCCCAAGTGAGAGCTCTTTGGAAGTCCAGAGGAAAGTTTCCAGTCAGGTCGTTGAGTGTGGAAATTTAGTAAATAAGGTAGGGTGGAGAATATGGGATTGTTTTTCTCAGAGCAAAGGAGATTGAGGGGAGATGTGGTACATGTCGACATGATTATGGCGTGTTCATAATTAAGCCCTACTACCACATGAGCTGTCACAAGTATATAAATGATCAATTCATAATTACCAAGATGGTTGATTAGCCTGGTTTTTACTTCTGTCCAGGACAAAACAAACTCACAACAGATTTATCAATAAACAAAAAAAGCTTAATCATTATAAAAATACATGTTTCAACAAATAGAAAAATGGATTATTAATTTCTACTGTGCAAATTTAAGCTCCCCTTTAAATCCAAACATGCACATGCACTCATAAAGAGAACGAATAAGACTGATAGTTCTGCAGAAATATCATAGATGGGAAATATCACCGTAAAGGAACAAAGTCTGTCAATGAAAAGTCCCAAAGACAATGGTGAAATGAGGTGACTTTCTCACAGTTGTTTTAGTTTTTGATGATAATATAACACAGTTTTTGCCAATAAACGGATCCTAAAATCAGTAATGGGTAGTTGGACCTGCCTCTTTGCTTGATTTGGAAGTTCTTCTTTTCAGAGTCTTCGATTGTTGGTTCATTTCCACCCACAGGGGGACAAAGAGAGTTTGATCTTCAATACAGCTCTGAAGAAACGTCATCTAGACTCGAAACATTACCTTGCCCTCTCTCCACGGATGCTGCCTGACCCACTGTGATTTTCACCATGTTTTTGTTTTCAGCCTGGTCTTCACTTGCTGTTTTTTCTGAGGTCTGACAGCAACAACCTTCTCTCAGTTCTGTAACAAACTGTAACTTAACTCTCCGAAAACTGTCGCTTGATTGTTCAATTTTCAACCCAAAAGGCAATCGATGCCTGGTTGTCTCACAAAAAATATCAACTTTTCTTAATTCACATGACCTTGTTAACCAATGAGTGAACTCCACACAGTTCCACTTTCAAACCTCGAGTTACAGGAAAGACAATAACTGGTTCATGCTTTCAAACTCAGCCATATCCAATTTGCCAAATTGGAAATTTGGTGTTCCATTTTTCCTACCTTATATTCCAAATAAAATATACACAGTCATGGCATGCCTCCACCCTTAGAGAGACAAAATGCCATTCCCGAATGCATTTCATCACAGCGTAAACATGACACACACATACAATAAAATGCGCAAAATTTTACATTCATTCACCCTCATTCATTTTTTACACAGGATTCATACAATTTCTTGTCATCTTTTCTTTGATTTGCAAACTATTTTAGCCTCATTATGCCCTTAATAATGTACTTGCAATTATATTACTTTTTCAAGAAATATAAGGTTGAATTAACAAGCTTATTTCAAGGTTTTAATTTTTTGATAAAGGATCATGATCAGGGCATAATAGTGTTTCACAATGGACATAAACATCAAAATGTTAAGAGCCAGCAACAATCCCAGCATTTTCTTTCCTGAGTAATCCTTCTCTTAATTGTTCAATTTCATAAAACGTACCTCACCTGCTTTTCTGTTCTCAATTCCCATATTAAGTTACCGATTACATGAAACCCAAATCATTAGCATCAATTCAGTTTTTAAATGTTTATTTCCTTTGTCTGTTTTGTGAAAAATCTGTTTGAAATGCAGTTATGTTGATGAAGTTAGGCACAAATTTCTAAAGAAATTCACGCATCCCCAGAAATATCATAATTTTCTGTTTAGCATTAGGAATGGTGAATTCTACCAGAGCTTTCACTTTCACTGTTCTTTGTATCAATTGCCCTTGTCCTACAATGTGTCCTAGGTAAGTTACCCTCGCTATTCCAAACTCCATCGTGGCAAGATTTATTACAATACCAGCTAACTGCTTAAATCACTCTTCTAAATGGGGAGGTGATGGCCTAATGGTATTATCATCAGACTATTAACTCAGAGACCAAGGTAATGTCCTGATGCACCTGGGTTTGAGTCCAGCCAAAGCAGATTGTATAATTTGAATTCAATAAAAATCCAGAATTAAGAGTCTAATGATGATCATGTATCTATTGCCAATTATTGGGGGAAAATCCATCAGATTCACTAATGCCCTTACCTAGTCTGGCTTACATGTGACTTCAGACCCACAGTAATGATGAGCAATGAATGCTGACCTAACTTGTGAATGAATAAAGCAAACCATTTTACAGGCTCTTTCCTAGTGTTTCTGTATATCAATACACTGTAGAAATAACATATAAATATACAATTAGGCACACTAGCTGTGACTTGATTAATAATTTTTTTGATTGTAGCTGGGGCATTTTCACACCCAGATGGCATGACTTGATATTGATTCCATTTAGTGCAATAAAAGCTGATAACTAATTGGCACTTGATTTTAATGGTACTTGTCAGTACTCCCTCAATAGTCAATCTTGATAAGAATGTGGCAGTGTTCACCAAGGAACTAAGTATGTATCGGCTTTTGTTATGCATTTATTTTTCTATAATCCCTGCAAAATCTAGTCAGCCTGTCCAGTTTAGAAACTAACACCACTGGTGAATTACAACTGCTTTGATAAGGTTCAATCAGGTGAATCTCCACTTGACATTGAAAGTCCCTTTCCATCTCAGCTTGTTTTCTGGTCTTAACAATAAAGATATTGATTTATCAGTAATAATTACCCTATATCCACACCAAACTGAGCTAACATTTCACTCTCTGGTGTATCTCTACAGATTTCTGTAAATTTCCTAAGTGACCTCACTAAATCTTCCACTGGAGAGACAGTAAAACAGCTAACTATAAGCCAGTTAGCTTAATGTTTGTCATTGGAAATATGTTAGGGTCTATTTTAAAGGATGGAAAAATGGAACATTTATAAGTACACATATAATCAAGTCAGAAGCAGTGAGGCTTCATGAAGGGAAGCTGTGCCTGATAAATTTATTACAGTTATTTGTGCTGGAAATAACCAAAATAGATAAAGCAGATAATATATATGAAATATATAATAATATATTTGGAATTCCAAAAGATATTCGATGAGCTACTGCACATAAGGCTACTTAATAAAAACCTATGGTGTTGGGGTAGTATACTAGCGTTGATAAATTATTTCTGAACTTTTTTTGTCCATTCATTTGTGGGATGTGGGTGTCGCTGGCTGGACAGCATTTATTGCCCGTCCCTAGTTGTCTTTGAGAAGGTGGTGATGAGCCGCCTTCTTGAGCTGCTGGAGTCAACCTGCTGTGGCTTGACCTACAATGCCATTAGAAAGGGAACTCCAGGATTTTGACCCAGCGACAGTGAAGGAATGGTGATATATTTCCAAGTCAAGATGATGAGTGGCTTGGAGGGGAACTTGAAGGTGGTGGTGTTCCCATACATCTTCTGCCCTTGTCCTTCTAGATCGAAATGGTCATGGGTTTGGAAGGTGCTGTCTGAGGATCTTTGGTGAATTTCTGCAAAGTATCTTGTAGATAGTACACACTGCTGGTGGTGGAGGGAGCCGATGCTTCTGGATATAGTGCCAATCAAGCAGGCTACTTTGTCCTGGATCATGTCGAGCTTCTTGTGTGTTGTTGGGGCAGCACTCATCCAGGCAAGTGGGGAGTACTCCATCACACTCCTGACTTTGTGCCTTGTAGATGGCGGACAGGCTTTGAGGAGTCAGGAGATGAGTTACTCGCCGCAGTATTCCTCGTTTCTGACCTGCTCTTGTAGCCACTGTGTTTATATGGTGACTCTAGTAGAGTTCCTGGTCAATGATAATCCCCAGAATGATGAAAGTGGGCAAGTCAGTGATGGTAACACCTTTGAATGCCAAGGGGAAGTTATTAGATTGTCTCTTGTTTGTAATGATAATAGCCTGATATTTGTGTGGCATGAATGTAACTTGCCACTTGTCAGCTCAAGCTGGATATTGTCTAGATCTTGTTGCATTTGAACATGGACTGCTTGAGCATCTGAGGATGGTACTGAACATTGTGCAATCATCGGCAAACATCCCCACTTCTGACCTTATGATGGAGGGAAGGTCATTGATGAAGTAGCTGAAGATGGTTGAGCCTAGGACCCTACCCTGAGGAACTCCCACAGAGATGTCCCGGAGCTGAGGTGATTGACCTCCAACAAGCATGACCATTTTCCTATGTGTCAGGTATGACACCAACCACTGGAGAGTTTCCCCCCTAATACCTACTGATTCCAGTTTAGCTAGAGATCCTTGATGCCACACTCAGTTGAATGCTGCCTTGATGTCAAGGGCTATCACTCTCACCTCACTGCTGGAATTCATTTGACCATGAGGTCAGGAGCTGAGTGGCCCTGGCAGAACACAAGTCGGGTATGAAAGCCACCCCTGCTCCTCCCAGAATCATTTTAGGTAATAAAGGGACGCAGCCTGGCCCAGCAAAGGGAGAATTGGAAGAAGAGCTTCACTGAGAACAGAAGAATTTCAGATTAAATGAGAAAGGTCAGACAGTCTAGTTCACTGCATCACTTTATAGTGTGTGAACTATTGCTAACAAAATATTACCAGGATAGGGATTGATGAGAATGCAGTAGCATGTAATGAGAGATTACAAGAAATCAATGCTTATTTCAGTGTTTGTGGAAAGGTTGACATTGAACAGGTGAAGTTTAATAGAATAAACCAGGGCTCAGGGGAAAGCAAGGATTCATCCATTAATGATCTTTACAGACTGCTTGTACTTGTGAAGGTTTGAATGTTGAACTGATTAGCAACTGGATAATAATCAAAGTACCAGACAAGGCTTTGTGAGATGTTTTACAAATAAGAAAAGGCTTCCCCAGGCCCACCTCTCCTCTTTCTATTTATTTCAGAACTCCCTTCCCCCTCCCCCATTTCTGAAGAAGGGTCCCGACACGAATCGTCATCTTTCCTTCTCTTCTGATGCTGCCTGGCCTGCTGTGTTCCTCCAGCTTAACAATAGCGAATGTAGTTCAGATCATTAGGCAAATAGTGCTTTTTTGTGTTCATTCACAGGATGTGGGTGTCACTGGTTAGGTCAGCATTCCTAATTGTCCAGTTAAGAGTCAATCACATTGTTGTGAATTTCCTTTGCTAAAGGACATTAGTGATGGGTTTTTACAACAATCAATAGTGATTAGATGGTCAGATTTTTTTTAAAAAATGACATTGCCTGTACATCATAGTCTCCCCACTAGCAACATGATGAGATGAAATTTTGTATTTATTCTCCCAAATGAAAACAACAGAATATGAAAAATCAATGATTCTAATAAATCAAAAACTTGGTGTGTTTTGAAGTAAATGGTAAATGGACACTGCATGGATTTAACCTGTTCTAGGTTTTTTGGTATTATGAAACCAACTTAAGTGGCTTAATAGGTTAAACAAAGTAAATTATAAGTATCTTCCATGAAATTGCAAGGTCCTGGAGAAACATCATTGAATGTAAAAAGTCAACCTAAAGCAAAATTCAGGTGTAAGGTAAGGAATATCATGCAATCTCTCAGTCATTCAAAATCAAAAATGTTCTCTACTAAGCAGGAAGGCATGATTAAAGCTGAGATTAATCCACAGGTTGTTGAGAGAAAACACAGAAGAAGGAAACAAACTTTGTAATGAATTCTCAAAATTGTTCTCAGGTTTAGATAATTTAAAAGCAGAATATCACATTACTCTTTGGGATCATGCTTAAACCAAACTGTTGATACACATTGAGAAAAGTACCTCACTGGGTCTAACCAGCGATGCCCTCATCCCATGAATGAATAAAGGGGAAAAAGTAGTTAAATTCTGCACCAGAATATGACATTCATCAATGGCTTCAATTGATGAAATTGACTGGTAACTGAACTGGACCATCCAAATAAATATAGTGGCTACAAGAAAAGACCAGAAGTTACAATTCCTGTGGGGAGTAACTTGCCTCACTCTCCAAAGCTCACCAACCATGTAGAAGCACAAGTCAAGAGTACGGTAGAATGCTCCCCAGTTGTCTGGATGAGTGCAGCTCCAACAACACTCAAGAAGTTCAAACAATCCCGAGCAAAGTAGCCTACTTAATTGACAGCCTATCCATAAACTTCCATTCCCTCCTGGACTGACACACAGTAGTGTACCATCTACAAGGTCCATTGTGTTAATTTATGACAGCTGTTCAGCAGCGCCTTCCAAACCTGTGACTGAGATTGACTATCTTGAAGGACACAGGCAGCAGATGCATAGGAACACCACCACCCACAAGTTCTCCTCCATGCCACTCACCATTCTGACATGAAACTATATTGCTGATCCTTCACTATTGCTGTGTTAAAATCCTGTAACTCCTTTCCTTTCAACAGGCTGGGTGTATCTAGATCGTAAGAACTGCAGTGGTGCAAGGAGCCAGCTCACCACCCCTTTTTCCAGGGCAATTAGGGATGGACAAAACATTCTGGCCTAGCTAGTGATGGCCAAATTGCATAAAATATAGTCTAGCAAAACTATCAAGAGTATCCTACTCATCAAACAGGATGTGAACAGTGGATTCGGGAAACTACTTCTGCATGAAGACACCAGGAAGTTAACAATATTTTGGGTGTTATTGCTTTACCTGATTACCATTTAGGAATGTGTCTGTGACAAAAATGTTTCAGAGACTGTGCCTAACAACTAGGAAGCCATAAATGGCGTAATAACATTGGGCAATACATGGAAGATACACTAATATATGGATCTACAAAAGAGGAGAATGACCAAAACACTTGAACAGTGATGACTAAAGTTACCACAGTCTTACCAGACCAGAGGGCTGCTCTGTCATGAGACACATAAACAACCAGTGGTGGCTTAGCCTGAGGGTCACCACGTCTCAGGTGAAAGGTTGAGAAGGAGAGTCCTTCATGTTAATCTCAGCCGGCACAGGAATCGAACCTTTATGTTGGCATCACTCTCCATCACAAAGCAGCCATCAAGCCAACTGGGCTAACACAGAACAACAAACAAGAGTCTGCAAAATTGAAGATAACGCTTCTTTTGGACATAATATCTGAAATACTGGTGCCACAGTAGATCCTCAGAAAACTAAAGCCTTTCAGGAATTTCTACCACCTAGGAACAATACAGAACTTCAAAGATTCTTTGAGGTGGTGAATCAAGTGGGTTAGTTTTTACCAGGCCTGCCAGAGATCATTGAAACAATTTTTACACTGAGGTCAAAAATAGTGTCAGACTGTCAACTGGCAAAGAGCATTTGACAAAGTCAAACAACTCCTGAACCCTACAGAGGATCTGCCACACTATGATCCACATCTACCAGGTATAACAGTAGCTGATCCATCTTCACCAGGACTGGGGACAGTACTCTTTCATTTGCAAGAGATAGTAAGTGTAAATCAGTCCACCATCCCCCTACATCACTTATAGAGTCAGAATGGTCTAAAACCACAATTCAGAAAGAGGATTTAGCAGTAATGTAGATAGACAAAAATGTTTCAGGGGACATATGAGTACAGCTCAAGGTAGAAACTGACCATGACCATTGGTCACTCTTCTGAATACAAAGAAGATCGCAATGACCTGAACATAATTCAACAATTCAGGCTGATGGGATATGATCCACTATTGAATATGTGTAGGGAATGTAACAAATGTTAACAGATGGTTGGCAATGCCATTGAATAGAGTAAAACTAACAGATTTAGATTTCATTGAAAAGGTTGAAGTTTACAGATCAGAAGTCAATAAACACTTGTCAGCATGCGAGAGGTAGCTGCAAGAAATCCAGAAAGCACCTCTGCTTTACATTGAAAGAAATTGAAGATAAAACCCCCTCACCCCTAAAAACCTGATTTACTTGATTTTCTATAGCTTAGCCTTCAGCCTGCAACTCTGCCCTATGTGGGCTTATTCCTTAATGCTTCTCCAGCAGCTTCCCCTTATTGGCACTCAGATTCCTCCATCTGTTCATTCACTTACACAAGCCTTTAAAAAATCTTCTCCAAGTGTCCCATCTCTCTCCTTCCGCCCTATCAATTTAATATTTCCCTTCATTACACCTGACCACCCCTCCCCGCCTTGGTCTATTTCTCTGTCAAATCTTTTGTTCACTGTTTCGGAGATTGGTTACTGTTAGAATCTGACATTCCTGCATCTAGATGGCAGGGATTCTTGCCTGAGAGCTCTGAGTAGCTACCATCTGGAAATGATTAATCGGCCTGAATTGCATCTATTTCTCGGAGTTGATTTGGTTTGGGCTCAGTAGTGTATTTAACAAGCTGCACAGAATCAGAAGCAGTTCTGGCGTGAATGGGTGGAGGGGCAAAGAAACAATGATGAGAACATTTCTGATCACGCTGTCCCTTTGCACTGTGCAGTGTCAGGAAGTGCTGAAACCGTTTGACCTGCTGTATGAGGAGGGAATCCAGGCGTATTACAGAAATGATTGGGAAGGTGTTGTTCACTACATGGAAGAGGCTACTCGCAGCTATACACAATACAGGAGTATTAAAGTACAGTGCCGGCTGCAGTGTGAGAAGCAGCATAAACTCCAGGAAGCAGCCGAACCCAATCTCGTGTCCTTTGCAGTTATCTTAAGAAGAGCTCATTGTATCCAGGAGTGTGAGTCACGGCGAATGGGTCCAGCTTCTATGTATAGGGTCAGTGAGGAGGTTGCACATGAGTTCCAGAAACGTATCGTCTATAACTACTTACAGTTGGCCTATTATAAGGTACTGATAACGCAGAGGACTGAATAAACTGTTGATGTTGAACTGTTCAGGAATGGATAAAGGGGGAAGCTGCTGGATTTGCTCTCTCCCACAGGGTTAGGAGTTTGTGAATTGGCTGAACTCGTGTCCTGTATTTTCTCTCAGCTTCCTCCCAAGTGCCTATGTTTAAAACGGTTTTATTTTTTCCGTTTCTACTTTTATCCTGTCTGTAATTATAGGAAGCCTGGAGTGTGAGCGACTGTCACAGTCTTGTCTGGACTAACAGTCGCTATAATTGAGCTTTATTTTCCTCAGTTGAGCTTTAGCCTGTGCCCTCAGCTGGCAGAGCACAGGGGCTGGGGAGTAACACACTGGTAGGCGAGTGGGGAAGAGGGTACTCGAGTACCCTATTTAAGGGGTGTTGATATTGAGACCTAAACAGGGTTGACGTTGCCCGAAGGGTTGAATGTGTGTCAGAGAAGTGAAGGAGGGTTTATATATAGGCTGGTGCCCTGAGGAGCTCAATTAAATCAGGATCTGGACAGGATGCTCCTGATGTCAGAGCAGTCAGCTGCTGTGGGTGTTCTGTGGCAACTAGTTGTTACTTGGGTAGCTCAGGGCTAGAACTTACCTCAGCAACACTGAATGAGTAACCCTGGGGGCATGGACAAGGATTCACCACGATATCGGAAATAGCAAGAACTGCAGATGCTGGAGTCAGCGTCAATACAATGTGGAGCTGGAGGAACACAGCAGCTCAGGCAGCATCAGAGGAGCAGGAGAGTCGATGTTTTGGGTAAGGACCCTGAGTCCTGATGAAGTGTCACAACCTGAAATGTTGACTTTCCTGCTTCTCTGCTGCTGTCTGACCTGCTATGATCCACCAGCTCCACATTATATTGACTTCACCAGGATGTATGGGACATTTTTGATGCACTACTAATCAATCTAACTTTGAAATGATCACATGTGACTCCAGACCAGGTTGCTGTGTTTAAACATGTTGTAATCATGACAATAACTTGAATTGCCACAGTGCCTTTAAAGTAATAAGATGATCAAATTTTATTTGATAACACTTTGTGAACCATGAACCACAAGTTATTAGGAAAGGTGATCAGAGATTCCTCAAAGAGCTAAATTGAATGGACTGTCTTTAAGGAGGGAAAGTGAGGGAGGGAGTACCTAACAAGGTTTGGACTTTGGCAGCTGAAGAGATATTCATCATGGAGCAATTATAAAATTACAGAGAGAGAGACCAAAATAGGAGGAGTGCAGAGATCTGGACGTGGTAAGGTTGAAGATTGGCAAGGTGGGCAGGAGTGATATAATGGAGGGATTTGAAAAGCAGGATGAGAATTTTAACATCAAGACTTTGGCTCCCAATTGAGCAATGTTATTCAGCAAGCACAGAATGAGACTTGGTGTAAATGTCATAGACCTTAACAGCACAGAAAGGGGCTGTTGACCTATCATGTTCACGCTCATCAACAACGATCTGACTGCACTTTCCAGCTTTGGGCCCATTGTGCTGGAGCTTATGAGCACACAAGTGAACATGTAAAATGAGGCTTAAATGTTACCAGTGTCTGACTTGACCACCCTTTCCTACAGTGAATTCCAGACTCCCAAAACTCAACGATATGTGACAAGTTTAGGAAATTAGGATTAGAACACTGGATGGTCTGAAGGGCCTTTTCTGTACTGTATGAATCTGTGAAACCCTCGCGTAAATGAGAAGTTCACCTGAACAGTTCTCTTGGCTTTCTACCTCTTATCTCAAAGCTATGCCCATGGTTATTAACCCCTCTACTAATAGGTTGGGTAGGAAGGCAGTGTTTCTATCTAATGCTCCCATAATCTTCTACACCCTCTTGTATCCACCTTTAATATTCGGGGCTGTTTTCCTTGGAGCAGCAGTCTGTCCATTCATTCCTCGTGGCTCAGACCCTGCAGCCCAAACAGCATCCTGTTAAGTTTCCTCAGCACCTCAGTGCAACTACATCTTTCCTGTAAAGAAGTGACCAAAATTGCAGATGGTATTCCAGTTGTGGTCTAATCAGTGTTTTATCTAGTTCCAACATGACCTCCCTACTCTTTCACTCTATGCCTTGTCTAATAAAGGCAGGTATTCAATATAAGATAACAAGGTGTAGAGCTGGATGAACACTGCAGGCCAAGAAGCATCAGAGGAGCAGGAAAGCTGACATTTGGGTCTGGACCCTTCTTCAGAATTGGGGGAGGGACAGGGGATTCTGAAATAAACAGAGAGAGCGAGAGGTGGGGAGGCGGATGGAAGATGGATTAAGGAGAAGATAGGTGGCGAGGAGACAGACAGATCAAAGAGGTGGCGATGGAACCAGTAAAGGTGAGTGTAGGTGGGGAGTTAGGGTGGGGGTTGGTCAGTCCAGGGAAGACAGACAGGTCAAGGAGGTGGGGATGAGGTTGGTAGGTAGGAGGTGGGGATGGGAGGTGGGAAGAAGGACGGACAGGTTAGGGAGGCGGGGACGAGCTGGGCTAGTTTTGGGATACGGTCAGGAGAGGGGAGATTTTGAAGCTTGTGAAGTCCACATTGATACCATTGGGCTGCAGGGTTCCCAAGCGAAATAGGAGGTGCTGTTCCTGCAACCTTCGAGTGGCATCATTGTGGCACTGGAGGATGCCCAGGATGGACATGTCGTCCAAGGAGTGGGAGGGGGAGTTGAAATGGTTCGTGACTGGGAGGTGCAATTGTGTGTCGTGAACCAATCGTAGGTGTTCCACAAAGCGGTCTCCAAGCCCCCACTTGATTACCCCGATTGTAGAGGAGGCCCCATCGGGAACAGTGGATACAGTATACCACATTAGCAGATGTGCAGGTGAACATCTGTTTGATGTGGAAGGTTTTCTTGGGGCCTGGGATGGGGGTGAGGGAGGAGGTGTAGGGGCAGATGTCGCACTTCCTGCGGTTGCAGGGAAAAGTGCCAGGGGTGGTGGGGCTGGAGGGGAGTCTGGAGCGGACAAGGAAGTCACAGAGAGAGTAGTCCCTCCGGAAGGCAGATAAGGGTGGAGAGGGAAAAATGTCTTTGACAGTGGGGTCAGATTGCAGATGGCGGAAGTGCCGGAGGATGATGCGTTGGATTCCGAGGTTGGTGGGGTGTTACATTAAGACAAGGGGGGGTTCTGTTTTGGTTGTTATTGCAGGGAGTGGGGTGTGAGGGATGAGTTACGGGAAATACAAGAGACGCATTCAAGGTATTCGATATACCTTTTAACTTCCTGCCCTGCTACATTCAGGGATCTATGGAAATGCACACCAAGGTCCCATTGATCTTCAGTACTTTCCAGGGTCCTACCATTTACAGTGTAATCCCTTGCCTTGTTAGCTCTCCCTAACAGTATTGTCTCTCATTTTTTCCAGGTTTCTTTCCATTTGTCCACTACTCTGCCCACCTGACCAGTCTGTTGATATCCTCCTACAGTTTAGTTATCCTCCCTACTATTTACCATCCTATCAATCTTTTGTCTTCCATAAACATTTTGATCATACCCCTCCATTTAAGTCCAAATCATTAATGTTAACCACTCACAGCAAGTGCCCTCAGGAACCCCACTAAAAACAGGCTTCCACTCTCACGAATATCCCTGTCTACCATCACACTCTGCTTCCTGCCTTTCAGTCAATTTTGGATCCAATGTACTATTTTGCCTTGGGTACCATGGGTTCTACTTTTATTGAACAGTTTGCGTTGAGGTATCATCTCAAAAGCCTTTTTGGTAGGACCTGAGGATAGAGGGTAACATATCACCTGCAGCTGGAGCTTTTGGATGGAGCTGTTGGCTGATTGAGTCTGAGTTAGAGCCCAGGTTTGAAAGTTGTCCCAGGCAATCCTAGTGAGTGGAGATTGGAGATTAACATCTGGCAGATATCAGAGTGTGAGTTAAACTTCTACAGCCCATCACGTTGTCTGGGTCTTTGAGTTCATTAGTCCCACAGAATAGAGGGTTTACAAGGATGGGAAATCTTCACTGCTTGGTAGGTTTCCAACACTGGTTTCTTGTAAATAATGTATTTATATATTGACAATATATATTCTGATCAACGGGCTCTCAATACATACGAGGGTTTAAAAAAATCTCGGTCAGCTGTCTCAGTGAGTAAGAGTGGGAACTGATTTCAGAGCTGTGCTCTGAGAAGCAGTGGATGTAGGAGATGCACTGCAGGACTTCACCAATGCTCCTGAGACATCACCTTCCAAACCTGCGACCTCTAGCATTGTGAAGGCCAAGGGCAGCAAATAAGTGAGAACACCACCACCTGCAAATTCTACTCCAAGCCACTCCCCATCCTGACTTGGAAATATATCACTGTTCCTTCAGTGTTCCTGGATCAAAATCCTGCCACTTGTGCCCTAACAGCACTGTGGCCGTCCCTATGTACAAGGACTGCAGTAGTTCAAAAAGGCAGCTCACCATCACTTTCTCTGCTGCAATTTAGGGATGGACAATCACTGTTGGGGAATATGACTGCTGTCATTTACATGGTGTTAACTCAAAATGACTCTTGAATGTGTTGACTCTTGGTTGCAGTGTAGTTCCAACTGAGTCAATCCAAATAAACCTGTTCATCAGGAATAAATACGTGAGCCTGGAACTTCCTGACTTGAGACTAGTGAAGAGGTTACTTGGACTCGGCTGCTGTTATGAAGTAAATAGCCATGTGGTGGTGGGTTGGGTGGCAATATCAAATGAGAAAATAATCAACTGTTCCAAAATTAATTTGGACTGTTCTTTCCAAGTTTGCCTGTCTCCTGTCTTGTTTTGTTGAAACAGGCGCAGTGAGTGTTCCTGCTCCTATGATGCTGCTTGACCTGCTGTGTTCATCCAGCCCCATGCTTGTTATCGCAGTGTGTCTAGATGTTCTTTCTCTTGTTTCTGCAAAGTCAGTCAGCCTTGTAGTGTGGCACAGTTGTGTATTATGGAAGCTGCATGTGTTAATATACTGAGCCTTGTGTTTTGCAGACAAAAAGAACATGTAGATTCACTGATATAACAAGGTGTAGAGCTGGATGAACACTGCGGGCCAAGAAGCATCAGAGGAGCAGGAAGGCTGATGTTTCGGGCCTAGACCCTTCTTCAGAAATGGGGGAGGGGAAGGGGGTTCTGAAATAAATAGGGAGAGAGGGGGAGGCGGATAGAAGATGGATAGAGGAGAAGATAAGTGGAGAGGAGACAGACGGGTCAAAGAGGCGGGGATGGAGCCAGTAAAGGTGAGTGTAGGTGGGGAGTTAGGGAGGAGATAGGTCAGTCCAGGGAGGACAGACAGGTCAAGGGGGTGGGATGAGGTCAGTAGGTAGGAGAGATGATGGTTTGGTGGTCGGGGGTGGGGTCATGATCAAGGGGGCGGTCGGAGGAGGTGTCGGAGAGTTGGCGCCTGGCCTTGATGATGTAGAGGTCAGTGCGCCATACTACAACTGTGCCTCTCTTGTCCGCGGGCCCTTGTGGTGGTGTCCAGGAGGAGGGGGTGTGTTGGAGGTAGGAGAAGGGGTCAGTAGAGGGTAGAGCTTCTGTCTCTGTCTATCTATCCCTCGTCCTATTTCCCTCGTCCTATTCCCCTCACGCACAAGCTATATAGTCTAAGGTCTTTTGTGTGTGGTTTTTTTAGGAACCTCCTACTAGACTGAGTTGAATTGGAATCCAGGTCATGAACTGAGGGAATCTTTGCTTGACCCACCGACTGCCCCGTATGTTGTAGCCTGGTACACAAGCCAGTGATTTAACATTTTTGGGAGAAATTGTGGTTAAATATGGGTTGAAAAAAGCAATAAAATAAGAAACTAATGGTGCCAGGAGGTGTCCAACCATCGTAAGATGGACCTGTTAGTACATCAGACATGTGGATAGCTGCTGTTCTATTAACTTCATTCAATGAGGTGTTTTCAATAAAGCATCCTGATTTTTTCATTAACTTTGAAAAGGTCCAGTGTTTTATTCTTGAAGGGAAGGGTTTTTCTGAAAAAGGTTCATAAGACACGAAACATTAACTACGTTCTGTCAACAGATGCTGTTAGATGTGCTCCGTTTCGTATGTGTGTGTGTGTGTGTGTGTGTTTTTGCAGTATAACCTAAATCTGAAACATTTCAAATGTAAACTTGTTGTGCAGAACACTGGCCACAGACTGCTTGGCACTCTGTTCTGGTTGATCATCCATTACAGGATATTAATATCCTGCAGTGTTTACCAATGCTGACCTTTTTGTGATCAGACTTCCAGAAGGGTTTTGTTAAAGCCTTTCCAACTAAGAGTTGATGTTTGAAACAAATAAGCTTTGAAAGTGCCAAATTTGAATCTCCTTTTGTTCTCAGTTAAATGATTAACCTAAACCAAAATTTAAATTATTTGTATTTTCAATGATGTGCTGGCCTGTGCCTAGGATTCACTGTCTTTTCTTTTTAAAAATAGGAGAAAATAATGGTTTTAATCTGGAACATAACGATAACTTTGCATTTCATAACATGTGGGAACAAATCCTTTTAATCTCTCCTGGTTTGTCTACCCAGTTCTTATCTTGAATGTATTGTCAACTGTAAACTAACTTGCCAATGAAAGTTTTATCATTTGAACATCCCTTTGTAAATCGCTAGGCAGAAGCTTGAATACAACATTATGCTCTTCTTGCATGAGTGAGACCAGCAAAAAACACTATTGATTAACGTAGGAACAGGAGGAGCTCAGTTGGCCTGCTCCAGCTTGTTTTTGTTTCCACGTTAATACCTGTATCTGTACCTCATCTCTTTTGTGTTTGTACCATACCTCCTGATTCTCTCTCGCATCAAAAATCTCTCTCACTAGGTGAAGGCTCCAATTAATCTGCGCTCTTGCAGGGGAGAAATAAGAAGCTTGGGGTCACTGAAGATGCTTATGAATTTTTTGTGGAAATTGGAGCTGTTTTTAAACACAAATCTTCTATATGGACAGGACATTATGATCATTTCATTTATTAAAATTTTCTTTTAGACATTTTTGGAAATAGAAACACAAAATATGAAGGAAAAACATGTTAATTCTATATAAATCACTGATTCAGTCTACACTGGAGTGTTATGTCTGTTTCTGAACACCACAGTTGAGGAAGGGCCGGGGCTGAATGGTATCATCTTGATATCAGGGTTGCATTTGGGAACGTATTACTTAATGGCTTTGGTAAAAGACTTAAGGACTTCTGTTAAGGATATGAATAAGTACTTGGAAAAAATATTGCAGGGCCATGGTGAAAGGCTGGGTAAATGTGAGTAGTTGGAGAACTCTTTCAGAAAACTAGCACAAGCATCGTGGGCTGAAGAGTCTCCTTTATGTTTTTTTAAATACAGTGTAGGCAATGGTAATTCAGAGCGTGTGAAATATTGGTATTTTTTTCACAAGTCCTGTGGTAAGATACTTGTTAGTAAACTCCTAATTAAGGTCTAAGCATGTGGAGTCAGTGAGCAGAATGGACTGAATAGCCTCATTCTATGCTGTCTGATTTTTATGGTAGCAAAGCCTCAATTACCCGTATTTAGTCACTGTTTTCACTCTTGGTTCTTTCATCCCTGTCATCCCAATCAAAGAGTTCTTTCGATGACAAAAATGAGTTTTGCGAATTTCTAATCTCCATTTTAGAGTCTTGCAAAATCATAGGATAATAGAGCTGAAGTGTTCTGTATTTAGATAACAGACCAAGAGTGATTTGAAGCAACACAGTGTTTGATTAAAGCGGTTGAAAAATGAAACTAATTGTTTGTTTGCTAAAACCATGCAAGAGTTGAAAGGGACATTAAAGAGCTCAGGCTGTTTAATTCCGTGGGGGGAGAAAAATCAATGATTTGGGCAAATGGAGTCAGAAAGTAGAATAATTCCTGGGACTAAGAATATGCAATTGATTGAGTGGTATGTTTTTGGCTTCTTGGGGTTAGTAATGTAATCTTTCATAAGATTTTAAATATTCCTACATGGCATTGTTTGTTTGACAGGGAGCATCTGCCCTCTGGGGTTGGACTGTTTTTCATGCAGCATATGAACAGCTATCTGTTCTCAGAGTTGGAATTGGTTTGTCACGTCGGCTCCCTGTGGTTTTGTGCATCCACTGACTTGCTGAATTCATGCCCTCCTTTTTCAGAACAGTTGGACTCTATGCGCACAAGTCCTGAGTAAACACTTAGGGGGATGTTTGTGTTTTTACTCTGCCCCACCTAGAGTCTGAGGTAAAGTTAGTTTGTACCACAACTTGGTTCCCACTGGTGCTGTTTGCAAGTATAGTCACAATAACAAACTCCATTTCATCAATTTTATCCTCTGGTGTTGTGTGGTCTCTGTTTTAAAGTGTAGTGGTAACACTCCTATCGGAAGGTCGAATTATAAGCCCTGGTCCAAAAGATACAGGAGCAGAATCTGCTCCATCAGCCCACAAAACCTGCTTTGCCTTTCAGCGATCTAAATCATAGAGCCATACAGCATGGAAACAGACCCTTTGGTCCAACCAGTCCACATCAACCATGTTCCCAAACTAATCTAGTCCTACCGGCCTGCACTTGGCCCATATCCCTCCAAACCTTTCCTATTCATGAACTTATCCAAATGTCTTCTAAATGTTGTAGCTGTACTTGCATTCACCACTTCCTCTGTCAGTTCATTCCACACACTAACCACTCTGTGTAAAAATAAAAAATTGCCTCTAATGTCCTTTTTAATTCTTTCTCCTCTCACCTTAAATATGCCCCCTAGTTTTGAACAAACCCCCTGCACTAGGGAAAAAGACCCTTGCTATTTACGTTGTCTATGCCCCTCATGATTTTATAAACCTATATAAGGTCACTCCTCAACCTCCTATGCTCCAGTGGAAAAAGTCCCAGCCTTTCCAGTCTTATTTTTATATCTCAAACCCTGCATTCCCAGCAACATCCTGGTAAATATTTTCTGAACCCTCTCCAACTTAATAATATCCTTCCTATAACAGGGTGACCAGAACTGCACACAGTACTGCAGAAGAAGCCTCACCGACATGCTGTACAATCTCAGCATGATGTCCCAACTCCTCTACTCAGTAGCCTGAGCAATGGAGGCAAGTATGCTGAATGCCTTCTTAACCGCCCTGTGACGTAAATTTCAAAGATTTATGAACCTAAATCCCTAGGTCTCCCTGTTCTATAACATTACTCAGGGCCCTACCATTAATTGTATGAATCCTGCCCTTGTTTATATAATCAAAATGCAATACCTCACATTTATCCAAATTAAACTCCATCTGCCACTCCTCAGGCCATTAACCCAATTGATCAAGATCTCTTTGTAATCTTAGATCACCTTCTTCACTGTCTACTATACCACCAATTTTGGTGTTATCCACAAACCCACTAACTATGCCTTCTATATTCTTATCCAGAACATTTATATAAATGACAATCAAAAGTGGATTCAGTGCTGATCCCTGTCATAGGCCTCCAGTCCAAAAAACGACACTCCACCACCACCCTCTGTCGCACTACCACATCAAGCCCATTTTGTGTCCAATTGGCAAACTTACCCTGAATTCCATGTGATCCATCTTTTATTAATTAGACCACCATGTTGACCTTTGTCAAAGAGTTTACTAAAGTCCATGTAAACAAAATCTACCACTCTGCCCTCATCAATCTTTTTGGTTACTTCCTCAAAAAACTCAATCAAGCTTGCAAGACATGATGTTCCTCGCACAGAACCATGCTGACTATCCCGAATCGATCTTTGCCTTTCCAAATGCATGTAAATCCCCTCTGTCAGAATCACCTCAAACAACTTACCCACCACTGATTTTCTGAAGGAGGGTCTCGACCCGAAACGTCAACTTTCCTGCTCCTCTGATGCTGCTTGGCCTGCTGTGTTCATCCAGCTCCATAACGTTTTATCTCAGATTCTCCAGCATCGGCAGTTCCTACTATCTCTACCCACCACTGATATCAGACTCTCAGGTCCATAATTTCCAGGCTTCTCCTTCCAGACTTTCTTGAACAATGGAACAGCATTAGCCACATCCCAGTCCTCCAGGACTTCACCTTTATTTACAGATACAAATATTTCTGTAAGAGGCCCTGTAATTTCCTCCCTAATCTCCCATAAATTCCTGGGATACATTTGATCAGGTCCGAGAGATTTATCCACTTTCATTTTCTAAGACTTCCCAACATTTCCTTTTCTCTCATGTCAACCATTTTCAAAACATCACTGTTTATTTCCCTGAGTTCTTTGGTCTCTTTCTTTGTCAACAGTAAGAACTGATGCAAAATGTTCATTGTAATATTTCTCCCATCTTCTGAGATTCAACACAAAGTTGACCTTGTTGATCTATAACGGGCCCTACTCTCTCTCTAGTTGCTGTCTTGCTCAAATCTATTTGTCGAATCCTTTTGGATTATCTTGTTTCGATGAGACATCGAACTTGGCCTCAGCCTGGCCGAGTGATTTTAATGTTGGTAGCCATTTGCTTTTTGTGAGGTAAAGACAAGTCTTTTTGTGGCATTGGTTCCTCCTGAACAATGCTGTCACATAGTGAGACCTATGCTGTCTGTAGGGCTGGTCAAAGGCCTGATTCAGCTGCTTCCAATGTTCATCAATTGCCAGGTGCCTCTGCGAACCTCTGAACCAGAGGGACTCTTGTGGTATGGTGGAAATGTCCCTACCTCTGACCCAGCAAGTCCATGTCCAACTCCCACATACCAGAGAGGAGTGTCTGCACTGGGTGATTTTAAAAATAGTTTTTTCAGATGCTGCATAAGGTTAGATCCTGAGTAAAGCCTCCTCTACGCAGTAACAAAAACAAAATCCTACGGATTCAGGAGAATCCGAAACCAAAGCAGAGTGCTGGAGAAACTCAGCAGGCCTAGCTGCTTCTGTGAAGAGAGAAAGAGTTGACGTATTGAGTCCAATGTGACTCATGTTTGTGACTCAGTTTCTCCCAGCAGTTTGTTTTCATTTGTAGCCCTCTCCACTGACCCTCAGGACAGGTACTGCACAGATTTAACAAAAATAATTGTAATAATCTGTCTTGTTTAATGTTTACCATTTGTAATTCTGTTGATGGAAGCTGAGAAGTTAATGTTTAAATGTAAATGCTATCTTTCCTGCCCATCTAATGTCATGTGTACAGTTAAGTCCTTTTCTGTTTTCAAGGAGTGTGAAATACCTCTTAAACAAAACTTGTGCCTCAACCTTTCATTCAAATGTTTCCATCCCATGGAATACTGTTCACAGTGAGAGTCAAACTCTGTCCTCTAATTTAATATCCAGCCTGTACAAGGAAGCTCTGTCTCACCTCAATCTTTTTCTTTAATTGAAATGTCCCCAAGTCACTGTCCACAGTTTAACAAGCAGCCTTTTTGGTTTTTTTTCAGTCGTGAAGTTTGATGGTACACTGAGTTTGGGTTTCTGACTGGTTGAGGACGAAGTAAAGTTGAGAACAATTTTCAAGCATAGATTTCAAAGTAACACACTTTAACGCACATTTAACAAAGAATACTGCTGTACGTGGCAATTGTAGGTATAACGGTTACTTTTGGTAAGGGCTGATCTTCTAGAGACCATGTCCTAACTCCGCTCACATTGTGCTATTTATGCTCAGCAAAGTGCAGCTTTGTGACATCGTTGCAAGGTTGCTCCAGGGTCCTGACGCCTCAGTCTATCCATTTACTACCTTGGTTTGGAAGCTGGAGATGAGTTTTTAAAAATTAAAACCGCACTCCTTTTTTCCTTCTTTCTTCTGGGCTGCTGACACCATTCTGATTGAAATAGTCTAAAATCAAGACACCTCTCTGTGTCTGCTTCACTCGTCTTGAAGAATTGAGGGTTCCTAAAGTTTGGACAAAGACCTCAATGTTGCTTCATTTTAAATATTTTGGAGTGAAATCCCAGCTTCTAGGACCCTAGAGAAGCTGGCAAGTGTTTGGAATTCTTATGCTGGTGTTTAACTGAGGATTACACGTATGTGAAGTAGTAAGATTGGGAGTTCATCCAAGTAATGACTGGGAGCCAAGAACGTTCTCACTACTCTGCCTGCCTGGGATTTTCTGCCTGATTTTGTGATGGACAGATGGTGTGAGTTCCAAATGTACCAGTGGAGTTGGTTTAGTTGAATACGATTACGCTGGGCTTTTAAAGGAACATACTCCTTTTTTATCTTTAGTTTTTGTTTAGAGCTCTTCTACTTGTCTGCTGATTTCACAAAGTCTCTAGTCTTGTTTATAGTGCTACAAAAAGTAACTAGAAATAATTGGAATGAGAACTGAAAGTCATTTCTAGAATTTAAAGACTGTGGTGTTCAGAGAGAATGGGAATACAGTACTGAGATAGTGATCAGCCGTGAACAAATTGAACAGAAGAGCAGGTTCAAAGGGCCAAATAGCATCCTCTTGCTCCTTATTTCTATGTAAGAAATGGAGAAGTCTGTCAGCACCTCTGGAGAGAGAAAGGGCCAGGTAATTTCAACATTTTCTATGTTTGCTTCAATTTTCAGCATAGCCAGTATTTTGTTATTGCATTAAGGGTATGTTTGTTTATATAATAAACAACAGGACCTTGGAGCAACCATGCAATGATGCCACAGAACTGCACATCACTGAACATAAATAGTAAAATTACCATGCAAAGCAGCATTGATATAAGGAGCACAGCCAATGTGCACGAGACTATAGATTGAGATGAAGGCTAAATGAGCATGCTGCTGGAAATTTTGGTTCAAGTGGGAATTTGCTGCAAAGGTGAACAAAGGATCTTTACTTCTTGTAGTAAGCATTAGTAAAATCTCCCAGAGTAAGAGTGGAGTGGGGGAGGATAAAAGGTGTGGATTGAAAGACTGAGCCATAGTGAGAGCAGCAGGGGAGTGATGCCACGAACCACAGCATGACATGAGTGCAGGGAACGAAGTTAATGGTAAGGAGGATTTGTGAATATTTCTAGTTTTTTTTAAAAGAAAAAGCAAGGACTTCAGATTTGTGTTTGGGTTTTCAGTTTTTATCTCTTTTTTTTTTTAAGAAAGCACAGCTAGGAAAATGAGATAAAAGGTACTGCAGATGCTGGAGAATCCGAGATAACAAGGCATGGGGCTGGATGAACACAGCAGGCTAAGCAGCATCATAGGAGCAGGAAAACAAAACCAGCCCAGCTCATCTCCACCTCCCTAACCTGTCCTTCCTCACCTATCCCCTCCTCCCACCTCAAGCCCCACCCCCATCTCCTATCTACTAACATCATCCCGCTCCCTGGACTGACCTATCTCCTCCCTACCCCCCCCACCTACACTCACTTTTACTGGCTCCATCCCCGCCTCTTCGACCTGTCTGCCTCCTCTCCTCTATCCGCCTCCCCCTCTCTCCCTATTTGTTTCAGAACCCTCTTCCCCTCCCCCATTTCTGGTGAAGGGTCTAGGCCCGAAACGTCAAGTTTTCCTGCTCCTATGATGCTGCTTGGCCTGCTGTGTTCATCCAGCTCCACACCTTGTTATCTGGGAAAATATAAGAACACTTCTTGTAAAAATGAGATACGATTATATTAAAGTGTAAAGAGCAAGGAATCTAGAGTACTTTAAAATAAAAAAGCAAGTATGATAGTGATGACAGGACAACTGATGTGTTCCTGCTGCAGTATGTGGAAGCTACTGGACACCAATGTGACTCAGAGTGAATGCATCTGTAGTAAGTATTTGCAGGTGGAGGGATTTTGGATCAGAGTTGAAGAGCTAGAATCTGAACTGCAAACATTGTGCAATTTCAGGGAAGAGGAGAATCACCTGGACACTGCTCAAGAAGGCGGTCACACCCCTCAGAGGAGGTAATTCAAAATTAGTCTGATCAGGGACAGCAGGGTGTGACTTCAGGGGACACAGATATGGGTACCAAGGATCTTGCAATTGAGGAATGCCAGCCCCAGTCATTGTCCAACATTACAAGGTTCTTGTAAGCTATATAGGCAAAAGTGACAGGGATGATCAAGTAAACTGACCACAGCACCTTCATACACAGAGCCATTCACATGGGGTGAGAAAATAGGAGTATAGTTGTGGTAGGGTACTGTATCATTAGCAGGATCGATACTCTTCTCCCCAGTTGCGATGGGAGTCCTGACAGTTGCGTTGCCCTGTGTCAGGGTTAAGGACATTCTTGTGGAGCTGGAGAAGAACTTTGGGAAAGAGAGCAGGGGGAGATTCAGTTGTTGTCATCCATATTGGTTCCAACCAAATTGCTAAGGCCAGAAATGAGATTCTGCTGAAAGATTTTGAACTATTAGGAGCTAAATAAGAAAGCAAAACCTCCAACATGATGATCTCTGGATTACCACCTGAGCCACAGGCAACCTGGTATAGGGTCAATTAGAATCAAGTAGTTAAATGCATAGCTCAAAGACTGAAGTATGTGGAATGGGGTTCAGTTCATGGGGCACTGGCACCAATATTGGGGTAGACTGGAGGTGTTCTGGTGGGATGGGCTTCATTTCAACCATGCTGGAAACTGGTGTCCTGGGAAATCCATAAGTAGGATTGTAAAGAGAACTTTAAACAAATAGGGATGGGATGATAGGGTTTGGGAGACGGGAAGTGTAGATTTACAAAGCAAGAGGATATGGTAGCGTTAGAGAGCAACTATTAGGATAATGAACAGAATAAGAAGGGGTAGAGTGTACAATCCTCAAAATAGCGGTAAATAGGGGAAGCATCGCAAAATAAATATTTCTTCGCTTCAACATACATAGAAAGTAGAACAAAAAAAATGCGGTGGAAAACTATTCCCATTAACCTGCATGTATTGCTATTGCAGGGCCCTGGTTAGAAGGGTTTTAAGGCTGGAAACTAAATATTCAGATATGTCTTTTTGAAATGATGAGGAACGACCACAACAGTGGGATAACATTGTTAATATGGGATGTGATAAGTATAATAGCAAGAAATGATCTTGAATTGGAGGATGGAAAATCCACATATTTGTAGGTAAGAAATAAATCTGAAGACACTGGCAGGAGTAGTCCATAGATCCCTCACAACTATACAGTAGGACAGAGAATAAGTCTGTAGGTAATGAGGGCCTGTAAATATGGTAGTCCATTAATCATGGATAATTTTAACCTTCATGTAGATTGGGATAGTCAGATTGGCAGAGGTAGCCATGAGGGGGAATTCATAGAGCATATTTGGGATAGTTTCTTAGAACTATGTTGTGGATCCAATTAGGGAAAGGGGTATTTTGGGTCTAGTGATAGGTAATGAGTCAGGTTTAATGATCTCTGAGTAAAAGATCTCCCAGGGAACAGAGACGATAAAACAGTAGAAGTTACTATTCTATTTGAGTGGGAAAAACTTGGGTCAGTAACAACTGTGCCGGATTTAAATAAAAGCAGTTACAAAGGAATGAGGACATTGCTTGCTGAAGTGGAGTGAGAAAGGAGTTCAGCAGTAAAAACAGTTAAGGAACAATTGCAGACCTTTAAGGAAATAGTTCATGGTTCACAAGAAAGATCTATCACATGAGAAAGAAAGATTCTAGGAAAAGGATAAGAAAGGAATTAATGCGGTGAGCCAGGAAGTTAAAGATGGCATCAAATTGAAAGTAAAAGTATACAATATGGGAAAGATTAGTGAGAAGCCAAAGGATTGGGAAAGTTTTTTTTTATTTTAAATCTACAAAAGAGCACAAATGTAAGAATGGTAAACTTTGAGAGTAAACTTGCTAGTGAAATCAAGACGGGCAGCATGAGATTCACTGAATATGTAAAAAGGGAGAGAGATGCCAAAGTTAACTTGGCCCCTTTTTAAGAATGAGGCAGGGGGATTAATAACACATTGCCAGGAAATGGCAGAGGAATTGAACTATTACTTTATATCAGTCTTCACAATGGAAGGATCTAATAGTATTTTGGGGATGCTAAATAATCAAGAGGCAAAAGGAGGAGTGGAACTACATACAATAACTACCACCAGAGGAAAAAGCACTTGAGGAAACCAATGAAGCTAAAGATAAATACGCCTTCTGAATCTGATGGGATGCATCCCAGGACATAAAAAGAAGTACCTACAGTGGTAGTGAATATATTGGTATTAATCTTTGAAGAATCCTTAGATTCTGGAAAAAAATCTCAGTGAATTGGAAGGCTTCCTATCCAAATTTTTTTTTTATTTAGAAATGGAATGAGACAAAAAAGCAGGCAATTGTAGGCAACTTAGCTTAATATCTGTTATTGGGAAAATGTTAGACTATTATAAAGGGTGTAGTAAAAAGAGCATTTAGAGATACATCATATTATCCGGCATAGTCAGCATGGCTTCGTGAAATGGAAGTTGTGCCTTACAAATTTATTCGAATTCTTGAGAAGCTGACGAGCAGGATTGAGAAAAGGAAAGCACTGGATATAATGTTTTGGGTTTTCAGAAGGGTTTTGATAAGGTTACGTCTGATGTAAAGCAATAGTTTAATTCCTCTGCCATTTCCTGGCTCTCTGTTATTAATCTCCTGCTTCGTTCTCAAAGGGACCCACGTTAATTTTGGCTTCTATCTTCTTTTTTCACATATTTAACAAAGCTTATACTGCCAGTCTTGATATTACTTGCATGTTTACCCTCGTTTAACATCATTGAATCCTGCACTATCATTATCTTGTGGGTTACTTTTGACCAGAACCTCCAATGGAATTGCCATATTCAGGTACAATGGCTACAAGAGGTGAGAGGTTAGGAATACTGCAGCGAGTCACTCACTACCTGACTCTCCAAATCCTATCCACCACCTCCAAGGCTCAAGTCCGGGATGTAATGGAACACTTCTCATTCGACTGGATGTGTGCAGCTTCAACAACATTGAAGAAACTTGACACCATCCAGGCGAAAGCAGCCTGCTTGATTTGGCACTATGTACACAAACATTCACTTTTTCTACCATTCAGTAGCAACAGTGGTGTGCCATCTAAAAGATGTGCTGCAGAAATTCACCAAAGCTCTTTGGAGACCACCTTCCAAACCCATGACCACTAACATCTAGAAAACAAGGGCAGCAGATCCATAGGAACACCACCTGCAAGTTCCCCTCCAAGCCGTTCTCCATCACTGCTTGGAAAATATCACTCCCTTCAATGTTGTTTGGTGTTACTGCTGATATTTCCTCCCTAACAGCATTGTGGGTCTATATATAGCACATGGATTGCAGTGGTTCAAGAAGCCTATTTGCCATCATGACCTTGAGGGCAACTAGGGATGGGCAGTAAAGGCTGGTCCAGCCAGCAATGCTCACATCCTGAGAATGAATCATTTTAAAAGAAAGGTACCACACATTATGCTATCTAATAAGAGCTCATGGTGTTGGAGGTTCTACATTAATATAAACCAAAAGAACTGTGGATACTGTAAATCAAGAACAAAAACAAAGCTCAGCAGGTCTGGCAGCACCTGTAAAGGAAAAAGCAGAGTTAATGTTTCGGGTCCAGTGACCCTTCCTCAGAATTGTACTAACTAATAGATTGGGAGGTAGCTAAAGAGTTGTAGGATGCATTGGTTGTAATTTTCCAAAGAATTATTGGATTCTGAAGACTTATCAGAGGATTGGAAAACTGCTAATGTGACCTCCCTATTCAAAATGAGGGAGGCAAAAAGCCGGTACATAAAGGCTGTTTAGCCTAACGTTTACTGTTGCTAAAGTATTGGAATTAATAGCAGAAAATTTGGAAAATCATAACCTAATCAAGCAGAGTTGGCATGACTTCATGAAAATGAAATTGGATCTGACTAATAAAATTTTTTTGAGGAAGTGTTAACCAGAGTGGGTAGAGGGGAGCCACTAGATACATTGCATCTGGACTTCCAGAAGGTTTTCAACAAGGTACCTTAGAGATTAAGTTGTCAGATAACAGGCCGCATTATTGTAGGTAGTATATTGGCACATGGGCAGGAAACAGAGTGGGGATAAGAGGTTCTTTTTCAGGTTGGTGACCTGTAACCAGTGGGTTCCACTGGGATCACAATTGTTTGCAATATGGATTAAAGACATAGAGGAAGAAAGTGAATGTACTGTAGCCAAATTTGCAGATGACACAAGAATACAGGAAACTTTGTTTTAACCAGCACTCTCCATAAACCATATACCTCAATTGCAAAGTTTACTGTATTGTTCTGTCCAATTATTAACTTAATTTTTAAAATTTATTTGCCTCAATGTAAATGTACTCATTGATATTTCATACAGCCATTTGATTGAACAACAGCTGAGTCAATTTTATGTCAATTTCATCTCAAATAAAAGGTCTATGGCAATCTACAGGGACATCAAGGTGTTCAGTTGAGGGTGCGAGTGAGAAGACTGTCTGCCGGTATGATGTTGACTTGCTCGCCGAGCTAGCTTGTTTACATTCAGATGTTTCATCACCGTGCTAGGTGACATCATCAGTGAGGCTTCCAATGAAGTGATGTTGTTCTACTCCACTTGAAATTTATACTGTTTGGCCCATTCTGGTGAGTAGTGTCATTTCCGGTTTTGATCTTTTTAGATCAGATTTTTTGAATGGATATCCCCGTAACTTCATCCATAGACACCTACTAAACAGACAACAAGAGGATACAGTACGCCCTAACACACTGCCACTGGCCACACCACCCTATTTCAAGAACATATTGGAAATGGCAACAAGACTCCTGAGACCACTAGGAAACATAGTAGCCCACAAGCCCACAGCCACTCTATGACAAACGCTTACAAGGATTAAAGACCCCATTCCTACAACATGCAGAACCAACATGGTTTACAAAATACCATGCAACGACTGCCACAAACATTACATCAGACAGACAGGAAGGAAACTAGCCATCAGAATATATGAACATCAGCCAGCAGCAAAACGGCACGACAATGTCTCCTCAATATCAGTACACTCGGAGAATGAAGGCCATCAGTTTAACTGGGACAAGGTAACCGTGGTAGCCCAAGCCAAACATAGACTCACACAGGAATTCCTAGAGGCATGGTTCTTAACCCGTAATGCTATCAACAAACCTATAGAATTGGATCCCATATACGAACCCATACAGATCAAAGCTGGAAATGACACAACTCACCATAACAGACCAGACAGTATAAATTCCAAGTGGAGTAGAACAACATCGCTTCATTGGAGGCCCCACTGATGTCACCTAGTGTGGTGATGAAACGTCTGAACAAAAACGAGCCAGCTCGGCAAGCAAGTCAACAACCTCCCTCGCAAACAGAGCTACAAATTTTTTGCTAAAATTTCTGCTGGTGTGTTCTATTTAAGGCAAAGTTGCATTATTATTTGTGGTTTAGGTTGTAAATAAAGTGGTGTGTACACCCCCTGCATTACATTTCTATTACTTAGTATGTGTTTTTACGTTGATTACGTGGCGTCTTGATTATCTGGAATATTTGATCAACTGCCACACTCCTGGTCCCATAGATGCCAGTTAATAAAGTTTGTTATAGATGGAACAGAAGGTTATGAGAGGGGTAGGTACAGACTGTTTACAGACAGAGACTGAGATAACAAGGTGTGGGGCTGGATGAACACAGCAGGCCAAGCAGCATCATAGGAACAGGAAAGCTTGACGTTTCGGGCCTAGACCCTTCATCAGAAATGGGGGAGGGGAAGAGGGTTCTGAAATAAATAGGGGGAGAGGGGGAAGTGGATAGAAGATGG
>JAHRHZ010000017.1:32461279-32495232 GCA_024137785.1 Ginglymostoma cirratum | reverse complement strand
TGATACCATTGGGCTGCAGGGTTCCCAAGCTGAATATGATTTGCTGTTCCTGCAGCCTTTGGGTGGCATCACTGTGGCACAAGCTTCAAAATCTCCCCTCCCCCAACCGCATCCCAAAATCAGCCCAGCTCATCTCCGCCTCCCTAACCTGTCCTTCCTCTCACCTATCCCCTCCTCCCACCTCAAGCCCCATCCCCATCTCCTATCTACTAATCTCATCCCGCCCCCTTGACCTGTCCGTCCTCCCTGGACTGACCTACCTCCTCCCTACCCCCCACCTACACTCTCACCTTTACTGGCTCCATCCCCACCTCTTCGACTTGTCTGCCTCCTCTCCACCTATCCTCTCCTCTATCCGCCTCCCCCTCTCTCCCTATTTATTTCAGAACCCTCTTCCCCTCCCCCATTTCTGATGAAGGGTCTAGGCCCGAAACGTCAAGCTTTCCGGCTCCTATGATGCTGCTTGGCCTGCTGTGTTCATCCAGCCCCACACCTTGTTATCTCGGATTCTCCAGCATCTGCAGTACCTTTTATCTCTGCTACAGACAGAGACTGATAGGTTAAATAAGGTGGCAAGTGGCAAAGATAATTTGGGGGAAAATGCGAAGTTGTTCATTCGGGAAAGGAGAACAAAAGAACAGAATGTTATTTAAATGAAGAGTAACTGGAGGAAGCTGCAACACAAGTGGACTGGGGTTGGGTTGGTGGGAGATAAAAGGGAGATAAACCCAAGGGTTTAGGCCCGAAACGTCAAGTTTTCCTGCTCCTATGATGCTGCTTGACCTGCTGTGTTCATCCAGCCCCATGCTTGTTATCTTGGGTTAGTGGGAGGTGGGTGTTGATCGTGGTACTTGAACACAACACAGAAAGCTAGCACACAGGTGCAGCAGGTAACGAGGGAGGCTAATGAAATGTTGACCCTTATTTCAAAGGAATTAGAGTATAAGAGTAGAGAAGTCGCAGTGCAATTGGACAAGGTGCTGGTGAGGCCACGTCTAGAGTTCTGTGAGTAACCGTGGTCTCCTTATTTATTTCATTGGAGGCAGTTGAGAGGTTTTATTAGGATGATCCCAGATATGGACGGAATGTCTTATGAACAAAGGCTAAACAGGTTCAACTCTACGTGCTGGAGTTTAGAAGAATGAGAGGGATCTCATTGAAATATATAAGATCCTTAAGGGGCTTGATCAAGTAAATGCAGAGATGTTTCCCACATGGGAGAGTCTCGGTCCAGCAGGAATAGTCACAGAATAAAGGGGTGCAATTTTAAGACTGAGATAAAGAGGAATTTCTTCTGAAGGTTTGAGTCTTTGGGACTCCTTGCCACAGTGTGGTGGGGTGCTGCTTTGGTGGGATGCAGAGTTCTTGTGTATATTTAAGGCTAAAATAGTTATATCCAGTAGTAGAATCGAGGATAAGGGGAAAGGGCAGGAAAGTGAATCTGAAGAACACCAGACCAGCCATAATTCTGTTGACTGAAGGAACAGGTTTCAAGGGGCTGAGTGGCCAACACCTGTATCCTTCTAGGAACAGATTGGTTGCGCAAATGGGCAAAAATTTGGCAGATAGAATATTAACTGGGAGAATGTGAGGTTATGCACTTTGGCTGGAAGAATAGAGGAGCTGAATGTTGTCCAAGTGGAGACATACTGCAGAAATGTACAGCACAGATGTATTGGGGGTTCTTGTGCATGAATCACAAAAATTTAACATTCAAGTTCAGTGGATAATAGGGGAGGCAAATGGAATGTTGGCATTTATTTCAAAGGGAAATGTATAAAAATAAGAAGCTGTTGTTAAAACTACAGCTGCAATAATCTGAACAATTTTGGTCCCTTTATCTAAGGAAGGATATATTGACATTGGAGACAGATCAGTGAAGGTTCATTAGGTTTGTCATGGGTGAGGAAGGACTGCTTTTTAAGGACGGTGTCAGTAGTTTGGGCTTATGCTCATTCTCATTCAGAAGAATGACCAATGACCTTATTGAAACACACAAGATACTCAAGAATTGACAGGTTAGATTTGAAGAAGTTTTTTCCCCTGAGAGTCTAAGACTGAGGGATAATCTCAAAAGTAAGGAGTTGCCTATTTAATCAGATGTGGAGGAATCCCTTCTGAGGGGAGTGAGTCTGTGGTGTTCCTTATCATGGTGGCCTGTAGAGACTAGGTTGTCAAATAAATTAAAGGTTGAGATAGACAGACTTTTTTTTTAAATCTGAAAGGGAATTGAGGGATATGGGGATAAGGTGGGAAGTGGAGTTGAGGAATATCAGATCACCCATTGTCTAATTGAATGGTAGAACTGATACAATGGACTGAATAGCCTACTTCTGCTGCTGTGCCTTATGCTCTTAAAAGACCGTTCTTTTATGTAAGGGGAGATTGTGATGCCATACAAGTAACTTCCTTCCAGAGTCAGAATTAAACCTCCAGAAGGAAGTGTCTTCTTTTGAGGGGCACAGTGTAGATTCAGGAGAATGTTTAATGAGGAACCAGCACAGACTTGGCTTCTATTCCTTTTGAGTTACTTTTCAAAAGGTTGATCTAAATTGAGGTATTCTCAGCTTGAAGGGGTTTGTAGAAAATGTAAATGCAACTTTCCTGTTTTGCGGAGGAAGCTAACTCCAGGGTTAGTGCCCAGCTGTTCAGGTGTGAAAACAGGAGCATGTCTCACAGAGTAGTGGAAGTTTAAAGCTCTTTCTTTCTTTGTCAAACATGGTTTGAAGTTTTAAAGATTTTGAGGTCAAAAGGTTCTGGAGCAGCAGGTAAAGTTGTAATCCAAATCAACAAAACCTTGTTAAATGGTACAAGACTGAATGATCGCCTCTTTTTGCATCAACTCCACTGTGGTTTTTAAAACGTTTATTATAATAAAGCCTGGGATTTCAGATTTTTTTTTCTTTCTGAAGACGAGATCAGTAGAGAGTAGAGGTGTTGGGTTTTTCTTTTCTTGACTGAGCAGGCTAAGGGACAGTTATAATCTGAGGAGTTTGATAGAATAAAATAAGAAAATAGCTGTTTATAGTGGCAGCAAGCTCACTAATCAGGAGATGCTTATTTCGGCAATTGCCAAAAGAATGAGAGTGAATATATTTTACAGATTTAGTTATTATGATGTGCAGGGTGCTGACTGAAAGGGCAATGAGAGCAGATTCAGCAGGACCATTCAAAAGGAAAATGAATGTATAGTTTAAAAAGGAAAGCATTTACAAGAAATATTTGCAGGGAATACCAGAGGAGTGGGACTAATTGGACAGGTCTTTTAAAACGCTGACACAGGTATGATGGATGGAATAGCCCTGCTGCTGTAAGACTTATGGTGCAGTGAGAATTTGATTCTGATTAAATTTACCTTCAAGATGAACATTCCTACTGTTATGCCATGCTTTTTCATGCCTTAGTGTCTCAGGCTGTACATTCAAGCCCAGTCCTGTGGCTAGGTGAAGTCAGCTGTCCCAAATAGTTTAAGTCTTGAGTCACTTTGTAGAGGGAAAAGTATGTTTGTCAGCACACCCTGTCTGGTCATAACCACCAACCACACCCACGGGTGGAAAAGGTGCTCCACCATCCTCTTGTATTCAGTGTCAGCGAGCACTGACGGAGGCATCAAAATCACAAATCAAGGCAGGGGTCAAAAGGATTAGCAGACTTTCTGCCAATTATACACCTCCACCCTTATTCTGTACCACGTTGGTCACCCATATCCACCTGCCAGTCAATCTGTTTTCAGCTGCTGAATAGTCTCTGAAGTTAGGTTGCACACCTGGTGTGAAGGGGTTAATGACATTATTCAGTGCTGTTTTTTTTTCCCTGTAAGCTCAGTAACCCTCTTGTGGATGAGCTATCATGTGATTCTGGCCAGGGTTCAAGCTTGTGTTTGAGACCCAGGCATTTCAGGGCGGGGGAGTCAGATCTGTCTGTGGAATGGAAAGGGAGCAGCTTAAAAGCCTACTTGAGGTCTTCGTGTTGTGTGGAGCTTGGCTACTAAACTCTGCAAATGTTCCCTAATAGGGAGCTAATGAAATGCTTCAAACCAGTCTCCTAATGTAGATTGCATCTGCAGAGAGAGAGAGAGAGATTAATATCCACTAGGAACAACTTGCAAATTTAAACTTTGTTTCCAGGAGACTGTTTTCTAGGTGTCAGATTGCCCTAGAGTTGTTTTTCTCTAATAAAACGCTGACCAACTATATATTTTTCAGGGAGAGATAAATGTGTAAATGGACTTTCTAGAAGTTACAATTGTGATGGGTGGAGAATGACAGTGAAAATGCCCCAATATCTATCACAGCCTTTACCCTGAAAGGAAGCATTTGGTGATTCAAAGTTCACTGACCACAAAGATTAAGAAACTGTTGATCACCTGCACCCAGGGTTAAATCAGCTTTGAAACCCCGTCCAAGTCAGCACCAACATTGCATTCACCTCTATCTACTTCACTCCCTTTGTCAAGTACTTCAGAAAGTCAAGTAGACAGTCAGAGTTGATTTTTGTCTGACATGTTGGCATTCAGGGTTGGTAGGTGGGTACTGTACAGATGATATTTCTGGCAGATGATAGCTTCAGAGAGATGTGGCATTCAGGATTTGTTACTTGTTACTCAGTTAATTCTGTTGCTAATTGCAAAGCCTACACCAAGCTGTGGGAGTTTGTCTGCATTCTTGTCTTGCCACTGGAAGATGAAGTGTATTAACCTTATGTTGATTATGCCTCTTTACAGATTCCAGATCAAAATTATGTCTCGATCTCCTCTTGCTTTGACTCTCACACGGGTCATTGTTTGATCCTTATGTTCCCGCTTCGAAGTCAGAAACTGGCGCTTTTTTTTGGTTCTTTATCCTCCCACATGCATAAAGAGGGGCAGATGTTGGTGGGTCAGTACTGTTTTAACTGACTGGGAACTGAGTGGGTGACCAGTAGAACACAAACATTCATTTCACCAAACTCTGCTTTTTGTCCATGCTTATTGAGCCTGTTTTAAGATGTGTAGGCCACTGCCTCCTGTGTGTTTCCTCACTGGTTGAAACGACCCCTCCCTTCGATTTGTCCTGGCACAGTTTCAGGTTCAGTTTTGTTTGGATCCAAAACCCCACCCGCACGCCCACAGCCTCCTAGTTCATCAGCTAATATCCAGGGGAAAGGCGAATGTTATGTTTAGAGGATTGTTGTAGGGGTTGCTGGTAAGCATACTCTCTCCACTTTCTTATTGGGTTTGCTTTCTTTTAATCTTTAATATTGGTGAGTCTGGTAGGATCCAGGCACCTTGTAGATTTGTGGGTTCAGTTGCCTCTTGTGGTTTGACCGCAATGGATATCCAGTCAGGCTGCTAGAGAAGGCCCACTAGTTGAAGCTGAATGTTTAAAAGATGCAATTGAAAATACCTCCACTCAGTGTGTGCATCACATATTGCTGTCAGTAATTTGCCTAGATCCTGATAAGGTGAGCACTGAAGTAGAGACGCAGATGTGAAAGTCGTGCACTGATTAGTCTGATTCACGAACAAGTTCTTGCCTAATTTTTCTTCAGTGCAAACCATTTTAAAGGATCACTGTTACGGATGTGCTGCAGCATTGGGGCACAAAACAAACAGCTTTTATTAGAATCGAACAACTAGTGATGGCAACACCAGTACTGAGGTGTGATGACATTAAGAACAAATTCACCTTGGAGTGTGATGCCAGTGAGACTGGCTTGGAGCAAAACCCTTTTTCTGAAGCAAGGACCAATCCACTGCTTGGTTTAATGTTTTGTGTGCAAATGCAGTAAGCAGCAACTGATAGAATACCCAACGATGTGAGCATTTTAACCAAAATGAGCAACATTGTGACAGCGTGACCATAAACCACTTCAAAGTCTCTTTCTCAAATTACTTCTATCTGTTCTAAAACATTTGCAAAGAATGTTGTTTCATTTGTAGAATATCTGGACATTCTATACCAGCGAGGGAAGCAGAATTATATTGTTGCTCTTAACAGCAAATAGACACTTCTCCTATAAGGCACAAGTTGTGTTCTTGTGTGACCGTGTACTATAGAAAAACACATTATAGGGAAATCACTATACTGTACAGTAGAAAGTTAGCGTTATCCAAACTGCGTCCACTATTCATTTGCGTTACCATCCAATTCGTGTTAACGAAATCTGTTATAGCAGAAATACCTGTCCCAGCACACTCAAAGAAGGTTGAGGATGCTAATAGTGCTAAATCTTCCTGATTTTCAATAAGAGGCAACAGCGCAGCGTGCTTTGCAAGTCATTAGCCCAGCAGAGGCATTACATCTGAAAGACTTGAGCCTTGTTCCTATCAAACAAACCGCACATGAGATGCAACTCTCCAAATGCTACATGAAGTAATGATGAAAGAATGGCCTAGAAACGTCAAAGGAAACACCTCCTAAGAGAGTATCGGATGTACAGAGATGAAGTGATAGCCCAAGATAGCATCTTATGCAAAATGAGTAATTGTTATGCCTTAAGAGATAAGAAAAGTGATGCTGAAATGCATTCATGCAAGTTGTCAAAGAATAGAATTTATTCTGAGGAAGGCAATGTACACTGCAGGCTAAATGTGAGCATTATAGTGAATGTTTGTAAAGATGTGACCTCCTTTATAAGACCATGGAATAGATCTCTTTACTTTTGCAGTCACTGAAGACTCTCGTTGGACCTGCTGACATCAACAATGACCAATGAGATTGTAGGATGCCTGTGAACACATCTGTTTATGACATTCTAAACATTGTGATTAAATGACAATGGCTCTCAGTTCATAAGTGAAAATTCAGGCATTCTATGAAGAATTTTGAAATTCAGCACCATACATCATCTCCACAATATATATACTCAGCCAAATGGAAAGGCTGAAGCAGCAGTGAAAATTGCCAAAGAGATCATAAGATAATCTATCAAATCCTACACACTTGTGCAGTGCAATCCTAGGTAGAGAAACGCAACTACTGTCGACACTGAATGTGGGTCTTTTTAAGATCTAATGTCACACTGTACTGAAACTAATCCTTCAGGGGTTTTAAAAAAAAATCTGAAGCCAGTGGTAGTGATAGATGTGAGTGATGGAAAGAAAGCCAAATTTCACTTTCTTAAGAGAACCTGTAAATGGTAAAATTGCCAGAATGCAAATGTTCAACATTTTCAACGAGAGTTAGCTCACGTGGTAACTTGGAAACTTTATGTAGAGCAGTTGTCTCTTCAATTGTGTACATGGAATAATCAGCTTTATTATTGTCCACAGTTGCAATGTAGATAGAATTGGAGAAGCTGCTACATTGCAAATGGTTGACAAAAGTGGTGTCACCAACAACAGTAAAAATGTTTCAGTCCTAGAGGTCCAGCGGTCCCTAACGAGAGCAATCAATCACTAATAACAGTTACCACAGTAAAAGCACGCTTCACAAGATTGATATTCCCCAATTAAGGAACGTTCAGATGATCAGCCAATAACAGTGTGCATGCCAGTAGAAGGCCTGCAAAATTTAAGGATTAAGTCAGCAGTTGTTCAGTGCACAGATTGATCAAAATGGGCCAGATGAGAGTCAACATAATTTTGTTCATGAAGGATGTTTCTCTAAGTATAAGAACACAAGCTAGCTTAAAATTGAAAATGGATATTTTTTTCTCAGAAACATTCCTCCTGTTTCAAAAGGTGCATTTTTTTACATCGTATTCTCTGCGTTCTTGTTGCCATTGGACCTGTGATCATTTTCAGTATAAGCAGTTACCTGTGCACATTTAACTGAGCACATTACGCACATTCCAGACTCAGTAGTGCTACACATCTGCGCACCTTGTGATGAAGGAATATTCAGGGAGTGACTACACTTTAGAAAAGCGTCATTGGCTACAAAGTACCCTTGATCCCTCCTGTGAAGTTGTGAATGATTATATTTAAATGAGAGGTTTTTTTTGTTCATCTGTGGTACCTCTGACTCTGCTGTAATTAATCCAGCCTCATATGCATATTTACCATCCCAGTGATTATCTGATATCTTTTTTCAATGATCCCCAAAATTCTCCATGAAACTATTCAACATTCTGATAATCCATATGAAGATACACGTTTGCATTTCAAAAAAAAATTGCCTTCACCACCAATCCTGTTGCTGCACTTTTTTTAAAAATCCACTTGTGTTCTGGCACACGATCTGTTTTCTTTTCCATCACCAAATCACCTGTGGTATTTTTTAATCTATCGATCACCAGTAAATCACTCGTGTTCCAATGTATTAATTTTCTTATTGAATGTGTACATTCTGATCAGCTGTCAGCTTATTATCAAGTCTCCTTCGCACTAAGTGCTGTTCTCTTGTGCCACAATAGCTCCTGGCCAGAGCTACTGACTTTTACATTTCTCCAATTCTACCCTTTGGGGTCAGGCAAAAAATGTTATAGTAGAGGGAGCTGCATTTAATTCATGTTTGCAGTGGTGGATCCAATGTAAATGTTTGCATGCTGGAGGATTAGAGCTGAAGGTGATGTCTAGATCTCAGTCATTGAGATACATAGCATCTGTTGTTAACTTGCAACTAGAGGGCTCCACGTCTGGAGCAGCATGTGGGATAGAAAACATAGAACAGTGCAGGCCCTTCGGCCCATGATGTTGTGCCGACCTATTACCCTACTCTAAGATTAAACTACCCTACATTTTAGCATACCCTACATTTTACTATCGTCCATGTGCCTTTCCAAGAATCGCTAAATGGCCCTAATGTACCTGACTCCACTACCACCGCTGGCAGCACATTCCACACACCCACCACTCTCTGTGTAAAGAACCTATCTCTGATATCTCCCCTATACCTTCCTCCAATCGCCTTAAGATTATGCCCCCTTGTAATAGTCATTTCCACCCTGGGAAAAAGATTTATGTTCCACATGTCTTGTCATCCAAGGTTCCTTCATCTTACCATCTCTTTCTTGCCTTGATACAGCCATTCTATCCACTTGTTTCAGTCAATCTCTTTCTTTTAAATTATTACTTTTGTCACATTCTCCAGTGCCTGGAAATAAATGCAGTTGGTGACTGGCCCATTAGTTCAGGCTGTTTTTGTCTGAAAATGTTTAGATCCACCTGCCTGATACATTTCTGCATTCTTGATTATGGATGGAAATGGGACAGGGATTGGTTTAAATAGCATGAATTGTGGAAGGGAATAGCTGTAGTTTTTAAAAGCCAGTTATCCAGCACTCAGTGTAAGTGTTGTTCACCAAGCTAACTGCTCAAGTACTGGGGAAGTTACTGCAGATGAGCTGGAATTGGGATGTGAATGAATAGAGAGGTGGCTGGCAGCAAGTAGCTGATTGGTCTGTAGACCACTGACTAATTGCCAATGACAGAGGTCTTCTGCCTGCCAGCAACTCTATGATTGCGAACAACTTGGGGGTGTGAATGTTTGGACAGAGGTCATTGGATCTCCCAAAAGAAAAGCGCTGTCCTTTTCTCAGTAGTTTAAAAAGAAAATCATCGCCAGTTTATTTTTATCATCAGTTGTATAATCTGTGGCTCTGAACCAACAAGTCAGAGACTTTGGTTCACACTTGTAGTCGCTGTGTGTGTCTCCTGCAAGCAAGTAAAGGTGCCAAAAACAGCAGGATAGCTTGACGAGGCAAAAGAATATCTCAGAATATCACCACCACCACCCCCCCCTGCCCAATCTAGACAGGGACTGTTGAAGTGCCTTCCTAGTCTTTACCTCTGCCTATAGTGAAAGTGTGTGTGAGTGTGTGTGATATATCAGTTCATAGATTTTAGCTACAATTAAATAATTTAGTTGTGTAATTAGTCATTCATGTTCGGCGCAGAAACCTTGGCTGTGCTTTGTGAATCTGGGCTTAAAACACAGCCAAATTGCAGAACTTTGTATACATTTTTACGCAATTTTTAACTTTTTGTTGTGACTCCCAGGAATAGTGGGGTCTAGTTTCACGTGTACAACCCCCGATAGGTTGTGACAACTACACCCTTCTCCCCACCCCACCCCCACCCCCAACCCCCTCACTAACTACCTTACTTTTAGACATTGAGGTAATATAAAAATTTGCATTGCGCTGTGAATAGAATCCTCAGTGTTGAGAGAAGCTGTTCTCTACTGTGCACCAACAGTCTCCCAGTCCCTGGCGCTATGAGGCAGCAATGCTAACCACTGTGCCACTGTATCTGTACTAATATCTAATGTGGCTTAGAATTATATTTTATTTTGCGATGATTCTGTAAAGTGCCTTGGATCATTACGTTAAAAATATTATACAAATATGATTTTCATAGGGTTAGGATAATGATGATGAATTGCCCAATGTCTAGAGGTTGATGATATTTACCCATTCCAGAGAAAGCAGTGACAGATTTTACTTGAACCGTGCAGGTTGGTGTGGTTATTTGAGCTGCTATGATTAAATTTTAACTGGAAATGATGTAAAAGTGGTGGTAATCCAGATCCAAGTCAGGATATTGTGTATCTTGGAGGGGAACTTAATGTTGTGCCCAAACATACGTTGCCCTTGTCTTTCTAGATAGGAGAGATAATGGTTTGGAAGCAGCTGTTGGAGGAGCCTTGGTGAATTTCTGCATGGTACAGGCTGCTACTGCCCTGCACTTGTGGTGAAGGGAGTGAATGTGGATGTGATGCCAGTCAAGCAGGCTGTGTGCTGGATGGTATGGAGCTTCTTAAGTGTTGTTGGAGCTGTACCTATCCAGGCAAGTGGGGAGAATTCCATCACACTCCTCATTTGTGCCTTGTAGATGGTGGACAAGCTTTGGGAGTCAAAAGGTGAGTTACTCACCACTGGGCTCTGAGACTGACCTACCATTGTAGTCACAACATTTATCTTGGTGTGATGAGTTTTTTTTTCATCTTGCAACTTCTACCAGTAACAGTTCTTTTCTTTAGAATACCCTTCATGACATCAACCTCCTTTTGAAATATAGTCACTGTTGTAATTTAAAAACAACACGGCAGCTAGTTTGTGTACAGCAGGCTCCAACAAACAGCAATTAAACAGATGACCATGAACATGTGTTATGGATGTTGATTCGAGAAATTAGCATTGATCAGGTGAACTCTCCCAGCCCTTCACCCAATGACGTGGGAGATTTATTTAGATCTGCTTAAAGGCAGATGGGGTAGCAGTTTGACACTTTTTTTTTCATTTGAAAGATGGCACCTTGACTATGCACTGTACCCTCAAGTCTTTGGAGTGGGGCATATTGAAACTAAGACTATGCGAAGTGAGAGAGTGTTTCCTAGGCTGACCTCCACATTAACTTTAAAGCTGACAGGCCACAGGCAAGTGACTATTGTTAATTTTCTATATGTGCAAATCATCATTTATAAGTTGGAAAACTGCAACAAGTGGAGATGTATCTGGAATTACACAGAGCTACCTTCCTCTTGCCTTGCCAAGAGTATGGTGACCAGAAATCTGCAAGATTGGTGCACCAATGTGGAACTGATTAACCCAATTACTGCAGAGTGCTCACTACTGCTTGCAAGTTTAAAAAATTTTGTTCATAAACCTGTACCTATTCCTCTGTCCTCCTGTTCCTCTTGAAATTCCTACACTTTTTTAAAAATTTATATTACCCTGTACCTTCTATTATTTTTCTTTCCACTTCCATACACATTTAATAGACAGGAAAACTGCAAGGTAGTGAATGTGTTCATGGAATCCCTTGCCTTTCTGTCTAACTTTACATTAAAAATAGGATTGATTTAGTTGTCACATTACTTAATGGTTCACAGTATATGACTGGAAAGTTGGATATTAATTGTACAAGATAACCCATGTAGGATTAACCCCTGGATAAATAAGCTCTTATGGAACCATACAGTACAGAGGGTGTCATTTTTGATCCATTGCGTCTGCACTGACAAAAATCTACTCTAAAGCTACATGAATCTTGTGTTCTAGCACTTGGCCAATAGCCTTGAACATAATGATGTGGAGATGCTGGCGTTGGTCTGGGATGGAGTCACCTGATGAAGGAGCAGTGCTTCAAAAGCTTGTGATTTTAAATAAACCTGTTGGACTATAACCTGGTGTCATGTGACCTCTGACTTGAATACTTATGACATTTCAAGAGCTCATCTGACTACTGTTTTAAAGATTGTGAGGTTTCCCGCTTCAACGACTTTCCCCAGGTAATGCTTTCCAGATTCCGGTTTTCCTTGATGGGGGAAAATAGTTCCCTCCAATCCTCTCTAAATCTTCTACCTTTCACCTTTTTTAAAAAATTGTGTCCCTTTGCTATTGACCCTTCGACTAAGGGGAGCAGCTGCTTCCTATCCAGCCTGTCCATGCTCCTCATAATCTTATACATGTCGATCAGGTCCCCTCTCAGCCGTGTCTGCTCTAAAGAAAACAACCCGAGTTTATTCAGCCTCTCTTCATTGCTGCAGATGGAGCATTCTAGCTATGTCCTGGTGAATCTCCTCTGCACCCCTTCCAGTGCAATGTGACTTGTTCATGGATGATCTGTTCTGCCATAATACAGTGATCTTCAAGGTATATGTACCTGATAAGGTGTTACTTGTGTTAACTCCTGTAACGTATGAACTAGATAATAAGAAAAATCCAGTAGATGTTTATTACAATTCCTGGGGTGTACGTTATATTACAATCATGGGCACTGCTGTGTCTGGGCTAGTACAGAGCAATTCAATTATAAATGGCACAGTTCTCCTCATTGTCATCACTCGCTCAGATATAGTAAGAACTGCCGATGCTGGAGTGAGAGATAACCATGTTGTGCTGGAGGAACATAGCAGGCCAGGCAGCATCAGAGGAGCAGGAAAGCTGACATTTCAGGTCGGGACTCTTCTTCAGAAATGGGGGACAGGAAGGGGGCTCTGAAATAAATAGAGAGGCAGGGAACAGTGATAGTAGGTAGCTCGAAGTGGGGATTGGTCAGTGAGGTGGGAGGACCGGATAGGTGGGAGAGAAGACGGCCAGGTCAATGAGGCGGGGATGTGAGGGGGTGCTGGTCTTGGGATGAGGTCAGGGGTGGAGTTGGGGGTCCTGCTCCTCTGATGCTGCCTAGCCTGCTGTGTTCGTCCAGCTCCACACTGTATTATCCCTCATTGTTAGCTGTAAGTGGCCCAGTAAGATGGAGATGGAGACCTTTATACCATCAGGTTGCATGTCATGATGCAGTGATGGTAGTATGAGTATGACCCTTTAAAGCTGTGTTTCAGCTGGCTGTGAGATAACAGCTGGCATTTGCCCTTTAAAGATGGCATGGAGCCATTTTCTTCAACCACTTCAGTCAATGTGGTGTAGACACACCTGCAATGTTGCTGATGAGGGGAACTGTGCAGACGTGATGGCATGTTGGTGTGTTAGGTGTGTACACCTCAGTTAATGAGCGAGAGTCGATTGTGATTCAGTCGCAGAAGCCTTATGGCACAAGTTGGCCATTCAGCCCATTATGTTTGCACCAGCTCTTCGAATAAGCACAATTACCCAGTGCCAATTTCCTGTTCGTTTTTATTTTATCCCTTGCATGTCCTTGTGTTTCTATTCAAATAATCATCCAATGATTTCTTGAATGCTTCAATTGAACTTTTCCAGGTTGTGCATTCCAGATCCTGACTAATTGCTGAGTGAAAAAGATTTTTCTTCCATCACACTTGCTTCTTTTGAAAAGACTTTAAATCAGTGCCCTGTGGCTCTTTAAATTATCATCAGAGCAGGAACAGTTTCTCCTTATTTATCTATCCAGCCCCATTATGATTTTGAAAAACCTCTAACAGATTCCTTTGTATCTTTCTCTCCTAAGATGAACAGCCCTGATACCTCGAATCAATCCTCTTAACTGAAGTGTCTCATCCCCAGAGCATGTGTTTGCTCTCTCTCCATCGCTCTCTCGAGTGCATTCACATCCTTCTTATAGCATGGCCCTAGAACGGTCTCACTGCTGATTCTCTTTGAAATTCTCTTAGCCAGTTCACCCTGGCCTGTATGTTTATTTTTCCTTCAGATACTTGTCCAAATCTCATTTAATTTGACTAACTGATCAACCGGTTTCCATCCATTCAAATAACACATTTCAGAATTTCCTTTCTAAAGCAAAATTAGTTTTCTTTTACCTCCCAGCTCTTTTATGAAGTATTTTTTTAAATCTGTCATCCTGTCTCTTTATTTACTCTATCAGACTCTTCATTCAGGAACCCTTGATGAAATTTCTCTTTTTAGCTTTCTGAAAGATGAACCATCTTCTGTTTCTCCAAATAACTGAAATCTCTCATCTCTCATCTCTAATAATTATATCTCCTTCACACCCTCTCCTCCTCACCTTTTGATACCATAAAGAATGGTGCCAGAATTAGTTACAATTCTCTTTCAGAATCTGAACCTTTAGTTGACTTCAAACTGGTAGCTGTTTCCTCAACTAGTTGTCCACTGCCAAATCCTGATATTGTGCACCTTTGCTGCTCTCAGACCACCCTGAGTCAGCTGCTTTCACTGAGGGGAGAGGTGATTGACAGTAAGCTCTTGCCTGTAGCTGGGGAAGTCAGTGCTACATCTGACTGAGAGATATTTTGCCTTGTTACTGTCAAAAGTTGTAGTTGATGCCCTATCTGCTCCAATCAACAACTTGAATTCCTTGAAGCATCAAAGGAGCAGGAAAGTCGGGTCTAGGCCCGAAACGTCAAGGTTTCCTGCTCCTGTGGTGCTGCTTGGCCTGCTGTGTTCATTCAGCTCCACACCTTGTTATCTTGAATTTCTTGAAGTCTGGATTCCAAGGAGTTTTCTCAAAGAAAATGGATATCAAGCCAAATAACAACAACTCGCATTATAGCAATTCTAACTTGAATAACCCAAGGCACTTGGGGCTAGATGGAAGATGAGGTTAAAGGACCTAATTTTTTTCAGGAGCTCTGCTTGAAAATGGATCTGAAAAGGAATTTTGACAGAAGAGGTTTGGGGTTTAAAAGAAAAAATCCAAAAGCGGATCCCAGGTACTTGGAGGCACTGCCACCAATGATTGGATCTGTTTACCTGCCTACCCAAAGCATTCTGAGTCTGAGTCAAGATCCAGGGGAAGTTGCAACCATATAATTTGATGCAGCCCAGTAATAAGCAGCCTAATATCATTCCATAAAATTGAAATGGGCGTTTTTGATATTTTCATTTCACGAGTCTTTTCCTCCTGTGCCATTTCCACCTGACCTTTATTGGTGTGTGTTTATGCCTCCATGTGTTAGATCAATTTCCACTCAAATGTGGTGATACAGTTCAGTCCAACCTGTGGAAGGAAGTTCCACATTCACCCCAATAGCTAGGGGAAAGCCATTTCTCCTCAGCATCCTAATGGTTTTAATCTGTATCCATTCTCCCCCACTTGTGGAAACTTTTTTTTTCGTTATCTGATCAAATCCCTTCTTGTATTTAAAACCTTTCTCTGATCAAGCCACAAGTGCCTTCTTTGTGTAGTGTTGGAAGGATTTCTTTTTAGGAACCTTTCAACCAGTAGGATTGGTTTTGTTAGTTAAATGAACAGACAAAATAAAGACTAATTTACATTGGAACAGGAAAAGGGAGCTGACTTTCAGCAACAAATTCCAGAGGCAGTAGCAGGGCTGTGATTTGGAAATAGGGGATCTAATGTCATGTAAACCTGTGAAAGGGTTAATATTCTGGAAAATGTGCTTAAAGCTATTGGAAAATACAGATGTGCAAATACTCTGGTATTTCCTCCTTTGTTTTCCAAAGGCTGAACTGGCTGATGAGTTAAGCAGAATTATGAATAGTCTCTGTGACCTATGGATTGTGTATGTGTGAGTGAGTAGTGTGGAAAAACCCTCCTCCTCTGACTTTTCCTCCAACTCTGGGTATAGTTCTCGATTCAATGATAGACATCGTATGGCTAAAATGTTTGCCTGGCTGAATCAGTCCTCACAGGGGTGTTTTGCAGTGAGAAATCTGGGATATCATTCTTCTTTTCCCCTTTTTTTCCTTTCTTTCTCACCCCCAAATCCCAAAAAGCACAGCCATTGACTTGGCTGAAGGATGTTGACACAGCAGGGGTTTGTGTGGACCGTGTATTTTCCCTGGGCCACTTCCCAGCTCTATGTACCATCTGCAAGCTGCACTTTGGTAATTCTCTGAGCCTACTTTGGCACCTTCCAAACACATGACCTCCACCACAGAGAAGGACCAGGGCAGCAGATGCATAGGAACACCATACTTGCAAGTTCCCCTCCAAGCCACTCACTACCCTGCCTTGGAAATGTATTGCAGCTCCTTCAGTGTTGCAGAGTCAAAATTATGCAACTCTTCCCGAACAGTACTGTAGGTCTACTTACTCCAACTAGACTGCACCAGTTCATGAAGGCAGCTCCCTACCACCCTTTGCAGGGTAATTAAGGATGGGTAATAAATGTTGGCCTAGCCAGCAATGTCCTCCTCCCCTGACGAATTGTAAATAAGTTCCAATATCAAGCAGCGAGGTAGTGGGGGAGGATATCAAATTGCTAAACTTCTGTCTGTTGCCTATAGTGAGCTGCTGTCGAGGAAAGAGCTTTCGAGATGATTAGCTGGTTTCACTTAGTGAGCTGAATGAGTTTATCAGGTGCTGCTATTCAATACAAACAGAGGCTCGTATCCCACTGGCAACAAATCCAACTCTCTCTGCTTCATTAATTTTTTTTTTCTGCAAATGTTTATCTTCTGTCACTACTAGTTTACATGAGATCAATGTGACTGTAACATTGGTTGAAGGAGCAAAACTCCCTGTTTGGTCCCTGATCACAATCTGGCAACTCTTTTGTCACTGAAAATGTCTGCCGTTATAAACAGAGAATGCAACTCTGTGGCCATTCAGCATAAAGTTCATATTTAGCAAAGGTAGTACCCTAGTAATCCTAAACCCCCGGCTCAAGTTCTAACAAGAATTTGAATCCGTGGCACTTGATGAAATTTGTGTTCAATAAAATTTGGGAGTAAAAAAGTTAGTTTTAATGGCGATCACACAACCACTGCCAATTATTGGCTCACTAATGTCCTCTAGGGAAGAAATTCTGCCATCCTTACCTGGTCTGACCTAAATGTGACTCCAGACTCAATCAATGTTCTTGACTCTTAACTACCCTCTGGGCAACACCCACGTCCCACGTACAAATTTAAAAACAAACTGTGCCATCTGCCTTGGCCAACTCCAGATGTTTAATAAAACTTCATTCTCTCTAATGTCCCACCCTGGTGCCCATTGCCCTCAGTGCCATAGGCAAGCCAGGACACTTAGAACATAGAACATAGAACAATACAGCACAGAACAGGCCCTTCGGCCCTTGATGTTGCGCCGACCTGTGAACTAATCTAAGCCCATCCCCCTTAACTATCCCATTGTCATCCACATGCTTATCCAAGGACTGTTTAAATGCCCCTAATGTGGCTGAGTTAACTACATTGGCAGGCAGGGCATTCCATGCGCTTACCACTCTCTGAACAAAGAACCTGCCTCTGACATCTGTCTTAAATCTATCACCCCTCAATTTGCAGCTATGCCCCCTCGTACTAGCTGACGTCATCATCCTAGGAAAAAGACTCTCACTGTCCACCCTATCTAATCCTCTGATCATTTTGTATGTCTCTATTAAATCCCTTCTTAGCCTTCTTCTCTCCAATGAGAACAGACCCAGGTCCCTCAGCCTTTCCTCACAGGACCTTCGCTCCAGACCAGGCAACATCCTGGTAAATCTCCTCTGCACCTTTTCCAATGCTTCCACATCCTTCCTGTAATGGGGCGACCAGAACTGTACACAATATTCCAAGTGAGGCCGCACTAGCGTTTTGTACAGTTGCAGCATGACATCACGGCTCCGGAACTCAATCCCTCTACCAATGAAACCTAACACACCGTATGCCTTCTTAACAGCACTATCAACCTGGGTGGCAACTTTCAGGGATCTATGTACCTGGACACCAAGATCCCTTTGCACATCCACACTACCAAGAATCTTTCCATTGACCCAGTATTCTGCCTTCCTATTATTCTTCCCAAAGTGAATCACCTCACATTTATCTGCATTGAACTCCATTTGCCACCTTTCAGCCCAATTCTGCAGTTTATCCAAGTCTCCCTGCAACCTGCAACATTCTTCCACACTGTCCACCACTTCACCGACTTTAGTGTCATCTGCAAACTTACTAACCCATCCACCTATGTCTGCGTCCAAGTCATTTATAAAAATGACAAACCGCAGTGGTCCCAAAACAGATCCTTGTGGCACACCACTAGTAACTGGACTCCAGGCTGAATATTTTCCATCACCCACCACTCGTTGCCTTCTTTCAGAAAGCCAGTTTCTAATCCAAACTGCTAAATCTCCCTCAATCCCATGCCTCCGCACTTTGTTACCTAACTAGATGATAGCTGATTGGGTGGGCTCTTTCTTCTACTGACAATCAGCAATAACTTAAAACCTTCATTTATTTTGAACGTTGTTAATATTTGGTACTGGCCTAAAACCAGGTTTTCCCTGAGCGTTTTTTTTTTCTTTTTATTCATTCGTGGGATGAGGGTGTCGCTGGCTAGGCAGCATTTATTGCCCACAGTGTTTGCTCACAGCTAATCACTCTTCAATTCTAGGTGACTCCAGGCTAATCCTGGAAATTTCGCAAGTTTTTGTACACCTCGATGGCTCTGGGGAGATGAAAGCCATAGAGAATAGACTGGGTACTAGAAACTTCCAAAGCCTGTCTCAATACCTCAAAACTTTGCCGAGGATTCAGACGAACGTGGAAATAGAAGCCCCGATAAAATGGTCAGGGCCCCCAGTGCAGCAGTAGCTGGTCTACTTTAAATGGATTGTAAACTCTCTCTTGGCACCTGCAGTCTTGACATAGTGATCATCACAGGAGCAAATCCATTTTCATTGCAGCAGTTTGTTTGGCAGCCAGAGTGAATACCCGGTCCAAGTCCATTTTTCACACAGGCTGAAATCTAGTTTAGAGTTACTGTTTATAAATTCCTTTCTTTCAAACAATTGGACTTCATTTTGGCAGAGTACTGTCTCATTTATAGAGGGGGGAAAAAAACTCTGGATTTTAAAAAATTGAGACAGATCGAGATTCTTGACCTTTTGCTTTCATTTCCTTTTATTCTTTCTATGGAATGTAGGTGCTGCCTATCAGTTCTAAGGAAGGGTCACTGGACCTGAAACGTTAACTGTTTTTTCCTTCACAGATGCTGCCAGACCTGCTGAGCTTTTCCAGCAACTTCTGTTTTTGCTGCATGTTCCTAATTGGCCGTTTGCAGGCCGTCACGTTGCTGTGGACCTGGAGTCACGAGCAGGCCAGACTGGGTAAAAACAGTTGATTTCCTTCCCGGGGGATTTGATGGGTTTTATGGCAGCCACTGACGGTTTCATGGTCCGTATTACTGAGACCAGCTTTCATGCCAGATTTTGTTAGAATTTAAATACCTTTTAATTATCCAAGCATCAACTGTAAGACTTGAATCCATGTAATCCAAGGGCAAGGCTAGCATTTGGGGAACCAGTCCAGTGCCCTTAGCAATACACCACTGTCTTTACTTGGAGTCTAAGCCTGTGCTGTACCTTCTGTAGGACTTTTTGGAAACAATCTCAAGGGAGCTTTACTTTGTATCTAACTCTGCACTACCACTGTCCTTGGGATGTTTGCTAAGGACAGTTTTTTAATCTGTATTTCACCCATGCCGTACCTGTCCTTGGAGTGTTTGGTGGAAATAATATAGTTTGTGACTTGCTGTTTAAAACAGTAAGCTATACTTCCAGTTGGAAAAAAAAGGTAGAGGAGCTCTTTTCTGTAATTAACCCCACTTCTGTCCCTGACCTGGGAGTGTTTGGGGACAATGTAGGGAGAGCTTTGCTTTGTAGCTAATCCAATGTTGTACTTGTCCTGGGAATGTTTCGTGTTACTGTTTGAAGAAGAACATTGTCTTGTTACCCATGTTGAGAAAGGTAAAATTATTTTAAAGATTTCCCCGGTGATCTCTTTTGGGGAGCACTGCTTAGTTCTTGAGTTTTGTGGTTGGTATGATATTAGACTCTGAAGGATCTAATCTCTGCCCTCTTTTGCCTCCGTTACATACCATTGAGAATGACCTGATTCCTCAGGAGCGAGTTGATAGGACTACTTACTCCACGTATAAAATCCTCTGTGGAGAAAGTATTCTCCATTTGTTCTGATCACCGGCCATTGAATTTTGTAATTTATAAGGCCCCTTCTGAAGGAATATTCATCTAGGAACAAGTATTTTTCTTGAGCATTGAGTGGACAGAAAGTACAGAATACAATTACTAATGTCTGATCCACAAGACTATTGGGTCTCCACAAATACTAGATCTTTGTTCTGTACTGAAACCATTGGTCATTTAGCTGAAACTCATTGCTTCAGAATAGAAATATTTTGGGCAGTTTGTTGAATTTGGAAGGTTATTTTGGGAGTATTGGTTACATTAATGAAGGGTTTGCTGTTTTCATTGTCACGCTATGGTTGTTTGCTATTTCTGCTTGACTGCGTAATGAAGGTCTGTTCTGCTTGCACCTTGAGTGGCTAATTGTGTACCTCTGAGTTCTGTATGCTTTCTTTGGATTGAATGTGAAGCTACTTTGATAATTCTCTTTTTACAAAACTAAAGGCAGAAAATGCTGGGCATTCTCAGTGGTCAGGCAGCTTCTGGAGAAAGCAAAACGCTTCGGGTGAAGGCAATTTCTTCAGTTCTGACCTGAAACTTTAACTTTGTTTTTCTCTTAGCAGATGATGCCAGACTTGCTGAGTTTCTCCAGCACTGTTTCTTTTGCAGATCTCCAGCATCCATTGTATTTTAGTGTTTGCAATTGATCCCAATCATTTTTTTTTTTTACTGTATGTTTTCTTTTTCACCATGTAATACTTTGTCAAACTGTTATGTGCTAACAATCTCTCAAAGTTTTTTTCATCTTTTTGGGATGTGGGAACATCATCTGATATTTGGTGCCCATCCTTAATTGCCATTGAACTGAGTATCTTGCTTGGCTATTTCAGGGGTTAGTTTAGATTAAACCACGTTGCTGTGGGTCTGGAGTCATGTGTTGGCCAGACCAGGTAAGGATGATAGAATTGCTTCCCTAAAGGCCATTAGGGAGCCAGATGGGTTTTTTTAAAACCACAATCAATGACAGTCTTATGATCAATATTACTTAGACCTACTGCCATAGTGGGATTTAAAATCATGTACTCAGAGCCTCTGGATTACTAGTCCAGTGATGACACCACTCTGCCAACGTCTCCTGTCAAATGCTTCTGAAATTGACTTCCCTCGTTTAACATTTCCTACATGTTTGGTAAATTCACATCGAACATCTGAATCCAAGTTGCGAGTGGAAATTCAAAACTGTTGGTGTCCTGTCAGCATTGCTGTTGTCTCCAACATGGAAAGGATCAGGAGCAGGCCATTCAGCCCTTTGGACTTGATGCAGCATTCAATTAGGACAAAGTAGATCTGCTTCTCAAATTCAATTTGCTGCAGTTCTCCATATCCCTTTTAGTACAGCTTATCCCAACAGAAATCAATTGATCTCCACATTTAAGTTTTAATTGACCGCAATTTTGGAGATTGGGTTCAGATTTTCATTATTCTTTGTAAAAATAAATGTATCCTGACTTCACTCTGGAATGGGCTAGCTCTAATTGTCAGTATCCATGTCCATGTCCATGTCCATGTCTGTGGACGGTCTTGGCTGCTGTGTTCGAGAATGGAGACAGTAAGGACTGCAGATGCTGGAAGACAAAGCCAACGGAAGCTGGAAAAGCACAACAGGTCAGACAACATCCGAGGAGCAGGAAAGTCAACCTTTCGGGCTGACACCTGACGAAGGGTTTCAGCCTGAAATGTTGACTTCCCTGCTCCTCGGATGTTGTCTGATCCGCTGTGCTTTTCCAGCTTCACATGTATTGACTCTGTGTTTGAGTATGTTGTTTTTCTACTGAATCCCTTAATTATATTAATCACCTAATTCACTTTCCTTGTAACACAGAAATATAAGCCTTCATCATTCTTTTGGCGCTTGACATCCAACTTGAGACCATCTGTGTAACACCAAGCACCATTTACCAGTCCTGACATTCCTTTAAACAATGTACACAAACTTGGAATGCTTTGTTTCATGAATAGTTTAACCAAAAAAAAAATGACCAATAGGGATCAATACTCTCTAATCATCTTCTAATCCACATTTACCTTCAAAGTATCAGTCCTTTCCCTCTTGTGTCCCTCTATACGCTCATGTGTTTAGTGATGCTGCCCTAGATTGTCAAAATGTTTGTTTAAACGTATTGTGTGAAGGCCTGAACTGGGATAGGGCGGGGGGAGATAGAATTAAGCAGAAAGTACCAGTGGAATGAATCTGAATCTGAATTTGAAAACATGTTGATCAGCCTGTACCTCTCTAGAAACCCCAGGAAGATGATTACTGCGGGATTAGCTTTTCATCGTTCCTTGAATCAGCCTAGGATAATTTCATAATTATAAATTTAGGGATTAATATCTGCACCAAGTGCAATTCTGCTTCTGCAAACTATTCTGAAACTGTCTCTACTGATTACATACGAGTCAGGAACAGAAATAGACTATTCTGTTTCAACATTCAATAAGATCATGACTAATGTGTGTTCCAAGTTCCACATTCCCATTCGCTCCTGATATCCTTTTGCATAACATGAATCTATCTGTAATGAAACAGAATGCTGAAGAAACTTGGCAGATCAGTGTCTGTGGTGTGAGAGAGAGACCGAATCAATGTTTCCAGCCCAGTTTGACACCTCTTCAGAACAGAGTCTGAAGTAGAGTTATACTGGACTTAAAACTCTTAACACTGTTTCCCTCTCCACAGATGCTGCGAAACCTGCTGAGTTTCTTCAGAATTCTGTGTTTATTTCACAGTTCCATCATCCGTGGTATTGTGCTCTTATTCAAGAATTTATCTACCAAAAAAAATCAATGACTCACTTCCATGAGTTAATGTTTTGAGTCCAATGACTCTACGGTTCCAATGAAATTTAATTAATATTGTAATTAACCAATGACTCCATTGTTTTATCCTCAGTGTGATGACCAGAATCCTAGAGTATGAACCAGCGGGACCTTGATCATTATTTTGTCCAGTCAGTTTTGACATTCCTAAGTTTCTGATCCGAATAAATTCAAGCAATGTTATCTGTACCTACTTACCCAGTGTTTATATGTATCACAGATACCTGGAATGGTGGGTGAGGTCTTAACAAGTTCATACAACTTTCTTTCAGGAGTTGGAAGAAACATTTTTATTTTGCAACACTGATTAACTCCTAGGCTAACATGTTCTAACAGCATATAATAACAAAACAGAATAGTGATTATAAAGTTTGGACATCTTTAGCAAAAATACCTCCATTTCAGAAATCTTGTCTTTGAAATAACTGGAGTGAAATGTTTGGCAAAGTTACCTTTAGATGAGTTTTAGATAAGACTAGATTCCTGGACAATCCCAATATAAGCTGGTTCAGTGAGTTGCTCACGTTTTTATAGTGCCTCTTATTAGACAAAAACAAAGTCACTTCACAGCAATGCAATTGAACCAAAATGGACAGTGAGCACTATTATTTCAGATCTCCAGCGTTCACAGTTTTTTGCATTCCTAATAGGAGCACACTTCTACTGTCTTTCCTGGTCACTTCCACCCACATCTTCTTGGGCGGAGAGGTTGTACACATTCCTTCCTTCTGTCCTTGGCAGAGCTCCACTCACTACAACCTCTCAGGTCCCACAACAGCATCTCCAGGTATGAGGCAGGGAACTGTCAAGCAGCCTTCCTGGGAGTTTCTTCCATTCCTGTGGTTCCTGCAGCCTCCCAAATCCCAGTGCTCATGAGACTTTGTAACCTGGGCAGTTGGTCCTGTTGTGATTTTTTTTTTCAGGTTCATGATTACACTTAGTAAATATAGGCAGTTGACCATTTATTGTAATTTACTGAGTTTATTAAGCAGTAGTTATGATACATTTGGTAAATAGATTAAAAAAAAGTACAATTGTTGACAACTGAGAAGGACTGACTGATAGCAGAGGACAAACAGGCTGTCGGCATGGTCTGTAACTGAGATAAGTGAGTGTTTCTTCAGTCTTTCTGCTCTCTGTGAGGGCTGCTTGATGAAGACTATTGCCTATTGTTTGATAAGAACTACCATCTGCCCCAGCAGGACATGAATATGGCTTACATACTATCCTTGGTCATTGCACAGATCTGACCTAGCCCCAGCATGGAGTTTCCAGCACAAATTTAGCTTCCTCAGCACAGTTATTCTAGTTTGGAATTGGCCTATCCCCTGCAGGCTTTCCCAGCATGTCCTGTCTTGAGTACTCTGAGCCTAGCACTTTATCAATATTTATCAACACATTTTCGTCACATTCTTTTCTGTGTTAATCAACTGTGTGAACCTTTTTGGTCAACGTCCATGGGACAGCCACTCATGATGTCAGGTGATCATTATCCCCATGCCTTACCTCATCTCAGTGTTCATATCATAGAATCCCTACAGTGTGAAAACAGGCCCTTCAGCCCAACAAGTCCATACCGACCTTCGGAACATCCCATCCAGACCCATTCCCTATAACCCACCTATTTTACAGTGTTAGTTTTCATTCCTTCTGAGATAACTTTTGAAAAACAATGCACTGATAGTGAGTTGTGTTTTGGTGCTAGATAAATTATTGATGCTAATTCAACAGGCATCGTGATCTGTCATTTTTTATTTCCCTTTGTTTTTATATGCTAGAATTTTGAAACGTTAAGCACTACTGTAAAAACTGTTGGAGTAAATCTCCTGCTGCATAATAAATACTAGGAAAATACCGTTTTAATAAACCTTTTTATTTACAAATGCTGCCTTTGGCAGAATGGACAGAGTCATTGTACCTGGTTCGCTGTGGTTCGGCAGCTCAGAGCAGGAACGCTCATACTGTGGCTCAGGTGAAGAGAGATGGATTCCTTTATTGCAAACTGGCTGTAGAGTTCCCGACGGGCCAAAGCTGAAAGGCTTCCTTTTGTTCGATTCCATTTTGGAATCCATTGTAGAAGTCCACATTCTGTTTTCCAACGTAATGAGGAATGTACTTGAAAGAGAGCCAATAAGCGCGTCAAACACTTTGAGAAAGATGTTGATATTTAAAAATCCTTCAATGTCCTATCCAGCCAAATTTCTTAACCGACTTTCTGATAGCTCTTTCTCTTCATCGTTCTTTGTCTTTCTTTCTACCTGACATTCCCCAGTTGTGCACGCCTTCACTCTCGCTTTCTTGTTCACACTTGCACTGTCTTACATGCCCTTGTGCATCACCTCATTTTTGAATTTGCCCTCACTCCTACCTCAGTCCTCATTGCCTCCCTTTGCCTGCGTCTTCGCACTTAACCTTGACACGTTGCCTGTGCATTTCGATTCCACCCTGTGCTCGGTCTCAAACTTACTCACATGCGCATCCTGTGTTGGCCTTATCTTGACTCTCGCCTTCCCTTGTTCTCTGCCTGCTGTCTTTTTATGCATGCTGTCTTTTTATGCATGCTGTCCCACTCGTCCTCCCTCACTTTCTGTCTGTTTTTCTGTGTGTTCTGAGAAAGGGTCACCGGACCCGAAATGTTAACTGATTTTTTTTTTCTTCACAGATGCCGCCAGACCTGCTGAGCTTTTCCAGCAACTTCTGTTTTTGTTCAATTGACTATACATCTGTATTTTTGGACAGTTGTTTACCAAAGCGCCTTTAGTTTACCAGAAAGTTTTGTATATGAAGGCACTGAATGTTCTCTTGAGCAATTCGTTATCCTGGGCCCTGTTGCTGCTTGTTTGAACATTTCTTTCATGAGGAAATATGAAACAGACTTGCATTCATCTCGCGTATGTTCTCAAACATTTAGTTATAACCAGGTACTCTAGTGTATAATGGTTTAGTGGCTAAAAATGGATCAGACAGCTTACCCAGGCACCAATCCAAGCTCTGATTCTTTTTTTCCAAAGTACTGAGTGTGATCAAGTCCAGAACCCACCGCAGGCACTTAGACTCACCACTGAGATTGGTAGCCAGCTGTTTGTTGGTATGGTGACCTTATCAAGAGAGGTTCTGCAAAATAGAGATCCTGAAGATTGGCTTTTAGGGAGGCAAGAATTCTGGAAGATTGAATTATCAGACTTACTTTAGATTTCTAAGACACTTGTTAGACCTCAGCTGGAATAGTGAGTACAGTTGTGGATGAAATTTTATAAGAAAGTTGTGCATGCATTGAAGAAAGTGAGGAAGCTCTTGAACAGTTCCAGGATTGAGAAACCTCAGTTATGGGGACAGATTGACGAAGTTGGGACTGTCTTCCTTGGAGAGAAGAAGCTGAGAAGAGATTTGATAGAGGTTTTTTGAAATCACAAGTGAGCTTGATGGAATAGTCTGAGAGAAACTGTTCCCGCTTGCAAAAGGAACAAGAACAAGAGGACATAGATTTAAGGTGATGAACAAAAGAAAAAGCTTTTTCCACTAGGTGAGTAATTAGGGTATGGAATGTACTCCCTGCAAGTGTTGGAGGCAGGTTCAGTTGAGGCATTGGAGTGCACAATGGGTGTTTATTTGGATACAAATAGTGTGCAGATGTATGGGGAGAAAGCAGAAGATTGGCGTGAGGTAATGATGCCAGTTTGAAAACCAGTGCAAGTACAATGGACTGAATGGCCTCTCCTGTACTGTAATAGCTCTGTGATGTCTCAGCCACAGAAGATGTTTATTTTTAAATTGTCACTTTGCTTTTCTGCATTTCTGGAGAGAATCATTGCTCAGATCTCCCACTGCCTTTGTGTCATCATTAGCTGTCTAAACTTGGAAGTCACTACACCGCACTCTTTGTACCAGATGCTGCTAAAATCCACTTTTTGATCAAGTTTGTGGTCTCTTGTCCCTTCTTTAACTCTGTGCCACTTTTCTGCCTGATTGATGCACCTCAAGGTGTTCTGCTGTTACATTGTTATAAAAACGCAAGCAGCTGGGGTGAAGACAATGCCTTGGGGATTATGAGAAGGTGCAGGGGAAGAATCAAGACGTGGTGCTAACTTATTTGCTGAACTGTTTTGGAGAGTGATTGATTGCCATTGGCTGTTGATTAGTAGTTGATTTTTGTTTTTTAATTAATTGATCTGCCTTTTTTAGCAGGACATACCTGGGCGACTTTTCACGATATCAAATATATGTCAGTGTTGTAACTGTGCCCTGGAACAGCTTGGCTAGGGGTGTGGCAAATTCTGGTGCACAGGCCTTTAGTACTGTTGCCAGAAGGTCGTCAGGGCCCTAGTCTTTGCAGTATCTAGTGCCTCCAATGATTTCTTGATTTCACGTGGAGTGTATTGAATTGGCTCTAGACCGACATCTGTGATGCTGGGGATCTTTGGAGAAAGAAGAGATAGATCATCCAATTGGCACTTCTGTCTGTAGATTGTTGCGAAATACTTCAGTCTTATCTTCTGTACTTATAGAAGTATAGTACATCTTCTACACGATGGCTCCTCCATCGTTGAGAATGAGATTATTTAGTGTAACCTCCTCCTGTTCTTTGTTTAATTGTCCATTCATAATCTATGACACGAAGGTTGGTAGAGTTGTGGACAGCATGGAGGGCTGTTGTAGGTTGCAACGGAACATTGACAGGATGCAGAGCGGGGCAAAGAAGTGGCAGATGGGGTACAACCCAAAAAAGTGTGAAGCGATTCATTTTGGAAGGTCAAATTTGAATGCAGAATACAGGATTAATGGCAGGATTCTTAGCAGTGTGAAGGAACAACGTCCATAGATCCCTCAAAGTTGCTACCCAAGTCGATAGGATTGTAAAGAAGGTGTATGGTGTGTTGGCTTTTGTTGGCAGAGGAATTGAGTTTATGCTGCAGCTCTGTAAAACTCTGGTTAGACCACACTTGGAATATTGTGCTCAGTTCTGGCCACTTCATTATAGGAAAGATGTGAAAGCTTTAGAGCGGGTGGAGAGGAGATTTACCAGGATGCTGCCTGGACTGGAGGGCAGGTCTTCTGAGGAAAGATTGAGGGAGCCAGGGCTTTTGTTCATTGGAGCAAAGAAGGATGAGGGGTGACTTGATAGAGGTGTAGAAGATGATGAGAGGCATAGCTAGATTGGATAGCCAGAGACTTGTTCCCGGGGCAGAAATTACTATTACGAGGGGGCATAATTTTAACGTGATTGGAGGAAGGTATAGGGGAAGATATCAGAGGTAGGTTCTTCACACAGCGGGTGTTGGGCGTGTGGAATGCGATGCCGGCAGTGGTAGTGGAGTCAGATACTTTAGTGACTTCTAAGTGACTCTTAGGCACTTGGAGGATAGTATATTGTAGGGTATGCAGGGTAAATTGATCTTAGTAGGATAATAGGTCGGCACAACAACATGGGCCAAAGGGCCTGTACAGTTCTATGTTCTATGATCTAAGATTACAGAGAGTAGATCTGATCCATTGGCTGTGGGATCTTAGCTCTGTCTAATATGGTATCAGTAGGTATTGACGTTCACAATAGGAAACAGGAGTATAGTGACTAAAATTAAAAAAAAAGTACTGCAGGTGCTGGAAATCCAAAAAGCAACATAGAGCTCGAGAAACTCAGCACTTTTGATTTGTATCCATGCAGAGAGAAACAGAGTTAGTGTTTGAGTCTGATATGACTTCTTCAGAATGGTTAGAATCAGTTTCCCTCTCTCTCTGGAGATGCTGCCAGACCTGCTGAATGTCTTTTTTCAAATCCGTTTGTGGGTGCTGCTGGCTGCCAGCAATTATTACCTTGTCCCTAGTTGGCCTTGAGAAGGTGGTGGTAAGCTGTGACCTTGAATTGTTGCAGTCCGCATGCTGTGGGTTGACCCACAATGCTGTTTGCGCAAGAATTCCAGGATTTTGAAGCATGAAAAGTGATCCGACAGCAATTATATTTCCAAGTTCTGAAGCACTTTCTGTGGTCATAACCAGAGTGTTGAAGTTGTATTGCTCAGAAATCCAAAGATCTAGGACCAGAATTTCGGTTGCTCACGGCAATGAGCCCGAGTGCAGGGTATGCTTTGTAAATAGCACCCCCTAGATGTGGTGGCTGGGGTATTCAAACTGAGCTGCCGATGCCATGACACAGAGATGACGCCACTTGAGTGGATTTAGTCTACTGACTTTTCATTGAACAGTGCCTACTTTTCTGCACTGCCAAGTTGCTAACCCCCGTCCTTCCAGTATCTCTGAGCCTCGAGGCAACTGCATGTCACCCAGTTTTAGTGCACCATCCAGCTTTATTAGACAGTAGATCCAGTTCCTGAGTCTATGCAGTGCCTGGCACTACTAAAGGGGCACCTGAGCTTCCTCCAGTCCAATTAGGGGTTTTGCACATTAAAATACCATAATAGTAGCTCCGTAGATGAAGTGCAGATTTCAGGCCCAGAAATCTTCCTCACTGCAAATTGAAGGCTCAGGCTGTAGTCTAATAATTTGGATGTGGTGAATTCAATACCAAACCGTCACCACCAACACCACCCACCCCATCCCAGCCCCACTGCGCCAACCACCACCCCTATGCACTTAATACGTTAGAATTTGAATTCCAGAAATAAACCTGAAAATAGAGAACTGACATCAATACAGTTCTTGATGGTCACTAAAAGTATTCTGATGAAGGGTCTAGGCCCGAAATGTCAAGCTTTCCTGCTCCTATGATGCTGCTTGGCCTGCTGTGTTCATCCAGCCCCACGCCTTGTTAACCAGGTCATTAATGCCCTTTTTAAGGAAGAAAATCTTCCCCGCCCCACACCAGACCCTACCGTAGCCTAGATGTGATTCCAGTGGTACCTGTCATGACTAACTCTCAACTTCTTATTCTGGCTCCGTTTAATTCCATTGTAAAGACTAGATCATTTTACTTCCTTTTAGTTTTTGGATAGTGGACCAAAATGGGGGCAGAATACTAGTTTAAACAAAGGAAACTGTGGGAGGAGATGTTGCCGTGTTAAAACTGGTTCCTGAAACTCACTTTGAGTTATATTTGCCCTTTTTCAATTAGAAGATTGGTAGAATCAGCAGCGTTGTGGTTGTGTGTTCTGGGCAGTTTAGCCAGAGACGGTTTGGTGAACAAAAACAAAATTGCCGGAAAAGCTCAGCAGGTCTGGCAGCATCTGTGAAGGAAAAAACAGCGTTAACGTTTCGGGTCTGATGACTCTTCCTCAGAACTGGTGAATAGCTTGGTGAATAGCTTTTTCAACCAAGACCTTTTTGTGTGAGGCAGGGGTGTTCGGCACAGCAAGGGCTCTCTGGCTATTTTGTGTGAACACTGCAGTAGCAGAAAGCCTCCAGACTCATAAAGACATTATCCTGTCTCACATTGTAGAGAACTAAAACAAGACAGAATTAGAAGATAGCTAGCTATTCTTACTTACCATTTGTCTGTAAGCTGATGCCTCTAATGAGTGATTGAGAGACTAATCAATTTGTGTGCCAGTTGCCCTGTGTTATCAGTAAACAACTGGGAGGACTTGGAAAGAAGTTTGGAGATCTGAAGGACTTGGGGGGGCAGGGGTGGGGGCGGAGGTGGGACAAAGCAAAAAGGACACCTCAACTAATCCTGTGGGTGGTGCTGTTAACTGTTTCCTAATACATTTTTCCACCCATAACATCTATTTTGTTTGTCCCTGTCTGCATGTGTATAGATGCGATTTATAAAGGGGTGATATTTAAGTTCAAGATTTAAGTTGATGTTTTGTGTTGTGTTTGTTGGAGGTTAGAACTGATTTATCTGTAGTAAACTGTTGTTTCCTGTCAAGTGCAGAAACATGATCAGTTTTTTTTTTGTTGAGCTGAGTTAATCAAACAGGAGAATTCTGGACTTTGAGTCAGTTGATTACATCTTTAACTTTTGTGATGATCCTGGGAATGGTGGGCCTGGAGTGTCAGTGCATTTTCCCAAGTGGGTCACGACACCGTTACATCAAAACTATGACCAGTGGTTACATCTTCTCAAAGCGTTTCTGGTTTCTTCTGCTAGATTCAGGCAAACAGCTAATGACCAAGGAGTTGTGCAACAGTCAAAGGGAATGACTGCTAGGATGTGTATAACATCATAGAAAGGATTCTAACCAGCCAAAGCAACATTTCAAAGTCAAACAATGACTCCAGTAGATGCAAAACAGTAAGTGAATGACGTCAGGGAGGAGACACACACTACATCCCAATCATGATGTCTTTCTCCAATGTTTCAGGAGATTGCACTCCTGAGTTGGGCATCTGTCTGCATTTCCTAACCTGCCCTCTAAGGAGGTGCCAAATTTTGAAGTCCACTTTCATCAAGATATCTCAAACACCTCAGTTAATGGCTTTCTTTTTATTTAAAGCAGTTTTTTTTTCATTCGTAGAATGTGGGCATCATTGGCTGAGCCAGTGTTTACACTTCTCTCAAACTGCCCTTTGAGAAGGTAATGCTAAGCTGCCTTCTTGAACCCCAGCAGTCCATGTGCTGTAAGTAGACCGACTGTACCGTTACAGAGGGAGTTCCAGGATTTTGAACGAGCAACTTTGAAGGAAAGGCAGTACATTTCCAAGTCCAGATAGTCAGTGACTTGGAGGGGATGGTACACACTGCTGCCCATGCGCATTGGTGATGACGGAGCCAAGGTTGAAAATAATGGATGGAGTGCCAATCAAACTCTGTTGCTGTGATAACAAAAGCAGAAGTTGCTGGAAAAGCTCAACAGGTCTGGCAGCATCTGTGAGTAACAAAATCAGAGTTTGCATTTCAGGTCAGGTGACCCTTCCTCAGAACTGATGGTAGCTGGGGAAATGTCGGCTTATATGCAGAAAATAGGGAGGGGAATGGGGTGGGGAGTAAATGATAGGATAGAGCCCAAAGAGAGAGAAGAGCAGTTGGATCGACAAAGGAGTTGATAACGATCTGACTGGGAAGGTGAATAGTTGTTACTGGGGACAATTAGTGACTAACAAATAGGTAGTGTATAATGGCAGGCTATGTGATAACAAGGAGTGGTTGTAGGGTAGGGAGCTAAGACATGGGAGAGTTTAGGGCCTAAAATTATTGAACTCGACATTGAGTCCGGAGAGCTGCAGGGTCCCCAAGCCGAAAATGAAGTGTTATTCTTTCAGCTTGCATTGAGCTTCGCTCGAACACTGCAGCAAGCCAGAGACAGATGTTGACCAGGAAACAGGATGGTGCATTTAAAGTGGCAGGCAACAGATAGCTCAGGGTCTTTTCTGCAAGCAGAACGTAGATGTTCTGCGAAGCAGTCACCCAGTCTACGCTTCATTTCCCCAAAATAGAGGAGACCACATTGTGTGCAGCGAATGCAGTAGACTAGATTCTGGGAAGTGCAGGTAAAGTGTTGCTTCATCTGGAAGGTATGTTTGGGCCCTTGAATAATGTGGAGGGAGGAGGTAAATGGGCAGGTGTTGCACCTTGGCCAGTTGCAGGGGAAGGTGCCATAGGGCTGTGGTTGTGGTGGGTGGGGTGGAGAGGGAGGTGTTGGGGTTGAAGGAAGAGTAGGCCAGGGTGTCCCGGAGGTCTGTTGCTGTGATGTTCTGGCATGTGTGGTCAAGTCACTAAACTTTCTGTCCAAAGTCTTCGAGACACAGCTTGTTGCAGGGGGTGGTGGGGGAATGAAATCTTGATCTTCTTTGAATCAGTTCTTCAAAAAAACAAATAGGTCTGGCTATAACTCAACAGGGATGTTTACTTTACAGAAATAGGAGAGTCCATCCAACTGACCCAAATTCAAGACCGCCTCAGCAGAGTCTACAATAAAGGAAACTGTTATCACCAGTCATGTGATTTCTAGGAAACCTTTGTTTTTGAAAAAAGATCCCTGATGTTCACAGTGATCTTCCAATGATCTCTGAAAAAACCAGTCCCAGTGTTTCGATCAAACTGGAAATTAATCCATTTACCACAATTTTTTAAAAACTCAAATCTTCCACAATATTCAACATGAAGCATCTTTGTAACAGTAGCAAGAAGGTTTATTGCACATTAGAAATAACTCCAACTACATTTGGTCATGCATAATGATTAGGACATTGTGGAGCTCATATAGATACACCTTCTACTTGCTAGAGTAGTGCTTTCATCTTCATCCACAGATGGTGTGACATCAGAATTGGTGGAGCCAATATATCATGAAAGTCAACTCCATAATACAGCAGTAGTGTCACTGAATGTCAAGGGATGATGGCTGAATTCACTCCTATTGGGGATGGTCATTACCTGGCATTTTTCACTTATCAGCCCATATTTGATTATTGTCCAGGTCTTGCTGCATTCAGACATGGACTGATTTGATTTGATTTATTGTTATCATATGTACCTAAGTACGGTGAAAAATTTTGTGTGCCGTACAGGCAGATCATAAAATACAAGGATAAACAAATCATATGGTGATTGATCAGAGTGAGGCTACACAGGAGGTCGACAAAAGGAAAATCAACATTAGATTTGAGATTAGAAGTCCATTCAGCAGTCTAATTGCAGTAAGAAGAAGCTGTTCTTGAACCTCTTCGTGCTGTGTTTTAAGCTTTTGTACCTTTTGCCTGATCAAAGTGGTTGGAAGAGATGGTAACTGGGATGAGTGGGATCTTCGATGTTGGCTACTTTTCCTCGGCAACAAGAAGTGCAAATGGAGTCAATAGATGGGAGGTTGGCTTGTGTGATGGCCTGGGCTGTGTCCTGGGCAGAGCAGCTACCGTACCAAGACATGATGCATCCAGATAGAGTGCTTTCTATGGTGTATCTGTAAAAGACTGCTTCTGTATCTGGGTATGGGCTGATATTTATTATCCATCCAGAAATTTCCTAAGCAGGTAGTAATAGGTATCTCCTCCAGGAGCTGAGATAACAAGGTGTGGGGCTGGATGAACACAGCGGGCCAAGCAGCA
>JAHRHZ010000017.1:32400847-32460879 GCA_024137785.1 Ginglymostoma cirratum | reverse complement strand
TGCTGCTTGGCCCGCTGTGTTCATCCAGCCCCACACCTTGTTATCTCGGATTCTCCAGCATCTGCAGTACCTTTTATCTCCTCCAGAAGCTGGACTGATTCTCTTATATTGATGAATGTACAGAATAGGAGCAGGCATAAGTTTTTGGTGTTTGTAAGAATATTGCAGGGATCGAGAGAATAGTGTGAATGCGAATCATTTTCCTGTGTTGTAAGGAAATCCCTCCAACCATTTTGTCCAGTATGATAAAATTCACTTTTTTCCTTTTTGACTAACGAGCATTTTATCCTTTAATTCTGGGATCTGACTCTCCAGTATTAACATCGAGCTGGGATTGTAACACTGTGCTTGCACTCCTGTTGTACATTTACTTAATGTTATCTCTCCTAATTTTGTCACGGTTTAAAGTTTTCGCACCAGTGAAGTGAACTGAACAGGCCTGTGGTTGATGAATTTATCCTTGTATAATTTGCCAATAAGGAGTGATATTTTATCATTCTCCAGTTCTCTGTCAGCACCCCTGCATCTAAGGAGGATTGGAAGACTTTTTGAGATGTCAGACTACATTTGTTGCACAACCCTAACTGGCTTAGAAAAGGTGGTGCCGACTGCAGTCCATGTGATTAAACACGCAGAAAGTTATTTTCTTGGCTTGTAGAGAGCTGTACTTTTGAATCAAAGCATTTATTTGACCAGCTACCTCCTAAGATTTTCAGTCTGAGTGAGAACCGGTTGATGAAGTGATAAGTTCTAGAACAACAAACACAAACTCAACATTATTTGCAGTGAAATTAAAATAAAATCATTTGCATTTCATAAAATCCCTACAATGCAGAGAGACCATTTGGCCCATTGAGTCTGCAATGACCTTTTTAAAGAGCATCCCACCCTATCCCTGTAATTACCATGGCTAACCCTCCTAGCCTGCACATCTCTGCACACTGTGGGCATTTGGAATGACCAGTCCACCCAACCTGCACATCACTTGGATTGTGGAAGGAAACCAGAGCACTTGGCAGAAACACAGGCACAGGCAGAATATGCAAACTCCTCACAATCACATAGGGCTGGAACTGGACCCAGGTCCCTGGTGCTGTGAGGCCGCAGTGCTAACCATTGTGCCACCTTGCTGCCCTATATGGTGCATTTATATAATGCACTTCAGGTTGAATATAGTAGTTAGGAAATAACAGTTGCTGCTTGTAAAAGAAACAAGAATGAATGGGCATTGATTTCGAGTGAATTGCAAAATGTGCAACTGTGATGTAAGAGAAAACATTTTCACACAGTAAGTAGTTAGGGTATGGACTGCACTGTTGGAAGTGTGATGGAGGCAGGTTTAATTTGGACATTCATGAGGCCATTGGATAGAATTATTTGGATAGAAATAATGTGAATAGGTAAGGAGAAATGGGAGGAGATTGGCACTAGGTAATAATGTACATTTGAAGAACTGGCGCAAGTATGATGGGCCAAATGGCCTCCTTTAGCACAGTAACGCTTCTGTGATCCTGTGATTTCATAATCTCATCCCAAATGACAGTTTTAAAGTAACTTGTTAATACATAATTTGAGTATTTAATGAGGAGAAACTCACTGTTTGTTGATGTTTTTGTGTTGTACTCACCAGGATAACTGTCAAGAATATCAATTGAAGAGGAAAAGTAACCTGCTGCATGGGAGGAGAGCAGTGATTGGTTGCCAGGTGAACTCATGTGGAGGCATTGCCATGCAGAATATACTCATTAATGCTGACTGACAGTTAACTGCCAGCTTTGTTTAATTTTTTTAAACTGGGCAGATTGACTCTGCTCAAGGTTTTATCCAAAGAGTTGAGCCGTTGAACCGCTGTCACCTATTTTGTTGAGTTAAAACAGGTGCAGTGCATGTACGTGTTTGTTCTGTCAATGAACAGTAGGTATTCATAGAGCTCCCTTCCCCCTCCCCCATTTCTGAAGTCCCAACCCACAATGTCTACTTTCCTGCTCCTCTGCTGCTGCCTGACCTGCTGTGCTTCTCCAGCTCCACACTGTGTTACCTCTGACTCCAGCATCAGCAGTTCTTACTATCTCTGAGTGAGGTATTCATATATGTAGCTTCCAATATACGTGACTGCACCACACAGCAGTGACAGCTGACATGTCGATGCCCCTACCAATGAAAGTCCACTTGTCAAGCAATCAGCATTCTCCTCTCATGCAGTATGAATATTATTATGTCAGTGTTTCTTCCAAATTGTCGTGATGAGTGCAAGATGAAAAGCTTTGACAAAATGTGTCTTTTCTCTCCAGCAATATATTTTGAAGTTTCATCCACGTTTGAGCTCTCTCTGGAATTTTCTCTCTCTTTTTCCCATGCACAGATTGTTGAGTGTTTTCAGGGTCTGGCTATTTTCACTCTCTGCTGCTCTTGGTGTTTATAGTTTTTATTTGTCAACTCTGTACCTCAACCAATCAAGGATCTGTTGGTAGGCAGAATATCCTTAACTTGAGAAATGTATTGGTGCCATTCAGTCTCTGCTACCCTCGTTTTGTTCTCAAAAGCAATACTGTATTGCACAGTTCTGCAACATGGAACACTTGCTTTCCTGGTTCTCAGTTATAGCTGTCCAACTTTTGTCTGTTTATGGTTTTTAAAAATTCAAAAATATGTAGTCTCTTACAAGATGAGAAAGGAAAGATGCTGGGATGGAAAGGTCTCTCACTGTTTTGTTTTTATCCAGGATCTCTAGTACCATATTGTTGTTCTGTCAACAGTGGGGATATTTAACCCGGTGGTGCATCATGCTCTCTCAGCCCCAGGTTTTCACAGGTCCATTTTAACGTGATCATGCTGTGGAATCGTTGATAAAGCTAAAATGAGTGAGGGCTGCTGAGATTGTGACCCAGTTTCAGGTTCCACTTGTTCCAGGGATGTATTGAAATGTCATTGACCATGTTGATTTTAAAAAAGTCTGAACTGTCGTGGGCTCTTATACAATGGTAATGTTTCTAATCTGAGCTAGAAGGCCAGGGTTCAGGTCCCACCTGCTCCAGGGGTGTATCATGGTGTATGTTTGAACAGGCTGATCAGAAAATATCTATTATATATATTTAGTGTGTTGTTTTCCAACCAGTTTTGACCTGCTGCCATACATCTCCATGGCCATCACATTCAGAAATGGAACTTGAAACATTCCAATTCAGAGATAGGGAAATTACCACTGTGTGGCACAGCACCCTTTCATATAGTGATTATTAGTGGCTGAGGTTGTCAACTCAGCCTGACCCAGAGGCAGACTCTGGAACCTTTTTTGTGCTTTTCTCCACTCGTCACTTAATAAATTTGAGCCATAATTCAGGTGACTGATCTGTTGTGACTATGACCATGTCAATTCTGAGGCTAATGACTGGCTCCTGTTGAAAGTGCTAAATCAGATACAACTCTTGGTTCAATTGGATCTGAACGCATTATGTTGCTTTGTGCCACTGTAGCTTCTAGCAGCCTGAACGTTCAGTGTATCCTGTGCATCTATTTGCTTTAAAACAAATTCTACCTTCATTGAAGCTGAGGATATTCTTGTGAAAAGTGTTCTGAGTGGAGGAGAAGGAGTACGATGGAAAACTTGACTTAATTGACTGCCACACTAGGCTGATTGTTCAGCACACACACACTGGAATTGCAAAGTATCATAAATCAGCTGTACCCTTTCCATGAGTTCTGTGTGTATGTATAGAATTCCAGGCCCAGACAATGCAAAAACAAATCGGCGCTTGTGTTTCGACTCCTGTGGGCTAACTTTTTCCTTGAAGCAATTACAATATCAGTCTTGTAATAAGTGCAAAGGATCTGCATGTTGCAAACACCCCCACCAGCCACCCACCCTGAGTCAAGGCTGTGTCAAACATAAGACAAAGGACTGGAGCAGCCTGTTTGGTTTTTCTAAGCTGCTCCACAAATTAACACAATCGGAGCTGATGTGTTCGAGGGTATGGGGTAATTGAAGTTGAGGCCACTTGGGACTGAATTGACGAAACATTTGTTCGCTCTGATGGTGGTCAACCTGTGGAATTTTCTGACTGAGTCTGTGGAGACCTTGTCATTGTGTATATTCAAATAAGAGATTGCTGCCTTTTTTAGATATTAAAGGCACCATGAAGCATGGAGAGTTTCAGGTAGAGCATCCTGTCAAATAATGAAACAGGCTTGAAGGGCCTAATCTTGCTCCCAGTTTCTACAGCTGCTGGTGAGCAACAGAGGATTTATTGATCATATTTAGGATAAACACTCATGGACCAATTCAATTGAATGCTTTTTTAAAAAATCAGCTTGTTCAGAGATGTTTTGACACACCTTTGGAGCAGGTGGGGCTTGAACCCAGGCCTCTGGCTCACATATAGCAACACTACCACAGTGTGCCACAAGAGCCCTCAAGTGGCTGGCTCGTGTATTGTAACTTCCACATGGAATTGTTGTCTTCAGGCCTTGTGGCTACATCAGCAAACCATCCTATGTTTAGTGATAATGAGGTGCAGTCGCACTTTATAGTTAGCTGCAATGTTAGCTGACAGATCCATATATGGCTATGTGCAAACACATAACATCCTCCTCCAAACCCTTTCCAGTAAATTCCACGAGTAAATTGCTACTCTTTCCATCTCTGGTGAAATGTAATCATCCGAGCATGTAAAGTGATTGCCATCACTGTCCCTTTTCGAAACCTAGTTGAAGAACCTTCCAAAATGCCTTTGAGACTGAAACTTATTACTAGCTGGACACCATGATGATGATCAGCTGTCCCAAAGGAGGTCCATCATTTGCATTATTTTGCTTTTGTGAGGCAGAATCAGAAATATTTCAGTATTTCTCTTTCTTGAGAAATAAGTTGAAAGTCCACAATCTCCTGGGTGTATAATGGTTCCTTTCAAACATCACCGAGGTTAGGCAGAAAAATAGAGCCAAGTGATTTGAAAATGAATCAAAGGCCTCTAGCTATTTTCTCTCAAACTGACATTTTTTGGCAGGGGATCACTGCCCTGGTGCCAGACCGTTATCCCTGGAACTCACAAAGTGTGGTCTGGCATCGAACACATGTTCAGGGTTAGGTCTTTGATGCATTTCTCTGAGGTTTAATTCATTACTGCCTCGGAAGTGGGTAAACTGAGGTGGACTGAAAACAGCAATTGTTCATTTGGCACAAAAACTCTGAGCTATGTAGAGGAAAGTGTTTGACCAGTGAATGGAATGACTGAGATGCTGTTTGTTGATTCTTGTTCCTGTAGAGGAAGCTGGTATTCCTACGTTACGGTGAGTACATTAAAACATCAATGTGAACAGCAATGGAACCTGTGCCTGGCTTTATTTTCAATAGTTCCATTCATCAGCAACTTTAGGATTTCGGTTCTCAGGCTGGAACCTGCTGTGGTCGCCACACTGCAGATGCTCTAACGTCTCGTCCATGCGCGCTTTTCTGATGTGATGTTGGCCAAAAATAGCGCAAGGACATTTTTTTTTCTTGTGCTACCTAATGCGTAAGTGCCTCTATGTCAAGAATCTAAAGTATGTGGGAGAAACTGTGATGTGCGGTGCCAACTTTTAGAACTCTGCATACTTTTTTGAGATGCTGGAATTTTAGGTAGAACCTGTGTTATTATTAATGTGTAATCCGGAATGTGGACAAATGTATTTCAATGTGCTGCTGTTCAGCACAGCGGATCCCTCTGATCCGCCTTGATCTGTATTGTTCAATCCAGCCCTCGCTAGGGCATTGTTTCCTAAACCTTTTTCCAACACTGATGCTTGGAAACTATCATGACCTCTAAGTGAGAACTCTGGGAGAGAGGGCCTGTTGGAAAAGGGGCACAGCTGTGATTTGGTCTAAACACCATGGCAGCCATTACCGCCTTGTATTTTGTGACCACAAGATCTAGACTTTTATGACCCGAAAATTTAGCTCACCATCCCATTTGGATCCTAACCCTGAAGATGGCTGAGGCTGAGCTTCCAATATGGGGCCATTTCCTTTAGATCTGGGAAAGATATATCAAAACATATCATGAGAGACTAGGAGGTGTAGTGGGGCAAAAGATTTGGATGTTTGTGTATTCGTACCATTGGAAGCTAGGACTATTATTGAAACCAACCAGAAAGCTGTCAGGTGACTCTACCTTGAGCAGACTGGAGGCCAAAAATGAGGCAGTGATGCATCCATTGTTCAGAGTCTTGGTCAGACCCCACCTGCAGTAACTGTGTTCCTGTTGGGCACATCTATCTTAGGAAGGAGAGGTCAGCAATGTTCTGTCTGAAGTGTTCAGTCACATGACTGCTCAGTGTCCCCACACACTGATTTTAGCTTATGGACTCATTGACTTCTGGCTCTGGAAGCCACCCAGTCCCCGCACAGGACTTTGGAAGTCTGCAAAGCAGCAAGAAAAATTAAAGAACATGGGCTATGATGATTGCTCAGAATGATACCAGTGTTTATAGGGTTAAATTCTGAGAACATGTGTGAACTCAGTTCCCTTGAGTCTCGAATATTTGAGAGATGATCAAATCAAGGTGTTTTAAAATAATAAAGGAATTCAAAAGTGTCGGGAAGGAAATTTCTTGTGGTCAGGGAATCCAGAACAAGGCAGCAGCACTTTCAAATTTATAGCCTTGTTGTTCATGAGTACGATCATGCAAAACTACTTCACGCAGAGGGGAAATCTGGATGTTTTCCCCTTCCTCTAAAGACTGTGGATGCTGGGGCAGGGGGGAGGAAATTGATTGGTACTTTCAATACCGAGATTAGATTTTGCTGAGTGAAGTGTATCCATTGAGATTGAGATTGAGATTAAATAGGGTACAGATTATTATGGACAGGAGGTCAAACTCCTCTGATAATCAAAACCAAAACACCCAGAGAAGCTCACCTCACCTCGCAATCTGTTAAAGGAAATGTGAAAAGCGATGTAACCTCCTCTTACCTCCCAATCTGCTATAAAGGAAAGGTGAAATAAAGTGAACTCCTGATAGTCATTCTACAATCAGCGAGTAACAATTTATGTATCTAATGCTAAAAGTGATCAAATTAACAGGACTACTAATAAATCAAACAATTCTCCCCTAACTACTAACTACTCCTGAATAAAACAAAATTCTAATGGTATGCTGTAGCAACAAATACAAGTGCCATTTATATAAGCCAAAGTAATAGGAAAATTAAATTAAATCTCTCAAAACCACAGTCAGGATGAGTCTTCCAGAATATTCTGTGCCTTTTCCGCTATTCTTCAATCAGGAATTCTTTCTTCGTCAAATCCTTGTGACAGGAATGTTAGTCCAGAGTGCCGTAGTAGTTTTTTTAGACTGCTTAATCAGAGATTTTACTCTTCCGATGGCAGTTCCCTCTCACACTGATTTTCAAAAACCCTCTTGTTATACCCTTTGACCTGTCAAGTTTTTTTATTATAGGATAGGTCCTAGGTTATCAATTCTAAGTGTTTGGTTTATATTTAACGGACTGATAGTCAAGCTGGTTGCCTTAATATCAAAACAAGCCTAGGTTGCCAACCACACGGCCTATTGATACACATGTTTCAATTTCAGAGTTGTCTATGCATCTGCAGCTGCTTCCAGACTTTTGTTTTAAATCTCCAAGCTTAGAAAAGCACATCATCTCTTAAAGGAACCACACATTTTTTCCCTCCACCCCACCCCCATCAAACAAATTTTAACATCCTGCTTCCAATTCGCAAGTTCTCTACCGAACTTTGCAACAAAATCAATCATGATTTAATTGTGGGCTGGATACCCTCCTAATTTTCTGTCTGTTTCTGGTCTGAGCCTTCACGTTGTGCCAGTCCCAGTGCTTTGTTGATTGTTATGCTGTAAACATCGATGTGCTAAGCACAGTTTTTTGGGCTGAATATATCACACTGCCATGAATTAAGCACAAGAGATTTAGGCAGCTCCTGAATTGGCAGAGGCATTGTAAATGATCCAACATTTTCAGTTCAGGTCTGTTTGCTGCTTTGCTGAATAAATACAGGCCTGAGCTAGGCGTTTACGTGGCTGCATTAGGAGTTGTTGAGAATGCTGCGGATACCACCCTGCAGTTAATTTTCTAGTAGTGTAATATATTGGCTTAAAGCTGCTCTTGTGGGCATCGTTTTAATTCAGCATGTATTTTACTGGACTTGCCATGTGAATACAGTAGCTACAGGAACAGGTCAGATGCGATGAGTCGAGCAGGGAGTAACCCACCTCCTGAATCCCCACAGCCTGTCTACCATCTACAAGGTACAAGTTGGGCGGGTATTCCATTACACCCTTACTTGCCTGGCTGGGTGCAGCTCCAACAGCACTCAGGCTTGACATCGTCCCAGGACAAAGCAGCCTACTTGATTGGCTCCACATCCACAAATATCCATTCTATCCATAACTGAGACACAGTAGCAGCTGTGTGTGCCATCTACAAGATACACTGCAGAAATTCACCAAGGCTCCTGAGACAGCTTCTTCCAAACCCACAACCACATCCCTCCTTCTAAAAGAATAAGGGCAGCTGATAAATAGGAATACTATCACCTGCAACTACCCCTCCTGCAAGTTACTCGCCATCCTGACTTTGAAATATATCGCTGTTCCTTCAGTGTCCCTGAGCCAAAATCCTGGAATTCCCTCCCTAAGGCCACAGCAAATGGACTGTAGCCGTTCAAGAAGACAACTCACTACCACTTTCCAAAGGGCAAGTAAGGATGTGCAAGAAATGCTGGTCCAGTCAAGAATGCTCTCATCCCATTAATGAATAAAATGAGTGATGCTGTCAGGAGTTCTCAACTCCTGGTTAGGGCCACCAATTGAGGTTGTGCGCATGCGCATGCACACAGCCCTTCAGGGATCTGAGACAGAGTTGACTGGACAGGATTGCAAGATCTAGAAGTTTTTAGCCTCTGGGCAGCTCGTAGATGGTGGAGTTTGACATAGTCATTTCACACTTGGAATAGGAACAGGAGCATGTTTCTTCATGACTGAGCAGCCCTCTTCAGGATCCATTCTGTTCACCCTCCCCATACAGGGAAGGGGCTAGAAAAGGTGCCCTAAAAATAATCTGTTCCATCACCAACCCAGCTGGAAATCTGCATCCAGTGGGCTCATCTACCTGCGGTCTGAAAACCAAGGTCAAGCTCAATCCAAGAACCTGGAATATATGAACGCTCATGGACAATGAACAAAACAAGCGTCTGGAATGAAGAGTTGTCCTTTGTTGCCTGTGAATTCAGGCACTTCAGTAGTGGTATTGCTGTCCTGCAGGAGACTCAGAGCAGGTGAAAGACAACTGAGGAAAGTACCTGGTGGTTACATCTCCTTCTGGGGAGGAAAACCCAAGGATCAACCCAGAACATGTGGAGATAAAAGGTACTGCGGATGCTGGAGAATCCGAGATAACAAGCGTGGGGCTGGATGAACACAGCAGGTCAAGCAGCATCATAGGAGCAGGAAAACTTGACGTTTCGGGCCTAGACCCTTCATCAGAAATGGGGCAGGGGAAGAGGGTTCTGAAATAAATAGGGAGAGAGGGGGAGGCGGATAGAAGATGGATAGAGGAGACGATAGGTGGAGAGGAGGCAGACAAGTCGAAGAGGCGGGGATGGAGCCAGTAAAGGTGAGTGTAGGTAGGGGGGTAGGGAGGAGATAGGTCAGTCCAGGGAGGGCGGACAGGTCAAGGGGGCGAGATGATGTTAGTAGATAGGAGATGGGGGTGGGGCTTGAGGTGGGAGGAGGGGATAGGTGAGAGGTAAAACAGATTATGGAGGTGGAGATGAGCTGGGCTGGTTTTGGGATGCGGTTGGGGGAGGGGAGATTTTGAAGCTTGTGAAATCCACATTATTTCAGAACCCTCTTCCCCTCCCCCGTTTCTGATGAAGGGTCTAGGCCCGAAACGTCAAGTTTTACTGCTTCTATGATGCGGCTTGACCTGCTGTGTTCATCCATCCCCACGCTTGTTATCCCAGAGCATGTGGAATTGGATTCACTATAGTGAACAAACTTACTTACTAACCAGCTCTTGGAGCTCCCTGTTAGCATCAATGATTGCCTCATGACTCTCCATCTATAATTTGCCAAGAACCGGCAGGCAATGGCCATGAGTACTGTGTTCCAACCTTTGATGCTACAGATGAGTCCAAAGAAGGCTTCTACTCCACCTTGGACACTATACTCATCAACATCCCTAAGGAAGGTAAAATTAAAAAGCAAAAGAACTGCGGATGCTGTAAATCAGGAACAAAAACAAAGTTGCTGGAAAAGCTCAGCATGTCTGGCAGCAGCTGTGGAGGAGAAAACAGAGTTATCGTTTCGGGTCCAGTGACCCTTCCTCAGAACCCTCAGAGGTAAGCACTCGGAAGGTAAAATTATCCACTGTGCAGACTTCAACACCAGGATTTGAAATGATGTCCAACTCTGGAATGGAAGAAATCAATAATTTCAACTCCAATGGGATTTTCCTGCTCACCAAATGGTCATGACAGAACACAATTCTGCCAAAGAGACATGTTCAAGACTTCTTATCTGCTGGATAGACCACTGGCTCACCTACTCCTCAATGTCTATCAAGTATCACCCATGCAGCTAAAGATGAAGAAACAGTTCTGAATAAAATCCAATACTGAGCATCTTCAAGGGCCAAAAAGACCAGCAAACTTCCAACAGTGTCTTCAACAGACTTTCCAAAGAGTTAATTTTAATGGAGTGGAGGAAATCTGAAAAGAGCTGAAGCCTGCCATCATCTCTGTGAAGAAACCATTGTCTCTAAGACCAAGAAACACCAAGACTGGTTCGAGAATATCCACATCATGCGAGACCTCATACACAAGAAGAGGAAAGCTCTCTGAGCCTGGCAAAGCAACATCATCAGCGGGGCAAAGAGGAGAACTCCTCAAACTGCAAAGGTGGAGGTTACAAAGAAGAACGAGGGAAATCAAGAACCTACGGAGGAATTGCAGCTCTTTAGCTTTCTCAGTCCTGGCTGCAAGCACAGTACGCAGGGTTTTTTCAGTGCCACCACAGCAATGTGTGGACTCAACACCCTTGGCATCAAACTGGTGCAAAATAAGGATGGCACCCATTTCAAGAGACTGAGCAAACATTAGTCTCTGGACACATCACTTCAAAGAAGTTCTAAACTGTGATACAAGTGTTGACAACATGTGGTTAGGTGGACTGGGCATGGGGAAATGCAGGATTATGGGTCTGGGTGGGATGCTCTTCAGAGGGTTGGTACAGACTCAGTGGTCTGAATGGTCTCTTTCTGCACTGTAAGGATTCTATGATTCTATGGCATGATTGAGGGAATGCCCCTTCAAAAATGATCTTGGATTCTCACCTTGGCAGGAGTTGAAGCCTCCATTAGAGACATGTAGGACTGAATAATATTCCAGTGGAGATTTTCAAACCTGGAGGAGCACAACTTATCCATCATCTCCAACTGTTCCTGAAAATGTGAGAGAAAGAAGAAATCCCTGCCAATCTCAGATGCTGCCATTGGCCCCATCTTCAACAAAGGAGACAAAGTGGACTGTGGGAACTACCAAGGGATCTTCTTACTCTTCTTCACTTGAAAGATCATCACTGATATCCTTGCTAGGCACCTCCTCCCAGTCTTGGAGGAAATCCTTCCTGAACGTCAGTGTGGCTTCCAAATAAACCGTGGAACTATGGACATGTTTTCACTGCTCAGCAACTCGAAGAGAAATTCCAGGAACAGCAGCAATCCCTCTACATGACCTTCATCGACCTGACCAAGGCTTTTAACTCACTCAGTCAGGAAGTGCCATGGAAGACCCTGTCAAAGGCTAGCTGTCCATTGAAATTCATCAAAATTCTCTGTCTCCACCATGACAAGCTGTCAGTGACGGTACTCGCTGATGGTAATATGACAGAACATCTTCTGAGTTCAACAGGCATGTGCCATTGCCTCTACCCATTTCTCCACAATCATCGCCACCATCCTCCTTCTTGTCAAAAATAAGCTTTGCAGTGGACATTGTTTATAGAATGGACAGAAAATATTTCAGTCTCAATCAGGTAAAATCCAAGAAGAAAATAACACTACCTCGACTGTAGAACTTTAGTCTATGGATGACAGTGTTATCTCTGCTCTCTCTGAAGAGAATTTTCAAGCCTTGCTTAATGCCATGTCAGCAGAGTGGGTGACAGTCTTCCACTGCTTCATTTCTTAGGACAGTGCTCTGACTAATCAGAGTCCACCTGCCTGGGTTAAAATTTAAACAAATTAAACAAGGCAGTTTAACTGTGAATCATCATTTGGCTAGTGTATGCTACATGGCAGCATCTTCAGTAATCCAAATCCACCTGTGAACCAATCAGCACTCTCCTCTCATTCACTGTACGTTTTGGTTTCCCCTTGAATTGGCATTCCTGCAAATTGTCCTGAAGGGTGCAAAATGAAAATCTTTGACAAAATGTGTCTTTTCAGCAACACTCAAAATATTAATTGCTTAAACTTGGAAGCATGGAAAACTGATGAGGATTAGTGTAGAACTTCAAAACTACATTGACAAGTTAGTTGAGTAAGTGATGGTTAAAAATGATACAGAAAAGTGTGATGTGATGCAATTTTGATAGGAAGAACATAGAATATAAAATAAAGGGAACAACTGAAAAACTGGTGCAGGAGCAGAAGGCTCTGAGTGCATATATCTATATGTCATTGCAGGTGGCAGAACAGATGTAGAGAATATTCCTTGTAGCATGCAACATCTAGGCTTTATCAATAGGGGCAGTAAAGTCACTGTAGTCCTTCCATTATCATCGGGCTGATCCCTCAGAGAAAGACAACTGGTGGTGGTGGTTTAATCGAAAGGTCACTATACCTCAGGTGAAGGGGGAGGTTGAGAAGGAGAGTCCAACATGATAACCATAGCCAGTAAAGGAATTGAACCCACGCTATTGGCATCACTCTGTAATGCAAACCAGCCAATTGAGCAAACTAACCTGTATAGGGGCATATTTTATTTCAAAAATATATTCTATTCATAAATTTTTATCCCTACTTGCTAGAGTGGTTCGATTCTGTACACAGTCTTTTACACACAGAACAAACAAACCTTAGGCATTTCTTTCTTGTACAAGATTGCGTTTATATACATTTGGAGGCATTGGGATGGTCCAAGAACTGAACAGACTCCCATTTAACTTTTGGCTGAAAGACCTTGGACAGTGGTCTTTCCCCATCGCCTTGGCGGTAGCTGCCTCAAGCTTTAGTATGCCCCTTGGCATGTAGACCCGGACCTTGAATGGTGCCAATCTGCTACAGTCGGACGAGATCAACTCCTTGCTGTGGAAGACCAAGTTCCGGGCCGATCAAAGAGCGAAATTTACCGAGTTGATGGTCCTCTAGGCGCTGTCTATGTTTGTCTCCGTGTGCATCTTGGGGAACAGACCAGAGAGCACAGAGTCCTGCGTCACGGAATGGCTCAGGATAAACGTCAACAAAAACCATTGCACCTTTCTCCAGACTTCCTTTGCAAAGGCACATTTCACAACTGCTTCGAGGGTCATGTGCCATGGCGCAAAGAGTCTGGATATACAAAAAGGATCTCACAAGTAGTGCCCTTCTCAACACCAGCTAAGCGATGCCTTGTGTTTGGAAGGTTCTGGTGATGAGGCATTCTGTCAAATAACTTTACCAGTCTCCTCAGGATCCACCCTCTCCTTTTCCCTGAGGGTTTCGAGAACACTACGTGCTGACCACTTCCTGATGGACTTGTGGTCAAAGGTGTTTTCCATTGCAGATTTCTCCACAAAGGACAGGTGATACAGAATGGCCCAGTTAATTGGAACGTTCCATGCCAACAAGGACAGGCCCATCCTTCATAACACTGGGGACAGGGAGAACCTCAGTATGATCTGACACTTGGTGTTTGTGTACTGACGGTCTGTGCACAGCTTAAAGCACACAAAGGTGGCCATCAGGATGAGAGTGGCATTGGGTACGTTCCCCTACTCCACCTTGTACAGACCTTTTATACATGGTGTCCCTGGGGGCATGGGTCATCTTAACCTTCAGATGAAATAAAGGGTGACATGGGTGACTACACCAGTGCAGTTTGGGGATGTTTCACATACTGTAGAGTATCTCACACCTGATGACAAGGTTCTTAACCTACAGTGGAGAGGGAGTGGTACTCGCAGAAGCACAGCTGGCCTTATCTTGGTAATGCACTCGTCCCAAGTTTTTGTGCATGCCCTAGCCCCTCTGAACCATAATCCTAGCACCTTCAGGTAATCTGCCCTGATGGCAAAGGGATAAAGGATCGTTTGGCCCACTTCCCAAAGAACATGGCCTTGCTTTTGCCTCCATTTACCTTGGTTCCTGAGGCCAGTTTGAACTTGTTGCGAGTGCTCATTTAGTCTGTGCGCTGACAGTGGACCCAAGCAGAAGACGGTGATGCATGGAATAGTCAGCCCTCTCACGCTCGCATCCTTCCTGATGGACTCAGCAACAGGCTCATAACATGCACAAATGAGGCAGGAGAGAGTGGGCAGCCCTGCCTGACTCCATAGGGACATAGAACAGAAAAGCAAAGGAAGTTTTGATAAATTTTAACAAAACTCTGGTTCAGCCTCAACTTGAGCATTGTGTCTTGTTCCAAGCAACACACTCTTGGACAGATGTGAAGACATTGACTGCAGAAGGATTCCGGTAAATATTTCCACAGATGAGCAACTTCAGTAGATAGATTGAAGAAGTTAAGACCGTTTTCTGAGGAAAGGGGACGATTGGCAGGACATTTGATCATGGTTTACAAAGCCATAAGAGGTCTAGACAGAGTACATAGAGAGAAACCATTCCCATTGGTGGTAGAATTGAGAAGCAGAGGACACAGATTTAAAGTGATTGGTGCTATGAGACAGAAAGCAACTTGTTGTTATGATTTGGAATGCACTACTGGAATGTGCGCTGGAGGCAGATTAATTCAATGGAGGTTTTTAAAAAGGGGATTGAACCATGATCTGAAAAAGAAGAATTTGCAGGGTAACATAGAGCAGCTGGTGATTGGTACTTATTGAGGTCTCCTGCAGTGAGACAGCTCAGACAGGATGGGTCAGATACTAAACAGCCTCCTTCTGTATTGTAAACTTTGTACAGTTCTAGGAATCCAGATTGTGTTTGCTGACCTACATTGGCTGTCAGCCCAGCAGAACCTCAGATGTAAACATCTCTTCTGCATGTTCTTAAGTTGCTTTGTGGTGTAAACTCTACCAATCCGTGATTTTTTTTGCCATCATTCTATGAACTCCCTTCCTTTGACTCTGGGATCTGTGCAACCCCTTCCATTTGTCTCCAATCCCTAAAATGTTGTGGAATCTTGGACAGTCAAAATTTACAGGACTGATATTAATAATTTGTCGGACAAGGATACCAAGGATTTGGGAAGCCAAGACTGGTAAATGATGTTGTCGTGTTGGTCCTGAAGCCCCTTGCAGTGAAATTCCCTTTTTTTAAAAACTCTCCACACTGGGCTGTGAGCATGCCATTGTTGGGTAATAAAGTCTAAAGTCTTGCACAAATCAGATTTAATTTGTAGGTGGCATGAAACTGAAATCTGCAGTTTAAATTCTATTGCTGTGAACTTTGGGCGAGATTATAACAATGCTCCTAGTGAAAGAATAACTTCATTAAGAAGCAGCTGAAACTGATCAGTAACCGACACAGTGCAGCTTAGCACTTGGGTGTGACTTCCAGTGCAGTTAAATGATCAGGGGAGGAGGGGAAAGCAGTGTTCTGCAGCTAATCTTGTAGCACAGTGGTTGTGTCCCTACCTTTTTGGGCAAAAAGGCCTGAGTTCCAGTTCCATCTGTTTTGGAACAGGCCAGACCCCCTCAAAATATTTTATGACAGATGTGAACGGGGTGTTCCAGGTGTGATGAAATTGGTCAAACCACTCGACTTTAAGCAAAACAAAATTTATTTTGACACTACAGTTGAAACACGAATGAAAGAAAGCTGGAATTTACAGTAATTTAGGAAAACCTAACCGACCGGATACAGCAAATTGTTCCAATATAGTATTATCCCATAAACACACCCCTTGGCCAGAAAAGTACATTCAAACTCTGTTCCCTCCTGCCTGTAAGAATCAATGTCCAGAGAGAGAGTCCAGAAAAAGTCCAAGAAATCATTTACTGAAGCTTGCAACACTTCTGGTACTCAAAACATCTGCTGACTTCTTCAGTTTAACATAAAAACTAGAAAAAAACCTGAACTGGGAAAACTGGCCTTTCCATTGTTAACTCCCTAGATTCTTCAGTACCTCTGCCTTTATAACTTCCCTTTTAAAAAAAACCAAGGACGAAATAACCTTGAAAGTGACAACATCATCACACACCTCCCAGAGGTCAGAGCATCTCTGGAAGGTTGATTTGAAAAATACAATGTCAAAGGGATGTTCTGTTGCTTTTCCCTTTATTTTTCTGTCTGAGGAATTGATTGTTAGAGGAGAAGCTGCTAGTTATTTGGTGAGGATCTGGTAAGTGGCTAAGGTTTACTTGTTTCCTAAGGTTCAACACAGTTTAGCAACTGATGGTAAAGTTTATGAAACATTTTGGAGCATAACTACAAATGCAAATAATATAGAATAATTAAGTAGTTAGTTTGAACATATTAAGGATGGCAGAACAGATAACATGTCACAGTTGCTGGATGTAGGATTCCTGGATACCAGTTTGGTCCAGAACAGACATGAACTTCAGAGATAATAGGAACTACAGATGCTGAAGAATCCGAGATAACAAGGTGTAGAGCTGGATGAACACAGCAAGCTGAGCAGCATCATAGGAGCAGGAAATCTTGACGTTTCAGGCCTAGACCCTTCATCAGAAATGGGGGAGGGGAAGAGGGTTCTGAAATAAATAGGGAGAGAGGGGGAGGCAGAATTTTAAACCCACTGCGAAGCCTCTTCTAAGGATGCCTACCCTGAAGAAGTTACCCTCCTCCCTCCGGACAAACCTCAGGGGATCGCTGTCCCACTGCAACTCTCTCATAATCCCTTCGGCCTTGAAACTGCTCGCCTCTCCACCTATCTTCTCCTCTATCCATCTTTTTTGCGCCTCCCCCTCTCTCCCTATTTATTCACAACCCTCTTCCCTTCCCCGATTTCTGATGAAAGGTCTAGGCGCGAAACGTCAAGATTTCCTGCTCCTTTGATGAACTTCAAACACTTTTTTTTGCGGATGAACAGCTTCAGCTCATTCAACTCAGACTTTGAGCTGAAGGCTGAACAACAGAAAACTGCAATATGCCAAAGAGGGGGCTAGTTACCTGAATGCTTAGTAAGGGAGAGATAATAGGAACTGCAGATGCTGGAGAATCCGAGATAACAAGGTGTAGAGCTGGATGAGCACAGCAGGCTAAGCAGCATCATAGGAGCAGGAAAGCTTGACTTTTCGGGCCTAGACCCTTCTTCAGAAATGGAGGAGGTGGAGGGGGTTCTGAAATAAATAGGGAGAGAGGGGGAGGCGGATAGAAGATGGATAGAGGAGAGGATAGGTGGAGAGGAGGCAGACAAGTCAAAGAGGCGGGGATAGAACCAGTAAAGGTGAGTGTAGGTGGGGAGGTAGGGAGGAGATAGGTCAGTCGGGAGGACAGACAGGTCAAGGGGGCGGGATGAGGTTAGCAGGCAGGAAGTGAGGGTGGGGCTTGAGGTGGGAGGAGGGGATAGGTGGGAGGAAGGGCAGGTTAGGGAGGCGGGGACAAGCTGGGCTGGTTTTGGGATGCAATGGGGGAGGGGGGATTTTGAAGCTTGTGAAATCCACATTGATACCATTGGGCTGCAGGGTTCCCAAGCTGAATATGATTTGCTGTTCCTGCAGCCTTCGGGTGGCATCGTTGTGGCACTGCAGGAAGCCCAGGATGGACATGTCATCTGAGGAATGGGAGGGGGAGTTGAAATAGTTCGCGACTGGGAGATGCAGTTGTTTATTGCGAACCGAGCGCAGATGTTCCGCAAAGCGGTCCCCAAGCCTCCGCTTGGTTTCCCCGATGTAGAGGAGGCCACAACGGGTACAGCGTATGCAGTATACCACATTAGCAGATGTGCAGGTGAACATCTGCTTGATGTAGAAAGCCTTCTTGGGGCCTGGGATGGGGGTGAGGGAGGAGGTGTGGGGGCAGGTGTAGCACTTCCTGCGGTTGCAGGGAAAAGTGCCGGGTGTGGTGGGGATGGAGGGGAGTGTGGAGTGGACAAGGGAGTCACGGAGAGAGTGGTCCCTCCAGAAAGCAGACAAGGGTGGGGAGGGAAAAATGTCTTTGGTGGTGGGGTCGGATTGCAGATGGCGGAAGTGTCAGGGAATACACTATATTTAAGTGTCTTAAATATACACTAGGACTCTAGTCCATACCTTTCTGTGGCAAGGAGTTCCAAAGACTCAACTCTCCATAAGAAATGCGTCATCTCAGTTCTCATCTCCTTCTGCACCTTTCCTTTCCCCTTATAAGAGGCTGTTATAAAAAGGTGTAAATAAATTCTGACTCTTCACTGAATTTCCTGACTCCCCCAGCTTTGTCTTTGGTGGTGGGGTCGGATTGCAGATGGCGGAAGTGTCGGAGGATGATGTGTTGGATCCGGAGGTTCGTGGAGTGGTACATGAGGACGAGGGGCATTCTTTTTTGGTTGTTATTGCGGGGACGGGGTTTGAGGGATGAGTTGCGGGAAATGTGGGAGACACGGTCGAGGGCGTTCTCGACCACTGCGGGGGAGGGGGGAAGTTGCGGTCGTTGAAGAACGAGGACATCTGAGATGTACGGGAGTGGAATGCCTCATCCTGGGAGCAGATGCGGCGGAGACAAAGGAATTGGGAATAGGGGATGGCATTTTTGCAGGAAGGTGGGTGGGAGGAGATGTATTCTAGGTAGCTGTGGGAGTCAGTGGGTTTGAAATGGATATCGGTTTCTAGGTGGTTACCCGAGATGGAGACAGAGAGGTCCAGGAAAGTGAGAGAGGTGTTGGAGATGGTCCCGGTTGGGGTGGAATGTGTTAGTGAAGTGAATGAACTGTTCGAGCTCCTCGTGAGAGCACGAGGCGGCCCCGATACAGTCATCAATGTAATGGAGGAAGAGGTGGGGTTTAGGGCCAGTGTAGGTACGGAAGAGGGATTGTTCCACGTAACCTACAAAGAGGCAGGCATAGCTGGGGCCCATGCAGGTACCCATGGCCACCCCCTTTGTCTGTAGGAAGTGGGAGGAATTGAAAGAGAAGTTGTTGAGGGTGAGGACGAGTTCAGCTAAGCGGATGAGGGTGTCAGTGGAGGGGGACTGGTCAGGCCTGCAGGACAGGAAGAAGCGGAGGGCCTTTAGGCCATCTGCATGGGGAATGCAGGTGTATAGGGACTGGACGTCCATGGTAAAGATGAGGTGTTGGGGACCGGGGAATTGGAAGTTCTGGAGGAGGTGGAGGGCGTGGGTGGTGTCACAGACGTAGGTGGGGAGTTCCTGGATCAAGGGGGAGAAAATGGAGTCGAGATAGGTGGAGGTAAGTTTGGTGGGGCAGGAGCAGGCGGAGATAATGGGTCGACCAGGGCATTCAGGTTTGTGGATTTTGGGAAGGAGATAGAAACGGGCGGTGTGGGGTTGGGAAACGATGAGGTTGGAGGCTGTGGGTGGGAGGTCACCTGAGGTGATGAGGTTGTGGATGGTTTGGGAGACGATGGTTTGGTGGTCGGGGGTGGGGTCATGATCCAGGGGGCGGTAGGAGGAAGTGTCAGAGAGTTGGCGCCTGGCCTCAGCGATGTAGAGGTCAGTGCGCCATACTACGACTGCGCCTCCCTTGTCTGCGGGTTTTACGGTGGGGTTGGGATTGGAGCGGAGGGAGCAGAGGGCTGCACGTTCTGCGGGGGAGAGGTTGGAGTGTTTGAGAGGGGTAGAGAGGTTGAGGCGATTGATGTCTCGACAGCAGTTGGAGATGAAGAGGTCGAGGGAGGGTAGGAGGCCTTGGGGTGGTGTCCAGGAGGAGGGCTTGTGTTGGAGGTGGGAGAAGGGGTCAGTAGAGGGAGGGTTAGGTTCACGGTTGAAGAAGTAAGCGCGGAGGCGGAGGCGGCAGAAAACCACTCAACGTCCAGGCATGGGCGGAAAAACTGCTCAACATCCAGGCGTGGCAGAAAAACTGCTCAACGTCCAGGAGTCAGTCACACACCTCTGTGTTAGCTTGGCTGATATTGTCAGTGTTCAGGGACAGGAGAGTGTGATTGTAGGGACCTGGGGCAGTAACCATAGCAATATGCTAACATTTTTTTCCGGTTCCTTAGCTTGTCTGGATGAAAGTGACGGTTGAGGGGAAGGGGATGGGTGTGAACCAACTGATTACTGAAAGCTACTTAAGAGTTGGGAGTAAGGAGGAATGTACTGGTAGTAAGGGAAATTGTCCATTTTGGCAGGAAATATAAACAAATCTATCTAAATGGTGAACGATTGCAGAGCTCTGAGGTACAGAGAGATTTTGGTGTCCTCGTGCACGAATCACAAGATTAGTATCTAGGCACAGCAAGTAATTAGGAAAGCTAATGGTTTTATTAATCATGAGGAGAATTGAATATGAAACTAGGGAGATTATGTTTGCTGTCTACGGCACTGGTGAGACAGCATTTGTTGTTTTGTGTACAGTATTGGTCGCCTAATTTAGACAAGAACATAAATGCTTTGAAAGCAATTTAAAGAAGGCTTATTAGAATAGTACCTTCAAATGGGTTAGTTGTCATGTAAGGAAAAATTGAACAGACTAGGCTTGTATCTGCTGGACTTTAGAATAGTAAGAGGTGACGTAATTGAAACCTATAAGATCCTGAGGGGTTTTGAAGGGAAAGGATGTTTCTTATGGAAGAACCTAGAACAACGAGTCCATCTTAAAAATTAAGAGTTTTACATCTAAAGCAAAGATGAGGCAAACGTATTTTTGGAGGTGGAAGCAGGATCCTTGAATAGTTTTAAGGCACAGGTGGATAGATTTTTGTTAAGCAAGGTGGTGGGAAGGCTAACAGGAGCAGGCTAGAATGTGGATTTGAGGTTACAATCAGTTCAGCCATGATATTATTGAATGGGGGAGCAGATTTGAGGGCTGAATGGCCTCTTCCTCTAACTAATTCATATGTTCATGTGTACCCAGTTTAAAACTCACCTTTTTCATAAACCTTTATAATTGCCTTATCTAATATCTTTGGTTTATTGTTGTGGTAAGGTTTTCCTGGATGAAATGTGTTCTATTTATGTAAGAGTTATTGTGGAATTTCGTGGAGCTATTGTGTGAGTTTTGGGGGAAGGGAGTAAGGAATGCTCACTTGGAAGCAACATTCAATAAGAACGAGGGAAGAAAGAGAAAACAAAACATTTTCAGGATCTTCAGATCTGGAGTTGGAGGGCCAACTCCCTCTGTTCAGTAAGACCTGCAGAATACGTTACTGAATAATCCAAACAGAGTAAATAGAACAATGAGGTGGAGCAAGAACTCCCAGCATGTTGCTTGACGAGAGTAATCTACAATGGAAGTAACACATGTTGGTGTCTGACCTTAGCTGAACCTCGAACGTGGATGAAAAACTACTTTTGACAGCCTGAGCCTGGGGAATGTAACTAATTGATTTCTGCAGCTGATAAACAAGCTTCAGGTCTTGGGACTGGCTCGGGAACCGTGGAGTGAGGAGGAAGTGATGTGGCTAGTGGCAGTTCCATGCTTTTTTGACATCCCAAGATAACTGTGTGGGAGAGAGTGGAGTGTTGCCTCTGAGTTGACTGAAAAAGATTTAAAATCTGATAAATCATCTAAGTTTCTTAAAGAATCTATGCTGCTTTTGCAACATCCAACCTTTTTGAATAAATGCTTCCTCTGGCTGTTCTTCTGTACTGGGATTACCGAAGCCTTTTTTTAAAAAAAAAATCTCCAGTGTTAATTTTGACCTGCCCCTCTATCTGGATACTGCTGGAGGTTCAACCTCAGTGTTGTAATGCACTCACGTCCCTGTTTTCCCCCCTCGTCCCCCAGCATGCCCTATCCCCTTCCTAATACTGCCTACTTCAATCTCTACAGCATTACCCAAGCCTCAACTCTCTTGCTGTGGGGTTGATCATCTGTAACTTTGGCAACCTGCACTTGTCTGTTTTCAGTGCTTCCCTGAGAAAACTCCTATCATTACCCCTTCATTAATCTTAACTCATTCAAAACTGCTCATTTCAAAACTTGCACCGATTCCTGTTTACCCATCATCTCTATGCTTGCTGGCCTACATTAGTCCCAAATCCTGTAATATCTCAAATTTATAATTTTCATTCTTGTTTTGAAATAAAGGGTAGTGATCATTATTTGTAAATTTTGGTTCTAACGTGGTCAAAACCACATAGCTTTAAGTCTGATTTGCATCTGTATAATGTATGGGTTAAGAATTGAAGGACTTAGGTTCGTTTTGAGTTTTGAGTGTCTGGAAATATGTTTATGCGCATTTAAGTGAGTATATGCATTTTCAAAACAAAAACCTTGAGGTGAATCATAAATGTGCAGAAGGGAAAAAAATTTGGCTGTTGCCCCAACAAGGTGTCCTACAACACATGACAGAAACTAGTTTCCCTTTTAGAAAGAGAGACAGAACCATCCAGAAGATAAATATTGTGCAGGTTTCTTTCAGATTTCAGCATGCCATTCGGGAAGAAAAAGTCCTTTAGCCTGGCAGTAACTTTAGCAGTCTCCAGAACAGTCAGGCAGATGAGAAAAAAAAGAATCAAGTAGTTTAATATTAGTAGGTGAAAGTTCAAAAAGCAGAAGGTCGTGGAAGAGGAGTTTAAAGCATTCTTGTTGAGAAATAAGTAAGCTATCTTAGCAGTTTGTTTAAGGGTCTCATGAAGAGATGCTAACTAAAGAGGCTAGCATTGAGTGAATGCAGAGGTTTGCCAGAAGAAATAAAGTACAGCTGTGCTAACTGAAGGAAGAAGTGAAATGAAAACAGCATGACCATTTGCTGAGGATTGACTATTTGTGAGGTTGTTGTGACGATAAGTGGGCTGAATCTATGTCAGATATTTATAATAAGACCATTTAAAATGATTTTTGTGTAGTGTACTGTTCCCCTTTTTTGTATGTAATCGACTTTGTTGCTTGGTGAAAAAAAATGGCAGCTTTTTGTGAATGTGTTCAGTGACTGACTACCAAAATAAACAAATGGGAAATTAAAACTTTAATGCAGATTTCAGTCTGGAGTCTGCCTTGTCTGGTAATAACGTAAGCTGGGATCATTCTAGTTTTCAAATGTCTCTGAGACCTTGCTGCTCTTCTATATCTATATCCTTCAGTCACACATGATTTGATCTCTCCACAGCTTCAGTTCTAGCTTCTAATGCATCCCCTATTGTTTGATCACCAACAGCTTTGACTTGTCCTGTCAAGGCAAGGGCTTTACTAATTCAGCTGCAGCTTTGGTAGCTGCAGTAATATGTATGCCTGGAGGAGGAGTGCAAAATCTAACCTTACTAGTTTCTAGATTGTTGCAGCCAATTGCGAATTTTTACAATACTCCTGGTGGAGAAAGTCTATTGTAGGGGAATTTCTTGCTGCTTTGATCATGAGCACACTCGGGTGAGTGGTGGAGGGTTTGATCCAAGTAGCAGTTCTAGCCATTTCTAATGTGAGAACTGAAGTAACATTTGGTATCATTCCTGTCCTCATAAGTTTTGAATCTGCATCTCACAGAAGAAAATCATCCCCATGGACCAAAGAGCATGTTAATGAGTTAACAGTTGCAAGTTAATATCAGTTCTTTATTGCTGTTCAGACATGGCAAGAGTAGATTTGGTGATGGTAGTCAAGAGTCTTCCCCCTTGGTTTGGTGCAGTCCTTGTGATTGAAGATGTTTCCGTGGTGATGGTTAAGGATCCCAGGATGTTGAGGTTGCAGTGATCTATGTCCACATCTGGATGAGAGATGACTTGGAAGAAAACTGCAATGTGGTAACATTCCCATGACGTTGCTGCTGTGGTCTATCTGAGTGTGCTCGCGGAGGTGCTGTCAAGATTGTTCTGTCTAATCATTTCCATTTAGCAACTAATGTTTATGTAACATTGTTAATGCAGTGAATCATGCCAACACAAGTCTCGGGAGCATAACTAAATAACAACGTTTGCCGAAGTTAATTCAAAGTGATGGGTCTTGAGGAGCATCTTAAATAGTGGGTGCGGGGAGAGATGGAGAGGTTTAAGGAGAGAATTCCTAAAGTTGGGTCTCTGACAGATGAACGCACTGCTGCCAACACTGCAGCGAATAAAATTATATTTGGATTTAATTAACATTGTCACTTGAGCCTAGGTACAGTGAAAAGTGTATAATGTTGCCACATTCCAGCACTATCTTGGATGACAGAATAACTAACTGAATAATTTGTACGTGTGGTAAAATACTGAATAAATTAATATTCAGTGACTGAACACATTACTAAGAAGGTGATTTGTTTCTGATGGTTTTCTTTTTAAGAGACCAGAACTGGATAAGTACAGGCATCCACCCAGAGTTGCAGCAAAATTGCCTTTTTGATTTTCCTAGCTGTGAGTGGCCTGTTTGCTTCCTGTGTGCTTCATTGTAATGCTGCATGCCTGTGCAACCTGGAGATGATTAGTAGTTGGGTGGAAGGAGATTAAAGTTCTTCTCATAAGGTCTTAAATTTTGAGAATTCTCTTTCCCAGGGTGTGTGGAGATGGGAGTCTATCAATAATTTTCAGGTAGAGATAGATTATTGGGAGTCAGAGGTTATGGGGGTGTGAAATAGATGTGAATGTGGAATTCCAGCGACAGCCAGATGAGCTTTGAAGGTATTGAATGATGTAACAGCACGGAGGGACCAAATGACAACTTCCTACTCGCAGTTTGTGTTTACATAAGGAGGGGACAAGGCCATGGAGGGATTCGAAAATGAAGAGGTGAATCTTAAAACTGAGACATTGGCTGATCTTGGTGACTGGTACAGTAGTGAGCACAGGAGGACTGGGTGAAGGGGACAAGAGGTGAGCTAGGATACAGGTGGCGGATTCTTCAGATGAGCTAAAGATTAGAGGGTAGAAGATGTGGCCTCCCCTCCCCCGTGTAATGAAATGTCAGGTTGTTCATGTCTGTTGATTTCAGAACCTCTTGTAATTCTTGGTAGCGGTAAAATGGATAGTTCCTAAATTGCACTTGAACCAAATTGTGCAATTGACACCACTTTGACCTGTATCACTCGAATATATTTGTGCTCAACTGAAAAAATGCCCTGGAAACTCTTGACCTGCTGGTTGCCCTTTCATCTAGAGGTTCTAAAGTTACCAACAAAACATTCCTTTAGAAGCCTTTGGCACAAGGTTTGTAAAAACGTTCTCCATTGTATACATTCCTGCAGCCTCAGTGAGCCCACAGCAAGATATGTTTTTATAGAACAGTGCACACAAACCTCAAGAACATTGGACAGAACTGGAGCAAATTAAAAGCTTTCCAATTCTGCGTTGGCAGAATTTAAACATCGACAAATGGCAACTCCATGAAATCTGCCCCTGCAGCCCCTGTTCCTGCAGAATCCCTCCCACCATTGCTATTTTCGAGAACCAGAAATTTCTCCCTGCCAGCAACAGCTTGCTTTCATAAACGGCTTTTAGTTCTTCCCTGATGGTCCTGGTTTCTGTGGGATGGGTGTGTTTACGGAACTGGCTGCTGCGGGCATTGACTCCTAGAATCTTAGAGGTGCAAGGCAGCCATATATATGCCTATGCCCCTTTTTAAACCTGCCCTGTTTAATTCCTTGGATAAAAACTGTGCTGGAGAAATTCCGCAGTTCTGGCAGCATCTGTGGAGAGAGAAATAGTTAACTGCTTTTCAGAAGATGGTCTGAAGAAGAGTCATGTTAATTCTCTTTCTTTCTTTCGTCCTTTCTTTCTTCCTTTCTTTCTCTCTCTACAGATACTGCCAGACTTGCTGAGTTTCTACAGCATTTTGTTTTTTATTTCTGATTTACAGCATCCGTAGTATTTTGCTTTCATTTTCATTTTAAAATTGTCCTTTTCTCCACAACTGTCTACATTACCTGAACAGCAAATGTAAAGTGCCTTTTTGAAAGTTCTCATGGAATCTAATTTGATGCCATACCTTTGGTTATTACTTACTTGGAAACAGTTTCTCCTGTTGAGTCTCTGTGAAATTTCCCTTTAACATTTTCCACTCAGAGGGAAACAACCCCAGCTTCTCCAATCTCTCTGTATTCACTGAAATCTCTCCCTGGCATCTTTCGTTTTGGATTCTATCCAAAGCTTTGACGTCCTTCCTAAACAGTGATGCCCAGAGTTGAACAATACATCAGGATATTTTGAGCTTGAGAAGTTGCTATATAAATGCATATCACTTTTTTTGGGCCAGTCCTTTGACATGTTACCACTGTCCCTTTATTCATAATGGTCACTGTTGCAATACAGGACAAATATCATATTGAAGATAAATAAAACAAAGAACTGCAAAGGCTGAAGATCTGAAACAAGAATGCAAAAATTGTTGGAGAAACTTAGTAGGGATGGCACGTTGGCTCAGTGGTAAGCCCTACTGCCTCACAGCACCAGGGACCCGGATTCGATTCCAACCTTGGGTGACTGTGGGGAGTTTTTACATTCTCCCACTGTCTGTGTGGATTTCCACCTAATGCTCCAATTTCCTCCCACAGGCCAAAGATGTGCAGGTTAGGTGGATTGGCCATGCTAAATTGCCCCATTGTGTACAGGGATGTGTAGGTTAGGTGCATTAGCCATGGCAAATGCTGGGTTAAAATGATAGGGGGATAGGTCTGGGAGGGATACTGTTTGGAGGGTTGGTATGGACTCAGGGCAAAAGGTCTGTTTCCACACTGTGGGCATTTTATGATCTATGATCTTGTAGCATCTGTGGAGAGAGAGCAGAGTTACCGTTTCAGGTCCAGTGACCGACGAAAGATCACCGGACTTGAAGCTTTAACCCTGCTTTCTCTTCAGAGATGCAACCAGAACTGCTAAGTTTCTCCAGCAGGTTCTATTCGTGTTTCCTATTGAAGATTCCGGATGTCACCATCAAACAGCCTGTCTGAGGTGAGACAGTAATTCATCATCTCTGCACTCCGTATACTTCCAATGTTATCCTACCACAGGAGCACTATACATTATGTATAGTGTACTTCTGTCCTTTTGGCACCGATTCCTGGAGAATGAAATAAAACATCTTTAGAAGTAATCATCAAATCAGGTGGCATCGGTGGAGAGAAAGCAACGGATCAGTAATCTTTCTGTCAGAACTGTGTAACTAACAGCTCCTGTGGGTACTGCCACCTCTGGGTTTTATACGCTATACATCAGTCTGCAGTGCATCAGTCTTCCTCCCTGACATTGTGGGCCTGAGCAGGAGCTGGGATCCCAGCAGTGGCAGCTCACAATTGTAGGTAATAGGGCAATGATCCAATACTCTGCCAGTGCCATTGAGATCCCTGGCTGAGGAAGAGGCCTGGCAATGTATTAGAGACAGCCTCATGGTAGGAAGTCAAAAAACCAATGCCAACGTGTGATCCTTCTGTTTCAGAAATTAGCACAATGATAGATGCTTTGGAGCTGTCCTCCTGCACCCTGACTCCTGGAATAGTTCTGATCACTTGTGAAAAGATTTCTGTATCAGGCTGGCAATGAATGCAGCCGTCTTGTGGTGCCCTCCATCTCTTTCTCTCTGTCTGAGCAGTGCTCACCTTGCTGTATCAACTGCTTGCCATCCCTAATAGGTCAGGAAATGTGGAAGTGGCTGTGATGCAGGCCTCCTTTCTGATTTTTAAAAACTAGGTCAGGTTCTGCAAATGGTTGCAAGAGACGACATCTCCAAATTGCAGCACTACTTCTGTACTGCACTCAGTGTTCGCATGGATTAGGCACAGCTTTATCAGGAGTAGGGCTTGAACTCTTGGCCCTCAGACACAAGAAGGAATGCACAACCATGACAGGCACTTGCCAATGTATGTTGTGTCTCACTTCATAAAACCGAGTGGCAAAAGCACAAATGGTGAGAATTATTCGTTGAATGATTACAGCCCACAGGAAAGCAATTTAATCTATTGTGCCATGCTGGCTTTCATGGAATTCCTACAGAGTGGAAGCAGGCCATTCAGCCCATTGAGTCCACACTGACTCACCCCATCCCTGTAAGCCTGCATTTCCCGTGGCCAGTCTACTTAGCCTGCTGTTCCCTGGATGCTATGGGTAATTTAGCATGGCCAATCCACTTAACCTGCGCATCTTTGGACTGTGGGAGGAAATTGGAGCACCAGCTGGAAGCCCACACAGACACTTGGACAATGGCCAGACTCCACACAGACAGTCGCCTGAAGCTGGAATCGAACCCAAGTCCCTGGTGCGGTGAGGCAGCAGTGCTAATCACTGAGCCACCATGCCACCCTTAAGGAGCAATTTGTGCATTGCCCCTTCCCTCCCTTTCTCCCATGTTCCTGCATCCTCCTGCTTGCCAGGTATTTTGAATATCGGAAAATAAGTTATGGCTCCGACAAAGGCCAATCTGCCCATCGTATCTCTGCTGGTTGAAAATGGAGCTTCTTAGCCTCATCCCATTTTCCAGCATTTGGTCCCTATCTTTGGAAGTGATGGCTCTTGAGATGCATGTCCAGACAACTTTGAAATCATTTGAGGGTTTCTCCCTCTGCTACCCTTTTGGGAAGTGAGTTCCAGACCCCAACCAGCCATTAGAGGAAAAATATCTTTACCCCTGTCCCATCTAATTCTAGACAGAGTGAGATTTGGGAGGAAATGTGAGTCCAAGGAGATATAGGGCAAGGCTATACAATGAGCTAAAGGAAAGGACAAGTGTTTTAAATTGTCTGAGCAACAGGAACAGCTGATGATCCTCTTCCTTTGAAGACCAGAATGAGTGGAATGGCTTGCCTTCAGATTTTAGGGCATTCGTTTGGAACCTAGTTTAGAAGATCTAGCATGGGTTGGAAGGGGTTAAATCTGTCAGTTTGGTGGAGGGCATTCTGTAACATTGGAATGCTGATTATGAAATCTTTTCCATTGAACTACTAGACTCCGGCTGACTAAATTCCTCCAGAATTACCTAATGATGTTCGGTAGGTTCAGTGGTTTCTATGGTAATCAAGCGGTGAATATATTCTGCCTGGAAGTGAAAGGGAGGATGGGCCTCCTTTTACAGTCACCATTTTTCAGCCTCAGTATATTTCTCACTTCTCCATGCTTAAAGAGCTTCTCTTGCATTTGGGAGTTTTCTAGGAGATTCAATAGAGCAGTTCAGAATCATGAGGAGTTTTGATTGAGAAACTAAGTAGAAACTTACTTGTTTCCAAGGGCAGGACTTAAGTAATGTTATAGAACAGAGACAGGTAGCAGTTCAGGTACATAACTCTTTGATATTTTTGTCACAGGTAGGGTTTAGCACACTTACCTTCATTGCTCAGAGCTTTGACTACAAGAGTTGGGATGTCATGTTGAGGTTTTACAGGATGTTGATGAGGCCTCTTCTGGAGTACTGTTTGCCCTGCTATAGGAAGAATATTTTTAAATTGGAGAGGGTTCAGGAAAGATTTACCAGGATGTTGCTGGGAATGGAGGGTTATGGTTATAGTTATAAGGAGAGGCTGGATAGGCCAGGACTTTTTACACTGGAGCATATGTGGTTGAGGGGTGACCTTATAGAAGTCTATAAAATCATGAGGAGCATAGATAATGTGAATAGCAAGGATCTTTTCCCGAGGGTATCGGCTTTCAAGACTAGGGGACATATTTTTAAGGTGAGAGGAGAATGTTTTAAAAAGGACATGGGGGCAACTTTTTCACACGCAATGGTTCATGTGTAGAATGAACTGTCTGAGGAAATGGTGGATGGAGATACAGTTAGAACATCTAAAAGCCATTTGGATAAGTACATGAATAGGAAAGGTTTGGAGGGATATGGGCCAAATTCAGGCAATTGGGGACTAGTTTAGATTGGGGAAACCTGATGGGCATGGACGAGTTGGACTGAAAGGTTCTGCTTCCATGCTGCATGACTGTAAGATTCTGAGTGTTACTGGCAAGACCAGCACTTACTGTCCATTCCTAATTGTCCTTGAGAAGGTGGTGGTGAGCTGCCTTCTTTAAATGTAACTAGGAATTAAGAGTAATTAAGAGTGTAATTGTAATTACAATTGGAATGTAATTAATGGAATGTAATGTAATGGAGTGGAATGTAATCAAGAGTGAATCTCATGGCTGATTTTTTTAACAATAATCTGGTAGCTTCATGGTCACAATGAATATTTAATTCCAGAGTTATTGGAGGAAGAGAAAGAGTTAGAAAGACAGAAGGTTTTGGGAGGGAATTCCTGAGCTTTGAGCTTACGTAGCTGATGCATGTTCAGCTATTGTGAAGCAATAAAATTTGGGATGCCCAAGAGTGCAAACATGAGAGGTTTGCAGAGATCTCAATGTCATAGGCTAGAGAAGATTTATAGAGATAGGGAGATTTGAGTTTCTGAGGGTTATTCATTCACAGGATGAAGGCATCACTGGCTAGGCCAGCATTTATTGTTCATCTCCGAGGCAAGTTAAGAGTCAACCACACTGTTGTGGGTCTGGAGTCAAATGTACGCCAGACCAGGTAAGGATGGCAGTTTCTTTCCCTAAAGGATGTTAGTGAACCAGATGGGCTTTTTTCTGACAATTGACAATGGATTCATGGTCATCATTATACTCTTTCTTCCAGTTTTTGTGATTGAATTCAAATTCCACCATCTGCCATGGCAGGATTTGAATCCGTGTCTCCAAAATATTACCTGGATCTCTGGATTAACAATCTAGCAATAATACCATGAGGCCACTGCTTCCCCATTAAACTGGTGTGAAAATAGCTGTGAGACGTTTGACATTTGAGGTGCTCCTTATCTCTGAGCCAGTATTAGTCAGTGAGCACAGGACTGATGGGTGAATAGGAGATGAAGTGGGTGTTCCTAAGTGACGTGGGTTTTGGGGTGTGTGTAGGAATGAGTTTAACACTTAACTTTCTAGAGCCATGAATCTGAACCAGTATGTGTCAGAACAGCTGCCTGTTGGCCCTCCTGAAGTGAAGCTTAGAAATTTGAACTGTGAAAGTCTTACAATTAGACTAAACATTGAAAGACAATTGCTCACTTTTGGTTTAGGAGAATGAAAAATTGATTGCTTTGGGAAAACTCATAGATTGGAAAGCTTTTAGTTTCAGTTCACAGAAGACCTGGCTGGAGTTAGATAGAAGAACAGTTTCTCCTAGGGAAAGGAACTCGTTCATAGGAAATATGTTAGTTCAGAAGTGTTTGGTTCAAACACTGAAGAGATTTTTTGAAGCTAAGAAGGTTTAAGTTCTGTTGTGGGAATAATCAAGGAAGAAACTACCAAGTTCGAAGACCATGAATTGACGGAAACAGTTAAGTCAACCATATAGATGTGATAGAGAAGGGAACTCTTTCTGGTATTTGACTATTGTAAAGGGAAGTTGTTGAGAATAGACTGAATTTTGTTTTGCCATGTGTTTTTGAATCTTTCAAATTGCATTATGTATAAATATCTTGGTTGGTTCTGTTTTATCTTTATTTCTTTTGTGTAATAAACTTCTGTTTTATTGCTAAAATTAGATCTGCAGCATTGCAAGCTTTTCATTCAGTGAAAGAACACCATGTTCAATTTTTTTTTAATAAAAATATATCAAATCAGATTTGAGTCTGGGATATGACTTGTCCTGTAGTAACATCAGCTAGGATCAGAACACTATGAATGGGTACGTGGTCAGAAGGTCATCATGTTAGATTTCACACAAACTAGAGGGAGGAATCCAAAAGGAAACAGGAGTATCATGAAATGTTCATGCTGGAACCCCATGCTGAAGCATAAAAGCTGAGTCTGATCAGTATCTGCCATGTGCAAGTTTCACTAAATTGTCCTTCCGGCGAGATTGTGAGCTATGAACAGTTACAAGGGAAATGGAATGAAGTTTCTGATAGGGACTGAAACAAAAACTTTGGTAATAACAATAATGAACTGGAGGAAGTTTCTGTTCATCAGTCTAACATCTTGGAAGGGTAATGAGAGGACGTAGTGAGCTGGAGCTCAGTGTCATCAGCTTACACAAGAACACTCTTGCTGTGTAATTGAAAGACATGCCCAAGGAGCAGAATATAGATGAGAAATAGGAAGGGGAGACCTGAGAGACACCAGAAGAAACTGTGGGTGTGGGAAGGGGAAATATTGCAGATTCTCTGTTTAGGTGGATGAGGATGGAGCCATGTGAATGGAGTCTCACCCACTCAGCAGAGAGGCTGCACTTAACTCAACAAATATACTGAGACCTGTTCGGTAAAGTTGACGTCCGCATATTTTAAACTTGGCCATTAGCTATTGTAAGAAAGTGATTAGAATTTATAACCAGCTGAAATTCCATCTGGATGGTTTGACAACTTGACTCAATTTTCTTCCAAAAAAGAATCTGGTCTCTGTCAGCTTGTTTTAAAAAAGAAAATCCTGGTTTATTAGGCTTCTGAAGTGATGATAAAAGCCATCTATTCTTACGCAGTCTCATCCTACATGTGACTGCAGTCCCAAACTAACACGATTAACTTTCAACTGCTCTCTGAAATGGGTCAATAGATCATTCATTTCATTTTAAAACCTCTAACAGTGGATCAACAATGTGGCCCATTTTGATCTTCACAGTGCGATTGGGTTAGAAATGCTGATCATGCAAAGCCACGTCAAATCCTGAGAATGAATTAAATATTAAGAAAACAACTGTGAAGCCCAAGTCCGGTCCAATTTGCTTCAAAAATGATACATGTTTTTTTTCAATTCAGAAGGGTTTTGTGGGTGTCATGATGCTGATACATTTAGGTAGGATTTTTGAATCATATCTGTGCTGAGCAGCCAGCTGGCATTGTGTCTGCATCTTATTGTCCAAAACTGTCAGCTATAAAAATCCCAGCTCATGTTTCCAGCTGTAAGTAATACTCTTGGAGAAGTTCTGGACTTTCAATTATAACTAGTGGCTCAGAAGCTCGCAGTCACCTTGGATGCAGGAAATTGTGACAAAGCCCATATCAGTGACCTGAACAAATGATCCACGCTGACCCGCACAGTGCAGCTCCAGGGAGCAGAGCACTTACTTGGGGGTGGTTAGGACTGAGGGAGTGCTGCACTGTCGGGGGTCTGTTCAGGGGGTGAGCTGTTTGCAGTATCTTGCTGTGTACGAATTGGCTATTGCATTTCCTACATATACAGGTGCACTATTACAGTGTTTCATTGAATGTAAATGTTTTGGGATGCCCTGATATTATGAAAGGTGCAATAAAAACGCAAACTTGTCTCTTCATAATTTTCCATAGTAATACAAAGGGATTGCATTGATTTAATAGTTGGCCATTTCCAATGCCTAGCTGGAGTTAAAAGCCACTGCTGTGTTTGTTGCTGGCCAGGCAGATCCCAAGTTTGATCCCTGCTCTTTACTGAGGAACATTCTGAGCACCCAACACTCCCAGCCAGAGACCCCTATTCTGTGCCCCTTGTGGGAAAATTGTGTGGCTTGTTTGGGTGAGGACAGAGTACAGAACGCTGAGAGGCCTGGATAGAATGGACATAGAGAAGATGTTTCCATAAGCAGAAGAGACTCAGACCTGAGGGCACAGCCTCAGAAGGGATGATCCTCAGAACTGAGATGAGGAAACATTGCTTTAGCCGGAGGGTGGTGACTCGTGATGCCCATTGCTTCAGAGATCTGTGGAGGCCAAGTCATTGAGCGTATTTAAGAAGATATTATTTGGTTCTTGATTACAAGGGGATCAAGGGTAATAGAACGAAGGCAGGAAAATGGGTTTAAGGAACATAGCATCTATGATTGAGTCTGCTCCACCATTCAATGGACTGCAAGGCTTAATTCCGCTCCAATATCTTATGGTCCTATGAGACCATTTAGCTGAGGTCTGATGCCTCCACAGTTGAATAACCTTCCAGCTATTGCTGTCCTAAAAAGCAGATGAGATTTGCTGTTGACCCCACCTCCTTTAAACCAGGAAGGGGAGTGTAACTGTAAAACCAAGGCCTTACTGTCTCCAGCGCATTGCTCTCTGACACACTGCCTGTGATGCATCTCAATAAATACTAAGAAGAATGCTTTAAAAATCTTCATAGTGATTTCTAACTTTCAGTTCATTTCTCCGGTTTGAAATGCCTTGCTTTCTTCATTTGTTTTTATTCCATTACCCACTCAGTGAACTCTCTGGGCATGTCTGATATTGTTTTCAGTTATATGGCTTACTATCCAGTCCTGGATGGAATACTCCCCACTTACCTGAGTGGGTGCAGCTCCAACAATATTCAAGAAGCTTGTGACACCATCCGTGACAATGCACCTTGCTTTGTCACCACATCCATTATCTTCAACATGGGCTCTCTCCATCACCACTGACACTCCGTCACAACAGCGTGTACCAAATATAAGGTACATTGCCAAAATTCACCAAGGCCGTTTAGATAGCATCTTCCAAATAGAAGGACAAGGGCAGTGAATACATGGGAACACCATCAGCTACAAATTTCCCTTCAAGGGGCAATTTTTTCATGCAGTTGGCGGTGTGTGTATGGAATGAGCTGCCAGAGGAAGTGGTGGAGGCTGTTACAATTACAACATTTAAAAGGCATCTGGATGTGTATATAATAGGAAGGGGTTAGAGGGATAATGGGCCAAATGCTAGCAAATAAGACTAGATTTACTTAGGATATCTGGTTGGCATGGACAAGTTGAACCAAAGGTTCTGTTTCTGTGCTGTAAAGGTCTATGACTCTATCTTTACTCGGGTAAAATATCTCATGGTGTTTCATGTGTGTAACTGGTCAGAGTTTGGCAGTGTGACTGCTTTATCCTGAGCTCACCTTCTCCAAACTCCATCTGCCTTGTCTTTAAATCATTGATGTCAAAATTTTGCGAGTTGAGCAATTCTGTCTTTTTTTTTCTAGTCCCTTTTCATAGCTACTTTAAAAGGATTTATTTTGTGGTTACTATTGGTTAGATCATCTCCTACTGTAATACATTCCTTTTGGCCTACTTCATTTTTTTCAGAACCAGATCCAACATTGCTTCCTCTTTGGATGGAAGACATAATAGTTGAAAGTTCTGTTTAAAATTCCTCTCGCCTAGCATGATTTCACACTCTTGTGTATATTTGGGATTATAAAATGATGTGAAGTTGCTACTAGATTTTTGTTGTATGCCTTTAAAATTTTCTGACTAATTTGCTGACCTATCTCTTTCGCTGTATGGAGATCCCTATTAAAAATAAAAAAATCCCAAAAATGTACAACATCCTCTCTGCCTCAGTTCAAGCCAAGCATATTCATCCCGAAAACCAACTGCTATATCCTTTCTATTTAAACTTGTAAGAGAGCCATTGGTCAAGATTTCGACTCAAAATTTTTCCTTCTGTCATTCCCAACTACTGGTAAACAGGAATATTAATAACCATTCCCAACCTGCTCTGGAGGCATGGTCCTGTTGATGTAACCACCTCAAAATTCCATATGATGGTTTCTATCTGCAGCCCACTAACCTTATTTGTTATATGACACGTCATTTAATACTGTCTTTGTCATTTCTGTTATTTTCTTCAGCCTGGTCCTTGCAATTTTTTTCATTTTTGACGTTACTGTTGTTTAAATATCTTCACCCACTGATTTAATTTTTGCTGTTTTTCTGGCTTCCCCAGCGAATCCTCCATGACAGCTCTAAGTTCAGCAAGAACAGTGACTCCAGCTTTGTCACTGTGTAGTCTGTCAGTCTGTAGCTGATCAATCCTGTGCCTGCTTAGTGGTATGTTTTTATCTGATGTGCCATTTAGGAATCTGTTGCAGAGATGTAATCATAGGATTCGTACAGGGTGGAAACAGGTCATTCGACCCATTAACTTCGCACTGACCCTCTGAAGAGCACTCCACCCAGACTCACCCCTATACACTATCCCTATAACCCTCCATTTCCCCTGGCTAACCAGCCTGACCTGCACATCGCTGTACGCTATAGGCAATTTAGCATGGCCAATCCACCTAGCCTGCACAACTTTGGATTGAGGGAAGAAACCAGAACATCCAGAGGAAACTCACATAGGCACGGGGAGAATGTGTAAACTCTACACAGACAGTCGCCAAAGAGTAGAATCGAACCTAAGCTGCAGATACTGTGAGGAGCAGCAATAACAACTGTGCTACCATTCTGCCCCTGTCTATGTCTTTGATTACAGAGTTTCAGCTCTGTCCCTTAGATCTGTGTAGCCTGGTCTCCTGTCATCCTGGGGTCTGACAGTCTTTTACTGCCCAGTACCCTCCATGCTTTCACAGAATTGAAGACTGGTGAGTGAGTACCACTTATGATTGGATTCCAGCACTTGCTTCTAACCTGTCTTGAATTCACTGGAACTAAAGAAGAGTGATGTAGGACTTGAAACATTAACTCTGTTGCTCTCTCCGCAGATATTGAGAGACCTGAGTTCCACCAGTATTTTCTGTTTTAAATTCTGATTTCAAGCTTCTGCAGGATTTTGCTTTCATTTGAGTTCTTTTCTGAACCTCTGACTGCTTCCTGTATGCTTTGCAGTAGACCTGGAGTTCCTAATGGAACGTGCTGCACACATGGGCCTCCATGGCAGGCAATTACTTACCTTGAAGGCATTGATATCTTGATTTTCAAACGTCTAATTGACAGTAAAACACTGTCATCAAGGACATCAAATGCACAGATGTAAATTACAAAGGAACAAAGCTGTGAAAAACTGAGAAAGCAAGAAGTGAATGAAAGGCGTTCAGATGGAAATAAATAAATTGAAAATGAAAGCCACCATCAAAAGACTTTTCAACAGTGACAGGTCTCTCCTGGTCAATATTATACTTCGGTGTTGTACAGTGGCAGAGCTTTCCCCACCAATACTGTACTCCAGTGTTATACAGTGACAGACCTGTCCCCACCAGTACCGTACCCAAATGTTATACAGTGACAGATCTGTCTCCACACATACTGTACCCCAGTGTTATATAACAACAGATCTGTTCCCACCAGCACAGTACCCCACTGTGTTATACGGTGACAGACCCGTCCCCACCATTTCTATACCCCAGTGTTTGACTGACAGAGCTGTCCCCATTGGTACTGTACCCTAGAGTTATACAGTGACCGGCCTGTCCCCATCAGTGCTGTACCCAGTGTTACACTGTGAAAGACCTGTACTCACCCATACTGTACCCCAGTGTTATATGATGACAGGCCAATCTGCAACGATACTGTACTGCAGTGTTATACGGTGACAGAGCTGTTCCCATCGGTACTGTAACACAGTGTTACACAGTGTCAGACCTGTCCTCACCAGTACTGTACCCAGTGTTCTACAGTCACAGAGCTGTCTCCACCCTTATTGAACACCAATGTTAAAATGTGCACTGATAAGCACAGAAACAAGGAATTGTTCGAGTGAAGAAGGAGGCTGTTTGGCTAATCGTTCCGCACTGACTGTCACAGTGCCATTCTCCTGACTCTCTTTAACACTGCATGTTTTTCTTTAACAAATAAGCATCTCATTCTCTTTTGATGGCTTTAATTGAACCTGCTTTCACCACACTCTTGAGCTGCACATGACAGACCCTTTTCACTCACAGCCTGAAAACGTTTTTCCTCCAATCACTTCCTTGCTTCTTTACTAATTACTTTAAATATGTGCCACTTTATCCTCAATCCTTTCATGGATGGGAACAGATTGTCCTTATTTACTTTATTCTGTTACTCACCTAAAGGCGCCCTATCTAGATGCACATGATATTTGTGGAAAAAAACCTGATGATTTGAATGAACAACTTGAGGTAACGGTGGATCACTGCTGCCTTACAGCGCCAGGGACCCGGGTTTGATTCCACCCTTGGGCAACTGTCTGTGTGGAGTTTGCACATTCTCCCTGTGTCTGTGTGGGTTTCCTCCACATGCTGTGTTTCCTCCCGCAGTCCAAAGATATGCAGAGTAGGTGGATTGGCCATGCTAAATTGCCCGTAGTGTCCAGGGATGTTTGGGTTATGTGGGTTAGCCGTTGGGAAAGGCAGGGGTAGGGGAATGAGTCGGGATGGGATGCTCTTTGGTGGGGTTGTATGGACCTGTTGGGCCGAATGGCCTGTTTCCACACTGGGGATTCTGTGATATGATTTAATGTGTCATTAGAGAGATATGGCTGCAGGGTGACCAAGGTTTAGAACTGAATATTTAAGGATTTTCCAAATTTAGGAGGGATGCATGAAATAAAGAGGAGATTGGGTAACAGTTTTAATTAAGGAAAGGAGTCAGTATTTCAATAAGACAGGATCTTAGATTGAAAGATCAAAGATAAAATTAGTTTAGGTGGAATTAAGAAATAACAATAGGCAGCAGACGTTTTTGAGTTATTTATAGGTCGCCAAATCATAGTGGTAATGAAAGGCATGCTACAAATCGGGAAAATAAATATGTGTGTAACATGGGTAATACAATAATAATAGATTAATTTTTCACATAGACGGGGGTAAACGAGTCAGCACAAATGTTCCATGGATGAATTCTTGAAGTGGGCATGAGATAGGTTTCTGGAGCAGTTGCCAACTCGAGATTAGGCTATTTTGGATTTATTGTTCTGTAATGAGACATTGAGAATTAATAACCTTCTTGAAAAGGAGTCTTTAGGAAATTGTGACCTAATTTCACATTAAGTTAGAATATGATGTGGTTTATTCTGAAGCTAGAGTCTTAAATTGATGAAAGTAATTTATGAAGGAATGGGAGGCTAGTTGGCTATGGTGGATTGGGAAAATGCGCTATGAACATTTAATACAGACAGGAGATAGCATGCATTTAAAGAAGTTCTATACGTAGTCTATAACAAATATACATTTCCTTAAGGTACAAACACTCGAAATGAAAGGAAAATCACTAATGGTTAAAAAAGTAAGTTAAAGATTGCAATAGGACAAAGGAATTGGGTTATAAGGGTGCCGGATAGAGTAAGATTGAAGATGGCAGTAATTTAGAATCCAGCAAAAGTGTGTGCAGGTGCAAGGAAAGCAATTGGTATGTTAGCCTTTATTCACAAAGGTTTTTGACTGCAGGATTAAAGATATCTTTGCTGCAGTTGTATGGAACCTTGGTGAGACCACACCAGAAGCATTGTGTATTCTTTGGTCCCCTTCCCTAAGGAGGGATACACTTGTCACTGAGGGACTGCAACAGATGTTCACCAGATAATCCCTGGGATGGCAGGATTGTTTGCTCTGCTCCACGTATGTTTTAAAGAATGAGATGTGATCTCATTGAAACTTACAAGTGTGACAGGGTGGAGGTAGATCAGATGTTGCCCTTCAATGGGGCATCCAGAACAAGGAGACACAGTCTCAGAACAAGGGTTTGGCCATGCAGGATTGAAATGGGGAACAATTTGAACACTCAGAGGGAAGTGACTGTTTGGAATTCTCTGTCCCAAGGTCTGGAGAAGCCTAATCTTTGAGCAGGTTCAAGACAGAAATCAATACATTTTTTGAGACTAGAGACATTAAGGATACAAGATGCCATGGGAAAACAGCATAGAGCGAGATGATCAGCTATGTTCTAATTGAATGGCAGAGGAGGTTTGATGGGCTGAATGGCCTAATCCTGCTCCTATGTTTCTATGCCCAGGTTTTTCATGATTTTGAATACTTCAATCAAATCTCCTCAGCCATCTCTTCTCCAAGGAGAACCATCCAGCTTCTCCAATCTATCTACGTAACTGGAGTTAGAACAAAGAACAAAGAAAATTACAGCACAGGAACTGGCCCTTCGGCCCTCCAAGCCTGCGCTGATCCAAATCGTCTATCTAAACCTGGCAGCTATTTTCCAAGGATCTGTATCCCTCTGCTCCCTGCCCATTCATGTATCTGTCTAGATACATCTTAAATGACGCTATCGTGCCCGCCTCTACCACCTCTGTTGGCAATGCGTTCCAGGCACCCACCACCCTCTGCGTAAAGAACTTTCCACGCATATCTCCCTTAAACTTTTCCCCTCTCACCTTGAAATTGTAACCCCTAGTAATTGAGTCCCCCACTCTGGGGATAAAGCTTCTTGCTATCCACCCTGTCTATACTTCTCATGATTTTGTAAACCTCAATCAGGTCCCCCCTCAACCTCCGTCTTTCCAATGTAAATAATCCTAATCTACTCAACCTCTCTTCATAGCTAGCGCCGTCCATACCAGGCAACATCCTGGTGAACCTCCTCTGCACCACATCCTTTTGGTAATGTGGCGACCAGAATTGTACGCAGTATTCCAAATGTAGTCGAACCAAAGTCCTATACAACTGTAACATGACCTGCCAACTCTTGTACTCAATACCCTGTCCTATGAATAAAAGCATGCCGTATGCCTTCTTGACCACTCTATTGACCTGCGTTGCCACCTTCAGGGTACAGTGGGCCTGAACACCCAGATCTCTCTGTACATCAATTTTCCCCAGGGCTTTTCCATTTACCGTATAGTTTGCTCTTGAACTGGATCTTCCAAAATGCAATCCATCTGCCATTTCTCCATCCAACTCTCCAATCTATCTATATTCAGCTGCATTCTCTGACAGTCCCCTTCACTATCTGCTACTCCACCAATCTTAATGTCATCTGCAAACTTGCTAATCAGACCATCTATACCTTCCTCCAGATCATTTATGTATATCACAAACAACAGGGTCCCAACATGGATCCTTGTGGAACACCACTGGTCACAGTTCTCCATTTTGAGAAACTCCCTTCCACTACATCTCTCTGTCTCCTGTTTCCCACCCAGTTCTCTATCCATCTAGCTAGTACACCCTGGACGCCATGAAACTTCACTTTCACCATCAGCCTACCATGAGAAACCTTATCAAAACGCCTCACTGAAGTCCATGTATATGACATCTACAGCCCTTCCCTCATCTATCAACTTTGTCACTTCCTCAAAGAATTCTATCAAGTTGGTAAGACATGGCCTTCCCTGCACAAAACCATGCTGCCTATCACTAATAAGCCCATTTTCTTCCAAATGTAAATAGATCCTATCCCTCAGTATCTTCTCCAGCAGCTTCCCCACCACTGACGTCAGGCTCACTGGTCTATAATTACCTGGATTATCCTTGCTACCCTTCTTAAACAAGGGGACAACATTAGCAATTCTCCAGTCCTTCAGGACCTCACCCGTGCTGAAGGATGCTGCAAAGATATCTGTTAAGGCCCCAGCTATTTCCTCTCTCACTTCCCTCAGTAATCTGGGATAGATCCCGTCCGGACCTGGGGACTTGTCCACCCTATGCCTTTTAGAATACCCAACACTTCCCCCCTCCCTATGTCGACTTGACCTAGAGTAATCAAACATCTATCCCTAACATCAACATCCGTCATGTCCCTCTCCTCGGTGAATACCGACGCAAAGTACTCACTAAGAATCTCACTAATTTTCTCTGACTCCTTGCATAAATTCCCTCCTTTGTCCTTGAGCGGGCCAACCCTTTCTCTAGTTACCCTTTTGCTCCTTATGTAGGAATAAAAGGCTTTGGGATTTTCCTTAACCCTGTTTGCTAAAGATATTTAATGACCCCTTTTATCCCTCTTAATTCCTCGTTACAGATTGGTCCTACTTTCCTGATACTCTTCCAAAGCTTCGTCTGTTTTCAGTTGCCTAGACCTTATGTATGCTTCCTTTTTCCTCTTTGCTAGTCTCACAATTTCACCTGTCATCCGTGATTCCCTAATCTTTCCCTTTCTATCCCTCATTTTCACAGGGACATGTTTGTCCTGCACTCTAATCAACCTCTCTTTAAAAGCCTCCCACATATCAAATGTGGATTTACCCTCAAACAGCTGCTCCCAATCCACATTCCCCAGCTCCTACCGATTTTGCTATAGTTGGCCTTCCCCCAATTTAGCACTCTTCCTTTAGGACCACTCTCGTCTTTGTCCATGAGTATTCTAAAACTTACAGAATTGTGATCACTATTCCCAAAGTAATCCCCTACTGAAACTTCAACCACCTGGCCAGGGTCATTCCCCAACACCAGGTCCAGTATGGCCCCTTCCCGAGTTGGACTATTTACAGACTGCTCTATAAAACCCTCCTGGATGGTCCTTACAAATTCTGCTCCATCTAAACCCCGAACACTAAGTGAATCCCAGTCAATGTTGGGAAAATTAAAATCTCCCATTACCACCACCCTGTTGCTCCTACACCTTTCTATAATCTGTCTACATATTTGTACCCTCATGCTCGCTGTTGGGAGGCCTGTAGTACAGCCCCAACATTGTTACTGCATCCTTCCTATTTCTGAGCTCTGCCCGCGTTGCCTCACTGCTCGAGTCCTCCATAGTGCCCTCCTTCAGCACAGCTGTGATATCCTCTTTGACCAGTAATGCAACTCCTCCACCCCTTTTACCTGTCTCTCTATCCCGCCTGAAGCATCTACATCCTGGGATATTTTAGTTGCCAATCTTGCCCTTCCCTCAGCCAAGTCTCAGTAATACAATAACATCATACTCCCAGGTACTAATCCAAGCCCTAAGTTCATCTGCCTTACCTACTACACTCCTCGCATTAAAACAAATGCATGTCAGACCACCTGTCCCTTTGCATTCATCATCTGCTCTCTGCCTACTCTTCCCCTTAGTCATACTGACTTCATTATCTAGTTCCTTACAGGCTTCAGTTATTACCTCCTTACTGTCCACTAACCTCCTCATTTGGTTCCCAACCCCCTGCCACATTAGTTCTTCATCCCTGGGACTATTCTCATGAAATCTGTCTCTCTCCAAACCCTTCACATCCTTCACTAGGAGCAGCGCCCAGAAATGGACATAGGTGGAGTATTGTCTTATATAAAATGTAATCTAGTTGCTGCTGTGCTCCATGCCCCTATTATTAAAACCCAGGATACTGAGGGAGGGTAACTAGACCAGAAATGTTAACTCTGATTACTCTCCACAGATGCTGCCAGACCTGCTGAGATTTTCCAGCAATTTCTGTTTTTATTCCAAGATACTGCATGCCTTATTTACGAAATTCTCAACCTGTCCTGCCAACTATAATGATTCTTGCATGTAGAACACCCAGATCTCTCTGTTCCTACACCCCCTTTAGAGATGTACCCTTTAATTTGTATTGTATCTCCACATTTTTCCCAGCTGAACGTGTCTTCAACCATGACCTTTTTGAATGATTAAGCAGGTTTTAAGGGCTAAATGGTTTATTTCTGCTGCTGTTTCTTGTGTTCTGTAAGCTGTTGGTGGACGAGAGTCAATGATAGTCAATAAATGCAGTGACGATGGAAGGGACTTGATGCTGCACCTTTTGACCAGTGGTCATGTTACTGTCTCCCCAATGGGGTTGAGGTATAAGCTTAGTCTGATATAAAAGGCTTGTTTTAAAAATGTTAACAGGCAAGTTTGGTGAGAAGTAGCAGACAGAAGTATGTGAGGTGCAGTGTGTGTTAAAATGTCAATACTGATATGCTTTCAGCTATACAATGAGAGGCTTTATTAACACAGCTGGTAATGTCTGTAATGTTTGTTTCTAGCTCAATGAATTGGATAAAGCAGCTGCAGCAGCTCACACGTTTTTCCAGGCAAATCCTGAGCACATGGAAATGCGGCAGAGTCTGGAACGATACAAGCTAATGGAGGGAGTGAAGGAATCTCACTTCATCGATCGGGATTTGAGGCCATACATGGTAAAGGGAGAAATTCAGAGTGTGCACCAGCTATGAGACTGGAATTTCAGGGAAATATATTGAAATTATAGTGAAATTAAACACCCAGTTGATTGGCAGTTCTGTTTTAGCAATTGAACTGTGCAGAGAATATTAGGATGCACCACTTAAAGGGACAGATCTGTCACTGTAACACGGTGGTACAGTACTGGTGGGGAAGGGTCTATCACTGTATAACACTGGGGTACAGTACTGGTGGGGATGCGTCTATCACTGTATAACGCTGGGGTACAGTACGGATGGGGACAGGTCTGTCACTGTATAACACTGGGGTACAGTACCGGTGGGGTCAGATCTGTCACTGTATAACTGTATGTAACCCTGATTCACTAATGTTTGACCCCTGCAGTGACCTTTACACCACTCTGCTTCATCCCTGAGCATCTTGAGCGAATGCGTCTGTTAGTCTGACACTATGACGCAACTAAAGCGGAATATATTTTTAAAACATTGTTTTCCTTTTAAAAGAACAGTTTGCTGCTTTTGGAGATTTTGAACATTCTTTATTGATTAATGGTTTGATTTTGAGTTGTTTCACTGGACAAATCCTCAATCTTGCCTCATTTGTTTGCAGGCAGCCTTCAGTACTGGTTTGAAACATTACGATGAAGAACAGTATGCCCTAGCTATTGATTCATTTGAAGAGGCACTGACTCAATACTGGGTCGCTGAGACTGAGTGCCGTGCACTTTGCCAAGGACCACAAAAGTTTGATGGTAACAATTACCCAACCAAGAGTTCTCATCTTTATGCGCTCATCGCAGGTACAACATTCTGAATGTCTCAAAATGACTTGCATTTATTGAGCACCTTTTGAGGGTGTCCAGTAATCTCTGAACCAATTATGGTCAATTTATTATTTATTGAATGTTGGATTTTGATTTTGAGTTTGAATCTGAAGTGCAGATATTTCTAGGCCCTGACGCTGATCCACATCGACATTGATCACATGATGTAATCTTTAAATGTAAATGGCCTAATCAGGCCAGAGATGAGTTCAGTATTGAGTGATTGCAGGAGATAGGAGCATGAGGAGTAAAGGCAGGTACCAGGTATCAGTCAGACTGGGGTCTGTTGGAGCCTTACACAAGACAGGGACAGCCGCTTGAAGGGCCTTGTAGTGTAACCGGAGCAGGAGGTGGAAGATAAACTGCATGATCTGCTGCAACATCTTCCAACGCCTGTGAATTTTTTTTGTTTTCTCCCAATGAAAGAAACTTTAACTTCTGTTCACATTGAACCTGACAGATCTGTATTAACATGCACCAAACTATTCAGTTTTACTGATTTTGTGACTGAGAATTGCATTCTCTCACATCTCAGTCTCTTAAGAAGCTCTTTGAAGAAATCAATGTGTCATTAAGTGCAACCAAGCCAGTTCCCTGATTTCCTCCTCTCATCTTCCCTTTGAAACATATAGCGGTACAGCACAGCAACAGGCCCTTTGGCCCATCATGTCTCTGCAGACCATGATGCCATTCTAAACTAATCCCATCTGCCTGCATCTGGTCCAAATGACTTATGCACCTGTTTAAATTCATCTTAAACTTGGCTCACATATCTGCTTTTCCCATCTCCCCTGGCAGCACGTTCCAGGCACCTACCACCCTCCAGTTTCCTGAACCTTACATATGCTTCCTTTCTCTTTTTGACTAAACTTTCAATATCTCTTGTCATTCCAAGATTGGGGTGGCACGGTGGCTCAGTGGTTAGCACTGCTGCCTCACAGCGCCAGGGACCCGGCTTCGATTCCACCCTTCGGTGACTGTCTGTGTGGAGTTTGCACATTCTCCCCGTGTTTGCATGGGTTTCCTCTGGGTGCTCCGGTTTCCTCCCACAGTCCAAAGATGTGTAGGTTAGGTGGAATGGCCATGCTAAATTGCCCATAGTGTTCAGGCATGTGTAGATTAGGTGGGTTCTAGGGGGATGGGCCTGGGTGGGATGCTGTGAGGGTTGGTGTGGACTTGCTGAGTTGAAGGGCCTGTTTCCATACTGTAGGGATTCTAAGAAACTAATTTCTGAATCTTGCCATCCTTACCTCTCATCCTGATAGGAACATGCAGGCTCTGAACTCTGATCAATTGAGCATTAAAAGAATCCCCCATATCAGATGTGGATTTCACCTCAGACAGCAACTCCAATGTAATTTCTCCAGTTCCTTTCTAACTCTGTTGTAACTCGCCTTCCCCTAATTCAGCACTTTCACCTGAAGATCAGTCTTGACCTTATCCATCACTATTTTAAAGCTTACTGAATTGAGGTCACTGTTCCCAAAATATTTCCCCACTGAAACTTCATTCCCCAATACAAGGTCTAGATTGGCCTTTCCCTGATGAATTACCCACATGTTGTTTCAAGATATCTTCATGAATGGACCCAACAAATTCTGTCCTGTCTAAGCCCCTGGCAGTAAGGGAGTCCCAGCCAATGTTGGGGAAGTTAAAATCGCCCGCTACACCAACATCTCTCCATGATCTGCTTACATATCTGTTCCTCTATCTCTCGCTGGTTATTGGGAGGCCTATGGTATAACCCCATCATCGTGATTGCAGCTTTCTTATTCCTGAGTTCTACCCATACTGCCTTCCTGGATGACTCCTCCAAGATGTCCTCTATTAGTACAGCTGTGGAAGTCTCCTTAATCAGTAATGCTTCTCCCTCAATTCTTTTACACCCCTCTCTTTCTCACCTGAAACACCGAAACCCTGGAATGTTGAGCTGCCAGTCTTGCCCTTCTCTCAACAAGTTTCTGTAATGGCTACAACACCGTAGTTCCATGTACTAATCCACACTCTGAGCTCATCTACTTCACTTGTGATACTTCTTTCATTAAAATAATGCTACTGGTCCCACTGTGTTCAATAACCTAGCCTTGCCTGTTCTTCCTACGAGACTTAATGGCTTTAACGTTGACCTTCTCAATCACTCCATTTCCCAGCCCTTTGCCACATTAGTTTAAATCCTCCTGAGTGCATAGCAAACCTCCCTGTCAGGATATTGGTGCCCCTCCAGTTTAGGTGCAATCTATCCTTCTTGCACCGGTCCCCCCACTGCCCTGGAAGAGATCCCAATGATTCAGATATTTGAAGCCCTCCCTCCTACACCAGCTCTGTATTATCTTCCTATTTTTGGCCTCACCAGCATGGGGTGCAGGGAGATTACAACCCTAGAGGTCGTGTTTTTCAATTTCCTGCTTAACTCCCTAAATTCTCTCTTGCACGATCTCATCTCTCTTCCTGCCTGCATAGTTAGTACCAATATGGACCGTGGCCTCTGGCTGCTGAGTCTGCCCATTCAGAATATCCTGTGCCTGTTCAGAGACATCTTTGACCCCGGTACCAGGGAGGCAACATACCATCCTATCTGTGCCCCTGAGCATACAGTCCCCTATTAGGACTGCACACCCATACCAGGTCCTCACTGTTGTATAAAAGTTCCAGTTGTGCTGCCACTGACCTGGCTGTTGCTGTTGCTTTCTCCTAAGAGGGACTCCTGCGCTGCCTGCCCATACTTAGAGCATAGAGCATAGAACATAGAACATAGAACATAGAACATAGAACATAGAACAGTACAGCATAGTACAGGCCCTTCGGCTCACGATGTTGTGCCGAACTTTTACCCTAAACTTAAGGTCTATCTAACCTCCACCCTTACCTTATACTATCATCCATATGCTTGTCTAATAGCCGCTTGAATACCCCTAATGAGGCTGACTCCACTACCCTCTCCAGCAATGTATTCCACGCTCCTACCACTCTCTGAGTAAAGAACCTACCTCTGACGTCTCCCCTATATCTTCCTCCACTCACTTTAAAACTATGCCCCTCGTAATAGCTACCTCCACCCTAGGAAAAATGTCTCTGGCTGTCCACTCAATCTATACCTCTGATCATTTTGTACACCTGCATCAAGTCACCTCTCACCCTTCGTCGTTCTAAAGAGAAAAGCCCTAGCTGTCTCAACTTTTCCTCGTGAGACCTTCCCTCCATTCCAGGCAACATCCTGGTAAATCTCCTCCGCACCTTTTCCAACACTTTCACATCTTTCCTGTAATGAGGCGACTTGAACTGGACACAATACTCCAGATGTGGCTGAGCCATACTTACTAGTCTTTATAGTCATTACCCAATGCTTTTCTTCCTATGTAGCCCTTACTTGTGATGTGACCAGCTCACTAAACATGCTTTCCACAGCATCCACAGCCAATCAGAAGCTGCGGCTGAATACTCTTCCTGCATGCACAGTCAACATGGATACTGAAAGTTTCCCTGATTTCCCACATATTATAGGAGGAGCATTCCCAGGGCTGAGTTTTCTTACCACTGTGAACCTCATCAATCACAAATAATCAACTAGGAATGAATTACTCAAACTTACCCTTTTCTCACCAAATCAGATCCCTCCCCCTCCCCCTCCCCCTCACCCTCCCCCTCACCCTCACCCTCTATTCCTAACAAACGATTAATGACAAAAGTAAGGACATTACGCTCTACCTCCCTCCAGATATTACTCACTCAGCCTCTCAATCTGGTACTTGAGCACACAATCCTACATCACATTTTAAGTCACGAAGTCCTGTCCAGAGCTCTGACTCTGGATTCTACTCCCGCTCCCTTTCGCCCCCTCAGGATCAATCCACTCTGCTCCTGGAAGTTGTGTTGTGTTCTGAAATCTGCATGCTTCAGTGTCACCTTCTGGGTATGGGATTTTCAAAACATGCTTGCACCCATTCCTGATCCCAGCGCCAGTTGAAATGCTGGCAGATCGACATGGTTACAATATGTGCGTGTGTACAATGTCTGCAAAGCTATTGAATCCCCCACCACGGTTAAGCTAAGCTTGGCACACTCAGCCTGAAGTTGGGGGTACTCTGACTCTTTCTTTTTAATTCATTTGATGTGGGCTTCCGTGGCCAGGTCAGCACTTACTGCCCGTCCCCGAGGGTAGTTAAGTGTCAACCACATTGCTGTGGGTCTGGAGTCACATGTAGGCTGGACCAGGAAGGACATTTGTGAACCAGATGGGTTTTCCCTGGCAATCAACAATGATTTCACGGTCATCATTACGCTCCTGATTCCAGATTTTTATTGAATTCAAATTCCACCATCTGCCATGTTGGCATTCGAACCCAGATCCCTAGAACATTACCTAGGTCTCTGGATTAATAGGTTAGCGATAATACCACTAGGCCATCACGTCTCCTTTTGGTGGAGGCTGCATTTTTCCTTCTTGTTGCATGTCTGACCTGGAACTGCTTAGTCCTGTCATTGGCTGCAGGAGCTAAAAGACTTGCTGGTGTCTGTTGATCACCACTTTACTTTAGAGAGTGGACACACCTCCGGTAATAAACTCCCTCAGGTTCCCGGAGCAAGTGTGCATAGGGCGGTGCCCATGGAAGGAAAATTCCTTCATCATTGTCTGATCATTTTACTGATTCCATATCAATATAATGAAAGTAATCACTTTAGCAGTGGCAAAAGGCAATAAGTGAGACACCATTACCTGCTCCTCCAGATCAAGGTGTAACCCCTGTGTCAGTTCTACTGGTCTCCTTTTTGCCTCTTCCCAACTTCCCTTTTCTCCCAATTTATATTTCCTGTCTCTGCTTGCCATGTTTGTTTGACCACACTGTAGCCCAGATTCACTATCATGACCACCTTGTCCTGTTCACTCACTTTGTAAAATCCACATAATGAATTAGCAGACTTGTTTGTAGATTGTGTGTTGTCATCTTGCTCATCTGCACTGGGTTTCACTTGGTCAGGATTCCCTTGTACAGTGGGTATCGATTAGTCAGGAACCAATCAATGCCATCACAGGGACCTCACACAGAAACATACAAATGAGGAACAGGAGTAGGCTGAGTCAAAGCCTGCTCCCCCATTTCCTATGATCATGACTAATCTGATTGGGACTTCCGTTCTACTATCCTGCCTACCACCGATGATAAGAGTTATAAGTTAATCAGGAACCTGCTGAATTCTGCCATAAAAATACTCAATGACCCTGTCTCCACTGGTCTCTGTAGAACTCTACAGATTCTAGATCTTCTGAAAGAAAATAAAATCCTCCTCATCTCCATCTTAAATGGGAGACCCTATATTTTTAAACTATATCCCCTAGTTCTAACCTCCCCCTCCAAAGCCCCTCAGGATCTTTACAAAAAACGAATGAATTGCAGATGCTGTAAAACAGGAACAGAAACAGAAGTTGGTGGAAAAGCTCAGCATGTCTGGCAGCAAACGTGAAGAAAAAAATTTGGGTTAAAACATTAACTCTTGATATTTTCTTCACAGATGCTACCAGACCTGCTGAGCTTTTCCACCAACTTCTGTTTTTTTTCCCCTCAGGATCTTTTATGTTTCTGTAAGATCATCCACAAGTTTTTAACTTGAATGATTGAGTCCAGGTGCCCCACCCTTTCCTCATAAGATTCCCCACCTTCTCTTAATTCTAGGAATCAGTCAAGCAAACTTCCTGTAAATGTCTTCTAATGCAGTTCTGTACTTTTGTAAGTAAACTGATGAGCAATGTACACAATGCTCCAGATGTGGCCTCAGCAATATTCTATTCTGTAGAGAAAAATGTCCTTGGAAAATTAAAACCTATGCATTCACTATCTCGGCAGTGACTTCTTTTAAGACCCTGGTATTATGCCCATTAAGGACCCGGGGGCATGTCAGTTTTAACTTGTGGTAATAAACATAGAACAGAGAACTGTACAGCACAGTACAGGCCCTTCAGCCCACAATGTTGTGTCGAACTTTTACCCTAAACCTAAGGTCTATCTAACCTTTACCCCTACCTTATACTATCATCCATATGCCTATCGTAATTTTCTCATTATTCTTCCTCTAGTGATTTACTTGTTTAAGTTCCTCCCTCCTTTCTACCTCTTGATTTACAATATTTTCTGTGATGTTATTTGCAATAATTTGTACAATCAAGACAGCCAGAAAGTATCTGTTAAATTTATCCCCCATTTCCGTATTTTCCATTATTAATTTCCGAGATTCTCTCGGGGACCAACATTTCTCTTTCGTTCTTTAAATATTTATTTTTATACTTCTAGCTAGCTTTCTCTCAGACTATAATTTCTCCTTCATTATTATTTTATTTTTTGGTTTTTAATGTTCTATCCAATCTTCAAATCTGCCACTAATCTTCACAAAATTTTATAATTTTCTTTTCCATAGTTTGCTACCAACGGTGTGCCCTAAAATTTCACCAGACTGTATCTCTGCTGAGTTATGAAATATCTTCTTGGGTTTCTGCCACTCCATTTCTCCTAAAATATTCCTGACCCTAATTCCCAATTCACTTTAGCTAGCTCTTAAATGCAGTGTTTGTAAATTTCAGTATCAGTCTTGGTCCCCACTTACTTTGAATTCAGTAAATTAAATGCAAAAAAAAAGGTCATGTTATGAACAGTGGTACCTAGTGGCATTTTATTATGAGGCCAGTACTTAATCCTGTCTCTAAATATTTTCAGGTATAGCCTGCTCTCTGTTTGTCTCTAGAACGTGCCACTCTAAGAAACCATTCTAAGAGCACTTTATAAACTCACCTTCTAGGCTATCATTGTCAATTGGATTTTTCCATTCTACATGGAGATTAAAATTACCCATTATTATTGCCATACCTTTCTCGCTAGCCCCTGTAATTTATTTCTGAATATTCTATCTTGCTCTGTGGTTACTGTTGGTTGGTCTGCAAAGTACTCCCAAAGGTGACTTTTTCCCTTTACTGTTTATCATCTCAATGAAAGCTGACTCTGTTTCCTGATTTTTAGAACTGAAGTAGTTTTTCTCCTTTGTATTAATGTCACCCTCTATCAACTGAGTTATTCCTCCACCTATTCCCAGCTGCCTGTCCTTCTGAAATATCATGTGCCCTTGAATATTCAGATCCAGGCTCTGTTGTCTTGTAGCCATGTCTGTGTAATGGCTGTCAGATCATACATGTTTATTTCTATTTGAACATTCTTCATGTTATGAATGCCCCGTATCTCCCAATGCTGAGCCATTAATTCTGTCTTGTGAGAGCTAGTAAGAACAGGGTCCCAAACGTCAGCTTTCCTGCTCCTCTGATGCTGAATAGCCTGCTGTGTTCCTCCAGCTCCACACTGTGTTAACTCTGTCTTGTTACCATTTTAGCAGTACCTGGCCTTATCTGCTGATATGCTGATACATTTGTACAGCTTGTCCCTTCCTGTCACTCTCTGGTTGTTATAACCCTTATTCCTACTTTGCTGTCTTTCCTCTTCCTCTGTAATTTATTACATCGACCATGACCCACTCTCTGATGTGCCACAGAGTCTGCAGCTCAGTCACACCGAGCCAGATCTCCTGGAGCCGCAAACAGTTAATGCAATTCTGCTTGCCCTGGACCAGGCAGCTTCCACATTCCATATTGCAAACTTTACCACTGTCCCACCATTCTTTACAATATCTTCATTTTGATATTTTTAGAAGTTAAATTAATGCTTCTATCCTCTACCCTTAATGTACTAATTTAGTAAACCAATAAAGCCTGTCTCTTCAGAATGAAATGAACAGTCTGCTCACTAGCTTCTTAATTTCCTTTTGCTGACATCTCTTAATTATGAGGTCATGACATAAGGCGTATTTTCAGGGGAAGTTATAATTTTCTAAATTCCAGCTGTAGATCTCTGACTACAGTACGTCAAACAATCTGATGCAAATTGTTTATGATGGAAAAACAAACAGAAACCATGTGACAACACTTGATGTTGACTTGCCAGAACACAGCTGACTCTTGTTAATTCAAGCTGCTTTGCAAAATGGAGTTGAATCATCCAGCTGCTTCCTTACATAGACTAGAAGACGGTTCAGGCAAAGGAGATGTATGCTCCTGTAATCATTCCAAAGGTTCATCTCTCCTGAGGTAATTCCTCAAAATCTGTTTTCTCTCCTCTCCTTTGAAGGATTGTTCTCTATCTCTTCTGAGAACAACATCCTTCCCTTCGAATCCTCCCCACTTTCTCTCCATCTTCCTGTTCCTTTCTGAATGGTAGATAACGATGTTTGTAGGGTGACATGCAGACAGAATGTCAAAATGGAGGAAAGCATAGTTAATAAGGTTCACTATGGAGAAGTGTGAAAGGATGCACTGGAGAAGATGTAAGCTGAAAAGACAGTGGACTAAGATTGCAATGGTTTAAATGAAGAGAGTTATTCTGCCACCTTCAGGATCAGCTGTTGCGGGTCTATGATAGATAACGGAGCTGGCTATCAGGGTACCAAAGCTTTTCTTTACTGCCGGACAAGGTTAAAGAGTATCTGTCTGATGTTGTCTCATCCAGCTGGGTCAGACTGTATAGTCATAGAGTTACTAATAACTACGGAATGTGGAAATGCCTCAGTCACATCATTGGGATCCCAAACAAACCAGATTGTGCCAGGAATGACTTAAGCGATTTGTGAATTCTATTTGACATTTAGCCACCTGGCTATTTAAATTTTTTTAAAAAGCCTTATGTGTTATCCTATGTTATTTCCCAAACTCAGCAGTGTGCAGAATGGGCACTAGGAAGTTCCATTGTGTAATAGTGCTGATTGTGAATCTGGCACTGACCATTTATTGAGTCAACTATTCATCCCATTCATAAAATTATCCCTTAAATTCGGCTGCATCCTCGTTCCCCAGTGCTCATTGCTGTTTTCGCTCCACACGAGGTTTCCAGCTGGGACTTCTACATATTGGTATTGGCGTGTTAGTCACAGTCCCCTAGTGTTGGGAGGATCTAACATCAAAATTGACTTGAATATAAACATGATTAGATGAAGATTAATGTGTCAATTGTTCAAAGACAAGCTTTAAGTTTTCTTTCAACCAGTTTCATTCTTTCCTCCCCTTCCTTACTGCCCCTTAGCATAGTTCACCGGATGAGAGTCACAAGCAGATAATGGAAAACAAGAAGATTAGCTGTGGGTAGAGTTTAGGATGAATCATAGGTTTACTCACTTCTCTCTGTCTCACTCAGAGAAAGTGCCCCTCACTCTGACCATGGACCCTTACCTACCAGAAAGGGTCAGCTGAGGTGACAAAAACAGACAGATGACAGATTATTCTTCACTGACCAGTGCTGTGGGTTATTACATGTGGGGCCTCATTTCTTTTGCCACCTATGGCACACAGCACCCACTTGGCATTGCATGAGTGTGCCTAGCTGGATAGGAGGCCCAGGTCCCTGGATGGGGAATTGGAACCCAGAACCTTCTGCGAAGACAGTGCCATCCACACAAATTGGTTACCATTTAAATCATCTCCAAGAGAGTGGGATGAATCTGAACCTCGATAAAGATGCAGGGAGAGTGAGAAAAAGATAAGGACATTCAGAAATGAGGTGAAAAGCAAGGAGAGGAAAGTAAAGCATAAACCTGTCCCGAATGGCATCTAGAAAATAACAAAGAAACAGCAGGAAGTGAGCAAGGAATTAATCATTTCTAGTGCAGTAGCAGTTTGACGGTATAACCCATTCTCTGAAGTTCAGCAAAGTGGACTTAGTTTTGTGGACTGTGCGCTATCATTTTGTTATGTGATCCTTCCCTTCCCAGATCATTATATCCAGGTCCTCCAGTGTGAACATGACTGCGTGAGAGAGTTGGCAACACGAGCAGGCCGCCTTTCTCCCATTGAGAACTACCTACCCATGCACTACGACTTCCTACAGTATTCTTACCACAAGGGTGAGCTGCATTGCTAATCAATGGAATACACAAGGTCCAGCTTCAGGCTCGGGACCATTTTGTTCTGATGTGGATTCTCATCTTAACATGTATTTACTTAAAGATGTATCAGTTATGGTTCAATCTTTTGATACACAGTTGTGGAATTGTTGCAGAAGTCGTTCTGCATAGAAGGAAGCCATTTGGTCCATTATGTCTACACCAGCTCTTCAAATGAGCATCATTACCTACTGTCAGTCTTCTGCCTTTCCAGATTATTTCTATCCAAATAATATCCAAATCTAATGTCCTCTTCAACATCTCCGCCACAATTGAACTGTCTCCACCACAATTCCAGGCATAATGCAAACAATAAGTGCTGAGTTTCTCTAGCGTGGCAATCAGAGCTATGAGTGCAAAGGTGGTCCATATCTTACTCGACATGGTAACTCTGTCTCTCTCTTCACAGATGTTGCTAGACCTGCTGAGTACTTTCTGTTTGATTTCAGATCTCCAGCATCTGCAGTATTTAGCTTTTATTTATTTTATTTGGGCGGCACGGTGGCTCAGTGGTTAGCACTGTTGTCTCACAGCACCAGGAACCCAGGTTCAATTCCACCCTTGGGCGACTGTCTGTGAGGAGTTTGCCAGTTCTCCCTGTGTCTGCATGGGTTTCCTCCCAAAGTCCAAAGGTGTGCAGGTTGGGTGGATTGGCATGCTAAATTGCCCATAGTGTTCAGGGATGTGTAAATTAGGGGGATGGGTCTGGGTGGGATGTCTGAGGGTTGGCATAGACTTGTTGGGCCGAAGGGGCTGTTTCCACACTGTCTGGATTCTATGATCATTTATAATCCAGAGCTTTGCTGATTTGGCTAACAAAATAGATCAAATTGTATAGCAGATTGTAAAGTCAGGCATTTAGCTAATGGTTTTAAAAAGCATAAGGCTTGGAAAGTTGACTGAGTCCTATTGGAGGATCTATGGACATTTGCGTTTCTATTCTGTCTCAAACCTTTTGAGGACCACAGTGCTCTTTGAGGACACTTCATTGGTTCAGATACATCATCTTTCTCCCAACAATGTAATGTTCCAGTGACAGACAAATAACTAATTAACAAGCATGGGGCTGGATGAACACAGCAGGTCAAGCAGCATCTTCCTGCTCCTATGATGCTGCTTGACCTGCTGTGTTCATCCAGCCCCATGTTTGTTATCTCGGATTCTCCAGCATCTGCAGTACCTTTTATCTCTGATACAAAAATAACTAATTAATCTGCTTTTGTAATTTTTACTGGACCCTTCCTCTAGTTGTTAGTGCTTGTAAGTACATGAGGCATATTGTAGTAATATCCATTATTTTTAGTGAAAATTGGCTTTTTATTTGAAATATGTTTCACCTGTTAAAATATTAAATCTTGGCTAGCAATTTTTGTTCCAATAGTGTTCTGGGAATTCCTTCCTTTCTGTTTAATAAGTTAGTTGTGTTTGTGAGGATCATACACTGCCAGATGTTTTCATGGATGTTGCATCACTCTTTCCCTGTTTCTTTCTTTCCTTTTTCTCCAATTCTCTCTCTCTCTCTGCCCCTCTCTGCCCCTCTGTCTCGCTCTCCCTGCAACCCCCTCTCTCTCTTTCTCTGCCCTCTCTCTCTCCGCCCTCTCTCTCTCTCTCTGCCCTCTCCCCCTCTCTCTCTCTGCCCCCTCTCTCTCTCTGTCCTCTCTCTCTCTGCCCTCTCTCTATCTGTCCTCTCCCTCTCTCTCTCTCTCTGCACTGTGTCTCTCTGCCTTCTCTCTGTTCCACTGTCTCTCTGTCACCCCTCTTTCTCTGCCCTCTCTCTCTCTCTCTGCCTTCTCTCTCTCTCTCTCCCTCTCTCTGTCCCCCCTCCTCTCTCTCCCTCTGCCCTCTCTCTCTCTTCCCCTTCTCTTTCTCTGCCCCCTCTCTTTCTCTGCCCCCCTCCTCTCTCTCCCTCTACCCTCTCTTTCTCTTTCTCTGCCCTCTTTCTTTCTCTGCCCTCTCTTCTCTCTGTCTGCCCCTCTCTTCCCTCTGTCTGTCCCCTCTCTCTCCCTCTCTCGGTCTCTCTCTGCCCCTCCTCGGACTGTCCGTCTGTCTTTGCCTCTCTGGCCCTCCTCGGGCTGTCTGTCTCTGTCTCTGTCTCTGCCTCTGCCCCTCTGCCCCTCTCGTGCTGTCTCTCTGTCTCTGCCCCTCTCATGCTGTCTCTCTGTCTCTGTCTCTGCCTCTCTGCCCCTCTCATGCTCTTGCTCACTTTCTTTTGCTCGCTGTCTCCTCCCACCCCTCCACCCACTGGTTATCTCTCTGCAGTTGGAAATTACGCGAAGGCTTTGGAAGCCACAAAATCCTACTTACTGATTCGACCGACAGATGAAGATATGCTGGAGAACCTGGAATATTACCAGAGTGTGCTGCAGGGTCAGGTGGATATGGATCAGATCACTCCCCGCCAAGTGAGTTATTACCAGTGGGAGACAACCTGCCCTCAGCCTCTAACCTGGGGCCTGTGTTCTCACATTCTCTGGATCCAGGTCCTTGTATTCAGGTTCCTGAAGGGAGGTGGGTTTGGTTGACCCAGCTGAGAGACTGCTGAGGGAGCTGCCAACATTTTCACCGCGATCTGTCGTCTTTAGCACTTGGATAGTTAAGGTTCTATGTCCAAACTAATGCATAGGCTCCCTTCTAGAAGATTCTTCTAGTAGTTCTTAGGGTGTGGGCATCACTTGGTATGGATATGTGAATTAGGAGCAGGAATAGACTGCTGAGTTCCTCAAACCCAGCTCATCTCATTACCTCACATTCCCACCTTCCGCAGATAACCTTTCACCCCTTGCTTCGCACAAATCTATCTGCCCCTGGCTTCAAAATATTCAAGGACATTGCATAGAGCAGCTTTACAGAAAGAGCTTTGCAAACATACTCAACACTCTCTGACAGAAAAAAAATTCTCCTCATCTCTGTCTTAAATGGACAGTCCTTACTCTTAAACAATAACTTTCCAAGAGGAAACATCCTTTCCAGATCTAACCAGTCAAAACCCCTCAGGATGTTCAATGTTTCTATCACATTACCTCATACTGTTCAAAACTCCAGCGGATACAAGCCTGCCCTTCCAGCCTTTCCTCATAAGACAATCCAGCCTTTTCCAGGTATTAGTCGAGTAAACCTTCTCTGAACTATCACATTTACAGCATTTATTTCTTAAGGTAACCAATACTGTGTCCATCCTCCAGACTTTGTCTTGCTAGTGCACTGAATAGCTGAAGTAAAACTTCCCTACTTTTGTGTTCAATTCTCCTCTGAATAAAGGGTAAAATTCCATTAGCTTTCCTAATAACTTGCTGTACATGCCTACTAACTTTTTGTGATTCATGAAGCAGTGCACCCAGATCTCCCTGAACCTCTGAGCTCTGAAATCTCACATCATTTTTATAATGTGCTTTTTTTTCCTTCAGACTTCCTCCCAAAATGGATAATTTTATATTTTCCGGCATTATACATCATTTGCCACATCTTTACCCTGAAACTTAATCTATTGATATGTGTCTGTAATCTCCTTAGTTATTGCCCATTCCTTGTCACCTTTGAGGGTTTATCTACTTGAAGCAGCTGATTGTTTCCTGGGTTACATCGGGGACAGTTCAGAGTAAATTACGTTGGTGTGGGACTGGAGGCAACTAGAAGCCAGAATGGGTAAGAACAGCACCTTTCCCTCTCTAAAGGGCATCACTAAACAAGATGGGATTTATTTTGATAATTTGCCACTTTCATGGTCACTTTTACATGCACCAGCTTATTATTTGAGGTATATTTAGTCTTTCATGTTTATAAATTAATCGAAAATTTACAAACTCCAAATGACTGGAATCGAACTGAATCCTAACGTAACCCCAAAACCACTTGACCCTCCCTCAATACACTCACTTCAACACTGAAGCAAGTTTCAGGAAGTGCTGAAGACAAACCTGCATTACTCTGGCACCTTTCACATACTTCAGTGTCTCCCCGAGCAACTGTCCACTTGCAATGAAGCTGTACTCACTGTTGGATTGTGACAGCCATTTTTTGCACAGCAAGATCCCAAAGAAATCCATAGTTTTTAAAAAGAAATTATTTTATTGATGTTGATAGAGGGATATGTATTGGCTGGGAACATTGAGAGATGCCAGCTTGCTTTTCGAATTTCATCATCGATCTGCAACTGAGAGAACTGACAGGGCTTGGGATACAGAAATATGACACTTCTGACAGCACCGCACTCCCTCTGTCATTGCAGCGCTCTCTCAGTACTGACCGTCTAACAGTGCGGCACCCCCTCTGTACTGTACTGGTAGAGTCAGCTTGGATTATGTATTCAGGCCTTTGGAATAGTGTTGAAGTGAATTGAGTGCTACGAACTGAAGCAGGTTGATCCCAGGCTGGAGGGGTTGGGAGGTTTTGGAAGTATTTCATGGTGTCTCTGTGTCTGTGCTGTTTGCAGGATCTGGTTTGGTTCATGGATCGCTATCAGTTGGAGAAGGAGCTTCTTCAGTCAGTCAGCAGTGAGCTGGGAATCATCTACATGGATCCAGTACGTGTTTTAGACTTAATCTGATTGGCAGCTGAGGGATTGAGGTAGTCAGTGTGTTCACCTCTGATCTTTACCAAATGTCACTTACAACTGGCAAAATTCATTTTCCTAATAGCCATTGCTGCAGTCTTCATATAGAATTAGCCGGTTGAGTTGAAGCACGTGATTAACTATGGGGCTGTGGAAACTCTGAAAATCCATCATACAGGCGTGACTCAGTTTTCACTGGGTGTTAAAGAAATAATCAACTCAACATCATCAGTTGAGCTTATAATATGGATTCTTTACATTTGTCAGACGCACTACGCATCCATTCACTGGGACCTGCTCTCTGCAAACAAAAGGTGAAAGTTCAAACCTTACACCTACTGCAGTTGCCCCAGTGGATGTTATGAAACTGAAAGTTCTCTATTATTTTTTCCATGGCAGCACCTTGGCCAATGTTACCAAGTGACTGCGTATTTGATAATTCAAAAGTCCTTATTCTTGATATATTAAACATAGAGATTTGGAGCTGGAATAGATCACTCAGCTCCTCAATCTTGCTGCACAATTCAATGAGATTGTGACCTGATTGTGTCATCCATTTTTATTCTCTTATGTGTTGGATGGGTACAGTGTAGAGGAAGACTTAATCTGTTTTTGACCCTGTGCTGTACCTATCCTGGAAATGTTTGATGGGGACAGTGTGTGGGGAGATTTACTCTGTATCTAACCCCATGCTGTACCTGCTTTGGGAGTGCTTGACGGGAAAAGTGACAAGGAATATTTACTCTGTATCTAACCCTGTGCACTGGGTATGTTTTAACTAAGTATTGTATTTGCTATCTTGTGGATGTTGCTGCCATAATGTGGTGATAGTCTTGAATTACAGCATTTCACATTCCTGAGAGATAGCAAGAACTGCCGATGCTGGAGTCAGAGATAACACAGTGTG